>JAHRHZ010000268.1:27916589-27983812 GCA_024137785.1 Ginglymostoma cirratum
CTCCTCCCTACCCCCCTACCTACACTCACCTTTACTGGCTCCATCCCTGCCTCTTCGACTTGTCTGCCTCCTCTCCACCTATCCTCTCCTCTATCCATCCTCTATCTGCCTCCCCCTCTCTCCCTATTTATTTCAGAACCCTCTTCCCCTCCCCCATTTCTGATGAAGGGTCTCGGCCCGAAACATCAAGTTTTCCTGCTTCTATGATGCTGCTTGACCTGCTGCGTTCATCCAGCCCCACGCTTGTTATCTCGAATAGAAATGTTTATGTTTTTGAAAAAGGAAGTAATAGCATTTGGAATGTAATCAGGAAAACTAATGACAGTTGTTAAATAATGTGGTTATTGATGTCAGTGCTCAGTCACTAGGCTACTTCAGTTTTCTTTTTGATCGATGTCCCGGTAAGTTGCTTGTCTGGGTGTTAGAAAATGGATTTGAGGAACTTGGTTTTCAGGCTGTGTTGGGGCCGCAATCAGGTGCGGACAGGTGCTAAAAATGACACTTCCAACTTCTCTGCTAGTTCCCTGGCTCCATTCCATTTTACAAAGGTGGTGTATGGGTGTGGCACAGGCCCTTAGCCACATGCAGCGTTAAGGCTGGTCATTTAAAACCATTTAAAAAGCAGTCACCTGGGATTTTCTAGGCAGCCTCGAGCTTCCCACTGATGATGGGAGCTAGTCTAACTGCTTGAGCAAAACCATGCAGTGATGGGCTGAACAAAGTGCACCTGTTGGACTGGATGCAACAGCAGACACAGGCTGTGTGTAGAGTGAACAATAAGCCCCATTCTGCGCAACAGTGGTGGCATGGTACCAAAAACTGCTTTTAATTTAAACTTTTAAAGAGTTGTAGACTCACTTATTTGCTGACATAACAGCTTGCTGTTCCTTTTAAGGCCTATGATTGAGTTCCCAGTTTCAAGAATCCACACTACTGTCCTTCTTTGGATGGCCTGCCTGCCCTCGAATCATTAATTGATTGCCCAGGTAAAATGAACAACTGTTTCCCCCAGTCTGAAATTCCATTTCAACCCCGCGAGTGAAGATCTTGTCATAGATTTCAGGCTGGAGGGACGAAGAGAGGATGAATCGAGGGATGATGCTTCTGAGAACGTGGAGGGAGGTGAACTGTAGGTCATTTGGATACCTTGTCGTCGGTAACTCAGACTGCTATAAGCTATGGATTTATTGAAGCTGTATGCCCATTGGACAAGTCACTTAGGAAAAACAATGTGAAGAAGGAAAAAGGCAAATAAAGATCACATGGAAATAAACCACATTTATATAAAGAGATAACAAGCATGGGGCTGGATGAACACAGCAGGTCAAGCAGCATCATAGGAGCAGGAAAACTCGACGTTTCGGGCCTAAACCCTTCATCAGAAATGGGGGAGGGGAAGAGGGTTCTGAAATAAATAGGGAGAGAGGGGGAGGCGGATAGAAGATGGATAGGTGGAGAGGAGGCAGAGAAGTCGAAGAGGCGGGGATGGAGCCAGTAAAGGTGAGTGTAGGTAGGGGGGTAGGGAGGAGATAGGTCAGTCCAGGGAGGACGGACAGGTCAAGGGGGCGGGATGATGTTAGCAGATAGGAGGTGGGGGTGTGGCTTGGGGTGAGAGGAAAAATTCATTTTGCACATGCTGTAAAAAAACTCTGAATAACGTTGACAATTTAAGAGCTTGCAAAAAAGTTGGAAGAATGCTTTTTGCAAAATGGATAAAATTAGGAGCAAATAATTATAGATAAGTGATAATTTTTGGTGTGTGTGTGTGTGTGTGTGTGTATACTGAGCAACTGAAGACGGTTGACCTGATACCTTATTAAATTCTGTGCAGACAAAACCTACTATTACTTCTCAATCCAATTTTCTGCCCCTGCTTGAGAGATTATATTTTATGCCATGGGCAGCATTATTGAGCCTATGAGTTAACACCCACGAGGCATGAATTTTACAGGTCTATTTTCACTCCTTATGAAGGCACAACACAGTGTGCTTACTGCTTAAACTCTTAACAGCTGTGTTCTCTTCACACCCACGCACTGCACAAATATTCCCTTAGCAACTGTGCTGTCGCTGATGCACAGGAGCATTAAGCTCAAGAATTAAAATGGCTTTTGCAGTTACAAACATGGCAACAACCTTAGAACCAATATGTATCTTTAATTGGAAAGGATGTCATTTTTGGCATAATGCCATGACATTATTAAATGCTGCATTGCTTTAATCTTAAGTAAATGTTCCTTTTTGTCCCTGTTTGCACTGTTTTTTTTTTTCCCCTTTTCCCTCCCTCCTTCCATATTTGTTTTGAAGCCAATAACTTCTACTGGGTTTCGGTTTCAGAGAGACTTTCAGCTCTGGCAATGGTACAAAATGACCATGCTACACCTGGAAACCTGCATGATAACCATTAGGAAGCTGCTCATCTGTGACACATCAGAGTACATGATATCCTCTTAGGCAGAGTTTTGAGCAGTGCTGCTAGATAATAATTAGTTGGGAACTTAACTGCAGTTTCTCCTCCAACCTCCTAGCCTAGAGACTTTGCAACTGTTTGGTGTATACTGCCAGCATCTTAAAATCACATAATCATAGAATCTCTGCAATGTGGATAGAGGCCATTGTGTCTGCACTGACCCTCCAAAGAGCATCATCCCCAGACCCATCCCCATAACACTGCATTTACAATAGCTAATCCACCTAGTGTACACATCCCTGGACACTATGGGGCAATTTAGCATGGCTGGTTCACCTGACCTGCATGCCTTTGGACTGTGGGAGGAAACTGGAGCACTTGGCAGAAACCCACACAGACACAAGGAGAAAGTGCAAACTCAACACAGGCAGTTGTCTGAGGGTAGAATTGAACCCTGGTCCCTGGCGCTGTGAGGCAGCAGTGCTAACCACTGAGCCACTGTGCTGCCCTGTATAGCAAATTAAAATTTTGTTGTCGATGCAGGTGGCCAGCCTAGTGATTGAAACTGGGTCTTCCTGATCTGTAGACATCATTACCACATCACAGAGAACACTTACCTAAAGGACCATCAGGAAAATGCCACACATAATGTTGGACACCTACAAACTGTTAGAATCACAGAACCAGTTGGCTCATCAAGTCCTTACTGACCCTCCAAAGAGCATCCCACCTAGATGCTCCTCCCTACCCTAATAACCCTACATTCCCCATGGCTAATCCACCTAGCCTGCACATCCCTGGACACTATAGAGCAATTTGACCTGGCCAAGCCACCTAAACTGCACATCTTTGGACTGTGGGAGCAAACTGGAGTACCCAGTGTAAACCCATGCAGACACAGGCAGTATGTGCAAACTCCACACAGACAATCACCAAAGGCTGGAGTTGAACCTGGGTCCCTGGCACTGTGAGGAAACGTGCTAACCACTGAGCTACTTTGCCCTGTTTAAGTTTACAGGAATTTGTCCCATGTATTATTTGACTAAGCTGCCCTTTGGATAATGTTTAAAACAGATCCTTAAAATGTAGCACCTGTTTTCTCTATTCTCACTTCAAACTTTAAAGTACCTTCCTATTTCACTAGCATTTTCAAGGAGATGTTTGGTTGCCACCTGTGTTATTCGGCAACCAGTCTCACAAATCTGCTTGCCTTTCGTCCAGTTTTAAAGTTATTTTGTGGTCAAACTAAGATGAATGAAACCCAAATTCCTTTATCTATTAGGGCTAAAAATTACAGCTTCCAAGATTATATAAGACAGATCAAAACCACTGGTCATCACGTTAGTTCAAGATGAACTGTTCCTACACTGGGATCCCAACTTGTACTTGTATCTGTTTTCCCAAATCAGGAGCTATTATATGTGCCATATTGTTTGTTTCAGTGAACATTCTGTTTTCTTCACACAGACTAAAGCACTAGAGACCCTATTAATTGGTTATAAATCTGTATTTTTATTGTTGTGCTAATTATTGAATTATGCTGTAACGTTTGACAGATGCTGCTGCCTTGCGGAATAATTAAAGACCTCCCTGTTGGCATTCTTAGTCCAGTCGACCCACCCAAAGTAAATTTTGTGCTTCTGCATTTGCTTTCATTAGGCTAAGTTGACAGTCAAAAATGTCTGTTTTCCATGCTCTGTTTAGCACGCTGTGCTTTTTTTTTTATAAATATGTTGTTCAGAGCTTGATCAAAGTGTAGCTGTAGCAGTTCATTTTCATTGTAATCAGCATAACTCATCAAATCATTTATATTAAATACAGATTTTCAGTATTGATTGCTAAATTGCTGTCCTCTCCCTTTCCAACATCTGGGAGCCAATGCTAATGTTGCAGTGAATTGTTATTCCTTATTACAGAACAATTGATATGGTTGACCAGTTTAGTTTTATTACTGGCATCCTTAGCTGTTGTGCTGCATACAACACTCCTCATTTTTACCCAGAACTTGTCTCCCTGTTGTCAAAGATGATAAGTGGGAATCCTCTTTGATTGTGAAGCTTGCATTTCCCTATAGTGAAATTGCAACTAGTCTATTGCAACCAGAATACTAAATGCTGTTGAGCACCTCTATCAAGCTTTATTTGTATTCTTCAATGTAGACTAAGGACATACCTTTTAATACTTCTAAATTCTGAAGGTCAGTTGATTTTTAGACTATTTTCCCCGTTAAGGATTTATAACTAGAGATGAATAGTTGCTGAAGTGCACAAAATCCTAGTATTTTCAGGTGAGTCCATTTCTAAGCAAAACTGATTTAAGAGAGAGAAAATGTTTGAATTTTTCTAGCTAAACTTTGAAATTATAAGTTTAAATTTAATTTCACTGCTATTCAGAGTATAGAGATACTTTGTCGTATGCTGTATGTGAAAACGCTTTGCCAAGCCCAGTGCCATTTTTTGTTTATATTTTACTTACAAATTTTTAACAGTAAAAAGGAACCCAGGAAGGGAAGTCAACATTGGGAACTATAAATCAAATGGCTGTAGGCAACAGTGTACACCAGAGGAGAGTGATCTGGTGCATAGCACTCTGAATGCACAGTGCAATTTACAGCCACAATAAAGAAAGCAATAAAGAAAGGGTCTTGGGGATTTATAGACAGTGGAATAGACCACAAATCCCAGGAGGTGATAATGAGCCTGTACAAGAAACTGGATGTTTAAACAGGAATGTTGAGTATAATTCTAGTTTCTTTGCTGTAGCAAGCAAATTTAAACATTAGAGATTTGTGCAGAAAAATATAGCAAAACTGATACCTATTGAGTGCATTTGAATAAAACAGAGAGGTTAAAGAATCTGAGAGTATTCACAGTGGAGAAGAGCAGATTCAAGGAATATAATTAAAATGGTCAAAATCTTGGATGAAAAGATAATTTGAACCCTGATAATGCATTTTGGACTGCTATAAATCTATAAACAGGAGGAGATTTCCTCAAGATTAGTGAGGGATGCTGTGTAGTTTTATCTATAAATGCTTACAAACAATGAATACATATTGTCCAGGGAGTCAAGAGATATAGAAAAATGGAGCCATAATGAAGACCGTTTGCCCCCAAAGAGGGATGGGACTTGCAACAATGGCATAACATTCAGCCCAAAATGGATCCTGCAGCCTCAAAGACTTGGAATATTGCCAGGACCATTCAGGTCTTGACCTCATTACAGACTTGGTCAAACATGGACAAAAGAGCTAAATTCCAAGACTGAGGTGAAAGTGACTGCCCTTGATGTCAAGGCAGCATTTGATTGAATGTGGCATCAAGGAATCCGAAAAGAACTACAGTCAAGTTCGAAAAATCACTTCATTGTTTGGGATTATATCTAGTACAAAGGAAAATAGTAGTGTTTCTTGAAGGTCGATCATTATAGATTTTTTAAAATTCACTCGTGGGAACTGGGTGTTTTTGACTAGGTCAGCTTTTATTACCCATTCCTAGTAGCCATTGAGAAGCTGGTAGTGAGCTGCCTTCTTGAGCCACTGCAGTCCAAATGCTGTCGGTAGAATCACAATGCCATAAGGGAAGGATTTCAAGATTTTGACCCAGTGACAGTGATATATTTCCAAGTCAGGATGCTGAATGCCTTGGCAGAAAACTTGTGGGTGGTAGTGATCTCATGTATCTGCTGCCCTTGTCCTTCTAGATGGGAGTGGTTGTGAATTAGGAAGGTGCCATCTAAGGATTTGTGGTCAATATTTGTAGCACACTCTGCTACTACTGCGCATCGGTGGTGGAGTGACTGAATGTGTGTGGATGTGGTGCCAATCAAATTGGCTGCTTTCTCCTGGATGGTGTCTCAAGTGTTGTTGGAGTTGCACTCATCCAAGAAAGTGGAGAGTATTCTATCACTGTCCTGACTTGTGCCTTATAAATGGTAGACAAGCTCTGGTGAGTCAGCGGGTAGTTACGCGCCGCAATATTCCTGGCCTCTCACCTGCTCTTGTAGCCACTTTACTTACTTGTTGAATCCAGTTGAGTTTCTAGTCAATGGTAACACCCAGTATGTTGATATCGAGGGATTCAGTGATGGTAACTTCATTGAAGGTCAAGGGATGGTGGTTAGATTGTTTCTTATCGGTGATGGTCATAGTCTGGCATTTGTATGATGCAAATGTTACATGCCGCTCGTCAGCCCAAGCTTAGATATTGTCAAGCTTTTTTTGCATTTGGACGTGGACTACTTCAGTATCAGAAGAGTTGAAAGTAGAGCTGAACATTATGGAATCATTGGCAAACATCCCCACTTCTGACTTATGATGGAGGGAATGTTGTAGATGAAAAAGTTGAAGATGGTTGGGCCAAGGACACTACCCTGAGGGATTCATGAAACGATGCTCTGGAGCTGAGATGATTGACCTCTAACAAACACAACCATCTTCCTGTGTGCCAGGCTAGACTCCAACCACCAGAGAGTTTGTCCCCAAAAACCATTTTTGATTCCAGTTTTGCTAGGGCTCCTTGATGCCACACTTGATCAAATGCACCCTTGATGTCAAGGGCTGTCACTTTCACCTCCACCTCTGGAATTCAGCTGTTTTGTCCATGCTTGAACCAAGGCGGTAATGAGGTCAGGAGTTGAGTGGCTCTGATGGAACCCAAACTGGGTGTTACTGTGCAGTTTATTGCTCAGCAGATTGTGCTTGATAGCACTGTTGCTGACACCTTCTGTCAATTTACTGATGATTGAGAGTGAACTGATAGGGCGGTAATTGACCTGGGTGGATTTGTCCTGCTTTTTACGTACTGGACATCATAGGATCGTAAGGGGTGGCACGGTGGCTCAGCGGTTAGCACTGCTGCCTCACAGCGCCAGGGACCCAGGTTCAATCCCACCCTTGGGCAACTGTCTGTGTGGAGTTTGCACATTCTCCCCGTGTCTGCATGGGTTTTTTCCGCGTGCTCCGGTTTCTTACCACAGCCCAAAGATGTGCAGGTTAGGTGGATTGGCCGTGCTAAATTGCTCATAGTGTACAGGGATGTGTAGATTAGGGGGATGGGTCTGGGTGGCGTGCTCTGAGGGTCAGTATGGACTTGTTGGGTTGAAGGGCCTGTTTCCACATTGTAGGGATTCTATGATTCTATGATGTCCAGAAACAGGGGAGGTAAGGTTTGTAACTATGCATAAATGGAGAATTGTGGGGCTCAGTTTTATGACCCCAAATTGGGCACACTGCTCTCTTGTGCCAATTAAACACTTAATATAACAATGTCAGGTTGGCGACCTGGCGTCGTTACGTCAGTTTCCGATAATAAGGAAGGCACGTAAGAGCCAAAATCGGCAGCCCATCTCACATTAGAAAATAATTAATGAACAAGCTGTTAAGCTTGTTAGCAACCTGTTGATGCAACAGTATGCATTGTTCATTTTATTTTTCAAGCCCTGGACAAAAGAATGTTGTGAAGCGTTTTAAAACAGTTACAACGAGTTGGCACCAGGCCAGTAGAAACAGCATGCCACCCAGCCCGCAATCAAATATACTAACAGATTCTACAGGGGAAGATGGCAGAAACTACATGTTGTTTAACAAATTTAAAAATTTTTTGTAACTAAAAGAATGCGAAAGACTGATTCTTGCAGCAGTGGCATTCGTCATTCTACCTGTGACCTCAGCATTGCACTTCTGCTGTATGGCATCCCAGTCTACAAATCCACCCTCAGGCGACTGACTGTGTGGAGTTTGCAGAATCTCTCCGTGTCTGCGTGGGCTTCCTCTGAGTCCTCCCACAGTCCAAAGATGTGCAGGCTCGGTGGATCAGCCACGCTAAATTGCCCATGGTGTTCAAGGGGTATGTGGATTAGGTGGGTTAAGGAGGATGGGTCTGGGTGGGATGCTCTGAGCGCCAGTGTGGACTTGTTGCATCGAAGGGCCTGTTTCCACACCGTAGGGATTCTAAGTTCTAAATATAAAATAATTTGAAACCAAAAGAAATGTGGATTCTGTAAATCAGAAACAAAAATAGAAATTGCTGGAAAGGCTCAGGAGGTCTGGCAAACTCTGTGAAGAGAAATCAGAGTTAACGTTTCGGGTCCGTTGACCCTTTGTTAGAACACAGTGAGTAAATGGAGAATTGTGGGGCTCAGTTTTATGATCCCAAATTGGGCAGATCGCCTCTTGTACCAATTGAACACTTGATGTGACGATGTCAGGTTGGTGACCTGGCATCATCACATTCTGAGGAAGGGTCACCAGACCCAAAACATTAACGCTTCCTCTTCACAGATGCTGCCAGACCTGCTGAGCCGTTCCAGCAATTTCTGTTTCTGAATATAAAATAAATGTTGCACACCAAATTTTGAGTCAAAGTATGTATGCAAACATCAACTAATCAAAAGGATCCTTATACATTTCCTTTAATGTCTATTTTCCATGGAGGGGGTAGTGGGAAGGGCGCTCTTTGCCTGACCTTGAGCTCTTATGTAGTGTTACACCTTTGGCTATAACATGGCTAATACAAGGTTGCTGACTTTCAGTGGGCAAGACTATATATGGGCTTGAGCAGTTTTGGACTTAAAAGACCCAACTACAAACTGCACCATGGCAGTGTTTGTGGTAGTCTAAACTGACAGGTTGAGAAGTAACAACAAGAGCTCTAGTGGAGTCACAGGATGGAAAGATGAATGCTTTCACCCGGAGTGAGCAGTAGTTTTGTGCCCCTCAGAATACCATCATTCCCCCAGACAATGTATCATCAATCCTGTTTATCAGTTGTCTGACAGATTGCTGAATTGCTGTAAGACATTGTATGCATATTAGTCATTACCCCCCAACCTCTATTCCCCATCCCCACCTTCATAACTTGTCTTTTCCCTTGTTTGATTTTTTTCTTATTGTTGCAATGCCTCAGTGGGCAGGTTTTGTCATTTATTGTTGGGTGATTTGTCATTTGGTGGTGAATTTCTTTTTAAAAAGACCTTGCAAACCCCTTTCACGATGATAGCAGTGTAAGTTTGTATGATGTTTGTCTGAACTTACATTCCTCAGACTCTTGGTAGCTTTTCCTTGTGCTAAAATAGAAGCTGAAACATTGTCCACCAGTTTATCCACAAACATGCTAATGCGGTTAGTTGCTTCCACAATGGAAAGGATGGGTTCCAAGCTCTGTATAAAACCATTTTCAAAGTTGGTATTGGGCTCTTCCATGCGCCATATCATTGCTTGCCTGCTTCCTGCCATGCCGTTCAATGCATCAAGCATTTCTGTGTACCAGCCTTGGCCCATTTCCCTGTTCACCTGAATCCTTTACAACAGAACTCATTTGAGATATCATGCTTTGGAGAACTGGTAGCTACATTACCCCAGCCCCTCCCCACTTCCAGCCTCATTACAAGCCACTCACGCTTGGTAGTGTATTAAATGTTGAAGCACCTAAGATATTCTCCAAATTATATGCAGCGTCAGTATCTGAGCTGGTGACCCCAAGTGTGAGTGAGTGGCAGTATTTCTTCATCAGAACCTTCCCACACTTCCACCACTAATTGACTTGGTTCAAGTTCTTGGGCAGTTGATAGGTCAAGACACAAGTTCTAGTTAAGGCAGGTTAGGGGAGTTGTGGCAGTTGAGTGAGCAACAGATGTATGTTTACGACACTTGTAACTCTGGTAACTCAGAAGAATTATGGGACAAGGGCTTATGGTGAAATGTGTAAAAAAGAATACCAATATCTTTAATAGTTTCAACACCACTCTTCACTAAGACCTCTGCATTAGCAAGTCCAATAAGGGCAGGAACCATCTCCTCTGTTAAGCACATACTGCTGCAACATTTCCACATTTAACCTCTGTCACCTGCAATTATGCACCAATTGTTCTGCAAGAGTGAGAGAAAAAATTCAGTGAGTGTGGTACACACTATTTGGGTGACGTTCTGTAATAATTGAACAGCTGGTAGTTGATTACCTGTGAGTGAAGCTTGCAAAAGTGTTTGAGGGTGAAGTCAAAGTTATGAATTTGAAATGTGGAGCATGATTGATAGAGATTTCAAACAGTTGAATGATGGGAATGTGATGCGGTTGATAGGATAAGATATTTGAAGACAAACTCACTGACCTTGACCATTCATTTGAGGTCATGAAACTTCTTGTGGCACTGCAGTCAGGCCCACAGGGATTGACAGATGGCATTGACCATTATGGCTATCTGTTCCCAAAGATTTTTGCACAGTTTGCCTTAGGAACGTCCTGGTTTCTCCTCCTCTCTGCTTCCTCCACCTAGGTCTTTATGACAGTATCAGAATACTTTGCCCGCTGTCTCTCGTGTGACTCACAATCCAATTGTTAAAGGGAGTTCAGACACCCTTCCAAGAACAGTTCCAGCTTTTACATCAGCTAGAGTGAATCTCCCATTTAAAATAAACAGCTGACTTGAGGAGGTGCCAGCCTTGCATAAAACTATGCATGTTGAGGTGTGCAGTCACTCAACAACACATTCAGCAACAGCTGGAAGAAACATGCAGATGTGTAAACAGCATGAAGTTTACATCTTGTAGGCACCAGAAGCAATGGGCACAAATTAATACCACAAATTGATTCCAAGTATGGTGGATTTAGCTCCCATTGTCTCCTATGCAATTCTCATGAGAGAAATTAAATGATCCATCAAAATAGTGTGCAAAATTTTGACAGGCAAAATAAGTGTAACTCATTGAATAGGCTTGAATAGACTTTGTGACACTTGTACTTATGAGTAGATATTCTGTGACCTTTTAAATTGAAAATTTCTATCAGTCAGCAATTCATGAAGCACAGCACCCTCGTCAACATATCCAGGATGCATAAACAGGGCAAGCAACTGTATTTTCTTCTTAAACAATCAGATTGGTTAAGAAGCATCACCGAATCTGAGCAAAGAAGCATCAATTAGAGTATTCAATTCAATATTACGTCATGTAGGCAAGTGAAATGAAGAAAGAGAAAGGAAGATTAAATCAAGAGAGAGAGAAAATTACAGAAGACAGAATGAAAAAATCAAAAATATTTTCCTCAAACTAGGTAAATAAAGCAACTTCACACTGTTTCATGTGCTGTGTATCTTGGCAAAATATGGTTATAGTGTAGCTTCTGGAGTTTTAAGAGCATTTTTTGGATTTGGGCATCGTCTTTTATTCATATAATTGTGTGCATACATTCACTGGAAGCTGTTCTCTTATTTGTGTACATTAGTGGGGATAAGTGTTTCACTATTATTTTTACAACAAGATTTGACCCAGTATTTTGTAATCCCAGTTAAAGATTACACAGGCTCATAGGATCAATCCAGCAGAATTAATGAAGGCAATGAAATTACTGGGCATTATTGATAAATAGATCGAAGGCCATGGATTTTCCAATTTTACCATAATACTTATTTCTGCCTAATATTGCTGTCCATCCACAGTGAAATTTAATGTCCTCAACAGTTAGGCCATTTGATATTTAAAATTCAGTATATTTTAAACTAGAGTTTAGAAAGTTCTGGTAACTCCCACCTACTAATTGACTAATCTTTTAGTCCGCATAATTTCTAGCGTAACAATTTGTCACAATTGTAATACTGGGCAATCATATTTAAAATGAGAGTTCAGTTTTTTCATGTGGTTTTATGCCCATATCCAAGAGTTTGGGTTCAAGACAGACTGGTGGAGCAGAAAGCAAGATCGAAAATTACGTTCAAGCTTAGACTTCTTAACAAAGCTGCTTATTCCAAATTAATATTAACAGCCGTTAGGCATTGCAGTTTGAGATGATCTTTTTTGAAAGGCAATTATCTACATGTGCTTCTATCTTCAAATCTAATTAACACCTCCCACACTGTGCTATTTATGCCCAGTGAGGAGCAGGACTGTGACATCACCACAAAGTTTTTCCATGGTTCTAAAGTCCTTACAAAACAAGTGGATGTCCTGGTGTGTATGCAATGGGTGTGTAGGTTATAAGTTGGTGATTACATTTCAAAATTCTGGCTGTTTTTGTTATGACGGTACAACAGTTTTACGAAAGTAAGGAATGTGATGGGGTTGTTTCAGCATTTGAAGAGGCTGGATCAAACAACATTGTCAAGTGCTAACAACCAGTTACCTGCATATTCTCCATAAAAAGAATGGTAAAGAGAGGAGAATAATTAAAAGTGGCAAAGCAGAGTAAGTCAGATGTGAACTGTAATCATCATGTATTTAAAATATGGAAATCAGAACACTTGTTATATTTTACAGAGTAGTTAGAGCTTTAAATGCTTTGAAAAGCTCATGATCATGCAGGAGAAATATGTGCTGGAGTTATTGTTAGCTCTCAGCAGTGGGTTATGTAATACATTGAACCTATCAGCAGGTTAGGATAGAACTACAAGTCTCCAGGCAAATCAACAGAGAAAGTTGCAGAGAGGGCAGTGCTGAGTTTTTGAAGTGATGGATATTTCCATTGTAGAATAACTGAATTAAATGCATAATAAGGCCATACAACATTTAAAAAGGCGTACGTAATGTCCCAGTGAAACCTTGTTTTATGTTTATGTCAGTCAGTTGTGAGACACATCCTCTCAAGACACTTCTCACATCTCAGAACTGAATAGCCACCCTGCACTTTATGTTGTCAGTACATTATTCTCAACTTTTATCAAGTGTTATCCATTCAATATAATTTTCCAAAGCATAAACTGCTATGCAAATATAGGATACAAGCTGAAATTAAACATTTAAGTAATGGACCCTGAGGCTCTCATCAGCAATGTAAAATATGAATGAAGACCAAACTCAAGAGTTCAAACTTGATGTTTTTAGAAGACTATATTAACATGTGTTCATACAGATTAGGAACTGGAATAGACCACTTGATCCCTTGGCTCATCTGACTGCTCTGCATTCCCCCAACCCCTGATAATGCTTTACCTCCAGAATCTACCTATCTCTAGATTATACAAACATTCAAAACACTGCTTCTACTGTCATATGAGGAAGGGAATAGAAAAATTCTCCTTATCTCTGTCCTAATTGAATGACTTTTTATTGTAAAACAGTAACATCTAACTCTAGATTCTACCACAAGTGGAAATATTGTTTCCACATCCACTCATCAAGACGTCCTCCGAATCTTGTATGTTTTAATTAGGCAGCCTCTTATTCTTCTGAATTCCAGCAGATACAAGTATAGTCTATCCAAACTTTTCTGATAAGAAAACCTGACAATTCCAGCATTGATCTAGTAATATAAAACAAAAAACTGTGGATGCTGAAAGTCTGGAACAAAAACAGGAGAAACTCGGCAGGTCTGGCAGCACCTGTGAAGAGAAAGCAGTGTTTTGAGTCCCAGTGACTCTTCTTCATTCTCAGAACTGTTTGTGTTACATTTATATCCTGCCTTAAAGTGGGCAGTACTGTACATGGTAGTCCACATGTGATCTCTCTGATCCCTTTTTTTTTGTATTCAGTTGCCCTCACAATAAATTGTAATATACTATTTGGTTTCCGAATTGCTTGCCGCACCTTTGTACCAATACTCGTGCACTGGGACCCTCAGATTCCTCTCCATCTCAGCCGTCTGCAATCTCTTACAATTTAGCTTACATGCTTCTTTCTATATTCTTCCTGCCAAAGTAGACTTTTACATTTTCCCACATTATTCTTCATTTGTAAGATCTTTGTCTGTCATTTAAGCAATCAATATCCTTCTTTAGTGTCCTTAGGTGCTCCTTACACCTTACTTACCTACCCATCTTTGTGTCATCATTAAATTTAGCAACCATAGCTTCAGTCCCTGCATCCAAGTCTTCTATATAAATTGTAAAAGTTGAGGCCCCAGTAATGATCTCCATGGCACATGACTTGTTACATCTTATCAACCTGAAAAATAACCCACTTATGTCAGCTCCCTGCTTGTTAGCTAGTCAATTCATGCCAACATGTTGCACTTGACACTATGGACTTTAGTTTTCCACAACAATGTTTTATGTGGCACCTTATCAAATGCCTCCGAGGAGTCTAAAGGCAGTACAACACTGGTTTCACTTTTATCCACAGCACGCATTCCTTCTCAAAGAATTCCAACAACTTAATTAAACTGGATTTTCCTTGTGCAAAACCATGTTGACTCTGCCTGACTATGTTACACTTTTGTAGGTGTCCTGCCGTAGCATCATTGGAAAAAGCTTTTAATTATCTAACTAACTCACCTGTATTTTCTAATGTACCATCTCTCTTCTTTTTGAATAAAGGAGCTGCCATCACTATTTTGCAATCTGAAGAAATCTTCTTCAAATCTAGGAAATTTTGAGATTAAAATCTATGCATCAATTATCTCCCTAGCCACTTCTATTAAGACCTCAGAATAAAATCAACCAGGATCTGTGGATTTGTCAACTTGCAACTTCTACAATTTGTTCAGTACTCCTTCCTTGGTGATTGTAATTTTCTTGAGTTCTTCACTGTCTTCCACCTCCTGATTTACAGCTATTTCTGGACATTACTTGTTAGCTCTGTAGTGAACACAAATGCAAAATATTCTGTTCAATTTATCTGCCAAGTCCTTATTTTCCATTTTACATACCCTAGATTCACTTCCTTTTGGAGCATTCTTCACTTGTTCTTAGTTTTAATATCTATTGAAGCTATTTTGATTTTTTTTCTTTTCTATTTCCAGCCAGCTTTCTATCATACTCTAACTTTTTCCTCTTCACTAATATTTAGTCATTTCATTTCTTCAGTGGTGGCAAGGTTTGTGGATATCCTTAGTGAATGGTTATTTTTTCGAATTACTACTTCACTGAATACTGCCTTGGAGATCAGGACAAACCAAGAGAGAGAGACTTTCAGACTCTTGCTGTATTTAATACATATTCCTTTCCCTATCTTCCTTGCTCCTCAACACAGCTGCCGCTATTTGTCCTATTGTGTATCATTTTGTCCCTACAAGTCGACAACTGATGGCAAATATGTGCAATCTATCAAACAATCCCTACAGTTCCAAAAGTGACCCTTCGACCCATTGAGTCTGCACCCCAGCATAACAAAGCCTCTTCTTCCTCAGGAAAGTTGGCATGTCCATAAGGACCCTCACCAACTTCTACAGACAAGCCATTGAAAGCATACTGACTGGGTGCAATACGGCCTGGTATTACAACTGCTCTTCCCAGGACCATAAGAAACTACAGACTGTGGTGTGCACAGCCCAGACCATCACAGAAGCCAACCTCCCATGCATGGACTCCATTTTCACGGCTCATTGGCATGGAAAGGCTGCCAACATCATCAAAGACTCACCCAGCCGGGTGATGCTCTTCTGCGACCTCTTCTGTCAGGCAGAAGATACAGAAGCAAGAGCACACGCTCCAGTAGGTTCAAGGACAGCTTCTTCCCTGCTGTTAATAGACTGATGAATGGACTCCATAACTTCAAATAACGCTGATCACAGAACATAGAACATAGAACAGTACAGCACATTACAGGACCTTCAACACCCAATGTTGTGCCAACCTATTCCCCTACTAAGATCAATCTACCCTGCATTCCCTACATTTTGCTATCCTCCATGTGCCTATCCAAGAGCCACTTAAAAGTCTCTAAAATATCTGACTCCACTACCACTGCCGGCAGCGCATTCCACACGCCCACCACTCTCTGTGTGAAGAACATCTCCCCTACACCTTCCTCCAATCACCTTAAAATTATGTCCCCTCATAATAGTCATTTCTGCTCTTGGAAAAAGTCTCTGACTATCCACTGTATCTATGCCTCTCATCATCTTGTACACCTCTATCAAGTCACCTCTCATCCTTCTTCGCTCAGATGAAAAAAGGCCTAGTTCTTTCAACCTTTCCTCATAAGACCTACCCTCCAGTCCAGGCAGCATCCTGGTAAATCTCCTCTGCACCCTCTTAAAAGCTTCCAAATCTTTCCTATAATGAGGTGACCAGAACTGAACGCAATATTCCAAGTATGGTCTAACCAGGGTTTTATAAAGCTGCAGCATAACCTCACAGCTCTTAAACTCCATTCCCCTGCCAGTGAAAGCCAACACACCATATGCCTTCTTTACAACCCTATCAACGTGGGTTGCAACTTTGAGGGATCTATGGATGTGGACTCCAAGATTCCTCTGTTCCTCCACACTTCCGAGAATCCTGCCATTAACCCTGTATTCTGCATTCAAACTTGACCTTCCAAAATGAATCACTTCACACTTTTCTGGGTTGAATTCCATCTGCCACTTCTTTGCCCAGCTCTGCATCCTGTCAATGTCCCATTGCAACCTACAAAAGCCCTCCACACTGTCCACAACTCCACCAACCTCAGTGTCATCGGCAAATTTACTAACACACCCTTCCACTTTCTCATACAAGTCATTTGTAAAGATCACAAAGAGCAGAGGTCCCAGAACAGATCCCTGCAGAACACCACTGGTCACCGACCTCCAGGCTAAATACTTTCCATCTCCTACCACCCTCTGTCTTCTATTGAACAGCTAATTCTGTATCCAGACAGCCAAATTTCCCTAGGTGTTCCACATGTCTTGTCACCCAAGGTTCCTTCACCTTACCATCCTCTCCTTACCTCAGTGGAGCAAACCTATCCCGCACTTGTAGCAACTGCTCCCTAAACAACCTCCACATTTCTGTTGTGCATTTCCCTGAAAACAGCTGATCCAAATTTGTGCTCCCAAGTCCTTGCCTAATAGAATTGTAATTCCCCCTCCCCCAAGTAAATACTTTCCCATACCTTCTGCTGCTATTCCTCTCCATGACTATAGTAAATCTCAGGGAGATGTGATCAATATCACCGAAATGCTCTCCCACCGAGAGATCTGACACCTGGCCTGCTTCGTTGCCAAACACCAAATCCAATATGGCCTCTCCTCCAGTTGGCCTATTTACATATTGAGTCAGAAATCCTTCCTGGACACTTGACAAAATCTGCTCCATCCAAACTATTTGCACTAAGGAGGTTCCAATCGATATTAGGGAAGTTGAAGTCACCCATGACAACAACCCAATACTTCTGCACCTTTCCAAAATCTGTTCCTCAAATCTGATCTTGCTTAGCACACATGGTGTAACCTGTGTGCTGTTACACTGTCCAATTTTTTTTTCTACCCTATGATCTGCTCACAAACAAAGCTTTTCATTGTACTTCGGTACACATGACGATAAATCAAACCAAGCAAGCAACCCTCTGAAGAACATCCCACCAGACCCAGTTTCCTATCCCCATGACCCCACATTTTTACTATGGGTAATCCACTTAACCCGCACACCCCTGGACACTATGGACAATTTAGCATGGCCAATCCACCTGACCTGCACATCTTTGGACTGTGGGAGGAAACTGGAGCACAGGTGGAAACCCATGCAGATACGAGGTGAACGTGCACACTCAGCTGTGGTTGGAATTGAATCCAAGTCCCTGATGCTGTGAGGCAGCAGTGCTAAACACTAAGCCACCGTGCTGCCCATCCAAGTTTGGATTAAACAGGAGATGCAAATTTTCTCATCATTTAGTCAGTTGGCTGGTTTCATTCATTGTTCAGTTAACGTGGTAATCTCAATGTAGCCGTTTCTCTTTATTCCCTGGGTGTTCTCTGGACTTGTCACAGTCAAATGTTCAGGTGATCTCAGCAGCCAATTTAGGTCATTTTTTTAGACCTGTTTAAAAAGTACTTTTGTTCATGAAGGTCTTTGGTACTTATCTGAAATGGTGGAAGTTTAAATATCAAAATGTCATACTTATCATTATCCTAATAAATTGAAAGATAGTCTCAGTAATGATGATCATGAAACTATCACTTCTTATTGTAAAAATCCACCTGGCTTGCGATAACATACTTTGGGAAAGGACATTTGCCATGTTTAACTGCGTTGACTTCTATGTTACTCCAGATCCACTGTAAAGACTGTTAACTATTCTCTAAAAAGTAGCAAACAGTGTCATGAGTAATTATTGGATGGGCAGCAAATGCTGGCCTTGCCAGTGATCTCTGCTTCCCAAGAAGGAACAAAAATATTTTGATTCCTGAAATTCAGAAGTAGGTTCCACCAACTAATTAATATTCCTGTCCAGCAATTTCCTCCATATCCATGTTTCAGAAGCTGTCATCCTCCTTTGAATCTAACTGTCACATCCATACAGTGTACTACTGGTGAATACTGAAGCGAAGTGTTCATTAAGGACCTCCCCTACCTCTTCTGACTCCGCGCATTGTGACTGTAGCAGATGTTTATTGAACTTCGTGCTGATGCTTTTGGATTTCCAGTAGCTACTTAATTAGTTGGTCATTTGTTTTGCCATTGCTTTTCTAACCTAGACTTCATTCTTTGATGGAACTTGGGTGATTGTCATCAAGCCAAGCAATGTGAATTTGTCGATCTTGGTGCTGCCTTCCTGAGTTTTCCATTGCCATTTAGAACCATAATATTGGTCTTTAACTTATTTATATTCAGTCAAAAATACCTACTGGACTGAATTTTGCCACCACTGAATAAAATAGACAAGGGCAAGCCAGTTGGGAAAATGTGGCTAGATCAGCAAAGTGAAGTTCTCAACGTCAAGGGGAAAAAAAGCCCAGTTTTCTACCAGCTGTGTTGCTGATACCACAGTGCTGACACCACAATTCACTGTGAATATGTGCATGTTCATTAATGGATGTGGCTGTGAACTGGACAGAGGTTGGGGAAGTGTAGGATCAGGCTGCAGGAAAGGGCGAATGACAGAGGTGAGTGACTTCTCTTTCCCCCAACCCTGTCAAATGTCTACCTGCCCCCAGCTCCCTCTGTTTTGTCTCCTCCCAACCCCTCAGCTCTATCCAGCCTTTCTCCCTTCCCTGTCTGATTCTGCCTACCTCGCCCCCCAGATGATTACCCACCTCCCCCTCCCCCATCCCCAGATCCTTGAGGTCTGTTCTACTGCAGAACCCTGTTTTCCTTGTTGCACCTATTCCATGCATGTGCACAGTGCATAATTTGTATATGGGACAGTAATGTAACGGGGCTGTAGCCATGACTGTGTACATTTCCAAGCGAGCATCTGTGCATAGGTGCCCGCCACTTGGGATATTATCAGCATTGCCACCCAAGGTTTGAACTGTGAGACATGAATCAGTGACTATTTACATGCATTTACATCTCATTATTACATATTCTCTCGTTGTTTATATGCAGTTTGCTGTTCTCACACACAACAAAGAGAAACTAGATGATAACAATGCCTGACATGAACGTCAGATCAGGTGCCTGCTAGCTGCAGGGCTCCATCTAGGCCAGTTGTTTACAATGTCTCAGGTCAGAGTCTACAGGTAATGACCAGCAACAGCCCACCTCGCCATCCATATAGGGTGGCATCAAACATGCACCATCCTCACCACATCATGGCACATCTGTGATTCATTTACAATATAGTTAAGCACTTCAATGCTGCACTTTGGAATGCCTCAGCACCTTACATTGTCATGTTGCTGCCAGGCTGCTTTATGCACAGGGACAGGCACACAACTCCCAAGGATTGAAGCAGGATGTAACTCTTAACTTACTCTCTTAGAACTCTCACTAGCTTCATGCTCACTTGGATGCTCACAGCATCTCAGCCTTGCATGCCTTTTTATGCTTTACTGCATAATTTGGAACTTGTAGTTTCACTGTACTTCTGTCTCTTCTTGCATTTTAGCACAGAGACAAGTCATTTGGCATTGTAATGTTTGCCAGCAGTGAACAGTCAAAGGGGCAGACACCTTGATTTACAGCAATGTGCTAATCAATGTGCCAGCAGCCTACGTGGTGAACTCACTGAATGCTCGTCAAATAAATGCCCACCTCTATAAGTCTGAGGGGAGTAGTCCTTGTTTAAGTCAAAGAGGATTGTTGTCAGTTAGAGGGTACTGGAACAATCAGTCAAGGGCATCATCCGCTATCAGCCCAAGGGCTTGGACACAATCAGTCGGGTGCTTGGGGTTAAGAACAGGGGTTTGATACTGTTACAGTCATGGGTGCCCTGGTAAGATGTAATGATATGCTGGCAACTGGGGAAAAGAGTATCACTCCTTTAGGCAGGGTTCTAACATGGTATGGCACTAACCAGAGGTAGCCTGTATGGCTCAATTCTTGTAGCTGCCATTACCATGGCAGTCAATCAAATTGGTGAGAATATAAGGTCGCGGTACATTGATGACTGATCTCCTATTTCCAATGAAGTACTACGCGTGCTATCAAAGTTCCTTCAGAAGCTTTTATTTTTAATTTCTCTGCCATATATGTACAGTGAACGGGCTTTTCAATTCTAACAATTGATCTGGTGTACAGCTGGACTTTAAATGTGACTCCAGTGGTGGAAGTCTCAGTGGGCCTAACAGTGGCAAATACTTCTGCCTTTGGTGAGAACAAGACAGTGTGAGAGCAACACCAAAGAATGGGGCAGGAAATAAGGTGTGCAGTGGAAAATTGTGTGAGTTAACTCATGAAGATTTAATGAAATTGAATTAAATTCCTCAAAATTGATACTTAGCTGTGTTTTGATTAAAATTCAGCCCACCATCTCCTTTGTTTGTATTTGGAATATCACGATCAGTCTTGGGCCTCATGTCTAAGGAAGGATGTGTTGTCCTTGGAAGAGGTCCAGAGGAGATTCACAAGAATAATCCCGGGAATGAAGGGCTTGTCATATAAGGAGCAGGTGAGGACTCACATTCGGTACACGATGGAGTTCAGAAGGATAAAGTGGGGGTCTTATTGAAACTTACAGAATAATGAGAGGTCTGGATAGAGAAGATGTTTCTACTGGTAGGAGAGACTAGGACCCGAGATGACCTTTTCGAACTGCATTGAGGAGGATTTTTTCAGTCAGAGGGTGGTGAGTCTGTGAAATTCATTGTTGCAGAGGGCTGTGGAGGCCATGTCATTTAAGACAGAGATAGATAGGTTCTTGAATCATAAAGGGATGAAAGGTTACAGGAAACAGGCAGGAGAGTGGGGTGTCAGCAATAACGGATTGGCAGACAGACTTGTTGGGCCAAATGGCTTAATTCTGATCCTATATCTTATGGTTTCAGCCCACCATAGTCTTCTAGCTATTTTCTTTCTCATGGCTATAAATGTGATATGTGCATACCTGAGATTTCGTATGTGACGATCCCCTATGATAGAGTCAAATCTTTCTGGTAAACACTAACTGCACCATCCTCATTACCTTTCCTCCCAAAGCATTAAACGGTATGGGTGACAGACAGAAGACATTTCTTGCCTGATTCCCTCCTCAAACTAAAATTACTTTGTATGTCCATCGATACTTCTGACGGCTCCTAAAGCTGTTGAATAAGCCACACAAGACATTTGGACAAAACTGAAGTGTTTAAGCGTCACGTTGGACAGTTTTGAAAACTTGGCATAATCTCTTACTGGACAATCTGCTTGCTTTCACATCTCTCTGTTCTGACAGTAGTATATTTTTCAGAAATGAAGCCAAATTGCTCTTGTGCCATTTTTTTTTTTTACACAGGGACAATTCTGCCTGAGCCTGAGCATACACTGTTTTGAACAGTCCTGTGTACCTGCTCTCTCGGGCAATATAATTATTTCGGATGTAGTTTACTCGCAAGACCATTTATCTGTTGTCCATAAGAACACAGGAACAAGGGCAGACCATTCAGCCCATTGAGTCTTCTCCTCCATTTGTTATGATGATGGCTGATCGAACACTTCAGTCCCTTTTACCCATACAAAACAGATAACCATTGGGAATTAGAAATTCATCAACTTCTATTTTGTTGTTATTTGCCCTCCAGGTCCTATTTAAATCTTTCTCCTCTCACCTTAAAATTACACCCTCTGGTTTTGAATTTCTCTACAAAAAAGACCGTTGTTATTCACCTCACAATGCCCCTCATGATTTTATAAATCTCTATAAGGTCACTCCTCAACCTCCTACACTCAAATGAAAACCAAGTCTCAGCCTATCCTTATAACTCAAACCCTCCAGTCCCAGTAACATCCTTGTAAATCTTTTCTGCACCGTGACCAATTTAATAATATTCTTCCTATAGGAGGGCAACCAGAAGTGTCCAAAAATGGCCTCACCAACGTCTTGTACAACTGCAACATGACGTCCCAAATCATTTACTCGATGGTCTGAGCAGTGATGGCAAAGATGCCAAACACCTTCTTAACCACCCTGTCTATCTGAGATGCAACTTTCAATGAACTGTGTTCCTGAAACCCAAGGTCTCTCTGTTCGACAAAGGGGTGTAAGAGCATCCTTAAGAAGGAAATTAGGAGGGCAAAAAGGGAATATGAGAAAGTAGCCTTTGCAGATAAGGTTAAGGATAATCCAAAGAGATTTGACAAGTACATTAAGATCAAAAGAGCAACTGCGGAGTGAATAGGGCCCCTTAAAGATCAATGAGCTCATCTATGTGTGGAGCCACAGGAGATGGGAGAGATGCTAAACAAATACCTTATGTCAGTTTTTATTGTGGAGAAAGATACGGAAGTTAGGGAACACCGGGAAATAAATAGTGATGTCTTGAAAGAAGTCCACATTACAGAACAGGAGGTGCTGGAGGTCTTAAAAAGCATAAAGGTGGATAAATCTTCAGGATCTGATCAAGTGTATCCCAGGACGTTGTGGAAAGTTAGGGAAAAAATTGTGTCATCCCTAGCAGAGGAATTTGTATCATCTGCAGCCACGGGTGAGGTGCTGGAAGACTTAGATGGTGGTGAATGTTGTGCCTTTATTTAAGAAAGACTGCAAGGAGAAGCCGGGGAACTATAAACCAGTGAGTATGACATCAGGAAATTGTTGAAAGGGATTTTGAGTGATGGGATTTTCATGCATTTGGAGAGGCAAGGCTTAATTAGTGATACTATGGCAATGTGCGTGGGAAATCGTGTCTCACTAACTTGATTGAGGTTTTGAGGATGTGCCCAAGAAGATAGATGAAGGCAGAGTGGTAGACATTGTCTACATAGATTTTAATAAAGCCTTTGTCAAGGCTCTGCATGGTAGACTGGTTAATAAAATTAGATCACACGGGATTCAGGGTGAGCTTGCCAATTGGATCCAAAGGTTGGAGATTTGCTCACTGAGCTGATGTGTTTGATTGCCGATATTTTGTCACCCTGCTAGGTAACATAAGTACACCTCCGGTGAAGTGTTGGTGTTCTGTCCCACTTGTTATTTATATGCCTCAGTTTGTTGGGGTGATTTGCATCACTTCTGGTTCTGTTTTTTAGTGGTTTGCATATCTGGTCCAGTTCAAAGTGCTTGTTGAATGAGTTCTGGTTCGAATGCCAGGCCTCCAGGAATTCCCTGGCATATGTCTGTTTGGTTTGTGCTATTATGGATGTGTTGGCCCTGTCAAACTCATGTCCTTCTTTGTCCACGTGTATTGAGACCAGTGTGAATTGGTTGTGTTTCTTGGTAGCTGGTTGGTATTCATGTATCCTTATTATCAGTTTTCCTCCAGTTTGGCCGGTGTAATGTTTCTCACAGTACTTGCATGGTATTTTGTATGTTACATTGGTTGTGGGAATGGGATCCTTTAAGTTCATCAGTAGCTCTCACAGGGTGCTTGTTGGTTTGTGGGCTACCCTGATACCTAGGGGTCTGAGTAGTCTTGTGGTCATCTCTGTTATGTCTCTGATGTACGGTAGGGTCTCTCGTGTGTCTGGCCATATTGTGTCGTCTTGTTGTGGTCTGTCATGGAGGTAACGGCAGATTGTGCTTTTTTGGGTATCCGTTCCTTTTAAACATTCTGTATAACTGCTCCTGTTCTGCTGTGTGCAATTCCAGGTTACTGCAGTGTGTTGTGGCTCATTTGAATAATGTCCTGATGCAGCTCCATTTGTGGGTGTTGGGATGGTTGCTGCAGTAATTAAATATCTGTTCCATATGTGTGGTCTTTCTGTATACACTAGTCTGGAGTTCCCTGTTGTTCTTACGTTCTACCATTATGTCTATGAAGGGTATTCAGTTATTGTTCTCTTCTTCTTTGGTGAATTTTATTTGGGTGAGGATTTTGTTTATGTCTCAGTGGGTTTCTTCTAGTCTTGTGCATTTGATAATCATGAAGGTGTCATCTACATTCTGAAACCAGAGTTTGGGTTGTATGTTCTAATCTTTGCATTACCGCTTTGGCAATCAGTCCCGATATTGGGGATCCCATTGGTGTTCCATTGATTTGTTTGAATATATGGTCGTTGAACATGAATTGGGTTGTGAGGCACAGATCCAGCAGTTTCAGGGTGCTGTCTTTGTTGGGGCTGTTGCTTTCATGGGGTGGCTGTGTTCCTGATTCGTCCAGCAGTGTGGCAATTGTACCTTTGGCTCGGTCGATGTTCATGGATGTAAATAGTGCTGTTACATCAAAGGATATCATTATCTTGCCCTCATCTATTCTGATGTTCTTGGTGATGTAGAGGAATTCTTGGGAGGAGTGGATGGAGTAGGTAGTGTTGTCAACTAAGTATTTCAGTTTCCGTTGGAGTTCTTTGGCTAGTCCATATATTGACATGTCTGGTAGTGAGACAGTGGGTCTGAGGGAGACCCCTAGTTTATGGACTCTCCAAGGTACACAGAAGTGGGGTGTGTTGGATCCCTCTGGCTTCATGTTTTTATTAGTCTGTCTTGCTGTTATCTCCTGAATTATGTAATTTCTTCAGGGTTGTTGTAATCCAGTTCTTTAACTGTAGTGTTGGGTCTATTGCCATCTGTTGGTAGGTGTCAGTATCTGCTAGTAGTGCGTTAGCTTTCTCGATGTACTGGACTCTGTTAAGGATTACTGTTATGTGTCCTTTCTCCGCTGGTAAGATTACAATTTTTTTGGCTTTCTTCTCTTCTGTGTTAAATGTGTACCACTCACCTTTTCTGCTCAGCGTTGGGACTGTCATCTGTCTGATGGTCCGTTGTATTTCCTCTGTGAGTCCGTTGTTCTTTAGTGTCAATTCCAGTGCAGCCAGGAAGGCAGTTTTTTTGGTGTCTCTGTAGTTATAATTCAGTCGGTGTACTAGGACAGTCTTCTCAGTGTCTGTATGTGGTCGATCTGAGATGTTCTTGATCCATGTTCCTGTGTTGTCCGTGTCATTGTTGTGGCTGATTTTGGACAGTTTTTCTTGTAGGGCTATTCTTTTCTTTGCTCTGGTCTTTTGGTGTTGCATGCTGATGGCTTTTTCCAGTGTGGTTATCCATTCTTGGTGGGTTGCATTGGAGTACAAAGATTTTTGGCGCGCAATTTCCCGCTCATATTTATGGAGGTGATTTTGGGCATTGTTGATCATAACCCTTATCATTTTGTGGCCATTCTGTTCAACTGGATTGGATACAAAATTAGCTTGATGGTAAGAGACAGAGAGTGGTACCGGGAGGCCTGTGACTAGTGGTGTTTCACAGGGCTCATTACTGGGCCCACTGTTATGTGTCATTGATGTAAATGATTTGGATGAGAATTTAGAAAGCATAGGTATTAAGTTTGCAGATGCCACCAAAATAGGTCGTGTAGTGAAACATGGTTATTTAAGATGAAAAAGGGATCTTGATCAATTGGGCCAATAGGCTGATGGGTTTAATTTGGATAAACGTGCAGTATTGCATATTGGTAAGGTGACACAGACAGGACTTACATCATTTAGCAAATGTCCATTTCTTGCTATTTCATGTCCATGACAGCCAGTTTCATGATTAAAACATTCTGTAAATTTTGTAAGTAATTTTACGAATGATTTGGGAAATCGGTAACATTTCATTGGGCTTTGCATTTGGATTGTTATTTCATCAAAATACTTGAGGGGCTACTCACTCAGGATCTTACTCATTTATTCCTTGTTGACTGCATTTTACCAAGTCAATGTTTTACAAATGATTCACAAACTTACTCTTGAGAATTGACGTAATTATTTTGCAAGGAATGGAAGTAAGATTAATAGTCCTGTGGATGACTTTATCTTTTTCAAATGTGAACATCATATTATCTTGTAAACTTCCTGCTGATACTTCCCCAGAATCCTCATAACGATTATCAATGCCTCATAAGTCTCCCTTGCGATTCTTTGCACGCCAGGATAAATATCATCTAAGATAACAAGGTGTAGAGCTGGATGAACACAGCAGGGCCAAGCAGCATCAGAGAAGCAGGAAGGCTGACGTTTCGGTCCTAGACCCTCTTCAGCAAAAATTTTTTTTCTGAAGAAGAGTCCAGGCCTGAAACGTCAGCCTTCCTGCTCCTCTGATGCTGCTTGGCCTGCTGTGTTCATCCAGCTCTACACCCTGTTATCTCAGGTTCTCCAGCATCTGCAGTTCCTACTATCTCTAAATATCATCTAACTTTAGAAATGTGTCAGTTCTGAGCTCTGGATACTGCAGACTCATTGATATTAAAGCCTTTGTTTGGCCTTCACTATCTCTGAACATACATGCTGCTTGTGTCGCTGTTTGATAGAAATTCTCATTCAGAATATTTATGATCTTTTGTTCCTTATCAGTTACAAACTAGTTTGCTGATTCTGTGGTTCATATTCTATTTCTACCTCCTTACAATTGTTCAACTGAAAGAATATCGTGCTCCTGTATTGCTGGAAAATACCTGACATAGTTGTACCTTATTTTTGTTCTCTCTGTGCATCTTTAATCACCTTTTAAATGCTCTTTGCATAACATAAAGTATTTTTTATTAACAGCAAGTGAGAGGTGTTGAATAATTCTTAGAGACTGATTGAAAGATCTACTGACAAGATAATTTAATTTTTGTGTATTTAAAAACAGAAGTTGAATTAACTGTTCATGGAAAAATTTGCACATTGTTCACTTAGAACATGGAGTAGACCTTTCAGCCCCTTGAGTCTGTTCCATCATTCTGTTAGACAATGGTTGATATGCACCACTACCCAATTTGTTCGTCTTTTGGACTATATTTCTCAATACCCTTACCTAATCATAAATCCATCAATCTCAATATATAAATCTTCTATAGATTCAACATCATAAACTTGTGGAGAAGATATATATCCAATTGTCCATGTTTTAAGATTATATCTCTTTTTTTCTCCCAGTGGTGGAAACAAGTAACTTAATGAAATCATACTTCAATTTTTGACACAAGGCAATACAAACCAAGCTTCTTCAATCTATTTATGATTTAAACCTTTAAGACACGATAGAATTTTTGTGAATATGAACATACACTGGATGAGGTTCCCCAATTTTGTTATGGTACCAGATAGGATCCTTCTGACCATTTGACTCTTGCTTTAGCAGGGGTGAACTGACTCCTCTTAGTTACTAACCTGAACTCTTAGTTGGTCACAACAAGGTTAATTTTCAAATAAACTCTTCTATTGTGGATGCCTTTCTCCCAGACCCAAATGAACTTAGTTTTGAATGGAGCCAATGTAACCAGGCTTTCTTAAATTAGTAAAAAGTGTGTTTATAAATTACTAACAAGAAGGAAAAACAGTAATGCAGCACAGAGCACACAGATTAGAAATAAGAAGTGAGTCTAAAAAGATAACTTTTCAAAAAAAAAAGTAGGGAGCAGTTGCTGAATTTTTCATTCACAGCAGATAGTTGAACATTACAGCCATTAGTTTGCATGTTTCTGGTAGTGTTGTCATTGGTAGTTGACTGTCAATTCTCGGCTTTCTAGCTTGACTGAAACACTTTTGACTTGAGTCCTTGTAGCAATGGTTTAACTGACAGCAGTCAGAATAAGATACTTTGACCTTTTCTTTACCTGCAATGTGGGGATGTTTAAATGGATGTTCTCAAAGCAGTGGCCCTCACAACACACAGGCCAATAACCCAAACAGACCAGGAAGGAAACACGCTTTTAACCCCTCTCCTTGTGTATTCTTGAAAGATGGAAACAAAATTTGTGTCCTATCCAGACTGCTTTTGTAAGCAT
This sequence comes from Ginglymostoma cirratum, assembly GCA_024137785.1. NCBI lineage: Eukaryota > Metazoa > Chordata > Chondrichthyes > Orectolobiformes > Ginglymostomatidae > Ginglymostoma > Ginglymostoma cirratum. Next base: position 27,944,895 of record JAHRHZ010000268.1, read on the forward strand.
CATATTATCAGTCTGAAAAACTCCCGGGCAATTATAAGTTCAGTTTGTGATGCACTTTCTCCCTTCTATGACACACCTCATCAAGTATGATATTCTAGACTCTCTTTCTAGGCAGTCACTGAATTTATGTCTGCAATCAACTTTGGCTGTATGCAGTCTTTTCTTTAAACACAAATGTTGTGCTTCAAGTTTGATATGTCTATAGGTGAGCCAGGATTATGATCTGTAGTCATTGCAGTCAATATATTTTTGCATTTAACACCGCAATTAACATATTTTGCGTTTGGAAAGCAACTTGCTGAATCACACAGGAAGTCTTCCCTATGAGCAAAGCAAAGGAGTCTTGTTTAGTAGCTGTTAACGTTGGAGTGATGCTGCCCTTTGGACTTTGTTAACTGATATCAGACTCTAGTTGATATTTCGGATGAAATTAGTTTTTCATTGATTTGAATTGGGACAGATCTTATACAGCCAGTGCTAAATGAACAGTACTAGCAGTTCACACTTGCCAATGGACTTACTACAGTCTTCTGCTCTGAAAGTTGATATTACTAGACAGTCATTTTGATGTACACTCACTATATGGCTAAGGTATTTAGGATACATGTGAGCAGGAAAAACAAACTTGTTTCTTGTTGAGCAATGAGCTGATGGACTGATACTCAGCAGCAAAAGGTCTGAACCTGGAACTTCTCAGTTTTAAGTGTCGGTGACAATGCTGGTGACAAACATTCTTGTCACTTTAAGCTTGTAAAATGGTAAACTCTGAGAGCCTCACCGTTACACCTTCTACATAGCTCCAACCTTTCAAAATAAAACAAATTATTGAGCAAAATACATAGTTATTCCTTTTTTTTGCATTTAAATACAATTCATAAAAATGCATTGCCATATCATTTGTTTATATTAACAGCAGAAGCTTTGTTCTCAAAATGAATATGAGTAGAGGTGGAAGAGCTGTTATATTGTTCAGGCCAATGTAAGCTGTCAGTCAGTGAACACTGCTGCTGAGTGAAATGCGACCTGATTGACAGTGCCTTAAAGTGCAGAAATGAGACAGCAATTGAATGAACTGATTGCTGCTGCCTGAAAATGTTAAAAGCCAGCTATTTTATACATTGGAGCCGGAGTGCGTCATGAACAGCATTTTAACTATTCACCCACAAGATCTTTCTGGGAATAAGAGAATGGTCCTTTAATAAAAAAGGCCTATGGTGGCATCCACTCCTCTGGCAGTGGAATTTCAAAAGCCAAACCATTTATTTGAACTCAGTCGTTGCAAGACAACTTTATGATAGAAAGCATGGAAATTTAGAGTACATAAGGAGCTATTCAGCCCAACTCCATTTTCCAGCTCTTGGTCCAAAACATTCAATGCGACACCATTCAGTGCACATCCAAGTACTTTCTAAATGTTTTGAAATTTTCTGCCTCTCCCACCATTTAGGGCAGCATGCCCTGGGCTTCCATGACCCTCTGGATGAAAGGAGTTCTGATCAAATCTATTCAGAATTTCCCCTAAACCTATGACTCCTAGTTATAGACCCCTCAACCTGGAGAAATAGCACTTTCATATCACTCTATCTAGAGCCCTCATAGTTTTGACAACTTCAATTCGGTCTGCCCTTGATCTCCTCCGTTCCAAAGGAAAGAACCCTAGCCCATCCAATCTTCCTACATAACTAAATTTATCTAGTCCAGGTAATATCTTTGCAAATCTTTTGTGTTCTTTCTCTATTGCAATCGCATATTTTCTGTACTGTGGGAGCAAAATGTATCTGCAGTGTTCAAGCCATGGTCTAACGAATGATTTGTATGCCATTGTTATCCTGGTAGAATCTGATAATAACAAAAAGAAATGAGTATGCTAAATTACCAACAGAAGTAGATCATCGCACGACATTTCAATTTTAAAACTTTTTTTGCTGTAATGTCTGATCTTTGGTCATTTATTAATTAATAGGCCATTCAGAAAAAGTAGATTTTCTATTCACTAACAGAACCAAAATACGTCACTTTCATGCAATGTAATGCTTTTTTTGACATGTATCATAACAGGAACAGTCACAGCATTCCACTCCCGTACATCTCAGATGTCCTCGTTTTTCAAGGACCGCAACTTCCCCCCTCAGTGGTCAAGAACGCCCTCGACCATGTCTCCTGCATTTCCTGCAACTCATCCCTCACACTCCCTCCCCACAACAACAACCAAAACAGAATCCCACTCGTCCTCACGTACTACCCCACCAACCTCCGGTTCCAACGCATCATCCTCCGACACTTCTTCTGCCAACTGCAATCCGACCCTACCACCAAAGACATTTTTCCCTCCCCACCCTTGTCTGCTTTCCATGACTCCCTTGTTCGGTCCACACTCCCCTCCAGCCCCACCACACCTGGCACTTTTCCCTGCAACCGCAGGAAGTGCTATACCTGTCCCTACACCTCCCCCTCACCCCCATCCCAGGCCCCAAGAAGACTTTCCACATCAAGCAGATGTTCACCTGCACATCGGCTAATGTGGTATACTGCGTCCGCTGTTCCCGTTGTGGCATCCTCTACATCGGGGAAACCAAGCGGAGGCTTGGGGACCACTTTGCAGAACACCTATGCTAGGTTCGCGCTAAACAACTGCACCTCCCAGTCGCGAACCATTTCAACTCCCCCTCCCATTCCTCAGATGACATGTCCATCCTGGGCCTCCTGCAGTGCCACAACAATGCCACCCAAAGGTTGCAGGAATGGCAACTCGTATTCTGCTTGGGAACCCTGCAGCCCAATGGTATCAATGTGGATTTCACAAGCTTCAAAATCTCCCCTCCCACTACTGCATCCCAAAACCAGTCCAGCTCATCCCCGCCTCCCTAACCTGTCCTTCCTCCCACCTATCCCCTCCTCCCACCTCAAGCTCCACCCCCATTTCCTATCTACTAACCTCATCCCACCCCCTTGACCTGTCCGTCCTCCCTGGACTGACCTATCTCCTCCCTAACTCCCCACCTACACTCACCTTTACTGGCTCCATCCCTGCCTCTTTGACCTGTCTGTCTCCTCTCCACCTACCTACTCCTCTATCCATCTTCTATCTGCCTCCCCCTCTCTCCCTATGTATTTCAGAACTCCCTTTCCCTTCCCCATTTCTTAAGAAGGGTCTAGGCCCGAAACGTCAGCCTTCCTGCTCCTGTGATGCTGCTTGGCCTGCTGTGTTCATCCAGCTCTACACCTTGTTATCTCTTACACACAGACATTCCCAGCTTTCTCAGGGAGCTTCACCTCCCCCTGTTATGCCAGGTCAAAACGTATTGTTCTTTGGCAATTATTCTACTCACCCTGACGTTTTCTGGATACAGTTATCACCTGCCAGGTGATAGTCGGTTCCTTAAATTTCTGTGAGTTGTGAGAATGGTTAACAGACCCGAAACGTTAACTTTGATTTCTCTTCATTGATGCTGCCAGACCTGTTGAGCTTTCCCAGCAATTTCTGTTTTTGTTCCTTAAACTTCCAAGTTCCCCATCTGTTTAGTTCCTTCATGTGAGCAGAAACTGAATTCTCAAGGACATCATCGCAGGTCATTAATACAAAAGCAGTTCCCCTCTGCTGTCCCATAGCAGTGATGTCACTAGTTCTGTGTCTCAAACAGTAGCTGTTCTTTCTCTTTGAGATACTGTGATAAGGTGTTAACACTGCCACCCAATGTTATTAGGTTTACGTTTTGAGTTTCTCTGCCTGTGGCAATTGGATCACACGCACATGAGTCTGAGCTGAGGTGTTTATCTGTACTTATTTTTTAACTTCAAGTTGAGGTACATTTGAAAATATAACCATCTGGTAAGTTTGAATGCTTATGACAACAATTCCAGCACAACATTCCGGCTCTTATATTCTGTGCTTTAATTAATAATGACTAACATTCTTGAATGTCTTATATACCCGTGCAGCCACTTCAGTAATATGTGAACATATCCTCTGTTTCTCTATGCATTTCAGCATCCAACCATTTATTGTGTATTCTCTCATCTTGTTAGCCTTTCCCAAATGTATTACTTCTCATTTTCCGGGTTGAACTCCATTTGCCATGATTCACCAGCTTAACTAGTCCATTGATACCTTCCTCAGGTCTACAGTTTTCTTCTTCAACCAGACAACAATTCTTGTATCATCTGAAAACTTCATGCTCTCCTCTCAATATTAAATCCTATCACTATTGCTGTTCCACTCTTGTTCTTCCCCGACCCATGGTGCCACAGACTTGGCTCTGCCTGCACACCATCGAGGAACATCAGTGTCAGCAGTGTTGTGCACATTCTGAATAATGTGAAGGTGATGTGTTAAAGAAAGCAAACATGAACCATGTTTATTTTAAAAAAAAAACCAAAAAGAAATCTCCGTTAAAATGACCAGGTCCTACTCCAAGCTTGTGTATCTACTGTTCACAGAAGGGCCAACAGCACTGTTGTGGGTGCTGATTCTGATATTATAGCAAGTCTACAATTTTCATGATTCAATTTGTGATAATTTCTATTATAAAGCTGGTCACAGCATCCATGATACTGATTATCAAAAGGCCAAAGTTTGTTGAGAATTTCTGACAATGTGTACCTAACATTTTGTATGATCCATTACTAAGTCTGTTTTATTTTGAACACAGTCAGTAAAACCATCAGGCTGGAAGTGGCAACAGTGTCGGAATATAGAACGATCCAGAATGTAATTGGCTACCTGAAAGGATCCATCAACCCAGGTGACTTAATGTTATAGGCCGACTTGCATGAATTTTTAATACAACATGTATGGTAATTTTGCAACTCTGATAAAAGATGAACTTTTATTCAGTAATTTTTAACTAGCTTCACTGTGTTGTACTTGCTCTTCTAATTGTGCTTTGACTGTCATTTTAAATTCAATAACAGACCACATGTCTCAAATGAGAGGAAATTTGGTGACAGAAAATCTATTTAAAAGATCAGATGTGCACAATGTCATTTTTTGGATGTGGGATAGTAATTGGTGCTGTAGTTTGTACAATACAGCATCCTTGCACTCATGAAATAATTTCTTTGCAACCACGAAACAATGTTGTTTTTTACTACCTTTCATTTTTGCTGCAGAAGGTTTCACTGAATGCAGCACTTAGACCAATGTGATTAACCGAGAGGAGAGTGTACCACAAGTGAGCTTTTGAGAAATTGTGCGTTCGACCATGACCATTAAATTAAAATTGAATCTGTCAAGCAGTTGAAGTGCTTTGTCCACTCCAATTTTTTTTTCCATGAATAACCAGCTCTTTAAGAAAGTTGCATGTATATTACTTCATTACCTTTGGAACTGATGCCCTTTCTCCCCTTGTTTCATTGAACGAGTGGTCAATCTATGGAACAGGCTCCCCAGAGAGATAGGGGAGGCAGTTAGTATTGATTCATTTAAATGCAAATAAGGTAGATTTCTTTCAGAAAATAACATTTTAGGATGCAGCACACAAGCAATTGCAGCCATGACAGGTGATAAGCGCAGCATGCTTGAAAGGACCTATCGTTCCCAAAGCTCTCTATCGCTTGGGTTTTGTCACATTAGTCTACAACAACACCAGACATAATTGATGGAAATAGATTGATATGATTAGTTGATCATTCCATTGTCATTAAGTGAGCACTAAGTTGCCAAAAGACAAACTAGTTGGACCTTCATTATTATTTGCCTAGTAGTTGCTTTTTCCTATAAATAAATGCTATAGCAGCAGATATTTACTGATTTTTTTTCAACTTATTCATTATTGGAATGTGAACATCACTAGCCAGGTCAGCATATATTACCCATCTCCAATTTCTCAAGAAGGTGGTGGTGAGGTTTCCTCTTGAAACACTGAACTTCATGCTTACGCACTCCGAGTACTGTTAGAAAGGGAATTCCAGGGTTTTGACCCGTTGACAGAGAATATATTCTGACTTAGTTGCAATTCAGTATGATGTATGGCTTGGAAGAGAATTTAAAGCTAGTCACGTTACCAGCATCTGCTGTTCTTGATGTTCAAGGTGGGAGAAATTGCAGATTTGGATGGTAATAAGAAAAGAACATTGGTGAGAAGATTGTGTTGTTGTGGACAGTGTTGACCTCCTTCAGTGTTCTTGCACCTGAATGCATCCAGGTAATTGGAGAGTATTCTATCACAGTCCTGACTTGTATCTTGTAGACAGGCTATGGGAAGTCAGAAGGTGATCTACTTACCTCATAATTCCTGGTCTTTGATATACTTCAGTAGTGACCATATTTATATGGCTCTTTCAGTTCAGTTTCTTGGCAATGGTAACCCCCCCCCAGGAAGTTGGTAGTGTGAGATTTAGTGTTGATAATGTTATTGAATGTCAAGGGGAGAGAGTTTGATTCTCTTAGTGGAGATGATCATTGCCTCACATTTGTATGGTAAGAATGTAAAATAATCTCATTACTTTTCCTTTCATTGCTTCGGTGAGGAATATGTGCAATTGAAATCAAACATGGCATCAAATCTTGTTTACAAAGTATCGGGGATACACCGAATCATATTCAGTGGTATTGCTGTGCAAATACAGAAGATGCAACACTTATCCTTTTGTTTCTACTGTTGTCATCAAGATTTCAAACACTCCTTCCAAGTGAAATGGGAGACTTTAGCTATGAAGGAAGGTTTGATAGACTGGGGTTGTTTTCATTGGAGTGCAGGCGGTTGAGGGGCGACCTGTTAGAAATCTTTATAAATTGTAAATGGGTAGAGTGGAAAGTGTGAGGCTTTTTCCCAGGGGTGTTGGGGTCAATTACTAGGGTCACAGGTTCAAAGTATGAGGGAGGAAGTTTAAAAGTGACGTGTGAGGCAAGTTTTTCACTCAAAGGTTGGTGAATGCCTGGAACGTGTTGCCAAAGGAGGTGGTTGAAGTAAACACAATAGCAGCATCCAAGCAACACCTGGATGTATACATGAAAAGGAGTGGAATAGAGAGATATAGATCCTTAAGTGAAGACAGTGTTAATATGGAAGGGCAAATGTGTTGGCGCAGGCTTGGAGGGCCAAAAGGCCTGTTCCTATGTTGTATTGTTCTTTGTTCTTTGATCTTCTTTGAAATGGAGAAGCTGTCAAGCAATATAAATTTTGTTTCACCGAAGTAGAACTAAACTGCAATGTTAATTGAATTTCAAATTCATTTTAAACAACCTGGATCTGGAAACTAGAAAAAAACAAAAATGATGTGATAGGGTAGAGGACAGGAAAGACTAAATGACAAAATATTTCATGGTACAAGGTCAAAGGAAATGTTAATGAGGCAAAAAAGAAACAAAAGCTATGTTTAGAGGAGTTGTGAATGGCATGATAGCAGCAGTCCGAATGCAAAGTAAAGGAAATAAAAAAGGGAAACTTGAACAAACAACAAAAAAAAAAGCTGGTGACTAAAATTATTATTAATGTTGACAATGAATACAGAAGTGTCTAATTGAAAGCTAAAGTGCTATTCCTCCAGTTTGCATTAAGCTTCATTGGAATACTGCAGCAGGCCAAGTACAGAAATGTCAGAGCTATGTAAAGAATTAAAATGACAAATGACTGGAATCTCAGGGGGTTACATTTATAGACTGAAATGAAATGTTCCATAAGATGGTCACCGAGTCTATCTTTGGTCATTCTAAAGTTGAGGAGACTGCGGTGTAAGCTTGAAAGAAGTACAGCTTCACTTGTTAAGGTCGAGGCCTTGGATAATAGATGGAAGGATGTAAAAAGGCAGATATTTCATCCTCTGTTCACGTATGGTAAAATGCCACAGGAAAGGGAAAGTGTGTTGGAAATCACTGAAGAATGCATTTGGTCATATAGAGAATAGTCTCCTTGGAAATGATGAAAGTAAAGTTGAGAAAATGGGTTTGTGTCCATAGTGCCATTGGTAACAGAAATGTCAGAGATTTATTAATAGATTAAAATGACTTGTGGGCTTGAAGGTGAGAAATGAATGCCCAGTTCTTGGTGAATATTGTGCAGACTGTTTCAGTACCTGAGCAGTTGTGAATAGCACTGAATACTGTGCAATAATCACTGAAAATTCTACCCCTAACCTTTTATTGGATGGTCATTGAGGCAGCAGTTGAAGGTGATCGGGCTAAGGGCATACCCTTAGAAACTCCTGTTGTGATGTCCTGGACCTGAGATGATTGACTTCCATCAGGTGCAACAATATTCCTTTCTGCTAGGTATGACTCCAACTGATGGAGCCTTCACGCTCTCACTCTCCCGGATATCAGTCTTACTGTTCTCCTTGATTCCGCAGTTTGCCAAATACTGCTCCAATGTCAAGGGCAGTCACTTTTTGTTTTTTCTGTGGGATTCAGCTCTTTGGCTTATGTTTTGACCAGGCTGTGATGAGCTTTGGAGTTGGGTAGCCCTGGAGGACCTGAAATTGACTACCAGTAAGCAGATTATACCTGTGCAAGGACATTGCATGAGCACTATGCAGTTGATTTGGAGTAGAGAAATGGGACAGATTGAATTTGTTGCACTTTTTTTGTGGAGAGGGTGGGCTGAACTTTTCAAGTCTTCTAGAGGCAAGCTAAGGGGCAAGGGTGGGGGTGGGGTAAGTGGGGGGGCGGAAAAGGGTGGAAGGTGAAGCATAACATGGTGAGGTTGGGCAAGGGGTGGAATAACTATAGTCACTTTCCCAGCAGTAGGGAAGATGGTGGACAGCCCTCCCAGCCTAAGGCCAATTGAACAACATAAGTGGCTACTAATTTACAAATTAAGAGCCTGTACTCACTGATACTGACATTTTAACCTGGGGAGTGGGATCCTCATCACTTGGGGAAACCACCAAGTCACTCCTGAACTGGACCAGCCAGATAAATAATGTGGCTGTAAGAGCAGATCAAAGACTGGAAATTCTGTCTCTCCAATGCCTGCTCACCATCTACAAGACAGGCATGTGATAGAAACTCTCTACTTTCTTTGGATGAATGCTGCTCCAAAAACAATCCCAGTTCATCACCATCCAGGACAAAGCTTTTACTTCATTGGCACCACATCCACCACGTGTGGCAATGCTGTGTATCATCTATAGGACATAGTAGAGTAAACCCATCCAGGCTCTTTAGATAATCCCCTCCAAACTTAAACCTCTAACATTTAGAAAGACAAGAGCAGCATGCAAACACCACCAGCTGCAACATACCCTACAAACCACACAGCATCCAGACAGTACTATTCCTTCACTGTCTGGGGAACAAAATCCGGGAACTCCCTCCCCAGCAGCATTCTGACTGTGCCTATACCGTAAGCTCTGCTTAAGGGCAAGAAGGCAACTCATCATCCCCTTCTCCAGTACAATTCGGAATGGCTGTAAATGATGGTCCAGCCCGCGATGCTCACATCCCGTGATCAAATAATAATAGGGGAACACAAAAGATTCTGAGGGAGCTTGATGGGGTAGATGAGATGCCTTCACTGAAAGGTTTGTAAATCTTTGGAACCCGGTGCCTCAGAGGGTTGTAGAATTTTCATTGTTGAATATATTTAAGGATGATGTGGACAGACATTTGGGGTCTCAGAGAGTCCAGGGGGAAAGGCAGACAAGTGGATTTGAAGCCCAAGGCTAGCCATGATCTTCATAAATGGTGGAGGAAGCTCAATGGGCCACACTGCCTACTCCTGCTCCTATTTCTTGTGGTCTTCTGACTAGATGTGACACTGGACCCACAAAGTCCTGAAGTGGGACTGGCATCAGTGTTCTTTTGCCACGACCATGCAGTGTGAACAAAATTCAATCTGGTGCACCTTAGCAGTTTTCCGTATTGTCGAGTATGTGTCAGTTTTGTAGCTTGACTGGAGCAGCTTAATTTGGGGCATGATTAGCCCTGGAGCACAATCTCCATGCTATAATCCCATGAAACTTCTTAACTTCTCTTAACTGAGAGACCAGGTGGTTTAGTATCTTGCCTAAGAGATGGCATCTGTAGATAGTGCAGATTGCTCAGTCCTAGGTTAGAGTCTTTCTAGATTTTATGCTCAATCTCTGAAGTGCGAGCTGAGTCCATGACTAAGATTCGGTACTGCTATTAAGATGACACTGGCTTTGATGGTAAGGTTAAATTTGGCTGATAATCCTACTAGCTGGTGGTCTGTTCTGCTTTCTTTGCAATAGTTGTTATCTTCAAGGCCAATAATGTCAATTTGCAGTTATTTCTATTGAATTGTCTGAATTAGGAATATGAATAAAAATCTGGATAGCTTTTATATAAAAAAAATTTATCTTTCTGCTCAGAAGAAATCTCGAACCTTCTATTCCCTCCTGTTATGTTGCAAGGAGAAATGCATTATGGAAAGGTTTCAATAATTCCTTTAAATTGACATTTGAACAGAATGTTCTAAATCTTAATTTTCCTTCCTTTACAAAGATCATGTTCATGGCAATGACAAACAACAGGACACTGATTGAGCTGAACTTTTATAACGTTCTTGCCAGAATATCAAGTCTGTGCTACATGAAATTTCAAGCAGTATATCAAGGCTGTATTTCAAATGATAAAGATACAAAATTCAGCACAACCTCTTTTTGTTTGAATAGGTTTGCTAAAAGTTTGCTTTCTATGAAAAAATGAACAAAGAACAGGAGTCGGCGATTCAGCCACTTGAGCCTGCTCGAGCATTCAATAAGATTATGCTCGTTCTGATTGTAACCTTAAATCCGCATTCTCATCTATCCCAAACAACCTTTCACCCTCTTGTCTATCAATAATATATCCGTCTCTGCCTTAAAACTATTCAAGGACACGGTTTCCACTGACTTTTCCGGAAGAGAGTTCCAAAGACTCTCGACCCTCTGAAAGAGTTCAGTTTCTCTGTATTAAATGGTTGACCCTTTATTTACAAACTGTGACCTCCTGTTTTAGATTTTCTCATTAAAGGACACATTTTCTCTTTGCATCTACCCTGTCAAGAACTCTCAAGTTTCAACCAAGTCACTTTTTGCTCTTCTGAAATCCAGCAGAGTCAAACCTAGCCTGTCCAATGCTTCTTCATGAGACAATTCACCCATTTCAGTATTAGTGTGGTAAACTTTCTCTGAACTTTTGCCACACTTTCACACCTTACCTTAAATAAAATTACCAACAATGTACATAGTACTTTAATATGGTCTCGCTAGTGCTCTGTGTAACTGAAGCATAACGTCTCTACTTTTGTATTGAATTTTGCTTGCAATTAATTCAAATATTTTATTTGCTTTCCCAGTTACTCACTGTGACTGCATACCGACCTTCTGTGGTTCATGTACTAGGAGTCCCAGATCCCTCTGTATCTCATACCTCTGCAAACTCTGACAAAACATAATTTATTTTTAGTCTTCCTAACAAAATCATCAATTTCACATTTTCCAACATTTATTCTCCATTTGCCAGCTTTTTGTCCGCTCACCAAACCTGTCTATACCTTTCCATAGGCTCCTCATGTTCTCTTAAGAACTTACTTTCTGACCTATCTTGAAGTCATCAGAAAATTCGACAACCATACCCTCTATCCCTTCATCCAAATCACTTATGTAAACTGTAAACGGTTATGGTCCCAGCACTGATCCCTGTTCTAAGATGATTTGTTAAACCTTTACAATTTGAAAAAGAACCATTTAAATCTACTCTCTGACTCCTGTTAGCCAGTCAATTTTCTATCCGTACTAATGCCCTTCACCGTACACCATGAGCATTATATTTCTGTAATAACCTTGAATGCTTCCTGGAAACCCAAGTACAGTGCATTCCCTGCTTCCCCTTTATCCACAGCATGTATTATTTCCTCGTAACCAGTTGAGTGGTTAAACTTGATTTCCTTTCATAAAACTATGTTAGTCGCCTTGAACTTGAAGTGCCCTGCTTTAACATGTTTAATAACAGCTTTTAATATTTCCCAGATACTTGACAGATGTTAATATTTGACAGATGCTAAGCAAACTTACCTGTTGTAAAAACTGTCTCTGTTTTTTGAATAAAGGAGTGACATTTTGTACCTTGTAATCCTACGTGGCCTTTGATCCTAGAGAATTTTGGAAGTTTGAAACCAACACCTTGACCACCCAACTTGCCACTTCCTTAAAGACCTTCGGATGAAATCCAACAGGCCTGAGCACTTGTCAACATGCAGCTTCAGCATATTTGCTCAGTACCTCTTCCCTGGTGATTGTAATTCTCCTGAGATCCTTCCTTCCATTTCCTGATTTACAGCAGCTTCTGAGACATTTCTTGTATCCTCTGCAGAAAGACTGATGCAAAACACCTATTCAGTTCATCTACCATCTCTTTATTTACCATTAGCAATTCTCCAGACTCTGTCTCCAGGAACAGCACGCACTTTGTTAACTCTTTTTAAAATATTTACGGAAACTGTTACTATCTGTTTTATATTTCTGGAAACCTTTCTTTTGTACTGTAATTTTCCCAACCTGTTATCTTTTAGTCATTCTTTGCTGTTTTGTATATTCTGTCAATCTCCTGAATTGTTGCCTGTCATTGCACAATTCTATGTTTATGTCTTTCAGTTTGTTACTGTCTTCAACTTATCTAGTTAAACACAGATTGCGGGTCCACCTCTTGGAATTTTTCTGACTCATTGGAAAGTATCTTTTCTGTGTATTCTGAATTATCCCCGTAAATGTCTTCTGCTACATCATTATTGATTTTCTCTTCAATCTAATTTACCAATTCAATGTAGTCAGCTTTGTTTACATGCCCTCATAATTCCCCTTATTTAAGCTTTAAAATAATAGTTTCAGACCCACCCCTCTCTCCCTCAAACTGTATGTAAAATTCAATCATTTATGTTTGCTGCTACCTGGGCTGCCAACAATATGATATCATTATTCAATACCGTCTTGTTAGACGGTAACTTTAAGCTCAGTGTTTCAGATTACCATCTTTATTTTTACCTAAGAATTGTATAGCACTGAAGCAATTACTATCAACCAGAAAACCATTTCTTTCTGCTATGTACAAGTTCAATATGACTGAAAATTTGGCCCAGTAAGCAGGCTGAAACTAAAGCATTTGTGCGCATGTGCTGATTGCGGATGACATTATGGATGAAATATGGGCTGCTAATTTAATTACATGTAAATCGGTTTGATGGGTAGGGGCATATTTTCAGATAGTTTAACCACCTGTTTTGGAATACAGGATTTGATAAATTTTCACTGTTTTCAATTGCTATCTATGTAGTCCAAGTAAGGCTAACTCTCAAAACAACATTTTGATTGATTTCTAGATGTAACTATGTTCTAAAATAATTAGATTTGGTTTTGTATCGGAACATAGTAACATCTTCAAGAAAGAGTTTGGTATCCCTGTCTCGGAAGTTTTTCTTTTGTCTAATATGCAGGTTTTATTCCATGTTTCTATTATTCTCACACTTAAATGTTAGACTTACAATGTGATCTATTCATCTGATTTGTCTGAGATGGCTTTAAAATGGTCTCTGAGATACAGTTTGGAATAGGATTGTTAATTCCATGAACAATCCAAAGGACATCATTGTGGAAGTCTATACTCTGACTGACATAATCAAATGATGCGCACACTCATTATCATTTCTGACTTGAATGCTGATAAGGCGAGTCATTTCATGAAAATACTGAAAAGCAACAAATAAAAATTGCAGAAAGGAAGAATTTAGTGTTCAAAGCCTAGACTTGTTAAACTTGCTTGGAAATCTTAACTACCATGGAGGAATTACAAATAAGTTATGTTTAATTACCTGATTTATTTTGGGAACAATATTAATTCTTTCTGAAAGAAATGAGGAACACAATTTCGGACAACAATATATAAAGACATTAAAGCAATAATTCAAATGCTAAATCAAAAATTTTGGCTCATTTCCACTAGGAGTATGATTTTATACGATGCACTGAAGCTAGAAGAATTTGTCCTTTAAAAGGAGAAAAAAAATCAAAGTGTTGTTAACTACAATCTCAGTGTCAGTGCAAAATAATTTCATTTTAACACTGGGATTCAACAGATTGCTAACCCTAGATTGATGTATTCTTGGAAATTTGAACCTCTGAAATGAGGTGGGAACTTCTGAACAGCATAGGCATTGGCAAGAAAGTTGGGAAATTCACAAACGGTAGACAGTGAGTAGCTTCTTGATGTCGAGATCAAACAGCTCCATTTTCCAAGCAAGTGTTGAATAGTGAAAAAAATTCTCGTTAGTGAGTGGCAAGAGGCCTATTTGCATGCATTGGCTTGCAGTCGTATCTCGTTATTTGGTAATCTCACCTCATTTGTAAACAGTTTCCTATTGTCCCACCCATTGAATAGAAACCAGAAAGCAGCAGTTCCTGACAAATCAGTGCAGTTACCTGGCAACTCCAGCTCACCACTTGCTCCTGCAGTCTTCCATCTTTGTCAGCAGTCACTGACATCTCAGGGCATTCTCCTCTAGAAGCAATCATATCCCTCCAGCCCATCCACAGAAGTTGGTATTGGAAATGCACCAGCTTCAATCTGTCATCAATGCAAATCTCCAACTAATTCCAAGAGAGTTCTGTACTTCAGTGCTGTTCTTTAGAATGCACTGGCAACTTTCAATGTAATGCTGCTGGCCAGGAAACTTTGCGCACAGGAATCAGCACCCATCTCGTGGATTTGACCAGCATTCATTCCAGTACATTTCTACTAAAGAGGGAGAGTTAAGAGCCCTAACCAGGCTCGGAGTCTATTAGAACTCTGTAGCAAAGTAACGTAGACTTCAAGAATTATAAGCTTTGCTGCTCGGACCATTATATATATCTTAAGCACTAGAAGAGCTATTCCCTGCCTTTTTACCAGAATTTTAAAATTAGTTTTTTTCTCCACATATTATTCGTTTTACCAGTTGTGATAATTCTCCTTCCACCAAAGGGATCCTTGCTTGCTCTTTTAGTGCTCACTTGCTTTGTGTCTGCTTGACTTTGTTTGTGTTTATCCCACTCAGCCAGAACTTAAAGGCTCACAGTATTTCTTATTTACCTTGCCTTTTAGGACAGACACAAAACCAAACAGCTTGTCACCATCAGCAACCATCTGTCAAAAAACTGGACATTTTACTGCCTCAGCCTCACACTTGCACCATGTTTCAGTAGTGCACACGACAAACAAATGCTTTTTCAAACAAATAGCTATCTTTCAAAGTCTCAGGGGAGTAAACTAAGACAGACATCATTCAGTCACATGTTCCCGGCAACTAGTCAAGGACAATGTTTGACGTTCAAATAGTCAGTCAACAGATTAGGGCATTAAGGGTTACCGTGTTTCCGTATCACTGCATTCCAGGGTGTAGTCTTCAGTTACATGTACAGGTGCAGTGCGAACAGTTTGTAGAAGTACAATAAATCAGTTAATGATCAGCACATAGATCACTTAGGGGTCAGGTTTATACATTAGCCAGAGCTGTCAATCCAAGTTGGTCAGAAGGGAGGATCACGGTGAGCACGAAGACTCAGCTGATTGAAAGTCAAAGGGTGTTATCGGGGGCTGCTGCTGGGAATTTAGAGAGATCCATTCTGGGGATTGGAGGTAGCATGTTGGAGATGCCCCCACTAGTGGAAACATACCTTTCAACACCTACGCTGTTAAGCCCGCCAGAATCTTGCATGCTTCAATATGCTTCATATGTTTTAGTATGTTTCATTCTTCTGAGCTCTGCGAAACTTTAATGATTCTTCGAGTTCAACTGCTTCATCCAAGGAATCAGCCTAATGAATCTCCACAGATGCTACTAGACCTTGTGGGTTTTTCCAGCAATTCATGATTTTATTTCAGATTTCCAGTATCTACATAAAAGCCGAAAGAACTGTGGATGCTGTAAACCAGGAACAAAAACCAAGTTGCTGGAAAAATTCAGCAGGTCTGGCAGCATCTGTGAAGGGAAAAACAAAGTTAATGTTTCGGGTCCGATGACCCTTACCTTCAAGGTTGCAGGTTGCACAACCGTAGTGTTGCACATGCAAAAATCTGCAAAATGGAACATTTTTCTCTGGGATTGACAGCAGCATATCCAGACAAATCAATCACCCATTCCAGTACATTCCTACTAAAGAGGGAGTGTTGAGAACCCTAACCAGGCTCTGAGCCTATTAGAACTCTGTAGCAAAGTAACGGAGACTTCAAGAATTATTATCATTGTAGAAGCAAATTATTGCAGATGCTGGAATCTGTACTGAATGTGGTATCTGCCCTTGACCTACTCCCTCAGCCCACCATCTACAAATAGATTATTTAAATTCAGTTTTTTAACTGAATTTGTATTAGCTTTGATGAAGAGCCATCTTGTCTCGAAACGTCAGCTTGCTTTCTCTCCATGGATCCTACTTGCCGCCCTTATCCTTCTAACTGATGTTGGCTACAGGTTTGGCACGGGCTATCAAAGAAACCTTGGTGAGTCACTCTAGTGCAACTTCTGACAGCGTGTGTACAATACACGAGTTTGAATACTGGACAAAGTGAATGTTTAAGTTGGTCGATGGGGTGCTGATTAAGTAGACTGCTTTGTCATGGATGGAATTGTCATAAGTGATCTTGGAGCTGCATTCACCCAAGTAAATGGAGAGTGTTCCATTACCTTCCAGACTTGTACCTTCTAGATAATGAACATACAGGCTTTTGGAAGTCAAGAAGTGAGTTACTCAGAACAGAATTTCACGTCCCTGACCTGCTGTTGTAATCACAGTAGCTGTATTGCTGATTCCGTTCAGTTTCACTCAATGATAACCCCCAGGATCGTGAAAGTGGGATATTTATTGATGGTAATGCTGTTGAATGCCAAGCAGCGAGGGTTCAATTCTCTCTTGTCGGACATTGTTCTCTCCTTGGTGGTTGAGTGGCATGAATTAAAATATTCTCCTTGACTCTGTGGATTTCGTAATGAGGGTTTACCAACTCAGTGCTTCAGTTTGGCACAATGCGAACTTTAAATCCAGAGCGACATCAGACCTGGTTTATAACGTTTAATGTTAAACCAATGTGGGACCCAAGTAATTTATAGAGTTTTGCTTCGCTCGAATGCAAGCTGCAATGTTAAGCACACTTAAACTCCATTTAAAATAATCTAATTCTGAATGAACTCAGTTTATTATTTATGCACAAATGTTATTATCATGTAAGCATTTTGAAAAATAACCTTAATGATCCAAATGTTTTGATCTGGATCATCACTCCTGTTTCTGATGCTCAGCCCCTGTCAATGCTACTGCAATGACTGTTTTCCATGTGGGAGATTTGGGCCATTATTTGAATAAATCTCATAAACTTAATTTAACAATCTTTGGAACTCTGCATCCCAGAGAGCTGTTGATGTTCACTTGTGTCTATTCAATGCTGAGATTGAAAGGTTTTTGGACTCTAGCGGAATCAAGGGAAATCGGGATTGGACAGAAAGGTGGAGTTGAGGTCATAATCAGCCACAGTCCCATTAAATGATGTAGCAGGTTCCAGGAGCCTTATGGCCTGCCTCCTCCTTACCATGTACATCTGGAAGTGTGATTAAATTACATCATAATTGTTCTTCATTAATGTAAGTTTGTTTTAAAAATAATTATTGCAAACTAATTTGTAATGTAATTTGCATACACATTTGAATAATGGCTGTAAAATTAATTGTGCAATTATATAGTTGATGTCTAATTAAGATATAGTTAACACTGACTTTTTGTATCATTGGATCATCTTAAACTTCTAATGCTAGAGATAGCACCTTTTTTAATGTCACTATTGCTTTGTCTGCTACATAATGCACAAATTTGAAAAACTAAAAATTGCTACATTTGTGAAGATAATACACCTGTGGGGACTTTATTTTGTTCTCAGATGCAACATATGCTTTAATTTTTAAAATATTCACACTGCCAGTAGGAAACTACTTGGTATTCAGCATCATTTGGGGTGTTTTAAAAGGGCTCATCAGTTTGATGTGTTTGACAGCGTGCTAATGTGGAAGTTTTAGAACAAAGGTCAAAATGCTGGTAGTAAAACTGTACCATTCTGTATTTCTTTGATGGGAAGGAGAATGGAGGCAATCAGACATTGAATATCCCAGTACCAGCCAGCGTGTCACCTCCCTGCCACACAGTCCCAACTTCCAGACATTCTCCGGGAGGCCCTAGCAACTCTCCTGTAAATCTCCTCTGTACTCTCTGCAGAGCACTTATGTTCTTCCTGTAATGAGTTCAGAGCTGTACACAAAATTCCAGTTGTGGCATAATCAACATTTTATTGCACATGAAAAGGAGTGGCTTTCAGGACATGACCTTTCATGACGCAGGACTCCAGGTGTTCAGGGACTCTGATCAGCTCACCTTGTGTTGGTGAGGACTCGTGGGGGGTACTTATTAAGGAGTTGTCAGGTCCAGTGGGCCCATGTAGGGCTGGGGTCAGCAGGAGGATGTCAAACAAGGGGATCTAGGATCTAGGATTCTCGGGTTAGGATCTGTTTGAGGATGAGTGATTGGAGGCGTTTTAGATCTCTGGCAATGTTATGGGGTTATTGTGAATGACTGTGGGGTGAGTTTTACAGTTAGCCAGAGACAGAACAGATTTAGTCCTCTTTCCTGGCTGGTAAATAGGTTCAGAGTGATCCAACATCTCCAAATCTAACATTCACCTGGGGATATCTTCTGAGAGTTCCAGATGCCAGGCAATTGCCCATTGGAAGGTTTGACTTCCCAGACAATTCCCTGTGAGTCAGCTGCATTGGAATGTCCAAATGTTCCAAACACATAGCCCCTGCCTGTGCTGCTGCAACAACTATCTTCCTTTGGGAAGATCTGGGTCATTATGTTTCTTCCTGCTTTATTGTGAATTCATTCATCTACACTAATTTACATCAGTTGCTTCTCCCTTCCATTAACTTTGGTCAACATAAATAAATTACAGAATCTTGGAATCATCAAGTGAGACAGTACAGAAAAGGCCTTTAGGCCCATTGAGTCTGTACCACCAAAAATTTACTACTACCTACACTAGTCTCACTCACAGTAGGCCCAAAGCCTTCAATGTTATGACATTTCAAGTGCTCATACAACGTCTTAAAAGTTGTTAGGTTTCCTGCCTCAACTAACCTCCCATGTGGTACTCTCCAGACCCCATCACCTTAAGGTGAAAAACGTTTTCCTCAAATTCCCTCAGAACCTACTACCTTTCACTTTAAAATTATGCCCCCTTGTTATCGATCCTTCGACTAAGGGAAACAGCTGCTTTCTGTTTACCTGTCCATGCTGTGATAGAGGTGTAAAATATAATTTTATACACCTTCATCAGGTCCCCTCTTAACCTACTCCATTTCAAACTAAACAACCCAGCTTACCCTCTTCATAGCTGAAAATTATATGAATATTTGGTGTATGAAAGTTATAAAAAAATTTCATCCATGTAACAACTTTAATGACCTCAGAGCATCATAAAGTCCATTATAATCTATTGATTACTTTTAAAATATACTCAAGTCTTTATTGGCGAAATTAAAATGTGAGTGAGTATAGAAAGTTGCTTTGTCATATTGGGTCATTGTTAATATTATAGGTTTGCATCTACTGGTTTGTTGTTGCTTGCCAAGATTTCCGGTAGGTCAGGTGGAAAAGTTGATGCTGAGACCTATTTCCTTTCAAGGAGGAGAAGATATGCTTATTGCTACATAACACACAGATAAAGGTTTGCAAGTATCCCACATGTCCATCCTGTTGATTTAGGTAGCTATGTAATTGGGGATAGTGGGTTTGGAGTTGAGCAGAGTAGCAGTGGGGTAGGGGGAATAGTAAGACTCTATGAATCTAGGGGTATCTTCTTCTTTCATAACTTAAACATGTCATTAGCTTTTAAAGTAATTTCCATGGGCTAAATTTTCCTTTAACACTTTTTCATCTCATTTGCCTTGAAGGAAATCTCTTTCCGAGCGTTTGAAATAACCAAGGCCAGGAGACTTCCTCTAGATCCCACAATGTACTTTTAAGCCCTGATCCTCCTGTATTCCCTTTCTAATCTACGCTGAATCTCCCTTTCTCAAATATCCTGAAGATCAATAGTTGCTTCCTGTCTCCATGCGACCAGGGCACAGTCTGTTAGGATTCTTGATTATTTATAATTAATTCGTCATAGAGATGTACACCACGGAAATGGACCCTTCAGTCCAACTCGTCCATGCCAACCAGATATCCTAAATTTATCTAGTCCCATTTGACGCTATTTGGCCCATATCCTCTTAAACCCTTTGTGTTCATATACCGATCCAGACGCCTTTTAAATGTTGTAATTGTACCACCTTCCACCACTTCCTCTGGCAGTTCATTCCATACATACACCACCCTCCACGTGAAAAAGATGCCCCTTAGGTCTCTTTTAAATGTTTCCCCTGTCACTTTAAACCTATGCCCTCTACTTTTGGACTCCCCTACCCTGGGGAAAGGACCTTGACTATTCACCCTATCTATGCCCTTCCTGATTTTATAAACTTCTACAAGATCACCCCTCTGCCTCTGACGCTCCAGGGAGAATAGCCCCAGAATATTCAGTGCCTCCCTACAACTCAAACCCTCCAACCCTGGCAACATCCTTGTAAATCTGTTCTCAACCCTTTCAAGTTTCACAACATCTTTCCTGTAGCTGGGAGACCAGAACTGAACACAATATTCCAAAAGTGGCCTAACCAATGTCCCATACAGCCACAACATGACCTCCTAACTCCTATGCTCAATGCCATGACCAATAAAGGCAAGCGTACCGGACACCACCTTTGCTACACTGTCTACCTGCGACTCCACTTTCAAGGAACTAAGAAACTGCGCTCCAAGGTCTCTTTGTCAGGTAACATTCCCCAGGACCTTACCATTAAGTGTATACATCCTGTCCTGATTTGCCCTACCAAAATGTAGCACCTTGCGTTTATCTAGATTAAACGCCATCTGCCACTCCTTGGCCCATCAGCCAATCTGATCAAGGTCCCATTGAACTCTGAGGTAACCTTTGCTGTCAACTACACCAATTTTAGTGTCATCTGCAAACTTACTAACCATACCTCCTGGATTCACATCCAAATCATTTGTATAAATGACATAATTCTTTGAGTCACAGATTTATGTTCTAGAGTTAGTGAATGTTACCATTTGAGAAATAATCTATAATACTCACAATGTTGCTGAGTTTCCATGGGGAAAGTGATATTATTGCCTAGTCTGACAAAAACAATTGGATAGATCTGTGATTAGCAAATGAACTCTATTTATTTGTCCTGATGTGTATTGGAATGAGAATAAAATGTAACTGGTAATATCATGCATGTGGGAGAGTTTGGCTGAAGTTCAGAATCCCCTTGTAGCAGCATACTGTCATAGTTCTCTAGAAAATCATAGCACATGTATTTGGCCTCTGCATATAGAACTGGGATTAAAGATACTAATGGATAAAGACTATTCGTATCCACTGGCAACATAAACTTAAAAACTTGTCTGCCAGCAATTTTTTAAATCTTTAGAAGAATTTTGATAGTCAAGTTCATGTCTGACATACTTAGAACTCGATTGCCATGTCTAAGTGTTTACAATTCAGGCTATTATAAAATATATTGTTTAGCCACAGTGCTTATGCACGATGTTGAAATACGTCCAATTTTACCTCAGTCCAGAAAGCTTTATTACTGATTGACAGAGCCAAGGTTCAGAGCTGTACACATATGTGCAAAATGTTACTTAGAAATATAAATCTCTGAGAAGTTTCTTGTTGCTTGTCAAAGTAGGGCATCAGACTTTTTCCCAAGAGGAAGATATACCAACTTACAGCAGAAGGTCTTCCTCTCTAGACTTCAGTAGTTACACTGGGCTAACTAGGAATTGTCAGCAATGATTTGGAGTATTGCAGATATGTCTTGCTGTGGTATCTGGTGACCCACAGAGGGATAAATTATTTCGAAACTTCCTTCAGCATTTATACCATTTTGGAAGCTGAGGTATTGAGACTGCTGTTTGTAAACAGCAGCATCTTGAATTTGTAAGCACTTTTAACATTAAAAAGAATATAAAAACCCAGTGGGAATTGGCCTTTCTTGTGGTGTTCCTGGAAGATTATTACCCAGAAATGGGACGTGGAACCATGTGGAAATCCTAACTCCAAGCAAATTGTCCAAGAAATTGAGAATTTCAAAGGGGAATTTCCCTGCAGTTGGAACCTGCTGAGAATGCATCAAATGTCAGGCGACAAAATACTGTGGCTACAAAAGGGTCTTGGGGTTCTGCAGTGAATAACTCACTTCTTGTCTACCCAAAATCCACCATCTACAAAAGTTTGAGTGAAGAATATTATGGAATACTCTCCACTTACTTGGATTGGTGCAACTCTAACAGCAGTTAGGGAGCTTTACACCGCCCAGGGCAAAACAGATCACTTGGTTAGCACCACCTTGAAAATTCACATCCTTCACCACCAATGCAGAAACTCACCAAGGCTTATTCAATAGAAGCTTCCACATCTGTGATCTCTAAAATGTAGAAGGACAAGGGCAGCAGATGCCTGGGAACACCATCATCTCTAAGTGTCGAAGTCACACACCATGATGACATAGAACTGTATTGCTGTTCCTTCCTTGCCACTGGTTCAAAATCCTGGAGCTCCCTTTCCAATAGCACTATGGGTGTACTTACACCCTAAGGGCTGAAGTGATTCAAGAAAGTAGCTCACTACCTCTTTCTCGGGGGTATTTAGGGATAGGCTGGGCCAATAAATGTTGGCTTAGGCAACCATGCCTACATCCCAGGAAAGGATAAAAAATTCAAAGTGAATTCAAGAGAATTCAATGTATTCCAATCATTTAAGCTTAATAGTGACCCTGGAAATGTTAGGGGATTAAAAAGCTGTTCTAACTCCTACCTATTACCTTGAACCCCTGACTCACTACTGAATCCCTTCAATAATAACAGAATAATCTCATTTTCAACTTCCTAGGTATCATGTCTACTTAATTTTAATATTTGTGCCAGTATTTTAGATAACTTGTATTACTCTTTTACTCAGTGTTAGTAATTTTCAGCAGGATTATGTTGCTAAATTACTTTAAATTAGAATACTTGAAGAAACTAAAAAGTGCTGAATGAATTACACAAATTCTCCGTTCACAGGTCGACCTGTGCGCATGCGTGTTGTGGTTGTGACACTACCAATAACACAATATCACCTGCAATAAGGAATGCCATCAATAAAGATAATGAAAAAAATCCAAAACTCATCGAAGAAAAGTCATGGCTTTCCTGAAAATAATAATGTCCTATCAACACTCAACATCCAAGAGACTTGTAACACCCAATTGATCAGGCTGAGCATGGCAGCTTTCTGCCATGATAAGCCAAAATCTCTGAGTACACACACTTGTACACAATAGCTCCCTATTTTAATATGATAATGAAAACTTCAACCTAGCTCAAACATAGGTTTCTTACAAAGATTGGAAGTGGAAGTGATTGATTGAGTTGCACTGAATGCATCTGTCAAATTTTTACCCATACTTCTGAGTCTTGGTTTTTCCACCTGAAATTAGGACATTTGTATTATAACTTTACTCAGCATTTTGTCTGTAACTAAAGCCTATCTAAGTTAAAGTATCTTAAAACTATCTAAGTTTTAACCAGAGCACATTGTTCCAACTCTCTCTGCTGTTTGTGATATTGCGTTCGGTCTGTGACAGCATTAATGCACATCAGTTGACCCTGCTGTCAGGACTTCTGCAGCTGAAGGTCTGTCTACTTGTAGGGCGTAAGAAAGCCAACTGCTGGAAGAAACAGCAGGAAAGAAGTAAAAAGAAGCAGCCTGTAATTTTGAATGAGTCAAAATAGCATTTTCCACTCCCTGCTGCTGGGGAAATGAAAGGAAATATGAGTCAGAATTGTAATATTTTCCATTCTTAGTAGCAAAACTATTAAAAAGCTACGGAAATTTTTGAATACTCAAACAAATAAGAGAAATAGAGTCTAACAAACTGTATTACTTGGAACTCATTGGGCATCTAAAAGCAAGACAGGAGAGATTTTGCAGACTTTGACAAGACACTTTGAACCCCCTATTATTCTTGCTAATGAATGGTATTTGGTCAATATCAGATATCAGGTGGACAGCAACTATTAATCGGTATGTGGCCGCATTAATACATCCAGCTAAAACCTGAGAATTTGAACAACTGAAAGATGATCTCATCAGAGACAGGATTGTCTTAGGTATAAAAGATCACAAAATCTCCCCTCCCCCAACCGCATCCCAAAACCAGCCCAGCTCGTCCCCACCTCCCTAACCTGTTCTGCCTCTCACCTATTCCCTCCTCCTACCTCAAGCCCCACCCCCATCTCCTATCTACTAGCCTCATCCCGCTCCCTTGACCTGTCCGTCCTCCCTGGACTGACCTATCTCCTCCCTACTCCCCCACCTACACTCATCTTTACTGGCTCCATCCCCGCCTCTTCGACTTGTCTGCCTCCTCTCCACCTATCCTCTCCTCTATCCATCTTCTATCCGCCTCCCCCCTCTCCCTATTTATTTCAGAACCCTCTACCCCTCCCCCATTTCTGATGAAGGGTCTAGGCCCAAAACGTCAAGCTCTCCTGCTCCTATGATGCTGCTTGGCCTGCTGTGTTCATCCAGCTCCACACCTTGTTATCTCGGATTCTCCAGGATCTGCAGTACCTATTAGCTCTGATACAATATAAGAGCATGTCTGCTGAGAGAGAAGAAGCTTACTCCCAAGAAAGCTGTTGACATGTGCAGAAACTCTGAGATTTTCAATCCTCAGCTGGAGTGTATTCTTGGGAGAACAGACATAGCTTAGCATTAGCCCGAGAAACTATTTAGACCCAATATGAGCAATGCATTAGAAAAAAATCAAATATTTAGCCAAATTGTGCTTCATAAAACTGCCAAATCATTGTCAGAGCTGAGCAATGGAGAGCCACTCGGGGTACAAACATTCAACTCTCTCAATAAAAGTCATCTCATTGACAACTTGGGACCTCTGTCAAGCAGTTGTCACCTTAATCAAAAACGGTGAATTTCAATGACCAGATATACAATTGCAGCTGCAGATACACGCATATAACTCGAGAAGCTATTCTTTCACTGCAGGTCAGGAAGATGTGACCTCACCACCTGCACAGACTATAGAATGACCATCTGTCCCAGAGGTTCACCATTCCTCAGAAACAAAAATAGACAACAGTACACGCTAAAGGAATGAAACTTCCTGGAAAAGGAACACCACTCTAGGAATGAGCAGATGTCAGAAAACTAGGCAAACACACTGTGTGTGTTTTTAATTGGAGAACTGTGTAGACTTTTAAAAAATGGATGCAATGCATGTGCAGAGACTAACAAAATGGGACTAACTGGAGTTTTCACACTGTTTTGTAAATTACTGATAATTTTCTTTGTGACCTTGTGTATTGGTTGACTTGCATAGCATGTAAGTGCAGATGATAGCATAGGCAAAATGTTTTCTTTGACAAGTGAGATATTTTGAGGAATACAGTTGTACTTGAGTTCTGACAAAGGGGTCACTGGACTTATAACATTAATGTATTTCCTGTGTTTCAAGTGTGCAGAGTTGTTTACTAACAGTCAGTGAACAGTACAATATGTTTCTATTTCCAGATAAATATGTCATTGTTGGCAGTCACCATGGCAACAGTGAAGAACTTTGGATCAGCAGCACTTCCATACTTACTGAAATAATCAGGTCTGTGATGTCCCAGGTTCAGAAGAAAAGATGGCGACCAAATCGTACTATTTTGTTTTGTTCCTGGGGAGGAAGCGTTTTTGGCAAAATCGGCTCACATGAATGGGCAGAGGTAGGGATTACTACGTACTCTAAAAGTATTATCTTCTACTCCAATGAAGAATATGTCTTTCAATTCAAATTGCATTTATGTAGATTATTTTGGAATATAACAGGTAAAGAATATGTGGAATTTTAGTGGAATATCTACAGGCTTGGAAATGTAGGGCCACTAAAATGGTGGATGGGGTGTTTTTTTTGGAATGTTGGTGTTGCTGGCTGACTGTCCATTCCTAATTGCCCATTGAACTGGGTAGTTTGTTTAGGCCACGACAGGGGTCAGTTAAGACAAAAACACAGTGCCTTGGGTCTGAAGTCACGTGTAGGTCGTACTGGGTAAGTACCATGGATTTCCTTCCCTTGAAGGAATATTCCTTCCCTAAAGTGAATGAATTAGATGGGCTTTTATGACGATTGAGAATGGTTACATGGTTGGCATTAGGCTGACTTTTAATTCCACACTGTTTCTTCTAATTGAATTCAGATTTCACCATGTGCAATGATGGAATTGGAATTCATGTCCTCAAAGCATTATTCTGGATCTCTGCATTATTCGTCTAGTGACTTTTCCGTTACCTGTAAGAGCAGATCTCTGAGATCAGTGATTTTGAAATGCTGTTTAAATTTTCCTTTTCCGAGATAGTGAGAGGCTAGTGATGCCATTGGTAGCTGGAAGTGGCAGTCATCAAATAAGTCTGTTTTGTGAAACAGGAAGGCAAAGGATTAATAAATTGCAGGGATTGCAAAGTGTGAGCCTTATCACCTAATGTGAAAGGGTCTCTTCCAGGTCCACTTCAGCTAGTACAGGTTGTGTTCAGGAGAATCTCCAAACCTTGAGGGCTCCAATTCACAAAGGGTGGTTTGTACTCAGAGTCCGACTCCTCCAGTGAGGTGGACATTGGTGGCGGGGGAAGGTGGGGAGAGAGAGAGACAGACAGACAGACAGACAGATGTTACCATATGAAACATGGCAGCAGCAGCCAAGAGGAGCATCAGCCTCGTGAGGGGACGTGGATGAGTAATGTACATGGGGTCATAAATACTGACTAATATTCATAGAAAGTGCTACCGTACTGAATAGTTTCACAGGTAGAGGTTTAGTTCATGGAAATTTTGAAGCATTGTGGAAGAATACATTTGTTAAGGCAGATGTTACCAGTACAATGCTGGGAGAGGAGGTGAGCCCAGTGGAAAGTAGTGGCTACCTGTTGCCTATGTTAATGAAGATGACCATGGGGCTCAGTGTACTTCTCAGGTTCATTCTAGGGACCGTGTGGAGACATGATGGATTGTGGAATCAGTGGCCAGTTGCTGCATCAAGCAGGTGAGTGAGGCCATGCACCAGAGGATTGGGCAATATATCAGGTATTGCCCAGTCAGACTAAAAGACTGCTTGAATTCAGGGTTATGGAGGATTCCCTCAGGATGGGCCTACAAACTGCAAGCATGCAACCATCAAGGCTCCCACCACGAGGACCCATTGTGAACAGCCATTTTCCAGGGTGCAACCACAGCAAAAGGATCCTGCATGTGTTTGTCAGGTTCCTGAGAAGCTGATGCAGTGAGTTTATCCTGAGATATTCCTTGATCCTTCAGCTCTTCAGAACACTTGAATAGCTTTGTGGATCTGTCCTAGATGACAAGGATTAACTCTAAAAACATGGTGCGTGATTCTGTGCACATATTTTCATACCCTCCACTTAAAGTGCTCACCGTCTGGTAAAGACTCACTGGTGCAGAATAATCAAGCAAACGATTATAGAATGCATTACAAGAGAGTTAAGGTAAAATATTCATCTCATGATTTCACATTCATCAAGTTTGTACCAAACGAGACCCCAAATAAACTTAGTTGGGATTATGCATGAGAGATTATTTCTCTCCCAGTGCCTACAGTTGATGTGGAGGCTGGTTGGTGTATGGCTTGCACTGTTGCGGGAAATGGCTGTGGTTCAGCATGGAGGGGCTCATCAAGTCAGGGTGGGGTTCTCACCTACATTTGTATAAGGTCTGCCTTTGCCTCTGAGTTTCACCCTGCACTTCTATTCTGCGAAAACAACTGAAGATTCATAATAAATGCAAGGAGTATCTTACAAAGAACAGCTGCTTCCTGATCTTTTCAAGGCTCACTTGTCTTCTTTTCTTACCTGGAGCAGTGTAGCGTGTGACAATGTGTTAGGCATCTTGTGATCCTCTTACCAATTGCACAACAGAATCCTCTGGAGCTGATTGGTGAATAAACTTACATTCTACTTTCCTGTCTTCAATTTGAAGTAAATTGTCAGAAAGTAAAGACATGGTATGACAGCTTGGCTGCATTGAATACCCACCTTGTGCTGTTTAGGGAATCCTGGATACTTCTCATTGCCAAGAATCATACATTACGGAAGAGGCCCTTTGGCCCATCAGTTCTTTACCACATGATCACATGTGCAGGAAGTGTCTCCAGCTGCAAAAACTTGTGCTGTGCAGTTTGGAACTCAGATGACTGCAGCAAGAGCCAATTATTTTGCATCACAATTGGCTCAGCTGCATCAGTAGAAGGGAAGAAAAGTGGAGACCAATAGTGATAAGTGATTCAACAGTAAGTGGAACAGGCACATCTTTCTGTGGCATTGATTATAATGTTACCTCTCTGGTGCCAGGGTCAAGAAAGTTATGAAACGTTTGCAGCACCTTCTTTTAGAGGCAGAACAGAGATTGTGGTTCACAGTCGCACAACGACATAATGAGAATGAGAGATGAAGTTCTGAAAGCAGAATTTAGGAAGCTGCGGATGAGCTTAGACAGTAGGACATCTAAGGCAGAAATCTCAGACTTGTACAATATGGCAGTAATTATGGACATAGTAAAACTAAGCAAATGAACATTTGGCTGAATGATGCAGGAGAGAGAGAGAGAGCTTTAATTCGGGGGTATTGAGACCAGTTTTTGGACAAAGTGGGACCTATACAAAATGCATAAGTTGCGTCTCAATAAGACCAGGATGAATTATCTCGTAAGAATATTTTCTCGTGCTATTGGGGAGGGTTTAAAATAACTAGTCAGGGATTGGAACCTGAAAGAAAAATCAAAGCTAGTAAAGGGAAGTAGAAAAACTGTAAATGAAAGTGGAAAGCAGCAGAAATAAGGCTTTGAATATCCTAGGTCAAAATACAGTATAAAGTTAAAAAGGCAGAACTAATGGCGCTGCATTTGAGCCAGAATTAACATTGTTATAAAAGGACACTGAAACTTAGATCTGCATCTCCCTGTCAATTCACATCTTTCTAGAAATTGCAAATTGAGATGACAAGTTTCTCTGTATGGCTTTCAGCTTGGCAAAACAGTGGGCAACTTAGGAATATACGAATATACAAGGATCTTCAACTGCAGCTGGAAAATGGATTGTAGGCTAGAACTGAAAGCTCGAACTTTCTGCCTCTGTCAACTTCAAGCTCAAATTACTTCTAGATAAAGCACTCATATATCAACACCTGCTATTCACTGAGAGCTTTGGGTCTTACAGTCTGAACCAGATATCCCAACTTACCCTTAGTTTGTAAGATGATCACTGCTATTTGTTAGTGTTTGTTGCTTTCTTTTGCAGGGGTAATAAATTCCATTTTATTTTGCTAAATAAATTCTCGTGTTAATTGAAGTATGGTTACTGTTTTCT
Source organism: Ginglymostoma cirratum (assembly GCA_024137785.1). Taxonomy (NCBI): domain Eukaryota; kingdom Metazoa; phylum Chordata; class Chondrichthyes; order Orectolobiformes; family Ginglymostomatidae; genus Ginglymostoma; species Ginglymostoma cirratum. The sequence continues at coordinate 27,974,376 of JAHRHZ010000268.1, forward strand.
TTAAAAAAAAAAGAAAAGATTTAGAGTATTCATTGCTACTGACTGAGAGGAGGTGACTCCTTCTCACCTGGTTGTAATCTAGTCATCATGGTTTTAGGAAGGTGAAATCATGCTTGCTGCACATGATACATTTTGTTGAAGAGCTTATTGACAGCAGCAATAAGGGAGAAGCAGTGGATGTGATGTATTTTGATTTTCAAAAGGCCCACACAGAAAGTTACTAAATAAAATCAAAGCACTGAGCATGGTTTGAGGATTGGGTAACAGCTAAAAACACAGAGAAGACATAAGTGAATCATTCTTAAGTTGGTAGGTAAAGACAAGTGGCATCCCACAAGCTTCAGTGCCTTGGGCCCCAGCTGTTCACAATCTAGATGAATGATTTGGAGGTGAGGGCTAATTGTAAAATGTCCAAGTTTGACATAAAACATGGTAGGGAAATGAATTATGAGAAGGTGTAAAGAGGGGATGTGGTCAGACTGAGTAAGTGGATAAGAACATGGCAGATGGCACACCGTGTGGGTAAATATGTGGTTGACCACTCTGATAGGAGGAGTAGTGGTGTAGAGTCTTTTTTAAATGTTGAGAGATTGAGAGTGTTGGTGTCCAAAGGGACTTTGTTCTTAAATCATTGAAAGTCTAGCATGCAGATGCAGCAAGCAATTCAGAAGGCAAATGATATCTTCGCCTTTATTCAAAAGGATTTGAGTAGAGAAGCAAATATGTCTTGTTTCTATTCTATAGAACACAAGTGGGACAGCACTTGAAGCATTGTGTGCAATTCTAGTCCCCATGCCTAAGATAGGATACACTTACCGAGGGGAGGGCTTTTGTGCTCCAGTGGTAGTCACCCTATCTCTGAGTCAGCAGACTCTGGTTCAAGTTCTATTTGCTCCACAGGTGTGTAATAACATCTCTGAATATGTTGATTAGAAAATATCGATATTCACTATAGAGGGAGTGCAGCGGAGGTTCATCAGACTGATTCCTGAGATGGTAAGTTGTCCTTTGAGGAGAGATTGTGGATACTGGGCCTCCACTCTCTGAAGATCTGAAGATTAGACATGCAATCTCGTAGATACTTATCAAATCCTTAAAGGACTGGACAGGATCAATGCGCAAAGGATATTTTTCCAAGCTATTGGGTCCAAAGCAAGAGACAGTCTCAGAATAAGAAGCAAGCCATTTAGAACTGGAAGGTGGAGAAATGCCTTCATTCAAAAGGTGGGGAATCTTCAGAGGGTGGTGGGAGTTCAATTGTTGATGAGTTCAAGACAGCAAGCGATTAGGAGTTAGCACAGGACTATGTGCTGCGGTGGATGATCTGCTTTGATATAGAATACGGAGCAGCTTTAAGGGGCGGAGAGGCTGAGTCCTGCTGCTATGTTCTTATGTAACTCCTGCATCAACTGGATGGTATGTGGCTATAGCTCTGAATTGTGTATGAGCTGGTGAGTGAACAGCCTCTGGGAACTCTGACAGATAGTCATACCTTTCATGCTATTGTCCTGTCCTGGTGATTCCAGAGGCTCACCATCAACGTAAAGATGTGCACATCTGAGCCTATCTTCAGTCCTCTGATTGGGAGTGACTGGAGCTATCACTATTTGACACCAGCCTGCTGCCATTCCTTCATAGATTGCATCAGAGCCCACTGGCATGAGAGTGTCTGTATTTGGAAAGATTGATCTCAACTGATGTGGCACTGTCTCTGCAGATCGTGGTTCCTCCTCAGATCTTGTTTGGACCTGGAACCACCATCAGTACCTCATCCACGAGGAGACCTATAAGAGAGATGGGTTTCATTAGAGTGCTGCACTTTAAATCATCTGTCCTTGTTATGTAGCTTCTTGTATTAATCAAGGCCCACAGAAGCACTACACTTCATCCTTAGCAGAAGGACTGATGTCTGCATCCATGTCATTAATGTGTCTCTATGAGCCGTACATCTTATCGCATTCTACAAAAGCTGTCTGCTGTGCACTGTCCTATTTCCATTGCCATCTCCTCCTTTGGGACCCCTATAGCTATGAACAACACCTCCGGTTCTTCTTCTCTCTCTGGCAATATGGATAAGCTTCTCTTAAAACCACATACAGAGTCAATCTTCTCTTATAGTCTAGCTGTGCTCACTCGTTTTCCATTTGAGCATCGTGGCTATTGGAGGACAGCTGCAAACAGCCATTCAGTAATGGAAAGGCAGTGATCAACTTTAACTGATCCTTAAGTGTAAGGCAGCTGTACATATCATTGTGAATGCTGTCTGATTGATAAGTCAGAAACCTCTCCTCACATCTTTTGGCACCAAGCTTGAGATGCAGTGCCTAATGTTCTTCTCATGCTTTTCTAGCCATACTTTTCTCATGAAGCTTCCTGGCCTCCTCATCCCTTCAACTGGGAAGAGCAGTTTTTTTTATTTCCTCACTGTTAGATTTTCAGGGAGGTCACACTAACCTGTGTGTTATTCTTATACATGCTGTTTTATTCAACACATCACTCAATGCCCTCTGTAGATGGAATTTTGTGGAGGTGAGAAATATCTCAGTCACTGACTGGGGAGTGGGTGAGACTCCTATGTCACCTCCTTATGTGAATGCTTGCCAAATCTATTGCCAATCTCATGGTTGACAAAGTAGTGGACACTGTCCTGGGATCAAGATCCCTGGCAGCTGAGACCACCCACCTGAGGTCTGAGAACAAGGGAAACACAAGTAATGATACAATGATGTGGGAGCAGGGGGAGTGGGTTGCAGGAGGAGGGTGATCGGTCACAGTGGGATGGCGGTTAGCGGACCCTCCTCCTCGATGATGGATCGAACAGGCACTGAGTATCTGACAAATGGGGAACACACCTAAAAACCTGCTTGCAGCCAGGCCAACTGACCCTTTACTGGATACAGATAGGACTATTAGGGGTCCAGTCACCTGCCTAGGCAGCGCAAAACCCAAACTCATTGCTAACATAACAAGCATGGGGCTGGATGAACACAGCAGGTCAAGCAGCATCATAGGAGCAGGAAAACTTGATGTTTCGGGCCTAAACTCTTCATCAGAAATGATTTCTGATGAAGGGTTTAGGCCCAAAACATCAAGTTTTCCTGCTCCTATGATGCTGCTTGACCTGCTGTGTTCATCCAGCCCCATGCTTGTTATCTCGGATTCTCCAGCATCTGCAGTACCTTTTATCTCATTGCTAACATGATGGCTTCCTGTCATTTGGGAAATTTCTAGCCACTTTGTCAAGGTGAATATGTTTGAATCCTCTTCCTTCACATGCAGCTTCACCCTAACAGCATGACAATGCTTTCTATATCCATCAAAACACTTTTAGCTAAGACTTCTGAGTGAGTAATGTACAAGAAACAGACACAACTCTGTGCTTATTGTTAACTAGCTAAAATTGTCATGTATATAAAATATAGTTTGGATTTATGGGAAAATGTATAACAGACGGAAGTAGGGGTCAGGGAACAAAGGACCTCGGTAACGAAAGTAAAACTAAAGATCACTAAATAAATGGGTAGCGGGTAGGGAAAAGGGCAAGTGAAAGGCAGATTGGTGAACCAGCTATTAGTATGGAAAAATAACACTGATTATATTTATCTTTTGGTAAGTTTCATGTTATATCTATTTAAAAGTGACTGATAAGACCAGGCATGTCTGTCTTGGTGGACAGAGTGGGAAGTGACAGCTTGATCTGTGCTAGAGATAATAGGTACTGCAGATGCTGGAGAATCCGAGATAACAAGGTGTGGAGCTGGATGAACACAGTAGGCCAAGCAGCTTCACAGGAACAGGAAAGCTTGACGTTTTGGGTTTTTCTGATGAAGGGTCTAGCCCCAAAACATCAAGCTTTCCTGCTCCTGTGATGCTGCTTGGCCTGCTGTGTTCATCCAGCTCCACAGCTTGTTAGCATGATCTGTGCTTTTGTTACAGTTTAAAAATGTAGACATTGAATGGTCAGTGCCTCTTGGTTAGGTCTGATGGTTATGTAGAATAGTAGAATGATAGACCACAGAAGGTGGTACTACAGATCATCCTGTCTGTGCTGGCTTTGTGGTAGAGCAGTCCAATTAATCTCACTCCCTGCTCCTTCTGTATAAACGTGTAATTTGTTCCACTTTCAAGTTTTATCCAATTCCCTTTATGAATTATTAATTCTGCTTTCGTCACATTTTAGACTGAGCATCGCTAACCAGAAACTCTGTTTAAACAAAAAATTCACAACACATTTTCACCAAGAAGTGGGTGAAAGTCTGGAACTTGATGTCTGAAAAGGTGGCTGAGTCAGAAACTCTCATAAAATTTAAATAGTATTTACATATTCACTTACATTGCCATAACCTCCAGGGCTTTGGGCCAAGAGTTGGAAAATGGGATTAAGACAGTCAGATCTTTGTATGGATACAAATAGACTACATGGCCTCCAGCTGTACTGTAAACACCTATGAACCTACATTAATGCTTTGTACAGTTTAACAGGACAATCTCCAGTAATAACTTGGAAGGTAACATGCTTGAAGTGAATGGGATTTGAAGTGATGTGGACTTTGTCCTCCGTATTGCATTTCCATTAAGAAGTGGCTTGACATCAGAAGTATAGAATATCCTATGTTTAGAACTAAGGGCCGCCATCTGACCTTTCTTTTCAACTGCTATAATTAGCAATTGAACTAGAACTAAAGGTACATACTGCTGCCAATCACAATAATTTTGTCAACAAATCCTTTCATCAAAAGATAGGAAATAGTTTTCTGACCTTTGTCTGATTCATTGTTCCATCTATTCAATTTATAATTTTGAACGTCAATTCACAAACATATAGAAATTACTAAATTAAACTGACCAATTATATGGGTACAATCTCTGAATTTTTCTATGTATCCTCTCGTAACAAAAGAAGCAGCACTTTTAAAAGCATCATTATACAATCAGATAACAGTGGTAAAAATTTTTGTAGTGCTAAGGGGAACGAGCAGGGAATAGGACTAATTGATCACCCCTGTCAAAGAGCAGGCACAAGCGCAATGAGCCAAATGATCACTTCCTGTGCTTCATCTTTCCATGGGGATAACTAATGTTAAATAATAAACAGAATATGTTCTGTTAAGGAGCTGATAAACCCGCAATAAGTAAACCGCATGTCAGATTTGATCTTGTCATCAGAATGTATGATAAACCAACATTTGAGCTGCTTGCACAAAAAAACCTAAATGCACTAAAATTAAAACGATTTCTAAGTTTCAAATTATTAGAAGTGTCCAAGATGATTTCAAATCTAACTACTACTTCACTTTTCTTCCTATCAGTCATAGATATCTACTGTACAAGAAATATGGGAGAATAAATTCAACATGCAACTTCCCACTTTGCCCTTGAAAATCAGGCACTTGACAGTAAAACAGGGGAGGGGCACCTCAGGTCACATTACTGACACCCAAGAGTTACCTGATGCAATACTCAGGTGGACCTGCAAACTGTGGAGTAGCCTATCATTATGAAACTGGCAAGTTTCATTTGATTTATTGTCACGTATACCTAAGTACATTGAAAAGTTTTGTTTGTGAGCAATACAGGCAGATCATAGTAAGCAAGGACATAGAGATCATAGGTTGAAAACAACATGGATAAAGTGAGGCATACGGGTTATACCGCACAGGACATGCATGAAGCAAGATAAATATTAACAAGATCAACATTATTTGAAGTTAGACAGCCCATTCATCAGTCTAATAACAGCAGGGAAGAAGCTGTTCTTGAACCTGATGGTGCATGTGTTCGAGCTTTTGTACCTTCTGCCCGATGGAAGAGATTGGAGGGAAGCATTATTGGTGTGGGAGGGGTCTTTGGTGATGTTGGCAGCCCTTCCGTGGCAATGGTAGGTGTAAATGAAGTAGAAGGGTCTAGGCCCGAAATGTCAGCTTTCCTGCTCCTCTGATCCTGCTTGGCCTGCTGTGTTCATCCAGCTCTACACCTTGTTATCTCCATAGATAAATGGTTGGCTTCTGTGATAATCTGGGCTGTGCACATAACTAACCTTCTGTAGTTTCTTACAGCCCTGGGCAGAGCAGTTGCTGTACCAGGCCGTTATGTATCTGGATAGTATGCTTTCTATGGTGCATCTGTAAAGGCTGATGAGGTTCTTTAACTACCTAAGCTGCCTGAGGAAGAACAGGTGTTCTTGTGCCTTCTTGACTGTCACGTCTACGAGGCAAGTCCAGGATGGGTTGTTGGTTATCGCCACTCCAAGAAACTTGACGCTGTCAATCCTCTCACCCTCTGCTCCATTGATGTAGATAGGGACATGTTTTCCTCCTTTTTTTCTGAAGTCAATGATCAGTTCTTTTATTCTTCCGACATTGTGAGAGAGGTTGTTATCATTGCACCATGCCACCAAGCCATACATCTCCTTTTGTATTCTGACTTATCGTTGTTTGATATCTATCCTACCGCAGTGGTATTGTCAGCAAACTTGTAGATGGCATTCCTTCAGAATTTGGCTTTGCGGTCATGGGTAGACCGGGAGTACAGTAGGTGGCTGAGAACACATCCTTGGGGGACTCCAGTGTTGAGTGTTAGTGTAGAGGAGGTGTAGTTGTCTGCAGTCTATGGATCAGGAAGCTGAGAATCCAGTTGCAGAGGGTGGAGCTGAGACCTAGGTCTCAGAGTTTTGAGATCGGTCTGGAGAGGTAATGGTGTTGAAGGTAGAGCTGTAGTTGAGCACTGAGCAGGAGTCGATAATGCAGCAGTCAAAAGACAGGTTTCAGATTTCAAGTTAAAGATCAAAGGTTCACCCAAACACCTGAGTTGTACCTTGAAGTGACTATGAAGAGAAAAAAAACAGTTGAAAGGTTATTCATGATTTGACTGGGAAGAGCAGAAGTGCTCTAATAAGCTTAAGAATAATTCCAGTTACCATGGGTTTCCCTGGTTCTCCCCCAGACTGCCTGATGTTAAATTCTCCACAGGTAGCAAGATGCAGCATTCATGACTCACTGGCAACGTGGTAGCAAAGCCCAAACTTGGGTCTGGTTTTGGCCCGCTGGTGTCACTGATATATTGTACCACTAAAGTTAAGTTTCTCCACCTTTCTTGTAACTCATCAAAGACTATATTGTGTAAAGCTTTGATAATTAGTGATATCTTTTAATATTGTTTGTGAACATCATATTACATTTTCTGATCTGTCAACTACAGATCCACAAAGGACCAGAAAAGCACTTTAACATCAATGAATGTTTTAAAAAATCAGTTCTGTGAAATGACTTTTCATTGCAAGAGAAGAAAATTCGTTTTTATCCATTAGCAGGAAAATTGTAACCTGAAAGGCAAAGAAGCAGACAACTGAAACATGAAAAAAAAAACAAACTTAATTACAGAGAGCTAAAATGTCTAGCATTTATTTCAAATAATAATAGATAGAGGGACTGAATTCATGGCTGTAATCTAATCATTGAATCTAGATGACTTTCATTAAACCCTTTGAGCTATGCTGTTGTGGTTTATGATGTCTTCTGTTCTCTTTGATTGGATTACAGCCATGTAATTGCTTTCTGCTATCTATTGTTTCTAAATATACGAGCTATATTATTCAGATGTAAATAATGCTTTTCTTTTACTATCTGAGATAGTGTTATTCTGTATTGATGAGAACATAAAAATAATTCAGTTTCTTTCATGTAATGAGTTTCAGTGTCACGTTTAATTGACGTCACTGTGAGATGTACAACGATTATGCTATCAAGACAATTGTGTAAATTGTAAAAGTATTTATTCAAGAGGTACAAGCAAATGAAATTTGGGATTAAATGTCACCCATAAAAACAATTAACTGTTGCTTTCACAATTTCTGATGTGATCTGAAGTTTTTATCTAGAATTAAGAACCTTTGCTCCTCACATTCTGTGTTTTTATACTGGAATTAGAGGACGAGGGTGGCACATTGACACAGTTGCATGGTTCAAACATTGGATTGTTTTCTGTAGCACAAAACGCTTTTCTTCTTCCACATTGATATTCATCAGTTAATTTACTTGTGATTATGGCACATTTTCTCATCTGAGGTATGTAATTAGATTTGTCTGATTGGAATGTGATGGCCTTGCACAGAAAAGAAAAGTTACAGGAAAGATTTTTTCTCTGATTGTTGAACAAAGGATGATGATAAGAATTGAAGAAGATAAATACTGATTTTTTTTATCTTAAATTGGACGTTAATGAGCATTTTCTTTTGAGTAATGACCACTTTGCATCTTGAAGCTATTTGAAATAGCAGCATAGGCATTTTAGGAGCTCGGGGCCATATTCAACCCATCAAGGAATCCTGGCTATATCTCCCTTATACATGGCAGCAAGCCACAGTCAATGTGGGTTAAGGACCTGTTCTTGTATGTTGCAAGATTGAACTCACAAGGTGCTTTGGAGCACTACAGTAGAAATAAAATCCAATCCAACACATAACTTGAAAACATGCTTTTGATGGAACACCTTCAATGAAGAGAAGCTTGTGAATAGATCCTATTGATCATATTGTTAAGGTTTGTAGTGTTGTTAAGATATCAGGAGATCTTAAGGACACCAACAGCTATTTGATCTAATACCATGCCTGTAGAGTACTGAAAAAGAAAAAGGATTTTAAAATTGATGCATTCACAGAATTCTGGAATATCTGAGGCCCAAAGTTTCATTGTGGGACCCAGAAGCTAAAACACTCCTGATTCTCCAGGCCCATAAGAAAATACGACAAAAAGAACTTGTGTTATTTGGTCTCTTCTGGTCCACTGCATCCTTGCTCAAACCTCAGGTCAAAATTGCAGATTGGGTAAAGTTGATGGCATCAATGCCTGATCTGCGTACGTACAGTCGCCTCAACATGCTCTGGGCAAAATTTCTCCCAGCCTTCATTTTAACATGTCAGTCAGTCAGATTTGGGCAAGAAATGAGTGGGTAAACATACTGTTCCATTCTAGCTCTTGTCAAGGCGATCAAACTGAGAGGCGTGAATGATGTAAGTGTAAGCAAGTTATTTAACATAGATTGGGAATACTGAAGCAAATGACATTATTGTAAGTAGGGCATTGGATATTGTTATTTTTCCCATTATATGGTGAGTACATTAAATGGACTTCCAACAAGAACTCACTAAATAATTTGAGATGACAAGGTGTAGAGCTGGATGAACACAGCAGGCCAAGCAGCATCAGAGGAGCAGGAAGGCTGATGTTTCGGGCCTAGACCCTTCATCAGAAATGGGGGAGGGGAAGGGGGTTCTGAAATAAATAGGGAGAGAGGGGGAGGTGGATAGAAGATGGATAGAGGAGAAGATAGGTGGAGAGGAGACAGACAGGTCAAAGAGGTGGTGATGGAGCCAGTAAAGGTGAGTGTAGGTGGGGAGTTAAGGAGGGGGTAGGTCAGTCCAGGGAGGACGGACAGGTCAA
>JAHRHZ010000268.1:27992269-28019721 GCA_024137785.1 Ginglymostoma cirratum
TCCACCTCCCTAACCTGTTTTTCCTCTCACCCCAAGCCACACCCCCATCTCCTATCTACTAACATCATCCCGCCCCCTTGACCTGTCCGTCCTCCCTGGACTGACCTATCTCCTCCCTACCCCCCGACCTACACTCACCTTTACTGGCTCCATCCCCGCCTCTTCGACTTGTCTGCCTCCTCTCCACCTATCCTCTCCTCTATCCATCCTCTATCCGCCTCCCCCTCTCTCCCTATTTATTTCAGAACCCTCTTCCCCTCCCCCATTTCTGATGAAGGGTTTAGGCCCGAAACGTCAAGTTTTCCTGCTCCTATGATGCTGCTTGACCTGCTGTGTTCATCCAGCCCCATGCTTGTTATCTCTATTTACCCAAATCCTTTTGTAAGTTAATGAATCTACTTCCAACACATTTTTGACCTAATGTTGGCCTTACTACACTGCGTCTTTGGTTTTGAATGTTGATATATAATTTGCAAATCCAAGGTTTTAAGTCAACAGTAAAGAAAACCACTTTAGTAATTATTAACCTGTATTGCAAACATGTATGTAGTACGAAACCAGCAATAATTCAGCAAATAACTCTTAATCTCGCTTTACCACTGACCAGAATAGTATGGGTCAGTGAAAAGATTTAACTTAAAGGCAGAATTCAAATATATTGTTGATGAATGCACTACTTCTTTCACAAATTAAATTAATTAACCACTCATTAATTCCATTGTTGCCAGCATTTCCATGGAGTAGCTAAATGTTGTCTGTATATCTGCAGAAACAGTGAGTTATCCTATACAGTATTTTAGTGTGTTAAAACATCCTGTAAAAATGTAACAGCAACCATGAAAGAGATGTTGGTGAGCATTAGAATATAGCTGATCAATTGCAAAATGTTGCTGCCTTTCTGTATGAATTAGCTGCACGTTCACACCTAGTCAGGCATAGGTGCATGTACAAGCAATACTACAACAACAGAACGGAAGAAGGTGCGTGTCAGGTGAACCTTTGAGACCAGAACGAGATCAAAAACCTCGAAGTGAAAAGAGGTGAAGAGGAAATAAGATTGGGAATGGCAGAATATAAGAATAGAATGACAGTCAAAATTACAGAAAACCAAAAAGATCTTGTACTAGTATGTAGTTAGCAGGTCAGGTAATAAGACATAGAACATACCTCGTTAGAGACAAAGATTGTGACATATCCTTGGAAATGCAGCCAGGAACTGAGGCTTAATTTTGTACTTTGTCAGATTCCTCTTCCTTAGTAAGTACAATACAAAATATTGCTAGAAGAAGAGGTAATGGATAGGGTGAAAAGTAACAGACAGGGTGTACTGGTAAGGTTGTCAATGCTTGAATTGAATAAGACCCCTTGTGCAAAGGAAGAACACTTTACATAGCAAGTGGTAATAATTTGAACCCATTGCCCGTGAAGACGGTGGATCCAGAGACGATCAATGATCAATCAGTGAAATTAAATGGGAACTTGAAATAAATAATCTTGCAGGACTGAAGGTGTTATGCATAAATGCATGCAGTGTGCAAAACAATGTAAATGACCTTGTAGCACAGATCGAAATTGGCAGGTGCCATGTTGTGGGAATCACCGAGACATGGCTGCAAGTAGACCGGGACTGAGAACTAAATATCCAAGGATAGGTGTCCTATCAAAAGGCAGATGGGCAGAGGGGGTGGGATTGCCTTGTTAGTCAGAAATTAAATTAAATGAATAACATGAAATGATGTAAGGTCAGAAGGCGTAGATTCTGTGTGCATAGAGTCGAGGAACTGGAAAAGAAAAAAATGACCCTGATGGGGGTTATATACAGGTCTCCCAGCAGTCGTCCGGATGTGGGACAGAAAATAAATCAGGAGATTGAGGAGGCGTGTGAGAAAGGCACTATTTCAATGATCATGGAAGACTTCAATATGCAGGTGGACTGAAAATCAGATTGACAGCGGATCCCAAGAAAAGTAAGTTTTGAAATGTCCATGAGATTGTTTTTTAATCAGCCATGATCAAATAGTGGACTAGACTCAAATGGCCAAATGGCCTAATTCTGTTCCTATATGTTATTGTCTTAAAGGCTACTGTAATAGAATAGGTGAATGGAATCTTTTGAATTATTCTTTGGATAACTCGATGGGTTGGATGGAATCCTTCTGTATCATAAATGATCTTATGACAATAGCAACTTGTGTTTGTATAATACCTTTTAGTACAAAGCATTCCAAGGTGCTTGATGGTAGCATTATCGAACAAAATAACGATATGAAGCCACGTAAAGAGATATTAGAGCAGAAAATGAAAACAAACTGGAGAAAGGAGCATTTTAATTGAAGAAAGAACCGTAAAGGTAGTGGATTGTAAGGAAGGAATTCCAAAGCTTCCAGCATAGGCAGCCACAGGTATGGTCACCAATTGTGCAGAATTTAAAATTGGATAAGCTTTTGAGGGAAGAATTAATAGAATGTAGATAACCCTGAAGGGTTGTGGAGGATATCCCAGAGATAAGAAGAATGTGAAAACAAGAATGAAATTTTAAAAGCTAATATGTTGCTTGACCAGTATTAGTCAGCAAGCACAGATGAATGGGACTCGGTGCAAGTTAGGAAGAAGAGTTTTAGATAACTTAAAATTAATGGAAGATAAAACCTTGGATGTTTGGTGGGAATATGTTATAGTAGACTAGAGGTAGTGTTTCAAAAGTAGATGAGTTGAGACAGGAGTGAGACAGGCAATGTTAGAGGTTAAAATTAAGGGGTCTTGGATGGCATGATCAATAGCTTATCTCAGTATCACGTATGACACAGAAGTTTTGCAAAGTCTGGTTCAGCCTCAGATAGGATAGAGTCAGTGACTAGGGAACAAAATTTGTGGTGACCAGAAGATAATGGCTTTGATTATCCTGATATTTAGTTGGAGGAAACCTCTACTTCAAAGAAAACTATATAAACATAATCTCAAAGACTTCATTGAATCCTCCAAAAAAATCCTGTATTTTTCACTTAAGTCTCGCTTAACAGTCAGTCTCAGGCTGATCCAACTGAAAATACTAGTGCTGTCTTTCTGTCGGCAGTTCCATTACTGATCTTACAAGCCCTTCAATTGCTACTGATCTTCATCATCTGGCCTGACTTAACTCCAGTGCTATTCTGTCACAGACACTGGGGAAGCATTTTGTGAGAGAATTGCTCTTGCTAGGGTTTTAATAGCTAACCTGCCAAAATCTCATAGCTTAGAGGCCTAAACTCAATTTGACAGAGATGGCTTCTTAGACTGGAGTATATTTAATTCCTTAAGGGCTTCAATAGCGTTTCTGCTTGAAAATAGAATACTATATAAATTTTACAATAGTTTATTATTTTAACCACACTGTGAATGAAGAAGTAGTCTCTAATCTTGCATTCACCTTTCTTCTACATTGCAATGCACAGTTTAGAGAAGGGAGGATATTTAAATGAGTACATTTTGTGCCAAGTAATTGTACAGCATTTACATTGGAACAGTTCTGAAAATACTTAATATATTGTTGAAGCTATTTTGGTTCTCTTGCATTAAAGAGCTTTCCCGTTAACAATACCAGACTAAGACAAGGGCAGCAGATACGTGGGAGCACTACAACCTGTGACTTCCACTTCAATTAAGACACATGACAGTCTGGATTGTATGCAGTCTTGTGGAGATCCCATGGGATTATTGTATACAGATTTGGTCTCCTTACCCACAGAAGGTCATATGTGCCATAAAGGGAATACAATCAATGTTCAACAGAATAGTTCTGAAAAATAATCATTGGACTCCGAACGTTAACTCTGTTCCTCCCTCCTAGGAACCAGTCAGACATGCTGAGTTTCTCCAGAAACTTCTGGTTTTCTTTCACCAGTCTAATCCCTGGGATGATAAAAAAGGTTTTATGAGGATAGGTAGAAGAAACTGGTGGTTTTGAGGAATGAAAGTTGATATCATTGAAACTTGCACAATTCTTACAGGGTGTGTCAAGATACATGCGATTAGGATATTTCTCTGACTGATGAGTCTAGACCCGTTAGCCGTAGCGTTAGAATAAGAGGCAAACTAGTTAAGATTGCAATGAAAAGGAATTTCTTCACTCAGATGTTGGTGAACCTTTGGAATTCCCTATCCCAGAGGGCTGTGGAAACTCGATCATTGAGAATGATCTGGACAAAAATCGATACATTTCTAAGTAATAATGACATCAAGGACTACGGGGCTATAGTGAGAAAACACGGCTTGATGTCAGTGATCAGCCACGATCTATTTGAATGATGGAACATGTTCGATGGGCTGAATAGCCTACATCCCACTTGCATTTCCAATGTTCCTGTGATTTGCAGAAAACATTGATAAACTGTGCTGACTGTTCCTTATTTAGCGTCAATGTTCAAATCTCGTTAATGTTGATAAACTGAAATCTGCAATTCTCTTCCCTACTATCCATAATCAGTGTAGATTTCCTTTGAAAAAGTTGATGTGCATGTTCTTAAATCCCATTAGTGTATCGTTGGTTTAAAAATCAACAGCAACAGATTTTCATATATTTAAACAAGGAGTATTATTTATTCACATAATAATCTCAGCTGGAATGTTAATCTCAGAATTGTAATAGAGCAGAAAGAGGTGATTCGATCCATGATTATCTCTGTCAACTCTCCAAATAAGCAAATTACTTAATGTCAATCCTCTGCCTTCTCCCTGTAACTCTCTGTACATCCTTCCTTTTCAAAAATAGTCTAATTTTCTTTTCAAATGCCTCAATTGAACCTGCATCTGGCACATTCTCAGACTGTACATTCTAGGTCCTAACCATTTGGTGTAAACATTTTTATTTCTGCTTCAGTTTCTCTTGCCAATTACCTTTAAGTCTGTGCCTTGTTGTTGTGTAGCCTATGATAAATGGAAATAGCATTTCTATTCCCTTGGCTATTCTATAATGATTCCAGGAACAAGACCTTCTCCCAGTTACCTCCAGTACCACGTGCAAGTGAGTACAGAAATACAAGGATACCTTGGGTAAATGCATGGAAATGCTGGAAAGGTGATGCAAGAGAGGGGGCTTTAGATTTCTGAGCCATGCGTGCGGAGATGACACCGACACAAACCTGATCAGTTCCACCTGAACAGAACCAGGACTGACCTCCTTGCTGGGGACTTTGAGAGTACTGTTATGAAGGGCTTACACCAAATCAGCTGGGCTGTGGCAACCAGGAGAGAACACGGGGGTGCGCAAAATACTGGGAGAGATAGATGGCATGAGAATAGAGAAAGTAAATTAATAGGAAGAGATGGAATAAGGAAGAAATTAAAACATTCTAAATCAGGATTTCAGTACAGCTATGTGAATGCACTGAATATAGTGAATTAGACTGTTGAGTTTCTCGTGCACACTACCATGTGGAATTGTGATGTTGTGGCTCTAACAGAGACCTAGCTCAAGCAAAGACAGTTCGGAATGTTAATTTTTCCTAAATACAAAGTGTTTGGTAAAGACAGGAAAGCACGAAAAGGAGGAGCAGTGGTGGCATTGGCTGAGGAGAAAATTGCGACACTGAAGAAAGCGAATATCCAGAATGTTCAAGGACAGAATTAACTTGGTTAGAGCTAAGAAACAAAAAGGGTGCAGTTACATAGCTCTGCGTAGTCCATAGTCTGCCAACTAATGGGAAAGTTGTAGAAGAACATACTGATAGGGAATTACAGAGAGGTGCAAACATATAAAGTTGTTACCATGGGAGACATTAATTATAGATCAGTCAATTTAACTTCAGTGGAGAGGAATCTTCTAGAAACAGTAGTTTGGGATAGTATTAACGGTCACATGCACAAATGTGGATTACTTTGGCCCTGTATCCGTAAGACAGAGATGTATAGGTTCTTAATTGGTATGGGGATCAAGGTTTGCGAGAGAAGGCAGGAAAATGGAGTTGAGAAATATATCAGTCATGATCAAATGGCAGAGCAGACTTGATGGACTGAATGGCCTAATTCTGCTCCTATACCTTATGGTCTTATGGAGCATAAATGAGACCGTTTTCTTACCTGATATGTAATAAGAAAAATAAATTGGTTAGTTTCCTTATTTATTGGTTGTAATACAGTGAGCAATTTACTATTTTTCAGGAAATGAAACATGTTCTACAGAGTAACGCTGTGGCCTATATTAACCTATACAAACCTGTTATGGGAAATGGAATCCTGAACACTGTGGTGTCACCTTCTCTTCGGCAACTGGCAACAGATGTTATGAACAAGGTACGTCCATTTAACAGTGACCAAAATGCTATTTATCATAAAAATTTGATGTTTTCTGGAATATTGATCAAACTGATAGACATTGCATTAAAAAATAATAGCTTCTGTTTATTCACTTATGGAATGTGGGAGTCGCTGGCTGGCCATCATTTATTGCCTGTCCCTAGTTACCTTTGAACTGAATGGCTTGCTAGGCCATTTCAGAGGGCAGGTAAGAGCTGGTAACATTACTGTGGGCCTGGAGTCACATGTAGGCCAGACCAAGTGTGGACAACAGACTTCCTTCACTGAGGTCGTTAGTGAATCAGATGGGTTTTTCCAACAATCAGCAATGGTTTCATGGCCATAAGTAGAATCATAATTCCTAATGTAATTCCACAATCTTCTTTGAAAGGACATGAACCCAGGTTCCCAGAACAGTAGCTGTGCTTCTGGATTAATAATTTCAGTGATAATGCCTCTAGGCCATCTCCTTCCCATTGTTCACTTGACAGGAAGACTTGGCTAGTTAATACCGTTGAGCCCCATTTCCCATTATGCTTTCTTTCTGTCATCTGTGAATTTGTTTCTTACTTTTAACTGTGTCTTTTGTTGTTCTTCCAAATTGTATTTCTTTTCTTTTGCTGTTGTGTTTCTGTGTGCTTTAATATTTTGATTTTCCAATGTCTTTGTTTCTATTTTTTTTTGTGCCTTTATTGCATTTTTTTAATCTGTCATTTTTACACCTGTACAAAATGATCAGGATATCAATACCAACTTTAAACCTTTACAATATGCTGATTGCAGTAAATGGGGAGAACAGCATAAAGAATGAAGCAAATCATTTGTGTCAGCGTACAGTGGGTATGCAATCCAGCAAAAAAATGCACATGAAATGTGAAACTGATAATTGTTAAGTATTGGATGTTATTTGAACTAATCAGGGACATAAACATACAATGGATTTGCATTAACACACAGAGATTTTGAAATGAATTTGAGATTACCAGTAATCTGTTTAAATGCTCCCACAATGTGGTGAAGTAATTTTGAAAAATAATAGAATGCTGAACCATATACTATACGCAGAATACAATAATATAAATATTAAAAGTTATCCATAGGCTTTACAATGCACTTACCATATTTCATTTGGGAATAATGCATGCAAATTTGATTGCCATCCACAACACGATAAATTTCCATTAAAGTAGGGATAGGAAATTAGCAATGTGACTGATCCCAGTGAAAAGAGGAGAAGCTAATGTTTCACAAAGGAAGTTATCAAGGAGGAACCTCATTGTAATCTGCATACCACATATATGCTTCAAAATATTACCAGAGTTAGAACATAGAACATAGAACAAAACAGCGCAGAACAGGTCCTTCGGCCCTCGATGTTGCGCCGACCTGTGAACTAATCTAAGCCCATCCCCCTACACTATCCCATCATCATCCATATGCTTGAGAAGTCATTTTTTTTCTATCTCAAAATACGAATCAGATTTCTTTGCATGTAAACCTGCCATGAATCAGCAGATTTAGCCAATATTTTTACTTTTAAAAAAAAGTTTGTTTTAAAGCACATTTTTGATACACTTAAAAAGTGGTAACCTGGTGCAGATTGATGTCCGTAGCTCAAAAAAAATCATGTAAACATAAAATAATCAGGATAGTTCATAACCTAAGAATAACCCAATTTGAAATAACTGCAAATAGTTTTTGAAATTGATGCAGAACCATTTTCTGTTTATGTTAGTGTAGACTAGGCAGTTTCCTGGTAAATTAAAGAAAAACCCTTTAAAATGTGTCTAATGTCTTTGTCCTTCAATAAAAGGCTTAGTTTTAGATACACCATGAAGGTCCAGAAACCAGGAGAGTCAATACAAACTTGCAATGGTGGTGATTTGATCTTTTGTAATGGCCCATTTTGTAGCTTTTAATGTTTTTAAAAAGTGTAAAAAATTGTGAAAATTTAATTTACCCCGAACAGAAGTAACATTTAAAATACAGCTAATTACTTTGTTATTCGGCCAAATTAAGTGAATAGTGTTGAAAAGAGAAAGAGTATGCAGGAAGAAGGAGAAAGGTTAATCCGCAAGGATGGCAAGAAGAAGTGGGTAGATAGCGTAGAGGTACCTGGATGCACCTCATTCTCCAAGCAGTATTTGATTGTAAATACTGGAGAAAGTGATGGTTTCTGTGGGGAGTATAGATGATCACTTAAAATTACAAAGGAATAGTGATAGATTAAGTGAATGGGCAAAACTGTAGAAGATGCAGTTCAATGTGAGCAAATGTGAGGTTATCCTTTTTGGACCGAAAAAGTATTGATTAGATTGCTTTCTAGATGGTATGAAGTTAAATACAGTGCTTTGTCCACAGAGACTTGGGGTTCAGGCCCATAGATCAATAAAATGTCATACACCAGTGCGGAAAATAACCAAGAAAGCTAATGGAATGCTGTCCTTTGTATCTGGTGGACTGGAGTGCAAGGATACAGAAGTTATGCTACAGTTATACAAAACCCTAGTTAGACCCCACCTGGAGTATGTGATCAAATCTGGGCAACTTACCTAATGAAGGATATATTGGCCTTGGAGTGAGTTCAATGCAGGTTTACAAGAATAATATCTGGACTTCAGGGGTTAAGTGAGGAGGAGGAGAGATTTTACAAATCAGGCCTGTTTTGTCCAGAATTTAGAAGGCCAAGGGGTGATCTGATCGAAGTCTTCAAGATATTAACGGGAAAAGACGGGGTACGCAAAGATAAACTATTTCATTGGCTTGGGATTTTAGATCCAGGGGGCATACTCAGAGAATTAGTGGCAAACAATTCAGGAGAGATGTTAGGGAGTATCCTATACACAAAGGGTGGTAGATGTTTGTAACCCCCTTCCACAAATGGCAGTGGATGCAGGATCATTCATTAGTTTTAAATCTGAAATAGTTAAATATGAGCGAAAGGAAGGTATGTAGATTTAGGCTACAGATCAGTTATGATCTCACTGAATGGAGAATAGGCTTGAGGGGCTGAATGGTCTACTCCTGTTCTTGTGAATACAGCCAGAGCCAAGTACATTTTACCATAGATGGCTCAGCTGTACAAGGAGACATGAAGATTGGAAGGGCAATACTCAAAGGAGATTCAATAGTAAGGGGAACAAAAGGCATTTCTGTGATTTCAAACATGAATCCAGGAGGATGTGTTGCATCACGAGTGCCAATACTCATAGATATTACTGAAAAGCTTTTGGGCACCCTGAGGTGGGAGGGTGAGCACTGAATATTCACATCAGTGCCAATGAAATAGCTAAAAAAAAGCAATGTGATCCCGTGGTCTCTGAATTTCCCATTTTGCCTTAAATTACTTTAATACACTTCAAAAAAAAACAAATGATAGTATGCCTTTACAGTTAATCCTGTTTTGTGGGGCTCAATTCAGTAGATTATTTTTTATCTTGCAGTTCAGCAAAATCCATGTACTATGTCAGCACATCAGGCAGTGTTGACATATTCCACTAGTTGGTTTGGTTTCTTGCTAAGACTGCTTGTCAAAACATTTTTTAACATTACAGGATGCACACAATGTAATCCAACATTCTCATTACAGCAGACTCAACACAACTTGTCAGATTTATTGACATTTGGACAGAGGTTCTGCTGCTGCAAGCTTTTTGTGCAGAATACAGATTACACATTTCATAATTTGCCTTAACTTCTACAAGTAACATATTCGTGTATTGTTTCATTATGATCATTGACTATTTTAATACAAGCAGATATTTACAAATTCCTGTTAATCTGAAATTTGTATGTGAAAACATTTAAAAAAAACTATTAACCTACTGTATTTAAGGCAAGTCAAACTGTGATAACATCCCCATTTCAGACCATAAAATGTCATCAAGACTACTAATTTGTAGGAATGCAGTATTTCTTTGAGTTAGATTTTGATAGAAATCATCAACAACTTGTCAAGGAGAATGCATGAGCAATAGTGATACTAAATCACTTGCCAAGTATTTAACAAGATATATAATGAGATAAAGTATGTACCATTTTATTAATAATGCTGTGTATTATGTAGTTCCTGTGATTAATGATTCAACTGAAAGTGGAAAGATCTAAATGTGCTCACAAGTCTCTTGATATGCTTAGTCTTAGACAGCCTACGTAGCTTTCAAAGTTGTGTTTGTCTCAAAAAGTCAAATATCCAGTATTTTGCATTCAGCAAATGCATTAAAATGGCACAGGAAACTTGTAAATGTAATCAAATTATCCAGTAATTCAGATGAAACAACTTAGAGTTAATATGCGGACTGTATTCGTATCTGCTATGCTTAGTAATCCTTTTGACATTAATATTGATGCAACTTCCTTCCTGCTACAGTGTCATGATGCATACACTACCAACTCCTGAAATGGTTGACATTACTATAAGCAATGAAGAAAAAAACAGATCAGATGATTCAACAGGAGTAATGTGGCAAAACACAAAGAACATGCATCTCAGATTACAATTCCTTAACTGTTTAAGCATTAATCATATTTACAGATCTTTATACTGTGAAATCTAAAGAGCAAGAGATGCAAGCATTTTACTGTAGTGAATCAAATGTTTTATAAAAACATTTTCCTCACACCTTATCCTCACACTTATGTAGGGTCACTGGAGAATAATGCAGGAGAGAATGGTAATGATAATGTGCCTTGCTGCTTGAAAACTGGTATTATATATTTCCAGAACCTGCAGTTCTTGTTTTTTTTTGTTGTAAGTTGTATGTTAGCATTCTGTTTGACTTTCACAAACCTGTGTCTCGGAACAATACTTGTAAGTATATGGAGAATATTATTTCTCCGATTTTTAACTTTTACTTGTGCACATATTTTGTCATTAAAATATAGGAATCCTAAGCTCCACTATAGAAGATTAAGTACACCATTTATTGGACGGTGATGGCCTAGTGGTGTTATTGCTAGACTATTAATCCAGAGACCCAGGTGATATTCTGGGTACCTGGGTTTGAATCCCACCAGCAGCCAGCATGGTTGTGTGATTGGTTTATGACTTATATGTTAAAAAAATGCTTAGTCTTGCTTACTTTTTTTTTTGGTTGACATTAGAAAAGTTTTTTAACGGAAGGAAGTCCTGCTATCACTTTACAAATAAGAGTCTTTGACATGTTTTAACTGGTAAATAAATATGATTCTGTACAATCGATTTTGGGTCTTGAACTTGAATCACTGTAGCAAGTACAAAGTGAAATACCATGATTCTACATTAATTTTGCTACATTTTGAAAGTCCAGTTAGCAACATGCGGATCATATGTTGCAAGTTACTTGTAATGCTCTGTCACAGTTTATTAAATTGTATAGTACTACATTGTAGTTCTACATTCTCATGGTAAGATGAAGCTTTACAGAAATGTCACTTGTGAACTTGGCTTCAGTGATAACCCAGATTCTGGAGAATCAAATGTTGGTTGTGACTTTTGAAGTACTTTGGTGTCAGGACAGTCTGAGATGTTCTCCACCTTTATGAGAGTAATTTTAATCCAATCGCTCAAGGAAACCGAGGGTATCTGATCAGCCGCACATTTTACATCCCACCCAATTTCACTTCTAATTGAAATCAAATTGGTTACAATGACCTCCTGTCTGCTCCCACACTGTCCCAACCTTGAAGTATTTCTCTCTTGCTTCCACTAATTATATAGCGACTTGATTAAACTCAATAATATACATTTTTACAGTAAACTTCATTATCTGGACTTTTTCCTAGAATTTTCTTTCATTGCATTCCAATAGCAGTTTACTAGAGACCAAGTAACTTATTAATTAAACATTTATTTACTTTTGCTACACCAGCTTATGAGAAAGGTGTTTTAGGAGATGCATAAGGAAGTGGAGAAATATTTCATTTGTGCATAATTCTCAAATTCTTTCACTTTAATGCTTATTTTCTGCAGAATGTAATGGAAGGATTTTCTTTTTCAGTGCATAAATTTGAAAACTATCACTTGGCATGAGAGCAGAATGATAGTGAATGAGTTTGAAGACTGCACAGTTATCTGCTGAAAGAGATTGAGCATGAAAGATTTGTAGTAGTTTCATATTCATCACTAAAGTCTTATATAATCAATTAAACTAGTCTTTACTCAGCATCAATTTAAATTAACTGTCACTGCAAAAAGGAATTGCCAGTAGTAAGACGAAAGAGGCAATGGCTAGAATCCATTTAATTTGCTTAGTTTTAATTAGACTAGCAGATGCCACATGTTGGATCCACTGCTCGCCAAGTCGACAAATCTTGCTTGTTGCAATTAAAAGATTTAGTGTAGCATTAGACAATAGAGCAGGGATTTTAAAAAAAAACAATTAAAGATGATTTTTCTTCCAATTACTGAGGATAATGAATAAACAAAATGAAAAGAATTGAAATGTTTTGAGTATTTTGAATTATTAATATGATTGTCTGTGGCTATATTTGATCTATCCTTTAGAAATTATGTCCTGCATTTAATGTAATTGTGGGTAGATCAGAGCAATTATAAAAGGTTACAGTGCAAAAGGAGGCTATTTGGCCCATTTTGTCTATACCAGCTATCCCACTAAGCATCTCACTGAGTGTAATTTTCTTGCCTTCTCCTTGTAATCTTGCACAGTATTCTTGTTCAAATAACCATTTAATTCCTTTTTGAATGTATTGATTGACACTGCCTCCAACACAATATTGTGCAGTGCATTCCTGATCATAACCATTTGATGCATGAAAAGGTTATTCCTAATAATATTTTGCTTCTTTTACTAATTACATTGTAACTGTGCCCTTTGGTTCTCAACCTTTTTATGAGTGGCATCATGCTTTTTCCTTATTTCCAGTGTCTTGACTCCTCATGATTCTCATAAATATGTCACTCAGAACCCCTCTTCTGTAGGAGAATAATCCAGTCTTCTCTAATCTATTTTCCTAACTGGAATTCCTCATCCCTGAACCATTCTTACCTCTTCCGCATCTTTCCCAATCTCTTTACATCCTTCAAACTCTTCCTAAAGAGTGCATACTGCAGCTGCCACTCAACCGGTATCTTGTATAAGTTCAATGTAACTTCCTTTATCTTGTACTCTATGGGTTTGAATTGTTCAAATGGTTGTCAATCTGACATTCTGGCTTGTACAGACAGGCATCCTCAAACATAGGCAGCTGTCTCTGGAATCTTGGCAGATGCAGCTTGCTCTGGAAGCCTGGTGTGAAGCTGTCTTCCAGTTGCTCTTGTGGAGCATAATCAGGTTTTGCATTGAATTCTTCACTGTGGTGCTTCAGAAATGGGTGACAGAAGATGAGCAGCTTGTTCTTTAGTAGGCATCCTCCTATCTGAAAATCTGAGCAAGCTCCTAGCCTGCAAAAAATAATTTTCAAACAGAACCATCCATAAAACCCAACGTAAAAACAGTCAGATGTTTTCTTTGGAATGAGTTCATGCAACCACATCTAGCAATGATTTGAAACTGTTTTGTTTCTAAGAGATGCCTCAGAGTTATAGTCATAGAGATCTACAGCACAGGAAAAGGTCCTTTCGTCCATTGTGTCCGTTCTGGTCAAAAACAACCACCTAACTATTCTAATCCCATTTTCCATTACTTGGACCATTGCCCTGTATACCTTTACATCACGAGTGCATATTAAATAATACATAAATATAATGAGTATTTTTTCCTACACCACCCTTACAGGCAGTGAGTTTCAGGTTCCCACCGCCATCTGGGTGAAAAAAAAATCCTCACATCCCCTTTAAACCTCCCGGCCCTTATGTTAAGTCTGTGCCCTTGGTCATTGATCCTGTCTACCCTATCTATGGCCTACATAATTTTGTACATTTCAGTCATGTCCCTCCGAGTCTCCTCTGCTCCGAGGAAAATAACGCTAGTCAATCTAATCTTTTCTCACAAATAAAACTCTTCAAACATTCTGCTAAATCTCCTCTGCATCATCTCCAGGGTAATCACATCTCTTCTGTAATGTGGATTCCAGAACTGTATACAATACTCTAGCTGTGGCCTAACTGAAGTTTTATATATGTCCTAGTTAAATAAAAGTTCCAATATATTGTTTCATTAACTTCTTAAGATAAAAACACATTGCAGGTATCTCCATATTCCTTCAAAATCAAGTCCACAAAAAGTATTAAATACAAGTGATAATAACTATTTGCTAACATGTTTGTACCAAATGCCTGTTACCCTGATCATTTAAAAAAAACACTGGAAAACTTAATTTAAAATGATTTTCATTTAAAACACTTAAGAAATTAATTCTGGTTTGCTTTAATTAACACATTTGTCTATTTGATTATTAATTTTACATAGAATTATTGTCTCTGCAGTTTCTGAACCACAGACTACTGGGGAAGTTCTGAGGAAGGGTCACCAGACCCAAAATGTTAACTCCGTTTTTTCCTTCACAGATGCTGCCAGACCTGCTGGGCTTTTCCAGCAACCTTGTTTTTGTTCCTGATTTACAGCATCCACAGTTCTTTCAGCTTTTATTTGGTTGATCCAGTACCTCCTTAACAATTTTAAGCACTTCCAACAATGGGATTTCCTCCCCTTTCACCTTTCTTGGATGGTATCTACTTTCTTGGTAAAGATGAATGTAAAGTATTCATTTAATACTTCAGCCATGCCTCTGCCTCCATGTATGAATCCCTTTTAATAGTCCCACTAAACCCTCATCCACTTTTTGCTTCTACTAGTTACATACCTACGGAAGTATTTAAGATTTTAAATAACATTTGCTGCCAGTATCTATTTGTATCCCCTCTTTGCTTCACCTATGCTTTTTCACCACCCCTTTACCCCTTCTATATCTAGCCTGGCTCTCAAATCTATATTATGTCTAGCATTGGGAATAAGCACACTTTTACCTTTTTATAATAAATTCTACCGTTCTTGTCATCCCGGCAGTTGCAAATTTATTTGTCCATCTTTTACTCACGAGGAAACTTACCTTGACTGTGTTGAAACATGTCTTCTTTGAAGCCAGCCCACTCTTCAACAATAATTATTCCTGCCAAGTTTTGCCTCCAGTTTGTTCAGCCAAAATCCATTTTTAACCCTTTGAAATGGGTTTTCTCTGGATTCTCATTGTCCTTTTCTACAGTCATCCTCTAAATGATACTTGATCTACTTGGCCACCACTTTCCCAAGAACCAGGTCAAGCAATGCTTCTTTTCTTGTTGTACTGGACACGTACTCTGTAGAAACTTCTTCTGATGCTCACGAGGAACTCTTGACTGTATCTACCCTTCTCCAATTGTGAAAAATTAAAGTCCACCTTAACCACTCTATAATTTCTACATCTCTGTGTAGTTTTCTTAAAAGTGTGTTCCTCTACATCCTTCCCACTAGTTGGTGGCCTGTAGACTACACGGAGCAATGTATATGAACCTTTTTTGTTCCTTAACTCTAACCAAGTCAATTCAGTCCTTGACACCTCTAGGACATAGATTAAATACATTATGGTATTAGTGAACGACAATGTCCACCACCCCTCTCCCTTTTTAAACAAGCCTATCTTTCCTGAATACCTTGTATCAGTCTTCCTTGAGTCAGGGCTCTGTTATAGTCATAAAACCACATTTCCAAAGCCTCCCAAAAACACTCTGGAAAGAACACAATCCCTACTTTGTTCAGGTGCCATCTCCTTCAGAGTGGTTCCCATATCTAAAGTCCTCTCTCAAGCATCAACTTTCTCGCCAGGCATTCATCAGACAATAAAGCCAGCCAACAATAAAGCTAATTTAATTCAATTCATCTGTCTTATCCTCTTCTTTCTGTACGCACGTGTGGATGGCACTGAGAATAATCCAAAGATTACTACTTTTGACATCCTGCTTGCTAATTTTCTATCAAGGTCTATAAATTCGGACCACAGGACCACATTCTTTTTGGTAGCAATATTGTTAATTACAGTATGTACCACAAATGCTGGCTCATGAAGCTCCTTATCCATTCTCTCAGTGGCACCAGGGAGGCAACACACCATCCTGCGTTCACTTTAATTCCCTTAATTATTGCATCACTTATCACCATGGCTCGGCCAGTCTCCCTTCTACCCCATTGTGTAGCTGAGCTACCTGTGGTTCCATGCTCTTGACTCTTGCTATATCCCTCAGGAACCTTCACCAACATCACTATTGGTTTTGAGACAGCTATGCAGTTGAGGGATTTATATACTATTTGCCTGGTCCTTTTTGAATTCCTTCACTCATTCCCTTTCTCTCTGCAAACTCTATAATTGCAAAGTAACACCAGCTACAAATCTGCTATCCATGTTGCTCTGAGCCTCACAGATGCACTGTTGTGATGCCTGCTGCTGCTCAAGTTCTGAAACTCACAGGTCAGGACTGATGTTACAACCAATGATACTTGCTGCACAAATAATTTTCTAAGACACCGAAAGCATCTTGGAGCTCCCACATATCACAGGATGTGCACTTCTAAAACTGATGCCAACCTGACATTTGAAATAACTCCACAGAGGCTAGAATCCCGTCACCAAGCCACCCTTTATTTACACATGAACAGTCCTTGACTTTAGAATCATCTCTTTCAGCGTCAGTATCTCCGATACTCACGCTTTACATCTGTCAGCCAGGGCTCTCTGATTGGGGCTGTTAATCTGGTCCAATCAGGGAACACATATTCTATGAGGTCCAGCTGGCTGACTTCATTACAATCACTTTACCATTCATTGTATGTTAATTGTCCCTCTGCCATTGATTTTAAAAAAACTTGCAAATAGGAAGACAATTTGTAAATATTAATGAAACATTACAGTTGCTGAATATCCCTACTAAGACTCAACACAGTTCAAGAGTTAAAATAAACGTTACTTTTTAAAAAATATGACAATGGTCAGCTACTCACTAGTTTCCTTATTCTCTTAATATATGAAATTTTCCTTGTTTTTAATCTGCAAACAGTTGGTACACAGTCCTTTTATTGCAATCACTTCTGCTTCTCTGTAATACCATAATTTTTATTCGTTTTCTGAATGTTACAGCTGACCGTGCTGTTAATCTTGCCAATTCACCCGGATCCAAGTGAAATCTCTCATCTCTGCTTTTGCTGTTATAGCCCTGTTAATATCACTGATTCACCCTGCCCTTCGCGAACTCACACCTCTCCATATGCTGTTTATAGTTCTGTAAGTCTTGACGGCAAGCTGATCAGCCAATCATTTGTGCACAGATACCAAAACAGTAAGTAGTAAGAAGCAGGGATTATAATTCACATTTTAATCACTGTACTGGAAAGAAAATAAAATTTGTGCAATTCAGAGGGGGTTGAGGAAGATTTTGAATGCTATAGATATGGATTTCTTTTTGTAGTTTTAAAAACCATGCACTTTTCAAATTTTTTGTTCTTTCCTGAGAGAATGAGCCTCCATGCTTAGAAACTTAATTTTTCAGGGCTTGAAGTAGTAGTTTATCAAAAATCATTATGAAATGGTCAGTTAAATGATACTAATGAAACAATATTTACATTCATTTTTGAAGTGAGACTAATGGTAAAAAGTTAAATTTTTTATAAAGTCATGAGTCTGTGTTGATTACACCTGTACAGACTGTAAAGCATCTGATGGAGAGCAGAGTATCAATTATAGAAACTTTGTACATCTCACTATGTGGGTTTCAGAGGTTTTTCATCATCATGTTGGTGAGCGTTGACAGTTTTGCCATCATGACATCTCAAATTCAGGGTGTTTATTTTACCATTCTATATAAGAAGATATGACTTCCACATTGTCAATATTCTTCTATGGTTTCACAAACACGTCTATATAAAGACATGGGCTAACATATTCCGACGGGTTCTGTGTTTAATAAAAATATTCATGGGAAAGAAATTAGTTGTGGTCATTAAAGGGACCTGGGAACGATCAGATGGTCTTGTACATTTTCTAGAAGAAGACTGTGGCCACTTTAATATTAGCATATTTTAAAGACTATTTTCTGGAGGAATGTAGATCATAGATTCAGCAATTCCGACTCCAATTTCTGATTTCTATCAAGTTGTCAATCAACATCTCATAGCTGACAGATAAAGACAGAATTGGACAGCAAGCTGACAAATGGCATGTTATCTTTAATGCTGAGAAAAGTTCTGAAACTTGGTAAGCTTAGCTGCATTATGCTTGGACAAGCAACTGACAAAAATGGAGTCAAAACCATTAGTAGATTACATACCTTCCAGACAGCTGATTTCTATTTGCAATAGTCAGCCAATTTAATGTTGCTCAAGCCAATATCTTTCTGATCTAGAACTATGATTATCCATTTGTCAAACTGAGGAGACTATTCATTTCTTCTTCCTAAACTCAGAATAAGTCTGCCAATTTTCAATATTTGAGCTTCACAAATTCTCAGAATCCAGTAAGAAAAGAATGACTGAAATTTGTGTCATAACATGGAAATACTCCTTAGCTGATCATAAGGTGTCGTGTGGTTTTGAGTCGCATTTCCATCCAGATAGACAAATAGCATACTATGCTCACTGGGGAGTAAATAAATTGGAATATAATTAGATCAGAAAACTTTACATGGTAAATGTAAGTAATTGCAATGCGTAACCCACTTTGGTTCCATGGAAATTGATGGTAAACAAATTTGTGGGTGAAAATTGTTTTTCTAATCCATCTGTTGGAATCTAGTTGTTTTCAATGTTTTCAATGTGACCGCATACAAAGAGAAAAGAAAGAGAAAGAGCAAATGTACAACATAGCCTGCTCATTCACCACAAATCTCCTAACTCATGGAGATTGATCACTTGGGTAAGGTACAAAAGAAGACAGCATTCTTAGAACTGTACTCCAATGTGAGTCACCACCTTCAAGACAGCAAAGCAAATTGGAGGAGTTTGGAAAGTTGAGGTCAAAGGTGTATCTGACATCATTGAAAATAAACAAAAGATTTCCTAAAAGGAACATCGTAGCTTAACTTAAATTTCATGGGATTGGAGTTTTTGCTTTGCATGTATTGGAAATCTTGGTGTATAATAGTATTCAATATTGCATCAATTTTCAGAATTTAAATTATGGTAAAGTTTCAGCGAACCCACATTTTTCATGACCGAGCACAATCAAACATCGTAAATTATTTATTTTTTTTGTCTTGCATTAAAGAATATTTCTTGATGTATCTATGAGTAGTAAGCTTTTCCAGTTGCATTAATATCACTGAAAACACAAAAAGTAAATCATTTTACTGATGTCTAGCCTACAACTTATGAATAATCCAATTTTAAATAACTGAAAATGACTTTTTGAAAAAAGCTATTCATACTCATTGAGAACGCTCATTGTATACTCTGGTCGGTTGCATTGAAATCTTTCTATATTGCAAGCTTTTGAATGGCCTTATCAGAGCCTTTGGATCTCAAAACAATATTGTTCAAATGGCCAAGAATGTGTACAATTAATGGAAAGTCTATATGCTCAGAAATGTGAATCACAAGCCGACACACTCACTCCCAACTTGGTCGTCTCCATTGCAAAAATAGATGTTGCCTATTCTTCATCAATTTTCATAGACTTGGACTCTAAAATACCTCTTAATCTGGTGTAAATAGATATTGTGAATTTGGTAGCACAGATCAGACAGAGCTGTCAATCATGCATAGGCTCAGGTGTTACGTTTTTATTGAGCTGCAGTGATAAGGATTTTTAAAAATATAAAGAAAATTGTCAGTGAATGATTTTTTTAAAAGTTTTTTTTCATGTTACCTTATAGATTTCATTGCTTCTATACAGTGCAAACTGGAGGAATGGGCGTTGCATTGGGTGGAGGTACATAGTCTGGTATGGGAGTCATAATGGTTATTTGTGGGCATACCTTGGCATGGGGTTTCAATGAGAGCATGATAGGGAGTGTGGTGGATGTGGGGGGTCTTGGGTTGAGGATGCTGGAAGGCCTTTCTGCTTTTGCTCTAGTCGAGATAAAGATAACTGGTTGAATGCAGCTCCAACATCACTTAAAAAGCTTGTCACCAGAACAAGTTTTGTTCTCCAGAAAAAAACATCCTGATTAATTGAAATCAACTCCAGAATTGTTCATTCCACCTATGACTGATACACAGTCGCAGCAGCATGTATCACCTACAAGAAACACTGCAGAAGTTCACTAAGACTCTTTAGACAGAACTTCCAAACTCATGCCCCCTTCCATTTTAAAGGTTAAGGGTAGCAGATACATGGAAACAATACCATCTGCAAGTTGTCCTCTGAGCTTCTCGCCATTCTGACTTGAGAATATATTGCCCCACAGTCACTGTTACAGTATTAACATTCTGGAATTCTTTCCCTAACGATACTGAGTGTGCCTACACTCCATACACCGTGACAGTTCAAGAAGACACATGTCAATGGCCATTGGGGATGGGCAATCAATGCCAACCTAAGCAGTGGCACCTGCATCCCATGAGAGAAGAAAATGTAAAGTTAGGCAGCAAGTATCTGCCCGGTACCAACCTACCTTACTAGGCTCCCTTTCAGCAGAAATATGTAGATCCCACTCATAGTGTGAGAATTTGCCACAGCAATGTAAGTTTAGTTGCATGAATGATTACTGGGTGTCTGGCATGCTGCAATGGGAATGGAGTCATTGAGATCTACAGCACAAAAGAGGCTCTTCTGCGTGTTGAGTCTGTGCCAGTCAAAGTAACCACCTAACTATTCTAATCCCATTTGCCAGCACTTGGCCCATAGCCCTGAATGCCTTGGCATCAAAATGCACATCTGAGTACTTCTTAAACATTATGAGGATTTCTGCATCTACCACCCTTACAAACAGTGAGTCCCAGACTCCCACCACCCTCCGAGTAATAAAAAAGTTTTCCTTGCAACCCCTTTAAACCTCCCACCCCTTACCTTAAATCTGTGCCCCCTCGTCATTGATCTCTCCACCAAGGGGTAAAGTTCCTTCCTGCCTACCCTGTCTAAGACCCTCATAATTTTATATGTCTCAATGCGTTCCCCCTTCAGTCTTCTCTGCCCCAAGGAAAACAACCCCAGCCTATCCGATCTCTCCTCATAACTAAAACACTCCAACCTAGTGTCCTGGTAAATCCCTTCTATACCCTCTCCAGTACAATCACATCCTTCCTTTAATGTGGATTCCAGAACTGCGTACAATATTTTTGCTGTGGTCTTGCCAATTTTTTATACAGTTCTAGCATACCCTCCCTGCTCTTAAATTCTGTGCCTCAGCTAATAAAAGCAAGTATCCCATATGTCTTCTTAAGCACTTTATCTGCCTGTCCTGCTGCCTTAATATTGGTTGACATGCATAGCAAGGTCCGTCTTTACCCTCAGTGCTTCCCAGAGTCCTACCATTCATCATGTATTTCCTTGCCTTGTTTTTCCCAATCAAGTGCAACACCTCATACTTTCATTTGCCACTGATTAGCCGATCTGACCTGCTGTCGAAATTCTCCTTTGTTGGACATGACCCCTTAACAAAACCACGCTGACAGTTCTTGATTAAAACCTACTTCTCTAAACTGCAGATTAATTCTGTACTTTGGAATTGCTTCCAATTGTTTCCCATCAATGAGGTTAGATTGACTGGCCTGTAATTTCCTGGTTTCCCCTTGCTCCCTTCAATATATTGAAGGGAATAGAAAATTAAGAGTCACTGGGCAGAGACTATTGAAGTTGACGGGCAGACCTTACACGTCATTAGCCCAAATAGAGGCTGGCCATTCTGGAGCCTCAGCAGTGCCACTGAGAGGAATAGAGATGCAAGGAAAACACTACCTTAGAAGGGTAAGAATTAATTGAAGTTTTATATCGCTGCACAAGCATGGCCTGGAGGGAAAATCCTACCCACTAGAGTAAACAGCTAACTATACCCTGCTCTGAGGAATAGTTACTGACAGTATGAGTTAAGGACTAAGTCTTAGTGATGCGAGATCACATGGAACTGAGACCTGTTTTGATAATGTTTCAGAGATGTCCTCTCTAACCATCCTTTATATGTGGTTCTGTTCAGCTTAGGTTCACTTGCCTGTGTGTAAACCTGACCATACTACATTTCTTAACAGCAACATTGAGCATTTTTCTCTGCCAGTTGCCTCCTGTCCGACCTGTGAACCTCTGGCTCTGATAACATGCCAGGAATAACATCCCCACCCCTCTTTCCTTAAGCTTATGGAAACTGACACCTATGGAGCTAATAGTGAAGGTGTGCTACATCTCTGAAAGAATGCCAGTGGCTCAGAGAGTGAGAAAAAGAGATCACCACTATTTGGGCCATTAATCTTTCAAATTGATTGCCATCCTCTGTTTGGCCGAGAGCCAAGCTGCTGGTGTTCCTTGCACTGTGAAACCTTCCTGTTGCTGGGACTGGATCAAGGAGTCATCCTTGTGCAGCTCCCAACATTTTATTAATCCATCCAAGCCCCCTAGCTTCATTCCTGCCAAATAGGGGCCTATACATTTCTGCCCATGATCACAAATAGATGTGCGTTTCATACAACAGCTAGAAAACATCGCCCAATTCATTGTTAACACTTTAGACTTTTAAAACTACACCTTCCTTATAATACAGGTATTATTTACTCAAGCATTTTTACAACCATTACCAGCAACTAAGAAATACATGAATTAAAGTGCAGGGTGAATAACTCAGCCAGCTCTTTGTATTTCACCAGCACTAATCCTGTAACATTTGAATGTTACTGTCTAATACATTTAGCACAGTTCACTCATTCCACTCTCATACCGATCATTCATTGCTGCCTGGTTGAAAACACAGAGATTATTTAAGTATCATTTAATTCGTAAGCCCTAAATAGTAGAGCTCAAAAATTCAACTTAAAAACCACATTCTCATTATTATCAAGAAGCAAATCAATACATTTTCAAACTAACTGAAGGCAGAAGGACTAATAACTTCAGCGCTGGTTGAATCATGACAGAGAAGTTGCAAGTAATTTGTCAAAGGCCAGCACTTCAGTCATGCTCTCAACGAAGCGAGCTGGGGCGTTATTGTTAGACTGTGAATGCTGTGAATGAATAAAGCTGTTGTGAGTAATATGGTTGCCTCTCTTGAGTACACAGCCATCTGTCAGTTGCTGCTGCTTATGTTCCATTGACCTTGGCATCTTTGTGCAGCCTTTACTGATAGGATTTGTCAGTGAAATAGGTGATTTAGGGAAAAAGGCTATTTAGACCTTTTTCTGATAATGGTGAAAATTTCAAGTTAGAAGATTGGAATATTGAAAAATAATCTAGCATTGAATTAGTATGTCACTTTTGTCTTTAAAATGCTTCATAAGTATAGATTTAAAATATTGATTTGATTGTGTAATTGCAGGCAGTGTGATGTTAATTTCAGAGCACCTAAAAAAATCTCGGTTTACCTAACATGGAGTGACAGGCATTATGTGTCTTTGTTACAAATTCGTGCTTTCAATATGAATAGTTGAAATATGAAAGAAAATTAAACAAAGCTTTTCAATAATAATTTTGCTATAAATGTATAAGGTTTCATTCTGCGTTTCAGTTTTAAAATTTAAATTTAATTTAGAGCTTGAGTTTTTCATTTCAAATGAGAACGTAATATAAAACAGAAAAGATGAAAAGCAACATTAGCCCCTTCATAATAATGTTTGCTTGTTAAAGATTTTTTCAATATTTTGAAACATTGAGTTAATTTGTAAGGAGGTGGTAATTGGTCATTGGTTGCCATGACAAGTTCCAGCAGTGATCCAATTTTATAAAAATATGGCAATTTATTCTTTTATTCACAATTCGATATCTCATTATTTTCAAGAGTAGCATGTAGAAATTGGTGTTATTTATGCAGAACCTAATTCCAGGCTAAAAAGATCAACACAGTAATATTTCATGCAATGGTGCGCAGATTTGCAGTCTGCTGCAGTTATAGATTCAAGTGGAATAGAAAAAAGACCAATCACAGGATTCTAAAATAGATCACACAGATCAGATGAGACAGAGTAGGGGAAAATAAAGTTCACACAATATTTAAAACTGAAGGTTTTCAAAGCAAAAGAAGTAAACAGTGGAGTCATGCTGAAGATAAAGAAAATACCAAATAACACATAAGGCTGCCATGCTATCATCAAGTACAGTGTTGAAGGTAATGGGGTAGAATGTTAACAATCATGGGGAGGTATGTTAGGGTGAACATGAAGGGTTAAAACCCTCAAAGGTGGCTTACCATCTTTCCCCCACTCCACGTTTTACCCAGACAGGTTTGAAAGTGAGCAAGGAACCCCCTTGAAGGTGTTGAGGAAGTAAGTAGATCATACAAACATGTAAGTAAGTTTAAGTAAGTAACACTTTAACTCAGCATTAAGGCTCAAACGGTCAGCAAACCTACTTCCCAAACTGTGAGCAAATTAACCAGGTTCAGCTGGGTGAGAGTATATTGGGAACTTATGTGTTAAAACTGAAAGGCGAGGAAGCTTTTGAACAGTGTAACTGAAAAACTCCAGCAATGGCCAAGTGAGAGGCTGCTACTCACCTCACTCCTTCTCACAGAGTACTAGCACTGCTTGACATATGACTGCAGTGCTCTGCTGTCAGCCTACTTACTGGCATGGGAGCGACTCATTCAGCTCTACCTTTCAAGTCGGGTTAGGAGCAAGAGGAGTAGCAACAACAAGAACAACAAAAGCTGCAGCAATTACCGCTTTCACAGGGACATGCTGCTCCACAGGACAGAGGATGTAGATTCAGAAACCCATCACAAAAAAGACAAGTCTCCCAACACAAGCCCACTGCAGACAGAGGATTAACAGAGACGGTAGTAGGATGGTGAATGGCTTGGAGGGGAACTTTCAAGTGACAATCTTCCCACGTATCTGCCGCTGTTGTTCTTCCAGTTAGTAGCGAAGGCTCCGTTGAATGACCTAAATTGTGCTGCTGTAGTGCATCTGGCAGATGGTGCATACTGCTGCCACTGTGCGTTAGTGATGAATGGAGGTAAATGTACCACATGATGCATAGGGTGTCCGTCCATTGGTTTGGTTTGTCCTGGCTCGTGTCAAGCTTCTTGAATGTTGTTGCAGCTGTTGTCATCTAGGCAAGCGAAGAAAATTCCATTGTACTCCTGACTTATTACTTGCAAATAGTGGCCAGGTATTGGAGAGATAGGAGCTTGAGAATTGCAGATTTGCTGCAGAATCCCAAGCCTCTGGCCTGCTTTTATTGGTTGTTCTAGTTCAGTTTCTGATCACTGGTATCCCTAAGGGTGTTGCTCGTGGGGGAATCAGCATTGGACTTAAAACCGAATGTCAAGGGGAAATGGTTAGTTTCTCATTTGTTGGAGATGGTCATTGTCAAGTACTTGTGTAACATGAATGTGACTTGCCACTTATCAGCCCAAGCCTGGAGACTGTTCAGGTCTTGCCAAAAGAGGCCTGAATTGTTTCAGTATCTGAGGAGTTGCAAATTGTATGAAGCGATGTGCAATCATCATCAAACATCCCCATTTCTGACCTGATGATGGAGGAAAGGTAATTGATGAAGCAGATGAAGATGGTTGGGCCTGTGACACTACTCTGAGGAATTCTTGACCTTATGTCCTGGGGCTAAGGTAATTGATCTCTAACAACCACGACCATTTTTCTTTGTGCTAGGTACGACTTCAACCACCAGATAGGTTTTCACCCAATTCCCATTGACTCCAGTTTTTCCAGGGCTCTCTGATGACACACTAAGTCTAATATGGCTTTGATATTCAGGCAGTCACTCACCTCACCTCTGGAGTTCAGCCCTTTTGCCCATTTGTTGATCAAGGCTTTTATGATGTCAGAGGCTGAGTAGCCCTTGTGGAACCCAAATTGTGAGTTTCAGTGAACAGGTTATTGCTGAGTAAGTGCCACTTGACAGAATTACAAATGACCCTTTATTATCCCAAAAATAAGTTTGGGGCAGCGAGATCTTCCCAACTTGTCCCCAGTTAAGACACTTATGTTGTCAATTAATGACCACTTAAGGGCCTCTTCACATTACCTTCATATAAGTGACTGGAGACATGGATGGGGTCAGAGGGTTGGCTACTTAACGCCATCCCCTCCCCTTGCTTCTAATTCCCTTGACAACCCTGTGCCACCAGCAGGCACAGCCTCTGAAGGGGTGCTCACAGTGGTTGTCAGCTTCTGATTGGCCAGCGGCTAATGACTGTGGCTTTCGTATTTGCGGTAGTGGGTGGCTGAGTGAGTCCCACGTGTTTCTTCAGCCTCCACCACACTTAGAAGCTTATACACTTAACTCTATGCATCACAATGCAATCAAAGTCAAATTCACTGATGTTCAAGTATTTATGATAAATAGAGATAATGTTTAAAATGTTATAAATTAAATTAAGATATATTCAGTAGTAGCATGGCCGGACATTGTGTTTTTTATTTATTTACATTTGGGATGTGGCCATCGCTGGCTGACGCGTGCTGCCCTGGAACTGAATAGCTTGCTTGGTCATTTTATAAGACAGTTAAGTGTCTAACCACGTTGCTGAGGTCTGGAGTTAGGCCAGACCAGG
The DNA here is from genome assembly GCA_024137785.1 of Ginglymostoma cirratum. Taxonomy (NCBI): domain Eukaryota; kingdom Metazoa; phylum Chordata; class Chondrichthyes; order Orectolobiformes; family Ginglymostomatidae; genus Ginglymostoma; species Ginglymostoma cirratum. The sequence continues at coordinate 28,019,094 of JAHRHZ010000268.1, forward strand.
AGAGAATGGCAGATTTCCTTCCCTGAAGGAAATTAGTGAGCCAGATGAGCTTTTCCTGACAACGAACAATGGTTTCATGATCACCAGTAGATTCTTAATTCCAGTTTTTTTTAAAACATTGAATTCAAATTCACATTCCACCATTTGCTGTGGAGGGAGTCAAACCCAGATTGACATGGGTGGCACAGTGGCTCAGTGGTTGACATTGTTTCCTCACTGTGACAGGGACCAGGGTTCAATTCCACCTTCGGAGGACTGCTTGTCTGGAGGTTATACACTCTCCCAATGTCTGCATGGGTTTTCTCCGGGTTACCAATTTCCTCCCACTGTACAAAGATGTGCAGGTTAGGTAGATTAGCCATGCTGGATTTCCCATAGTGCCCCAGGGATGTGTAGGCTATGTGGAGGGGCTATGTGTAGGCTATTTGAAATGGTTTGCGACTGGGAGGTGCAGTTGTTTGTTCGCAAACAACAACAAACAACTGCACCTCCCAGTCGCGAACCATTTCAACTCCCCCTCCCTTTCCTCAGACGTCATGTCCATTCTGGGCCTCCTGCAATGCCACAGTGATGCCACCCGAAGGCTGCAGGAACAGCAAATCATATTCAGCCTGGGAACCCTGCAGCC
>JAHRHZ010000268.1:28020121-28121566 GCA_024137785.1 Ginglymostoma cirratum
GCTTTCCTGCTCCTCTGATGCGGCTTGGCCTGCTGTGTTCATCCAGCTCTACACCTTGTTATCTCAAAATTCTCCAGCATCTGCAGTTCCTACTATCTCAGGAATAGGGGAATACCATGGGCTGTTTGACTACTGATCCCAGAGCGACACCTCAGCCAGACTTACACTTCAGGAACTCTCGCAAGACCTATCCTGGCCATTCTCCTGCACAGGGTGTTGTCAGCGTCACTTAGCATCCATGAGCTCATTGACAGTTTTTGATAAAACTTCCTGCTGAGGTGGCAGGGATGAAATAGCTCAGTATTGCAGCAGTACTCATACTTAATACCACTGGCAGGCACACGTAAAAGGGCAGGGGGTTGGTTGGAGGCTGTAATACGATCAGCCACAATCTTATCAAATGACAGAACAGGCTTGATTGACTGAATAGCCTACTCATGCTCCTAATACTTGTATTCTTGTGGAGTGGGACACAATCGCACAAACTTGCCTATCCCCTTAATGTGAAACACAAGATATCCAGGAGATGGTCATTGTACTTTAATTTTAACTTCAGAAAATATGGTCATCCTATTTATTATCCACAGGATCATTAACACCTTGAAATAAGATTCAATCAATTTTTCTACTTGGATTTTGTCTAAGAACTCTTTTGTTTGCAAATCTATATTTCCCTACACTTCATTACAAATTTCACGATAGTATCTTGTAAAACCCAGTGGACATCTTACACAGCGATAATAATTCACTTTCAGCATAAAAACAAATTAGCCCACAAATTTAAGCTAGCAAATGGAAAATCCAACTTTGATTAGTAACTGAATCAAAATTCAACGAAATGATAATAAATATTGCCTGTTTTACAGGAGAGGTTTATATTTGCTCAGTTTTTCTACACTTCTCCTAAAAGTTTTGACTTTATTTTTCATTGCTGGACAACCTTTGTCACCTACTTCAAGTAGCCGCTATTTATGTGTGAATTTTCACACAGTGATGTTTGCAAATTCAGTTGAAGAGAAAATACAACCAAGAGGAATCATCTCCTCACGTACACTTTCAGCATCATTTTGTAGTAGGCAATAGCATGAGTTGTAACTGAATTTAAGGGTTTTGAGCCCAATTGTAATGCCCCCTACTCTACCTGCACTTTGATTAACCAATTCCGGAGATTAAATCTGGGATTTTATTTTTAAATGGCGTTTAGAGTTCTCACTCCCTAAACTTGCTGAGCTAACAAGGACCTCAAAAAGGAAGACTCAGAAAATACATGCACAACAATTTATAACTCTGTAGTGGATAATCCAGTGAAAATAAATGAGTCAAAGGAAGATTTCCTCTGTGTACCAAGAGTAGTAAAATCATAAATGTGTTTTCCATAACAGGGCATTCAGAGGCAATCCTTTCCCTGTTGCTATTCATGTTATTAAATCAAATTCAATTCAGTTCAATTCCAATTTAGGGAAAATGGACCACTGTGAATTAAAGTGAGAGAAAGTTTAATTTTAATTGAGCCTTTCTTGAGTTACTAATATAAGTTATTTAATTAAAACTGGCTTAAAGAAAGATCCTTTGGTCTTGGGCATTAGAGCAGTTATGCCGTTCCACTGAATGGATTGTAACCCCAGTTTTCATTCATTAACCTTACCATCAAGGCCACTGAACCCGAAAACAAGCAACTATCAACTTGGGGATATCAGGTTCTTTGAGGGGCTGTGGCAATTTTGGTATATTTTTGCCTGGAAAGATGAAGAGAGGCAATATAAACAAAATCATTTTAAAGGGAATGTAGGTACAGAGATTAGGTTTTGGGTTCAAGAAATAATTAGCTTTGAGCACTGCAGCGGGATTAAGTCTCAAGCTTGTGCCCTAGTGATCAGTCATCTCCCACTGCCATGTTTCCTAATTTTTGTACTCAGTGCCTCACCCATTGCTGACTATTGTGTGGCACCATCTAAGATGACAAACCCGCAAGCTTCATGTGATCATTCTTGTATGGACAATGTAACTGTCATACCAATTTCTTTATTTTTTGGACAGGTTGAAGATTCCATTGAGGAAAGGAAGCGAAGTTAAAAATGAGATTATTTCAGGCAGTTCTGTTTCAAAATCAGTTCCTCACTAATGTACTCTCCCATCTTTCCTCATTCAAGTCCTGTGTTAAGTAATTGTCATTCTCAGATGTTAACCTCAGCTCCTTTTGCTTTCACTCCTCTAAACTTTTCATCCAGAATCTCTTTATTCACATCAATATCTTAAGCTTGTTCATAGCAACCCTCTAAATTTAGTTTCTATATTTAGCTTCAGAGTCTCCTGACACTGAAATACCTCCGTAGTGATTAATCTGCTCAACATTATCTTTAATCCTCCTTTGATTCACCTGTGTCATCAGTGAAACGTTTGCTCACTCCCGTTCTGACATTAAACTCTGGTCTGGCCTTAAGTCTGCTCCCTTGAATCAAAGAACAAAACAAAAGCATAATGATGATAAGTGAGCATTGTACAGAGAATCTCTGCAGTGGATTTTTGAATGATTTGTAGAATATGGAAGTATAGCTTTGGAGGAAGACATCAAAAAAGTCTTACCTGTATGTCAGAAACGTAGAAATGATGGTTTCAGTTGCACTGAGATGAGAAAATAATGGGAGATATATGATGTCTGGGAGGCACCCCTGGAGAGGAATTGGATATGAGGTTGGTAACTCTGCTCAAAATTGCGTAGAACACAAAGGTTGTGGAGTTTTGTGATGATTGTCCAGAAAGGTGGGAGGGACCAGCAGATAAACTGCCAAGTGCCTGGTTGCCTGGTTGGGCTTGAGGTTTGAATCTTGTTTATTGATCTGCAACAAATTTTGGCTCATCTGTAACAGAGTTAATCTGACAACATAATGACAATCAGCATTAAAGAGGAATGAAGAGTTATTCGCCACTATTAGGTGGAATCTAACTCCTGAAAACTTATCAATATCGCTGCCATAATGATACTATTTAATGATGAAGTAGAACAAGGATCAAAGCCTAAAATAGAGCCCCGAAGTCACTCATCACGCACTGCAAGGAAAACTATTGGGGACAGGTCGTAATAGAATCATTTGAGGATAATCAAAAGTCTATGATCGGGCCAAGACGAGTGATTACCACACAGTCCTTGTGGAGAAGAAGCATTGAGAATACCTTCCATCATGTTTTGTGGCACTATCACAATGTTAAATGGGATAGTCTTTGAATAGATCTAGTGACTCAACACTTGGGGATCCATGAGGTGCTGTGAGCCATCAGCAGTAGCAGAATTGCTTCAAAACAATTTGTAACTTCATGACACAGCATATCTCCCGCTCTACCATTACCCGGGGACAAACCCCTGATTCAACAAAGAGTGCAGGAGGGCATGCCAGGGGCAGCAGCAGGAATAACCAAAAATTGAGGGGTTAACTTGATGAAGCTATGAAGCGGAACCACTTGCAGGCCAAACAGCACAAATAGTAAGTGAAAGACAGAACTAAGTAATTACCCAACCAACAGTTCAGATCTAAACTCTACAGTCCTGTTACAACATCCTCTTGTGAATGGTGACGGACATTTAAACGATTCATTGGAGGATGTGGCTCGACAATATCCCCCATGCTTAATAATGGAGGAGCACAGAACATCAGTGCAAAAGATAAAGCTGAAGCATTTGTAAAAACCTTCAGCCAGAAGTCCCAAGTGATGATCCATCTCAGCCTTTTTCGCAGATACCAGTTTTCAGCCAATTTGATTCGCTCCATGTGACATCAGTGAATGGCTGGAGGCACTCAACACTGCAAAAGCTGTGGACCTGATAACATTCCTGCAATAATCCTGAAGATATATACTCCAGAACTTGCTGTGACTCCAGCCAGCTCTTCCACTACAGCTTAAACACTGTTATTTACCTCTCAATTTGCAGAATTACTTATGTATGTCCTGTACACAAAGAATAGGACTAGTCCAACCTGGCCAATACACATTCAGTCCCTCAGCCATTGGTACTCAGTAGTATCAGTGTTTACTCTCTACAAGATGCAGTTCAGAAATTCACCAAAGCTCCTTAGATGGCACTTTCCAAACCCACAACCACTATTATTTAGAAAGACAAGGGCAGCAGGAACATGGGAACACCACCACCTGAAAGTATCCTTCCAAGCTACTTACCATTCTGATTTGGAAAATATCACAGTTCCTTCAGGGTCGCTAGGTCAAAATCTTGTAACTCCCTCCCTGTAGGCCTTGTGGATAGACCTATACCAAATGGATTACAACAGTGTCAGAAAACAGCTCACTACCACCTTCTGCAGAGCAACTCGGCATAGGCAATACATGCTAGCCTAGCCAGTGACACTCACGTCCCATGAGTGAACAAAGTAAAACGGAGAAAATAAGATGCATTGCAAATTGAAAGCAAAGAGAAATCCAACAGAATAAAGAATATAGACAGCAATTAGAGTCATTTAAAATGTCATTGGTGATAGACGGTAAATGTATAGAGAGAAGCTTGTTTCAAGCATAGAAGTGCTTTTACATAAAGTGCACCAGTAAAAGCAATTCATTGTTTAAACATGATAATCGTACAAACGGTTACAGATCTCAGCTGCAAATTCCTGCTATCAGTCACATGAGTGAGGTAGACAGATTCTAATGACTTAAGAGTGTTGGAGAAATCCTCGGGAGGTCTGTAACTTGCCAATGTGCTTGGTGTAGGTTCCATGTATGTGTGTCTTTCTGGAGCTGGTTTGTTTTTAAGCATATCCCTGTTGAGTGTTATTATTAGTTATGGAACAGCGCAAACCTCAGCAGGTGCATATTTAAATGTAAAGTATTGGCTCCTGGTTGACATGTGAAAAAAATGACAAAAGCACTCTGTTGGAATTCCTGTGTTTGACACCATTGGAATGTATCCACTTCACTCAAATGACTGACTCTGAACCTGAACTCTGCAATTATCTGCTGATTGTATTTGCATGGTAGATTTCGCTTTTTGAGATATGGGACATTCCCCCAGCCTCGTCTTCCTACTCTATTTACCAGATCAATCTTTATTACATATAACTTTCCCAGCTTTGTGGTATGAGAAAGGACTGGTTTAGATTTCACTTAATGCACTATCAAGCTGATGAAAATAGGTTATAAAATGTAACTGAACAATTCAAAAGGTAATACAAAGTCATTCCAGGGAGGTAGGAGTATTATGGTAATGTCACTGGATTAGAAATCCAGAGTCCCAGACTACTGTTGGAATCCCGGCATGGCAAATAAAAATTTAATTCACTTTCAAGAAGTTTGGAACAAAAAGCCAGCCAAATGGCAAACATGTAACTATGGATGACTGTCGTAAGAATCTATCTGGTTCACTACTATCTTGTACAGAAGAAAATCTGCTATCTTTATCTGGCCTGCCCAGTACGTGACTCGAGACCCATAGCAATGTGGTTGGCTCTTAAATGCCTTCTGGGAATTGAGGGCTGAGCAATAAATACTAACCTAGCCAGTGACACTCACATCTCATGAACGAATAAAAATGGTGCATGACCCCTACAATTGGTCTATCATCGAATTAACTCTCAACTCCTCACTACAGTTATACTGTATGAAACAATAGGGAAAAGTTGAACTGAACTCGTGTGTGAGATATTATATTTAGACCAAATACAATATCAGTCCTTTAATTTTAGTGAAGATCTAATAATAGATGTGTTGGATATACACCCAACAATCCACTTGTTCATGTCAGTAGTCAACAACAGATTTAGGTTAAAATTGCCCAGCAATCCTGGCAGTGTTTGGTGAGATAGTTAGGAATAGGTTTTTAATAGTATGAATAGGGTTCTTGCTCAAACATCGTTTCAACAAGGATCAGTGTTTGGTAGCATTCATGCTGCTGGATCCTGGTGAAGTAAGATGTAATTGATGAGACCTGAAGAGATGGGGCTGGAAGGAAGAAGGAAAGATTCATATTGGGTTAGAGGCCTGATGAATTACTTCCTCAGTGATTTTTTTCAGAGGTGAGGTCATAGCAGCAACAACTACTCACTCAACATCTATGAATACCCAATAAGTAACACCTCCGAGGCTCATTAAGGACATATATGGAGAAATCTATCAGCATCATCCAATGCCCCTATAGCTTTCTACTGAATAGTGAGCCTGCAAGCTCCAAACAGGCAGCCTTCTGGTGGCAGGCTGCATGCCCCTGTGATAGGATCTTGAGTAGGAAGGGCCACATCCATGCTCCAAATGACTTCACCAGACCAGTTTGCCCTCCACTTTGAAACACCTGGTGGCTTTAGCTTTTATCCATATTAAGCCTCATGCACTCCTTTGAGGACTGTTCCATGTTGAGGCACCTTCACACACTCTTTACTGCCAGAGTAGTATCTATCTCTTCCTGTAGAGCTGTCAGCTCTTCAGGACTGTCAGCTCTTCAGGACTGGCAGCCCTCTGACTGGGCCTTTAGCCTGAGGAAATTGTCCACCATCCTGAAAGGGAAAGGGTTCCTGGAAGCAGTTAATAAAGAGGTGGGAAGGTTATGCGGAGGGACAGGATTTTCAAACTATTGGGATCCACATTCATTTCTGATGGAATAATATTTTCAGTGGTGGTGAGGTTCTTCTCACTGGGAGCGTACACTTAAAATATGTCATGATTTGAATAGGGGGTAGGGTTCTTCTGGTGCGTGTATTTCCATATAAAGTTTGGTTAGATATATGTGCTCAGGAAAGGACGCAGTAAAGCTTGAAAATCTCTTCAAAGTTGGTCTTCAGCTACAGACATTTTCACTGTGCCACAATTTAGATCATAATGTGTGAGGGGAAGGAACGTGAAACCAGGAGTTAGTTTACTTATTGAGTGGCTATTACAGAAATAAATAAATGAACCTGGGCTATGAATTTTCAAGTTTAGTTTTCAAATCTTTATGGTTGAAATGAATAAATTAAGTCAAGCTGCATAAACTCCTAACCATATTTAATGCACCAGTGGACAGGGAGCTTTTACAGGACATAAAAGTGGCAGACTTACAATTGTCATCAACAATAAACTGAGATGGGGCATGCTCAGAGTCTAGGAAATATTAAAGAATAGTCCAACTAAGTGACAAAAGAATTGGAAGCCTGACAGTGTTCCAAGTAATTGAGAATGGGGCAAACTGTGCAAAGATGTTACTGCAGGTATATCTACAACAGCGTCAACAATTTAGTATAATATTTGGGCAGCATGGTGGCTCAGTGGTTCACACTGCTGCCTCACATTGCCCGGGACCCACGTTTGATTCCAGCTTTGGGCACCTGTCTGTGTGGAGTTTGCACATTCTCCCTGTATCTACATGGGTTTCCTTTGGGTACCCTGGTCTTCTCCCACAGTCCAAAGATGTACAGGTTAGCTAGATTGGGTATGCTAAAATGCCCCTAGAGTGCAGGGACATGCCGGCTAGGTGGATTAGCCATGGAAAATGCAAGGTTATAGGGATAGGGTAAAGGGGTGAGTCTGGGTGGGATGCTTTTTGTAGGGTTGGTGTGGACTTGATGGATCAAAGGGCTTGTTTCCACCCTGTAGGCATTCTATGATAAAAAATTTATGTAGCACCCTTCACATCGTATAACTTCCCAAACACTGGGTCACAAGGGGTTTCGCAGACAATCAAAAACCTGCCCAACAGTTGGATTTTTGAGGAAAAGAAAATAGAGACACCGAATTTTGGGGAAGGCATTCAGGAGTTTAGAGTTTTGGCACATGAAGACATGATCATCACTCCTGGGGAAGTTAAAATTAAGGATGCTCAAAAGACCAAAATTACAGAACAACTGATACTCAGACAGTTATTAGGGTCATAGAACATTACAGAATAAAAGACAAGTAAAGAAACTCAGGATCTGTAAATTAGCAAGCACAGGGTGTTTGTTGAATGGAACTTCATACAAGCCAGGACATGAACAAAATCATTTTGAATTCCTGCTTAAAGCTGAGATGCAAGCTCCAGCCAATTCCACGTGATTTTTGGCAGGAAGTTGTTAGGGTGAGTCAGAAGTTCACTTATGGCAACAGAATAAAAAAAAGCGCAATTTAATATCTGGACTTTATTGGCATTCTTCTGGCCCATATTCTGTCTGTTTAGAGTAGTAAGTGGATGGGATTTGCATGCCAAACTTCAGATAGCAGGCCAGCCTGTCAGCATGAAGGGAAGTACGGTATAAGCTTCCTGGAGAATATCTCAAGAGGGAAGTGAAAGAATCCAGAAACCTAAGTAAAAATTGTGATCAGGCCAGTTTTCTGCCAGGGCAGTAACCTAAGGTATTGCAACTGTTGATAGTTGTAGTTAATTGCTAATTGCTTGGAAAAGAAAGACAATTGCCAAACAATTTTAGGAATTGGATTGGTTAGCTTTCTGGCACTTGTTGATAACTCGTTGGTAGCTACATTTTGCTTGCTGTTTCTTTTTTGATGTTTGCTTTTCGTTGCTTGTTGCTAGTTTCCTGCTTGTGATCATGTTGCAGACAATAAGCCTGCTGCAGTAACATTGATTTGTTGTTTTATTTATTTGAACCCATGATGTGTAACAGCATGACTGTGACATAAATCAGGCATGCACAGAAGGCGGAAGAATGGGAAATTTAAATAAATCATTCTGCATCGTGTTTAGTCAACATGTTGAACATTTTGCCATGTGAACTTCTTGGTTATTTTCTGGTGCCCTCTGATGTGACAGACATGCAGAAGTCACATCTTTTTTAATTAAATGGGTTTAAATTTTTCAGGAACTAACTATTAAAAATCACATTAAACTACATATAATGTAAGCAAATAATATCAGTTCAAGTGTTGAGAATGACAGATCTGTTTAATACCATCTATTTTGAAGACAATTCGCCATTGAATTACATCATAGCTGATCTGCATCTTAACCTCATCTGTTCAATTTAGTTTTGTAAGGAATCACACCCGAGCCTAAAATCAACTAACCATCTCAGTTTTGACATTTTTGATAGAGCCTTTTGGAGGAGATACCAACAGAAGCTATCCTTCATGCATAAAATTGCTTACTACCATCATTCCCACACAGCCAAGCCTTCATTTTAATGTGATAACATCTTGCTCTGGATTCCACCAGTGGAATAACTTCTCTTTATTTATCTTATTAACTCCACTTATCATCTTTAATACCTCAATTTGTTCACCTTTTTGATCTTCCATAAGAATTGAGGTTTTAAAAGTATTTTTGAAGTGTTACTGGAGAATGATTTAATAGCATTAATTCTGTTATAGTTGACTATAACATTCTAGTGTCCCAATCCTCCAAGGATTATTTAGAAAAACAAAGGTGACCTTTTGGCTCGGAGCGCTGAGATTGATATAATTCTGTTGCAATGCCATATATAGCAGATTTTAAATTAGACAGCTGAGGCCTGTCTGCACAGTGCAACATTCAGCTATGAATGAAGCTATGAATATTAAAATGTTATTTTTAGAACCATCTCTAGGGTAGCTGAGAAATGAAGATAACTGCTGAAACCATTTTGAAAACTATTTGAATGACTTTATTGAGTGGCTTTGCGATTGGTTATTTATTAATAGTTCTCCTACCTTGCAGTTGTATTTGTGATTGTCAGTTAACAGTGATTTGTCATTATAGAAATCCAAATAATTTAGCCAATCATGCCTCATGGAAGGGGAGGGAGTGATATGTAGTGGAACCATTGAGCACGTGACTCCTGGATTCAGATATCCAGTTTGTTTCACAACGCTGATGGCCTTTTCATCCCATGAAAGGTTTAGCTTCTTTCCACCTAAGAGGGAGATGAACATGCTGCAAAAGCAGGTGGGTCTCCATCTTGATAGGATGGGACAGTGTGGGGATCAGGTCAGAGGTCCTGGTTGGGTTAAGGTAGGTCGGAAGCCTGGAGTGGCAATACCCAGAAGGAGTAACTGATTTTTTGGAAAAAAAATTATAATTGGAAATCAATAGACTGGTCATACCAGATCTTTCTGTTAAAATATGCTAGATGACTTGAATTACCATGTCTCATAGAATTTTACAGTACAGAAGGAGGCCAATTGGCCAATTGTGTGACCTGGTTCCTGAAAGAACTACCAGTTAATCCAATTCTCCAGCCCTATCTCCATAGCCCTCTAAATTCATCACTTTCAAATATGTATCCAGCTCTCTTTTTGAAATTTATGAATTATGCCTTGACCACTCTCTCAGGCAGCACTTTCCAAATCCTAACAACACTGAGTAAAGACATTTCTTCTCATTTCAATCTTGCTGACAATCTTGAAATTGTTACCCCTGGTTACTGACATACAACCACTGGCAACAGAATATCCTTCTTTACTCTGTCGAAATTGCTCATTAATTTTGACCACCTCAATAAGCTCACCTCTTAATCTTCTCTGCTCCAAGGGCAATAAGCCTAATTTCCCCAACCTTTCCTTGTATCTAAAATCCCTCATAGCTGTTCTTAGTCTAGTAAATCTCATTTGCACTGTCTCCAGGGCTTTAACAGCCTTCCTTAACTAATGTGCCCAGAACTGAACACCATACTCCAAATGTGATCTGACCAATGATTTGTAGTGGTGTAACATCACCTCCTTGCTTTTATACTCTACACTTCTATTTATGAAACCAAGGATCCCATAAGCAACTGTTTCAACTTGCCTGGCCATCATTCACCACTTCTACTGTATTTTTATTCCAGTTGGAAACTTTGGAAGTTCAAATGAAGGGCTTGTGGAGGAGGTAAGAGAGAAGTTGGGCAGAGATGTCAAATTACAGGGGATTGGTTAGGCAATCACTCTGGCTTTAGCAGATAAATAGAAGGCCATTCTCTTTTCTTGGTTTAGTTCTTGGGTTTCACAATCAACAGGAAACCCAGCTGGCGATAGCTAAACTTCAAATGGTGCATAAATATGAGGCAGATAGCCTATTAAAATGTTTAAAATGTTAACCTGCCTCCTGGGAGCAGTTTGGCCACTGGTTTCCAGTTTCACATTCAGCAACACTGAAAGTGGTCAGGTGGATGTAGGCGAAGTAATGATTTAGATTTCTAATGCTTTATACTTCCCAACTGACCTAAAACCATCCATTTTCTGGAGTTGAGTTTTTCCCCCTTTTGACAGTTAGGACAGTTTTACTTACATTTGCTAGTACTGACCTTGATTATTGTTGAGAAAAGACATGTTTTGTCAAAGATTTTCATCTTCCGCACATCAGGATATTTTTCAAGAATACAAATTCAAAGGAAAAGCCAACGTTTATGTTGCATGAGAGCAGGTGTTGATTGACAGAATCAGTGCAGTGGAGAATGTGCCTCTTAATGCTGATTGACAGTTCACTGCCAAACATTATTTAACTATTAAACCAGGTGGATTGACTCTGGTCAAAAAATTCGCTGAGCGTTCACCTTCCAAATAATCAGTTGGGATTTCCCTTGAATTTGTATTTTGCAAAATGTCCTAATGACTGCAAGATGAAAAGTTGCAAAGCTTCAGTAAATTGTGCCTTTTTTCAAGCAATAGTTGCTAAATGTTGGCAATTATCCAATATCAAATTTAGATTTTAAAACAGCTGTCTGTGTTGAGCTCAATGGATTCAACTGACTTTCTTAATTCTTGGAACTTATGTTCTTAACTATATCATTCTTTATAGGCATTTGATTTTGTGATCTAGTAATCTGGAACTAAGGTTAATGCCCAGGAGACAGGGCTCAATTTACTCCATGGAGACTGCTAAAATTTGTTAATTATTAATTAAATTGATTATTTATTTTAAAAAATGTGAGATTGAAAGCTAGTCTTGCTAATGATGACCATGAAACTATCGGTCTATTGCTATAACAACTCGACCAGTTCACTAATGTCCTTTCTCCTTGCATGGCCTGGCCTACGAGTGACTCCATCCCGTCAGCAATGTGGCTGACTCTTAAATATGTGTTAAATGGCAAAGCCAGCCACTCAGTAGTACCCAACACTACAGAAAAGGGGTTGTTCTCCTCATACTTCAGACTTTCACATTTTACTCAGGATTGCACCAATGCCAGTTGATCAACCTTTTCCATTCCCTCTTACTAGTCACCCATTTTGCTTCTAAACCCACTGCATATAATTCTGTCACCACTGTTTTTCTATCTAGTCTTGTAGCACCTTTTTCTCCTTCCTCCTAGTAGTTCAATATCCATTATTTGTCTCACCACATTTCATATTTCTTCTTTGCAACAAATGACCATACTATCTTGGTTACTTTATTTAATGCTCCCACAGTATTTGCTGACCCATTGGAGTGCCTGTTCCTGATTTGTCCTAATTTGTTAATCCATTTGTCTATCTACAGCTCATTAGTATCCATTCATTGTCCTTCACTTCTTGATGTTGTTCAAATTTCTGTACTAAATTGATGCTAAAGAAAGCTCAAAAAGGAGTAAAACTGGATGAGCCATCTAAGGCATTTCTGGCCCTGACAACCCTGCAAAGTCCTCTTTTGCAACATCTGAAGTTTGTGCCAAGATTAGAACATGTGTCCCACGAAGTATTCAGACAACTGGCTGACATGGATTTATACTTTCCAGCTGATGTCCCAGACACTCATCACCATCCCTGGGTTTCTGCTGTCCCACCAGCAGGACAGACTCAGTAAAAGCGGTGGAACAGTGGTATATAGTCATGATGGAGCTGCCTTGGGAGAAATCAACATTGGCTCAAGACTACATGAACTATCATTGGCAGCATGTCAAACATGGGCAAGGGAACCTGCTGCTGATTATCACCTATTACCCTCTGAGAGGTGATGAATCAGTACCCCTCTGTGTTGAGCACCACTCGGTGGAAGTACTGAGGGAGGTAACTAAGGGCACAGAATGTACTCTGGGTTAAGCATAAAATGGTAGGTGCACTGTTGTTTCTCTTACCTTATGTGCTGCAGGTCTTTGAAATATAGATGTGTGAATTTTTATTAGGCACAGGAATGAGTATGTGGGTACTTCTAATGGAACTCAAAACATAAATTAGTTGGCAATGGAAAACAAAATCCCAATTAGGTCTATATTAATAGCATGACAGGTCTCCAAATGCTCAGACGCTGCTCTAATAAGGTTATTTTCTATGTGAATATGCAAAAAATTATTCATAAATGATGTCTGATATGATTATTGTGTTATGAATTTGAAAGGTATCACTGTGCAACAGGCTGTATACATTGGTAATAGCTGTGTGCAGTTATTAGGAATTAGATGTTGTGGTACTTCCCCAGATGACCACTGCTGGCACCTTGCAATATTTACTACCTCTGCCAGTATTTGTTAAGGTATTTGAGGTGGTTCATAGCCACTAATCCTCCATAGATCACAGTAGAGTATTTACATAAGAGGCACTTTTCTTAAGTAACAAGAAAGTGTATTTCATGAAGACAATCATACAACATAATTCCTAGGACCTCCAAAAGCTTGAGTAGAATTCCAGGTTCCCACCTACATACTACGTGGACATCAGTAAAATGAGTGGCATCAAGGTAGCATGAACATTAACCCCCAAAACCATTGCTTTGTACAACAGACGTGCAATCTTGAAAATAGTTACATGCCATCAACATTTTTCTGGGAAAACCATCTCTGAAAATAATGCCTTTCAGATTAATGGGAAAAGGTAGTAATCTCATATTGCTAGTATTCCTGTATCATTTAAAAAATAAACTGTTGTAAATTTGCTTTTAAGCAAAAACAGTTGGCATTGTGTACTATTTCAACATGACGACATGATTATTGAGAATGTGTACAATGATTTAAATATTGCTTTCCTGCACATCGAACCAATGTGTTGGATTTTGGTTAGAAATGAAAAATTGATGTTTGAATGTGTTGGGATCCTCAACACAAGCTTCCCTGCATGGCCAATTGGAAATTGGCCCAATAATTGCAAATCTTTTCATTTGGCGAGAGACAAAATGGAACAAACTGCAGATGCAATATCAATCAGGAAACATATGCTTTAAAGAGTTAACGGAATACCTCAGTATGCCAAGGAAAGGGTGGTTGAAGCAAATTGGAATAGAGTTACAGGTGTTACATAATTTCAACATCATAATGAATAGAAAGCGACTATCACTAATTTTTATCAAGGAAAGTATATAATATCTTAGTTTAATAAATCTATTACTCTTCTCAGTCATGCCGTTTTAGAATTGTGGAGCTGAACGTTACCCTCCTGTCATTCTGGGAGCTGGACTTTCCCAATAGCACGTGGGAAACCCAAAAGTAAGCCCCCTACATGAGTGGCTTTTTACTGTGTTCCTTCTGGGTTTCCTGGCAAATTAGGTTGAGTGGGTCAATTTCCATTCTAACATTTTAAAAGGACATTACAAACATGAATTTCAAGAAATCAATGAGAGCTGATTGCAAGGGAGAAAGGTATGCATGCACTAAAAGATTATATCTCATTTTAATGATATCTCCCTGGGTGTAATGCTGGTAGCTGGAAAGGCCCAAAGGAGATATCATTCCCTACTGCTAGGAGGGATTAGCCAATGAATAAAACCAAGGAGATTGCAGTAGTGCTCAGCTAGCAGATGTGCGGTGCCGTACTTATGAATTCAGTGCTGAAAGTAGTTTAATGACTACTATAGCACAATAGGGGTTGTTAAGTGGTGCATAGTGCTTCTAATGCACCAATCCCTCAACCTCCCTTCTCAAATGCATACTTCAACAGATCACTGCTCATACTATTTACAAATACTCCTATCCTTCTCCATCTGTGTGAATCTACACATCACCACCTGTCTACTGACCACTGATACTGACCTTCACTCTGCTTCTCCTTCATTGCCAGTCTCAATAAAATGTTCGCTATTCCTCTGTGCAACACTTGCCATAGATAGGGCTTTTCTTTCCATCCTTGCAAGAGAAGAGAGCAGAGAATACGAGAGACAATCGAAGAATGAGAAGTCATCTTCCAACCATCTCATAATTCACAGCTGCAAATGAAGATAGATAGCAGTGGAATCTCAGAGATAACAAGGTGTGGAGCTGGATGAACACAGCAGGCCAAGCAGCATCATAGGAGCAGGAAAGCTTGACGTTTCGGGCCTTTTGTGTGGCAATCAGATGTGAGCTGCCCAGCTACTTTGTGACAGAGCTAATATCAGACAGTCCCATGGCAGACTGCACTCACTTACATTGAATTACCAACAGTAATGAATGAAATATAATCACGTACAAAATGCTTGTGCTGAACAGTGAATCAAGAATTTAAACCAAGCAATGAAGGACTGAAGAGCAGTGAGATGGTAGCTTGCAGGATCTCTGTGAAGTAGTGGAGAAAGTTGTTTTCTTCCCCTGAATATCAGATGCTTGGGTTTGCCTACATGATCTTTATATTAAAGAGAGCAGCAATGTGCACTGCCACTGGTACCGTATGTGCACAGTGGCAGTCACCACCACCTTGAATCACTTAAAAACATTGCTCCTACTTTGTTGAGCTGGAGGAACACAGCAGGCCAGGCAGCATCAGAGGAGCAGGAAAGTTAACATTTCGGGTTGGGACCCTTCTTCAGAAATGGGTCCCAACCTGAAACGTCAACTCTCCTGCTCCTCATGCTGCCTGGCCTGCTATGTTCCTCCAGCACCGCACTGTATTATCTCTGACTCCAGCATCTGCAGTTCTTGCTATCTGTTACTTTGTTACTCCTGCAAATCCAACCCTGTTGCTGCATAATATGCAGAGTACTGCTCACCACTATCATTCAAAAGATCCTGACTGAAGAATAATTGCAGAGCTCCTCTACATCTGTCCAGGCATCTGATATGAATCTTCAGCTTGCCCATAGCTTGCTTAATGATGTATCTGGTCAATAATGACTTTGTTTGTCTTAGGCCTGTGCTTCAATTGTTAGGTTCCCATGAATATCACAATGTAAGTAGTTTTCCCTTCTTACTTGCTGGCTGTTTGGAAAGTCTTTTTGAGTGTGAAAAGATTATGAAGCATTAACTGCCATAAGCCAAGGGCATCACGGAAACTGCCTAGGAATTTTGTGTATGCCAATAAAAACATTGTGCTGCCCGTTTGTTGCACATTTATGAATTGGAAGCATTTAATAAGTGTTCTTGGGTGATATGGGGATTCCTTGTTTGTACGACATCTTGCATCTATGGGAAACCAGTTAGATTGGCAAACTTGTGGGCTTGCTTATTCTGATAGGCATCATCAGTGGCAATGTTGCTATAATTGCCAATTGTGGCAAACAAGCAATTAGTTACCTGTTTTATGTATTTATGGGCTGCTGATGTTGCAGGGATATCACCATCAGAGCCCTATAAATAGCCAAAGGCAAAGATGTGGAGGGTAGTAACTGACAGCCACCTGGTCTGCACTGCAGTGCTGTTATTCGTTTCTGCTGGTCTGTCACAACCCGATGTGAGATTCTGATCCTCCAGGATCACCAGCATTCCTAAACATCCAGGAAGTTGATGCTTTGCCTGTTATGACCTGTATTGTAGGCGTCATCTCTTGTGAGTTGCACCTCTCTTTTTACCTCCTCTCCTGTGGATTGCTGATGCTGCAAGGAGCAGCTTGATGCTGTTCTCCCTGCTGCTGATAATCTAAAGTCCGAAATCAAGCTGCATTAGGGACATCTATGCTATCCTGATGGACCACAATTCCAAAGCAAAGATCTGACATACGAAGCTCAAATGTTGTCACAGAAACCTCTCAACACAAGTAATGTGAACAAAACCGTTCACACAATCAGACAAGAAAGCAGCTGTGACATTTTACTATTTATTGGCATACTTCTCAATCTTTTCCTTAGTCCACTCAATTGCCTGTGTGTTCCACCTTGTTTCAATTGGCAAAGTTCAAAGCAGCCTGCACCCACTATTAAATTCCAAAAGCTCTATTAATATCACTCCCATTAAGCAATTAACGTAGGGAAGTGAATAACCTGCGTCTCCTGAGGGAGCTGTTTGCATGCAACTAAATGTGCTGTTGTTAAATCTAAAAGTTATGCACTATCAAACCTCACTTGCTACCATTTGACATGCCCCTGTCTTAAAATTAAGCTGATGGTCTCATCTTTTGCAAATCTCCTTCCATTTTCAGCAAAGGATCAGCCAAGGAGGCAGACTGTATAAATTGATTATAGTAAACATAAATTGTAAATTAATTGTTATAATTCGTGTATTCCTCCATCCAGTTATTGATCTATAGCATTCCTGAAAGGAGTGGCTAAGTTTATGTCCAGTGAGTTAAAACAATAAATCTGTAATCCAGAAGTATATTGTATTGTATTTATGGGTCAGTAGATCATCAGTGAATAAGTTGAAATAGCTGAATTTTGGTTGCAACATAATATGAACTTCACAGAATTGTAAAATTATTACTGTGTGCAAGGAACCCATTTGACCTGTTACGTCAGTGCCAGGTATGCGAATGAACGTCATGACTTAATGCCATTTCCTGCCCTTTACTCATAACCCTGCAGATTATTTCTGTTCAAATAGTCATCAAGTTAGGTTCAAACGAGGCATTCAAAAGTTATCTCCAGGACACTTCTAGGCACAGCATTCCAGACCAGAGCTACTCACTCTGAAAATGTTTCTCTCACATTGTTTATTTCTTTCCCAAATCACTGTTAATCTGTGCCCTCTTGTTCTTGACACTTTTTTTGAAACAGAAACTGTTTCTCCCTGTCTACACTGTCTAGCCTCCTCACGCTTCTGAAAATTCATTCAAATCTTCTCTTCGTTTTCTTCTCTCCCTAGAAACCTCACCAGTCTTTCTCAGCCCTGGAAGCATTGTCATGAACCTTTACCACACTGTATCCATGTGTTCACATCCTTCTGAAAGTGTGGCACTTAGACATCACTGGAATACTATGTACAGTTCTCAATGTTTTATTAAGTTCATATACCCTCCTTGCTCTCTACTAATTAAAAATTAAGATATACTGTGTGCTTTCTTAACCACTCTCTCCAATTGTCCTGCCACTTTCAATAACTTACCTATACACCCAGGTCACTCTGCTATTATACACCCATTCTACTACCCAGCCTTCAGGACAACTTCGAATACAACAATATCCAACCCTGTCACGGCAACCTCTGCAAGACACGTCAGATCTTCGACATGGACACTGTACATGGCAGACAATGTTGGCCGAGTCACGTGAGTGTCTATCTCATACGCTGCAGGCAAGGATGCCTCAAGACATGGTACATTGGCAAAACTATGCAGACGCTATGACAACGGCTGAAGGGACACCACACAACAAATGCCGAACAGGGGTGCTCCTTCCCAGTCAGGGAACACTTCAACAGTCACAGACATTCGGCCTCGGGTCTTCGGGTAAACATCCTCCAAGGCGGACTTCGGGATACACAACGATGCAGAGTTGCCGAGCAGAAGCTGATAGCCAAGTTCGGTCACCATGAGGATGGCCTCACCCAGGATCCTGGGTTCATGTCGCATTACAAGTGACCCTGCCACACTGTACACTCTCCTACATGGACACACGTACATACACGTACATTCACTCACACACACACTCTCTCACATTCTCTCACAGATCCTCTCTCACGCACACACTGTCTCCCAAACACGCACACACACAAATCTGAATCCATGGGATGAATTTGTGTTTTATTTTGTTCAAAAAGGACACAATTTATAGACAGTCAGTCAATGTGGCTTTTTTATAAATTCCTACTTTAGAATTAAATTCTGTGTCTGAAACTTCCTCTCTTTCTAACACCTGAAGAAGGACTGAGACTCTGAAAGCTTGTGTTTTCAAATAAACCTGTTGGACTATAACCTGGTCTCGTGTAATTTCTGACCTTGTCCACCCCAGTCCAATACCAGCACCTCCACCTCATACTTCTCCACATTTGCCGCTCCACCAACTTATCAATGGTCTTTTGAAGTTCTACACTGTACAATGCTTCCATGTTTTGTATTATCCACAAACTTCCGCTGTGCTCCAAAATCTGAATTAATGTAGGTCAGAAAGAGCAGGGGTTCCAATTCCAAACCCTGGGGAGCTCCATTACAAATGGTCCTCCAGACTGAAAAATTTCTGTTGACCATTAATCCCTGTTCCCTATCATTCAGCCAAATCTGTATCCATGTTGCTGTTGTCCTTTTCCTTCCATGAGCTCTGACTTTGCACACAAGTCTGTTGTGTGGCACTCAATGTATTTTGGAAGTTCATGTATACTACATCAACAGCATTAATCTTATCAACCCTCCCTGTTACCTCCTCAAAGAGCTGCAGCAATTTAATTGAACACGATCATCCCTTGAGAACTCCATGCTGGTGCTCTCTAATTGACCCACATTTGTCCAAGTCAATAATATTTCTGTCCTGAATTATTGTTTCTAGAAGTTTCTCCCTACCAAAGTGAAACTGACTGTTCTATTCATACTGCACTCAAGTTTATATCCTTGTTTCAAAAAGTTATAAAGACAAGGTGAATCTGAAAAAAGCTCCAGAATGCAGTTGAACGAGGATTGGAAAATGCCTCTTCCTTAAAAGGTATTTGGCAGATGATGTTAAAAGCTTTTAGTGCAATAATTTAAATAAATATATTCTTTTTACTCACCCATCGGATGTGTGTATAGCAGGCTGGGGCAGCATCTGTTAGTCGTAGTGAGCTGCATTCTTGAACCGCTGCAATTCATCTGCTGTAGACTGACCCCATAATGCTGTTAGGGAGGGAATTCCAGGATTTTGACCCAGCAACACTGACAAAATGGTGGTATATTACCAATAGTGTCATGTTTGGGTGGAGACTAATCAGGCCTCCAGCATGAACACTTTAAGAAACATTACTTCAAGCCATATATCCTGACAAGACTTTCTTCCCTACTGATGTTCATATGTTCAGGTATTTCACTACTTTTATATTTATCATGACTGCATCTCCCCTCAAGTATCTAAGTTAACAAATTAAGGCAGTTGATGTTTCTCAATTCTTCCAGAATGCATTCTCTTCAGTCTTAGGAGACAACTATATGTTTGGCTTGAGGACGGTTGACATTCATTCTCATCATCTGTGAATTATTTCTCCACTGAAGGATCTCTTATCTCTCAGATATCTTTCAGGGATGATGTAATCACTGTTAAACATGGTCGTTGCTCCATTATCTTATCTGGACAACAAAGTTTTCAATTCTGTTAAATAGTCATTTGTATCCTTGTAGTGTATGCTGAGGGTTTGCCTGCCTTGTTTGCAATCAAAGTGATGGTTTCCTGCCATGTGTAGGCAGTGTCCCATGTCTTCTACAGACTATTTGGAGGTTTCACACTTTTCTTGATAAAACAGGTGCTTTCCAGCCAATACACACCTCGTGTCCCTTTCCTGGATTTTCTAAATTAACTCTCTGGCTGCAGCCTTAAAAGTTGTTCCACCAAATTTATGGTTTAAATTTTGTATGTCCCTATTTTACCACAGGCTTAAAAAGTAGTTAAAAATCTGTTAGATTGTAACTTCTAAATCTTTTTAAATTGATCTTAATCAGCTTAAATCTGCTCTGTGATGTTCCAAAGGCTGTGGTCTCTCTATGAATTAGTTAATTTATGGCCCTTGACTTAACTCTGCCTCATGGTGCCCACTAGCAACGGTAATGGCCTTCATTTTGAATAATGTGCTTCTCTTCTCCCCCTCTCCTCTCCATTCTGCAGCTTTGTGGTGTAATGACCTGTTTTATCCCCTTGCCTACAAGGAGCTTTAACTTTATTCACTGAACCTTACATCAGGGCTTCCACTACAGATCTTCCTCCTCTGAGAATTCCATAACTGCCAAGTCAAACCCTATTGCTGTTTTCCTCTCTTCCTGGACACACTGTTTTTCCTGCATCTCTTTATAGTTCTAAAGAAAGGGCTGGCAGTACTGCTTTTGTTCTACATTTCCATCCATAGGTTCTGTTGACTGCATGTCTATCAAGTGAGTGAGTATTCTTTAGGCTGTAATTTCCTTGTAACCTAATGTCCTAAGCTCACTTCTCTTCTGATATTTTTTGCTCTTGGGGGTCGAATGGCTGGTTTAAACTACTCATTCCTTGAGGTTTTTAAGCAACAATCCTGTAGAGTGCAGCTACTAATCCTCCTTTTGAATACCTAGAGGATGAGCCACCAGTAAGTCCTAATGAGAAGAGGCAGTTATCTTAACACAATGTAATTTATCGCATGGTAACATTAGGTGCAAGTTACATTGGCTGGTTAGAGATAATTACTGAGCCCACCTGACCCCATCAAGATCTCAAGATAGACTCCTTTCCTCACCCAGGAGTATATGACACTATCAATTGGAGGAGCCAAATTCTGCCCCTCAAATTAACCCTTTCAGATCAATTACCTGATACAACATTGAATTTTTATCTGATTTCCAGCATTTGTAGCATTTTTGTTTTGCATTATTGTTTCAAACAATGAATTAGGAAGTTGTCACCTCCGGTATACCTCTTTTGAAAACAGGCTGCCACAATGCTGGAATTTTGCTAGCCAACGTTTGAAGTCATATCCATGACAATGCATAGGATGGAAAAACAGCTGACTCTACTGTAAAATGTCATTAAACTATTGAAACACCAGTGGCTAATACAGTGAATGGACTTTCCTGGTTAACTCCCACTGTAATTCTATTCAAGATCTAGTGGGACTTCTCAATAGAGAACTTCTAAATAGGCCATGATCTGCATGTTCCAGGTCATGGCCTAACCTGGAATTTATCACTTGGCCTTGTAGGAGGCTGAGTATCCAACTATCCATCTAAGGCCACTGATACAGAAGGAGCCGGAGAATTCCTATTTTCAAACTGTACAAGAATAGAAGAGTACCTCACCTCTGAAGAAGTATTTATCTCTCATTAAGAAGTGGTCTACATCATTGAAGAAGCAGAGAATTTGAGAAGAAAAACTTAATATTTGCTCATCAGCTACAGGTCTGAAAGGAGCATAGAAGAAGTTTCTCCATAGAATGGATGGAGAAGTTCTTGAAATCCCAATGCCATAGTCATACCAAGGAAGTTATTACTTCCCTAGTGGCTATTGCATGGGAAGCACTTAGCTAGGATTAACCCGTATGCAAATAGTAAGTGTATCAGGAAGTTCACGGCATCATCCATTATCAATCCCCATTGCTGTTGTCATCCAGAATATTTATGAAAGAGTATGTGAGAAAGCAGACAGCTGAAGTTCACAAATCATTTGAGTACTTTAAGTCCTGAAGAAAAACACATTTAATCTTTTGTACCACATGCATTGTGATTTTTCTTGTGTTCAGATATCACAGCTTTTCATTCACTAAATAAAATAATGGCACTTGAAGCAGTTGCAGTTTATCGTTCTTCAAATATATTGAAAGATGACTGACAAAAAATGCTTTTGCTGGAACTACACCAAATCAGATGCTGTTAGACACAAGATAAAGAAGCATGCTTCTCCTTAACTATAAATATACCAATAGTCTTTTATGGCCCTTGAATGTAGAATGCACCAGGAGCTCTTTGCAAAGAGTCAATCTCCCCAGCTGCAGTGATTTGAGTGCTGCCAGTGGCAGCTACCGAATTCTGCTGCACTGTTCCCCTTCTTCTGGTGCTGTAGAAAACAAAATGTATATCTTACCTTGCTTTGCACAAGTTGTTTTTGTAACTGTTTTTATTTAGGCCAAACTGAGTAAAGCTATTTTGGTGTTTTTATTTTAAGAAGGGCCTTTGTGATCCTTAATAAACTAATTCGTAACAAAAACATTGGAAAGCAAAGCTTATTTATATGCAGGTCATTTTTTGATGCGTTTTACATATCCTGTGCACCAAGCTTATTGAAGAAGTTCCTTCCAATACTTCGAGTCATAGTCACACAGCATGGAGATGACCATTCAGTCCAACTTGTCCACGCCAATGCAGTCAAGTCCCATTTGGCCCATGTCCCTCGAAACCCTTCCTGTTCATACCCAATTAAATGCCTTTTAAATGTTGTAATCGTACTCCCCTCCACCACTTTCTGTGGCAGCTTGTTCCATACATGCACCACCCACTGTGTGAAAAGGTTACCCTCAATCACGTTAAACCTATGCCATCTAGTTTTGGACTCACCCACCCTAGGAAAAAGACCTTGACTATTCACCCTATCCATGCCATTTATGATTTTATAAACTTCTATAAGGTCATCCCTCAGCCTCTGACGCTCCATGGGGAAAAAGCCCCAGCCTACTCAGCCTCTCCCTATAACTCAAAACCTCTAGTCCTGGCAACATCTTGTAAATCTTTTCTGTGCCCTCTCAAGTTTAACAACGTCAATCCCTAGAAGGACGATTTGAGTTCTGAAGAAGGGTCACTGGACCCAAAACATTAACTCTGATTTCTCTCCACAGATGCTGTCGGACCTGTTAAGTTCTTCCAGTAATTTGTGTTTTTCTTCCATTTAGGCTACTGTATTGCTCTGCATTCATCGATCTTTTTTGTCACCTCTTCAAAAAACTCAATCAAGTTAGTGAGACACAATTTCCCATCTGTGAAGCCATGTAGATTATCCCTGATTTGTCCTTGCCTTTCAATGTAATCCATGTCCTTCAGAATCCTCTCCAACAACTTACTCACCACTGACATAAGGCTCCCCAGTTTTCCTTACAGCCTCTGTGACATAATGGCACTGCATTAGCCATCTCCCAGTCTTCCGGCACGTCACCTATAGCTGCCAGTGATACAAATATCTCAGCAGGGGGCCCAGAAATCTCTTCCCTTGATTCCCATGAAGTTCTGAGAAACACCTGATCAGGTCCTGGGAATTTATCTACCTTTTTGTGTTTGAAGACCTCCAACACCTCCTTCTGTAATATGGATACATTTTAAGACATCACAGTTTATTTCGCCAAGTTCCCTAGCTTCCAGTCCTTCTCCATGCTAAATACTGACACAAAATATTTGTTTAGTATCTCACCCATCTCCTATGTTTCCACACAGAGACGGCCGTGTTGATCTCCCTAGTTACTCTTTTGTCCTTAATGTACTTATAGAAACCCTTTGAATTTTCATTAATCCTATTTGCCAAAACTGTCCCATGTCCCCTTTTTGTCATCCTGATTTCCCTCTTAAGCATACTCTTACTGCCTTTGTACTTCCCTAGAAATTCACGCGATCCCAGCTGTCGATACCTGACATATGCCTTCTCATTTTTCTTGACCAGATCCTCAGTTTTTCTAGTCATTCAACATTGCCTACGTTTACCAACCTCTCCTGCTTTTGTTTTCAATTTTTACATATATTTGTTAGGGATTTCACAAGATTTAGAGTTCCTGCCTCAGAATGAAGCAGCATTGAAAATACAGTTAGTAATGTTGAAACAGGGCTGAGGAGAGAATCCAAGTCTGTGACTCAGATTGGGGATGTAAAAGAAGAAAGTTTGAGAATGATACTTAAGGAACAGGAAAGGCAAAAGTCCAGGGAACTATATTTGTATTGGAGGGAAGAGTGAAGGTTCTCAGTGGTATTTGTTAGGAGGACAGGGAAAGGTCACAAATACATAGTTAAGGTGGAATGAGGGAAGGATAAGCACAACCTTCATAAGAAGAGGTTCCGGATGGAAGGTGGATGAGAAAGTGTGACATTTCAGGGTGAGCCAGGTAAGTTCAAGAGCAGTATTTGTGGAATAGAGGACAGGGAACAGAGTATTTGGAAAATGGAAGAAAGCCCAGATAAGGCAGTTGGAACTTTGGAAATGAAGATTGTTTGGATGCAGATTAAGAGCTCAAGGGTCAACGATTACACAGGGATTGCAGAGGATAGTGGAACCCCACATTTGCCCTGGATACTGGAAAGAGACAAGCTGTGGTGTTGCTATTAAATTTGTGATAAGTCTGACATTAGTGTTGGGTGAGTTGTTGGAGGGGATTCTGAGGACAGGATTCACAAGTATTTGGACAGGCAAGAACTGATTAGGGATAGTCAACATGGTTTTGTGCATGGGAAATCGTGTCTCACTAACTTGATTGAGTTTTTTGAAGAAGTTACAAAGAAGATTAATGAAGGCAGAGCAGTGGACATGTTCTATACGGACGTCAGTAAGGCATTCGTCAAGGTTCCACATACAAGTCTGGTTAGCTAGGTTGAATCACATGGAATACAGGGGGAAATAGCCATTTGGATTCAAAATTGTCTCTGAGGTAGGATACAGAGGGTAGCGGGGGAGGATTGCTTTTCGGGCTGGAGACTTGTGACCAGCAGTGTGTGGCAAGGATCAGTGCTGGGTCCACTGCTTTTTGTCATTTATGTAAATGATTTGGATATGAATATAGGAAGTACAGTTGGTAGGTTTGCAGGTGACATTAAAATTGGTGATGTAATGGACAATGAAGGAGCTTACCTCAGAGTACAATGGGACCTTGACTAGATGGGCAAATGGGCCAAGGGGCAGAGGAGTTTAATTTAGATAAGGGTGAGGTGCTGCATTTTGGTAGGGTGAATCAGGGCAGGACTTAACACTTAATGGTAAGCTCCTGGGAAGTGTAGCCAAGCAAGAAGACCTTGGGGTGCAGGTTCAAAGTTCTTTGAAAATGGAGTTGCAGCCATACAGGGTAGTGAAGAAGGCATTTGGCATGCTTGCCTTCATTGGTCGGTGCAATGAGCATAGGGGTTAGGAGGTCATGCTGTACAAGACATTGGTTAGGCCACTTTTGAAATACTGCATTCAATTCTGGTTTCCCTGTTGCATGAAAGATGTTGTGAAACTTGAAAGGGTTCAGAAAGGATTTACAAGGATGTTGCCAGGGTTGGAGCATTTGAGCTACAAAGAGAAGCTGAATAGGCTGGGATTATTTTCCCTGGAGAGTCAGAGGCTGAGGGACATAGATACAGTAAATAGATAAAGTTTTTTTTCCAAGGGTGGGGTAGTCCAAAACTAGAAGCAATAAGTTTAAGGTGAGAGGGCAAAGAATTAAAAGGGACTTAATGGGCAACTTCTTCAAGCAGAAGGTGGTGCTTGTATCGAATGAACTGTCAGAGGAAGTGGTGGAGGCTGGTACGTTTACAATATCTGAAAGGCATCTGGATGGCTACATGAATGTGAAGGGTTTAAAGGAATTATGGGCCAAATGCTGGCAAATGGGACTAGATTAATTTAGAATATCTGGTCGGCATGGATGAGTTGGACCGAAGGGTCTGTTTCCGTGCTGTATATCTCTATGACTCGATGTTCTTTACATTTTTGTCAATAAATATTGCAGAGAGCTGTGGTCAAACTCTCATTGAGTTGCTTCAGGGAACCTCCCAATTGTAATGAAGATGTTATATCTTGGTCCATTAACAGGCCGTAAATTAAGCAGACTGTTTTGGTCAGATGGTGTTGAGCTTCTTGTGGTGCCGCAAATTCATTAATCCTAGCAAGTATTGAGCATTCCATTACAGTCCTCACTTGATAATTGGCCACAAAATGTGCCTAAAGTACATTGGTGATGCAGTGGATGGTCTAGTTAAGTTTCAGGTCAGCAGTGACCTCCAAGTTTCTGATGGTAGGGAATTTCATCAAGCTGATACCATTGAAGATTGGTGGGGGAGGGGGAATTGTTAGAGTTTCCCTTGTTTCAAATCAATGATAGCATGTATGCTACTTACAGTCTGTCACTTTAACTTAATGTTGTTGATTCACATAGGTTAGTTAATTACCTAAGGGTACGTTAATGGAATCATCAATGAGTTGCCATACTCCTGACTTTATGAAAGAGACTGTCATTTTCAAAAAATAGCAGATGATGGTTGGACTGAGTACTTATCATTGACACGTTCTTGTTGCAATATTTGAGCTCCAATTATTGACCTCTGCCAATGGAAGCTGTCTTCTATTTTTTTCACCTATTATTTCTCCCACCATTGAAGGATTTCCCCTTTTGTTTCATTGCACCCAGCATTGTTGAAACTCCGTGATGCAGAGTTCATGGATGTTGTCTTGATGTTAAAGGCAGTCGCTTTTCATTTCTCATCTGGCCTTTGACTGGGGAAGATACATCTCTGTAATCTTTGACTGCTTGTTGGGTAGAGTAGCTTTTGTGATCAGGTGATTTTTAGAGGGAACAGCTGTGAATTTGTGGATGTTGGAGGAAAGGAAATGGAATGTAAAATTAGGGAAATTTTGCTAAAACAATACAAGGCATGAATTAGATAATTATCAAGAAACTAATAGAAGAATATTTGGAAAAATCATAATCAAGCAGAATCAGCTTGGCTTCATGAAGCAAGAATGAGAATAGAGTTAGCTAAGGTGGTCTGGACAGATCAATTAGCAGCAAAGAGTGTAAACACTAAAGAATGGAATTTGTGACTGACAGCGAAAATAGATCCCAGCCTGGAGGAAAGATTGAGAGGTATAAACCGACCGTCACTAACCAAAGAAGTAAAAGAGAGTATGAAGTTTAAAGAATAAAGCATACAAGGACACGAAAGTCAGTGAGGTCAGTATTTAATCCTATCCCATCAGACAACACCAGTTCTAGTATAGCCATAACATGCTGATCTACTGTCATGGACATTTTCCTCTGCTGAAACAATTTTGGGTATACCTGCAACTTATTTCTATTCACCCATTCACCTACATTACATACATTATGGGAACCCTTTGGTGCAGTCTCTGGTCTTACGAAGCTGTGAGACAACTTTTGTCAAATTGTCATGTTTCCATTTTGAAAGCAATGAACTACTGTAAAATGGAAGAAAGCTTATTACAGAGATAACAAGCATGGGGCTGGATGAACACAGCAGGTCAAGCAGCATCATAGGAGCAGAAAAACTTGACGCTTCGGGCCTAACCCCTTCTGATGAAGGTGAATAGAAATAAGTTGCAGGTATACCCAAAATTGTTTCAGCAGAGGAAAATGTCCATGACAGTAGATCAGCATGTTATGGCTATACTAGAACTGGTGTTGTCTGATGGGATAGGATTAAATACTGACCTCACTGACTTTCGTGTCCTTGTATGCTTTTTTCTTTAAACTTCATACTCTCTTTTACTTCTTTGGTTAGTGACGGTCGGTTTATACCTCTCAATCTTTCCTCCAGGCTGGGATCTATTTTCGCTGTCAGTCACAAATTCCATTCTTTAGTGTTTACACTCTTTGCTGCTAATTGATGTGTCCGGACCACCTTAGCTAACTCTATTCTCATTCTTGCTTCATGAAGCCAAGCTGATTCTGCTTGATTATGATTTTTCCAAATATTCTGCTATTAGTTTCTGATGAAGGGTTTAGGCCCGAAACGTCAAGTTTTCCTGCTCCTATGATGCTGCTTGACCTGCTGTGTTCATCCAGCCCCATGCTTGTTATCTCGGATTCTCCAGCATCTGCAGTACCTTTTATCTCAAAGCTTATTACAGTATCACTTTCTCATGATTTTGTTTGTTGCATATTCACTTCTCTGATAATCTGAGACTGAGAAGACAATATGTGCCACGTTATCACAGAATTCTAATGTACTAGTTATTGAAACATTAAATGAAAGGAATCCTAATCTCTATGCATTTCCATGTGTACTTGTTTCATGCATTGCTGAGACATGTTAGTCATTTTTTTTTAAAAAATCTGTAATGAAAGAGCTTCTACAGTGAAAAGACTTCCATGAAATTAAATAATGTCCATTTTGTGCTTTGCCTTTCGTATTGTTAAAACACTAGAATTTGCTGTGGACATATCGATTGCTTTCATTTTCTGTTGCCATGGAAAACCTCAGACTTCATGATGCATCGACATAGACAGCAGTTTCCTTCAACTTTCAAGCCTCTTGTGAGATATAGATATATGCATGAATCTGTCATTCACTCCTTAGAAGAGCATGCTGACTGCCCTTGAATGATCTACCGTCCAGGAATTTAGAACAGTTAGTTATCTGTGAATTATTCATGTAAAATTTGGCATTGCTCACACTGATTTAGATCAATCTCTGCTTATATTTACATTTTGCCAAAATCCAGCACTCAAATCCAACACACTTTGCCTTTTCTTTTGTTTTGCAGAGGTTTTCTTTGAACTGTACACGGCAAGAAAATTGTTCAGGAAGAAAGGTCAACTCAGTGCAGGTGGAAGGAAACAGTGATTTCTTCATAAATCATCTTGGAGTGCCAACTGTTCAATTTGCATATCAGGACACAAAACCGTCAATGGTAATTACTCTTGTCTTTTGTAGTTTGACTTGTGCTGCTTGGCTTGTTGGATCCCACAGGAAGCCAGTTTGTCATTTCACAATTTTACTAAATATACTAAAGAAATCAATTTATTGTACAAACTGTACAATTGGAAAGAAAGCATAATTTATTACCTTCTTCCATAATGAATATATCCATTTAGTGAACCAGCTGTGGTGAAGTGGTGAGCTGAATTCATGTGTTTTAATAAGTGCATTGGGCTAGCTGTAAATTAAGGAAGACCTCATGATTAGGATGTGCACATACAGTTTGAATTGAGCTCATTAGCAGACACCAATATATGGCATTGTAACTAGTTTGCTTTTGAATCTGTAAGCCTCTCCTACCTTCTTTGAATGACTGTTCATCATCCTGGATCACCTACTCTCAGACTCAATGTAAATTATGGCACTGAGGTTTATTTGTGGTGATGTTTTGTGTGTTGTGTACAGAAGTATTAGAAAACAATTCACAGAAAGCATGTGAAAGTAATGGTACACTTCTAGTTCTCATATACCAAACTGTATGCACAAATAGAGCAATAGACTCCACGTAGTCCAGTTGTACTGTTGATATTGGTGGTATGAATGTGGCATTTTTTGTTGGTGAGCAGAGGGTATAGATCTACTCATATAGCTCATAAGTCCCATTTCACATATACTAAACACTTGTTGACTGACAGACGATCTATTCATGTAAAATAAAAAGATACAAAACTGGGGCTGGCTGTTTACATAAACACTAGGCTGAAATTTGTTTTGGTCAGCAGCTTAAATGACAATGTCAAATTAAAGCCTGTGTTTGGACCCTGCTTTGCATTTCACCCAACTTTCTTTTCCAAAAGTGAACATCAGGCAGAGTATAACCCCAGCTTTGAATTTGCTAATTCTTGGTTGGTGCTACAAATTTCAATCCCCTTGTAATCTAAAATATGATAAATTGTGTAGCTGTATTAAGCTTCTTTCAAAAATGAAAAATTCTGAACAAACATGATTTATTCTTTATTATTCCTCTCCCAATGCTCTGTTTATTGCCAGGAAATAATCAGATGTTCAATCTGCAGTGACTTATAAACCAAATTCACTCATTTACTGTTCAACGCTACTGTTAATTAATGTGATTCCAACGTTGTAGTGCATTGTGAACAGTTTAGCTGGCTCTGCCACATTGCATTCAGTCATACTACAGTTGATATATTGCATGGAACACCATCTTTTCTGGTACTTTCACTTCTGGCATTACAAGTTCCATTCTGAGAAATCTACATTGAAATGGCTGGCTGTGGTGGAGCATCAATATCAAGTGTGCAGTGTGAGTTTGTCATTGAATAGAAAGTCAGTTCTTAAATCAATTTTGATATCTCAGGGAAGCCCATATTATGCCAGACTTAATTAAATTTGAATAAAACATTAACTGTTCCAAGTCTATACTCCTCCAGAATAGGAGAGTGATGTATTAGAATAATCTCTGCAATTTTAATAAGTTCAGCTTTATTTGCTGCACATTAGTTTCATCAAATTCCAGATGATATTTAATGCCAGTATATCAACAGTGTATTGTAAAACATTCCTAAATACTTCACAGGTGTTATTATGAAACAAAATTTGACATTAATCCTTACAGACGTATTAGGATCAGTTATCAAAGAGGTAGGTTTTAAGTTTCTAAGAAGAAAAGAAAGGATTGAAACAGATTGATGCATGGAGACATTCCAATTTTTAGCCACTAATAGTCTCCATTAACAGTTATTCATCCTCCTGGACAGATCATTATCCACTTCTTTGACTGTCCAACTGTTCTTCTCTTTCTTTGGGCTCTATCCCCACATGTCATTTACTCCTTACCTCCTCCCACCACCATAACGTCTGCATTAAAACCAATATTTTCCTAGCTACCATCAGTTCTGAGGAAAGGTCACTGGACCCAAAACGTTAACTCTGATTTCTCTTCACAGGTGCTGCCATTTCTGCCTACCATTTCCATCAAGTTCTGTTTTTGTTTCTGATTTACGGCATCCTCAGTTCTTTCGCTTTTTAGAAAATTCCTGTGCTTGGGTTCTGAGATGCTGAAGTCCCAGTCATCAAGGGCAGTAAAATTGCAGCTGCCCAAGAGGCTAGAATTTGAAAAGTGTCAATATCATACAGGATGGTGGGGCTGGAAGAGAGCAGTAGAGGAAGACAGGAATGCGGGCATGGTAAGAATTTACAAAAGAGAATAAGAACTTGAAAATAGATGCATCGTAGGCAGATCAGAAGTCGTTGAGTACAGGCATATTGAATGAAGACAACATACCTTAGGGGCAATAGAATTTTGATGACCTCCTGTTTATTGAAGGTACAATGTGGGAAACTGTCCAGGAGAGCATCAGAATGGCTAAGTCTAGAACTAACAAAGGCCTACATGAGGTTTTAATTGTGGATGAAGCAAGATGAAGACTAGTGATGTACCAAGAAAGAAAATAGTGATCTTGCTAATGGATGGAATACAGGGTCAACAGCTCATCTGGTTTTCACAGAATGGTTGAGTTTCTGGTTTCAGCTCCAAGGAATGTTTTTCTTTGTTTTGAAATAATTCATATGAACTATCAAGTGTAGATGTAAAAATGAAATGTTACCTAGCCAGCAATTAGAAGGTGGATACTAACTGAGCACCATTACTTTTTACAATCATGAGATAATCATTCAAGCACACAGCAAAGTCTGATAGCAAATTCAGAGAAGCCAATATTTGCAACTGCAGTTATAGAAGATAATTTAACAGGAGTACAGTCTAGCATGTTACTTGCACAACAAAGCCATTAATAACATTGTTTAGCTCAATTGGAACATCTCTCAAATACACAGACTTTTTATAGAGATTTTGGTTTCCATTTTACAATGGCTAAATCTAATTTGAAGGTACTGGTAATTTCATTGGGAGTATTTTTGTTCACTGTCCTCTTTGGGCTAATTATAGCAAGATGACAATACAGAAGGAGGCTACCTAGCCTCTTGTCTACACTGGGTCTCTGTAAAAGAAACTTGGCTAGCCTTATGGCCTTATTCTTTTCCCATAGAACTGCCTTTTCTTCATTTATCCAATTTCCTTTTGAAAAATATACATTTGATTCTGTTACCACAACCCTCTGGGGAATTTAATTCCAAACCCTTACCACTTTTTGCATAATAATTGCTTTCACAGTATACCTTTGGTTCTTTTGCTACTCATCTGCGTCTGCTGGTTCTCAATTTCCCTGTCAAAGGGAAAATTCACTCCTTATCTACTCTGCCTAGAATCTTCATGATTTTGAAGAACATTATCAAATCTCCCTTCAGCCCCCAATAAGGAGAGCAGTCCCAGCTTCTTCAATCAGTTGTCTAATTAAAATCCATCATTCCTGGGAACTATTTCCACAAATCTTTACTGAATCATTCCTACAGATTTCACACTTTTCCTAAAGTACATTACGAACTGAACATAAAATTCCAGTTTGGGCTGAACCATTGTCTTGTAAGGTTTTGTCATAACTTCCTTGTGCTGAATCCCTGGATTTATAAATCAATGATCATCAATGCCTTTTTTAATCACATTCTTAACCTGCCCCATCACCTTCAATAATTTTGGCACATGTATACCAACTCTCTGCCCCCTTCAGAATTGTGCTCTTTAGTTTATACCACCATACATTATTCTTTCTTCCAAAACATACCATTTGACATTTCTCAGCATATTATTCGCCATGTCTCCCCATTCTTTCAGCGTGAGTATGTCTTCTCAAAGTTTATCACAGCATTTCTAGATAAGTGGCATAACTTTGACCCAGCTGAATCCATGCAGTGTGAGACAGTCAGGGAAAGCCAATCTCCCTTTTTACAGTTCTAATGGTGCAGGGTGGGGGGTTAATCAGCTCAGTTCAGATTAAGTCCATAATGGGGTTCAGTCTGGCAGAGGATTGGGCAGAGAGTTGGTTCAAAGGGAGTTTGGGCGGTGTTGAGTTTGATTGTAGTCTGATTGGGAAAGGGACGTCTTGTTCAGCTTCAGGGAGAATCGGATGGGTCCTGGATTGGAGGCTGGCTGCTCACAGTGGCAGGGTGCTGGGAGTTGGGGTTTGTGGATCAATATGAACGATTGCGGTGTTAGTTTTATAGTTTACAAGGAATTAGAGTCGGCTTTACTACTTTTAACCTGACCTGGTTAACTATAGAGCAATTAAGTCAGAATTCTCTAAAGTCTCTGATTCAAACTCGGAGGTAGGGACTTTATAAGGAGAGTTTTAGATGCCAGGTAATGGCTAAGAAGGGCTTTCAGCTTCCAGGACAACTTGTGCAAAGCTGAGTCAGACCTCCCACATGCATTGCTAGCCTACGCTTCAGTAATGACGATTGGAAGATCTGAGCCGAACTGAGAGTGAGAGTGACTGCTATGGATATGAATTTGACCGAGTGAGGTGTCAAGGACTCCTGGCAAAACTGGAATCAATGGGAATCATGGGGAATCTCTCCACTTGTTGGAATTATTCATAGCAGAAAGGAAGATTGTTATGGTTATTGGAGGTCATTTATCTCAGCTCCAGGACATACCTGCCGGAATTCCTCAGGGTATTGTCCTCAGCTCAACCATCATCAACTGCTTCATCAATGACCATCTTCCATCATAAGGTCAGAGTTGGGGATGTTCACTGATGATTGCCTAATGTTCAGCATCATTCACAACTCCTAAGATATTGAAGCAGTCCATGTTGAAATGTAGCAAGACTTGTACAATACAATAACCAGTTTTGAGTTGACAAGTGCCAAGTAACATTTCCACTACACAAGTGCCAAGCAATGATTATCTCCCACATGAGAGAATCTAAGTATCACCCCTTGACATTCAATAGCATGGTATCAACATTTTGAGGGTTGACATTGATCAGGAATTGAATTGGACTTGGCATATCAGTACTGTAGTCACAAAAGCAGGTCAGCAACTAGGAATCCTGCAGTGAGTAACTCACCTTCTGACTCCCTGTCCACCATCTACAAAGCCTAAGTCAGGAGAATGATAGAATGCTCCCCACTTGCAACTCCAACAACACGCAAGAACCTTGACATCATCCAGGTCAAAGCAAGCTTGACTGGCACCATATCCACAAACATCCATTCAATCCACCACCACTCAGTAGATGCAGTGTGTACTATCTACAAGATGCACTGCAGAAGTTCACTAAGGTTCTACAGGACCTGCAAATCCACCACCATAACCATCTAGAAGAACAAGGGCAGCAGATACATGGAAACACTACCACCTGAAAATTCCCCTCTATCACTCACCATCTTGACTTGAAAAATATCACCGTTTCTTCAGTATTACTGGGTCAAAATCGTGGAACTCCCATCCAAACGGCATTGTGGGTGTCTATACAGCAAATGGATTGCAATGGTTCAAGAAGGCAGCTCACCACCACCTTCTCAAGGACATTTATGTATGGGCAATAAATGTTGACCTAGTAAGTGACACTCACATCCCATGAATTAATGAAAATGATGTGGATTTTGCGTCAAGCAGAGCAGGCACAGTGGCTCACTGGTTACCACTGCTGCCTCACAGCACCAGGAGCTTGGATTCGATTCGACCCTCGAGCAACTGTCTGTGTGAAGTTTACACATTCTCACATAAAACATCCCAAACTGATGTACATGGTTGTTAATAGGTATGCATTCTGACTTCAGTAATTATAAAAACAGAGTTGATAAGATTAATATTTCAAATTTCATTGTAATGTCTTGGAGGTTTGACAACTCATCCTGATCAGGTGAGTATAATCCCACTCAGGGTCGTACTTTCTTTTCTTACACTTGTTTGACAACTTGGTTGCTTGCTGCTGGTTGCTTGCTCGTACTCAACATCACCACACAGCCACGATCATCATTGTGTTCTTATCACTCTGTTCATGTATGCTCGGTATGCTGTACATTGGTCTGAGCTGGCTTCTGTTCCTTTGCAATGTGGCACCATGACTTTGTATGATCTGATGTAAAACCTTCTAAAAGCCTTCATTGATACTGAAGAATTTGGATTAGGATTTCAAACTTGCAGTCTCTCCACCTGAACAGTTTTAGTACTTCTCTACCTGCTCAATTGTTGTATATCTCTTTCATTTTTTCCTGTCTAAGCAAATGTTGTGCTGGGGATAGAAATCCTTTTTTTTGTTGGTGTTGTAGAAAAGAATGAAATGTGAAAATCTTGTTTTTTGGTCCACATTAAATGATCATTGATAGTATGTGCCACACATTCTGCTAGACTGTAGCAATAGTGTGAGCTACACCTAAAGCGTGGAATTTTTTTTGCGTTGCCAATCCGCACTTGAAGCCATCCCCAAGTAATGCAGTAATGATGTTAATTTTCTTGCCTCGAAGGTTTATTTCCTAATGGCTTTAATTGGTTTTGAGATGATTACTAATTCAGTGAGCATCTCTGTGAGTGACTCTGCAGAAAAGTCACAATCATGCTTTTGCTGGGCATCTTCCAACAAACTGTTCAACAGACTCATGGGGTTTTTGTTTGTATGACATGAGTTGGAGTTTGTTCCTTATTGCCTTGAGTTGTTCTTTTAGAACTTTCCAGATCCTTTCTGATCATCATAGAAAGACCAGATGCATTACTTCTGTCTGATGCCCCTGCTGTCTGATGGTGAGCAAGACTTTCAGTGCTTAGGATCGTCTGATGTTTGATCTTCTTTTTGAAATAAAATAATCACAAATGTTGTTTGATAGGTTATAATTCAGTAAAGGTGTTATTGGCTGATCAATCCATAATTTAAATTTTGGCCGTTTGATTTTCTTTGTTTTATTTTTAAGGAATAGTGTTTCACAATGTTTGTTTATTTCTTTTACTAATTTTGCTTCTTTATTCTTTCATCTTATCCTTTTCCTTTTCCATTTCTTGTTCATGCTCCTTTATTATGCCTTTTACCCTTTTAAAAGTGTTTTAAAAAGTATTGTCTTGTAGTTCAAAAATTGCAGAAGGCCAGTTACCTCAGTTGGCTGGATATAGCTGGTTTGTGATGCAGAGTGATGCCAACGGCATGGGTTCAGTTCTTGCTGAGAGTATCATGGAGGTCCTGCCTTCTCAACCTTGTCTCTTGGCTGGGGTGTGGCAATCACCAGTTACCCCACCTCTAGTGAGAGAGCAGCCCAATGGCCCTCTGGGACTGTGGGAACTTTACCTTTATCTCTACACAGAGCTGATACTGCTGATTGTACGGATTCTTTGATGCCCGGATTATTGTCTAGTTGATCTTCGATTTGATTTTCACATATCTTGTAGTTTGTGAAGCTTTCTTAAAAAGAAAACCACCAGGGTTAACTGTCTTTTGCCTGATGCTGTAATGCTTTTCTTATCTCTAAGAAACTAGGACATGGATAACATGGTATCAAAAGGTCCAACAGACATTTATTACATCTTAATATTTCCGAATATCACAGTCATAGGCATATCTGTATCTGAGTTGACATTAAGCTTTGAAAATAAAAAGTGGCGTACTTCCTTCAGTGTTCAACTGAGTGGCCCAAGGTGGAGCCTGAGACTTTTATACTTTTTGGTTCCATGCTGTGATACAGTGAAAATATCATGAGCATTTTTCTTAAAGAAACACTGACATACTTACCATGAAACAGTTACGTAGGAGCACCACCACCTACAAGTTCCCTT
Organism: Ginglymostoma cirratum; assembly: GCA_024137785.1. NCBI lineage: Eukaryota > Metazoa > Chordata > Chondrichthyes > Orectolobiformes > Ginglymostomatidae > Ginglymostoma > Ginglymostoma cirratum. The sequence goes on from JAHRHZ010000268.1 coordinate 28,056,942, forward strand.
CCAAGCCATTCACCATTCTGACGTAGAAATTTATTGCTGTTCCTTAAGTGTTGCTGGGTCAAAATTGTGGAACTCCCTCCCTCGCAGCATTGTGAAGGTAACTATAGCAAATGGACTGCAGTGGTCCAAGGAAGCAGTTTACCTCCACTTTCACAAAGACAATGAGGGATGGGTAATAAATGCTGGCCCAGCCAGCAACATTGTCATCCAATGAGGACTTGTGTTCTAAGTAGAAGTTGCAAAAATGAACAGTTTTGCATCTGGTTTGCATTTAAAATTGTAAAACAGTAACTGGGCTTCCCTGTTAGCCTCTTTTTCTCGCTCCCACTCCACTATTTTCCATCTGTGACCGTCCGGCACACGCCCTTCAACACTGCTTGACAAGAAGACTGCAGTTGGTAATGGCGCAACAGATTGAAAATTTTGTCTATAAATGCAGAAAGAATGTAGAAGCACTAGTAAAATAAACTCACTACAGACTCTGGTATTCAACAGCAGCAAGAAGTGTGAGCTCATCCTGGTACTTGAAAAGAGGATGAACCTCACTTTTTGAAAAGATTTCAGCCCAGTTTTAATGCAATGACTTTGGGAAGTGAAATGTCATGTTGTTCCTGATACCTTCAATACGCCTCTTGGAGAATTTCAAAGCACAGTGTCGTGCTAATTGAGTCCATAGTGGTTTAACAATGCAATCATATACTTCTTTTCAAAGTACTTCAACAAAGGGTAATCAATATTTGACTGCAATAGCAGATAATAGGCAAAATTAATATTTCTTTCAATTTATTAAATTGGTTTTGAAAAATGGAAAACTAATCTAGCTGTCCATACCTTTCAGAAAACATATTTTACATTCCCAGAACTGTTCATTGTTCACAAATCAAAATGAACAAAGTGTTGTGGAATGAAATGCTGCTATTAAAAAACGTTATTTCTGCAAAGTTCAATTATTTCTGTAAAAGCAAAGTACTACAGATGCTGGAAATCTGAAATAAAATCAGACAGCACTAGAAAAACTCAGCAGGTTTGCAGCATCTATGGAGAGAGAAACAGAGTCAATGTCTCAGAGTGTTCCAAAGAAGGTCTCCTAAGCTGTTTATTCAAGTGGTCCTCAGTAGCCAGCTCATCGCCTCTGCCTTACAACCTCTTTTCAAAAAAACAAGTACAAAATAACTTATTTAACATCATCACACATGTAAGTACATGCAATTTTCCATTGTTTCCAACAAGATTCTGTTTTATGTTCTGCTTACCTGCCTGCAGTAAACATTACGTGTAAGTCTATTATGAACAAAAGAACTCTGAAATTATTTTTGCACCTTTTTGTTCAATGACTTCATTTTTGCTTCCTTTACTTGCCTTTCGTCGTGGATGCCAAGAGCTGTTCTCATGACCTCGGTTTGAGCAGTGCTATTAGCTTTCGGTATTTACTGGAAAGGAACAAGTGTTGGAATATTAGTCTCAAACTCTCCAGCTAAAGAACCCCCACGCCTTCAGTCCCCACCACAAATGCTATTCCTTGGCAAATGACTCCAGCCACTTCCCTGGCTACTGTTTGAAGTTGAATGAGTCTCTCTGTAATGTTAATGTCACTTGCAATGCTGGACTGAATTTGCAAATCTACAACCTATTCATGATCAAGATTATCACTCCACCTCCTTAATATCATCTACTGCTGAAACACTCATAGATGAATTTGTTTCTTTCAGACTCGACTATTCTAATACTCTGCGAGCTAGTGTTCTTCTGTAAACTTGAACTCACCCAAAATTCTGCTGTGTGGATATACAGTGTGGATATTCACTTGCACGAAATCTCATCTTACACTGACTTCCAGTCTGCCAACGCCTCATTTTCAAAATTCTCTTCTTATTTTCCAATCCCTCCAAAGCCTGTCTTCTGACTTTCTCTGTTATTTCCTTCAGCTGTACTTCTACTCATCTGTCATCCAGTACTGGATTGGCAGAAATTTACTCTAATTATGTATCGAGAAGACATCCATTGATTTTAGTACCCGCACCAAATCAGTTTCTCAAACTAGTGACTTTGAGTCTGTGGCAACCACTTGAGCTTAAATCAGTCTGTTGCTTGCAACCTGAATCTTACATTTAATTCTGACATGAACTTGTGTCTCTCGTATATGACATCACCAAAATTAGCAATTTCCAATTCTGTAGCATTGTCAGATTACACCCCTCTGTCAGCTCCTCTGCTGCTGAAACTGATTTAAACTAATCCAACACATTCCTGACTCATCTCCCACATTCTACCCTGTGCAAACTCAGGGGTATCCAAAACTTTCTGTCCTTATCTTAATTTGCAGCAAGTTCTATCTCCCTATCAACCCTGAGCTTACTGACCTCGATTTGATTTCCAGTCAAACAAGATCATTATTTTAAAATTTTCGTCCTCGTTGTAAATCCTTCAATTGTCTCTCCCCTCTCTATCCCTGTAATCTTGTTCAGCCCCATAGACCTCTGGAATATCTGTGCTCCTCTAGTTCTGGCCTCCTACACATCTCCAATTTTAATTGCTCCACTATTGGTGGATGTGCTTTCATTTGTCTAGCCCCTGGGGTCTGGAATTCCCTCCTTGCCACTCTCCACATCCCTACCTTGCTTTGTACCTTTAAAACATTTCTACAAACATAGTTTTTTTACCAAGCTTTTGATCACTGGCCTAATACCTTTCCGTGGTTCGACATTATACTTAGTTTTATAATGCTCCTGTGAAGCGCTGTCAGAAGGCTTGATTATATTAAGAACACTGTATAAAATATACATTTTGCTCCTTCGATCTTGGCCTTCTGGTCGTTGCTGATTTTAGTCACACCACTATTATTACTTGTGCTTTAAGCTCTGGAATTCACTCCCTAAACATCTCCACCTCACTACCTCTCTTTAATTTGGTCTTTAAAGCCTAGGACGTTAATCGAAGTATTGATTACCTGCCTTAGTATCTCCTGACATGGGTCTTCATGCAAACCTGTTCGATAATGTTCTTGTAGATCACATGGGACATTTTTACAATGTTAAAGAAGCTATATAAATTCAGTTTGTTATTGTGAATTTAAAATTTCAAGCAGTTAATGTAGCAGTCAGTATTTGAAGTGAGACTCAAAGTAACATTTTCTGCCTGAGTAAAAATTAATATCACAATAAATTTAAATTCTAATTCAGGCTCCAGAATGTAAAAAGGTCAATACACAATTAATCTGTAAAGCTGTTTTCTGCTACTCATCAGAAGGGATAAAAACCCTTAATATTCATGAAAACAAAACAAAAGAAAACAGATGCCTCTTGATTAAAGCCAAACCAATAATGACTGCATTATATTTAGTCGAAGAACAGCTGCGTACGAACGTCATCTACTGAATTGTGTATAATTCACTCCATCTATAGGAGCGTTTTAATCTTAAACTTGTAGAGATTTGCTATTCTGTAAAGGAGCAGTAATTTAACCTGAGTAGATATACCCTTATTATCAGACATTAGAAGAGTGTAAAAAGCAATTTTAATGATGATTTGTTAGAGCCTTTAAAAATTTGAAAGAACTTCAAGTTTATGAAAAAGAGTACTGACAAAAGGCCGTTCAGCCCGCTGAATTGCTTATTTCTGGAAAGCATTTACAATGGTTTCTGGCAGTGCACTGTATCGTATGTATTTAATTTGATCATAATATCACAGATGTTGGGGGCATAGAGCAAGACCATTTGGTCCATTGTTTCCATTATTGTTTCACTCCGTATTTCGCTTTTTGAGAGACATCCCAAACAATTCCAACCCCATAACCGTACATCTTCTTCTGCTTCCAATAAATACTGTGGAATGAAATTTCCCATGATCCCTTTCCTCATTCTTAATTATCATTATAATGTGATGATCAGTAGAGGAAATACCTATTAGGTTGTTCACTTATTAAAATAAAAACCTCTGGATGGGACATAACATTCTGTTTGAAAGTGCCCTGAAAACTCTTATCCCAGCTGATTTCAATGAGGAAATGCATTGTAAAAGTATATTCACCACTAGGCAATATAATGGATCAGCCATCCATTTTACGCTCCAATTGATTTTCCTCTCCTTGCGCTTACTTCATGCTATGGCTCTTTATCTCAAGGCTGTGATTTGTATAAACACTATGTGTAGATGGCACAAACTGTGTACTTGCACAAAGAGAAAGCCAACATTATTGGTGAGGGAGGGAAAGCAGTAGCCAGTATGAAGAGGACTGTGCAACGAATGTGCATGTTGAAAAACTCTTTAGACTTTACATTTCCTCCTAATTCTCAGACCCCTGCAGTAAAATGGAGGCTGGCTGCAATTGCAGGTCTTTGTCCCTGTTCCAGTATACAAAGAACAAAGAGCAATGCAGCACAGGAACAAGCCCTTGGAACATCCAAGCCTGCACCGATACTAAAACTGTCTTCACTTACAGGATCTCTATCCCTCTATTCCCATCATGTATTTGTCCAGGAGCTTCTTGAATGTTGCTATTATATCTTTTTGCACCACATCCTCTAGCAGTGCTTTCCAGACACTCACCACCCTTTGTGTGGAAAAGCTTGCCTCACAGATTTCTGTTAAACTCCATCCCCCGCACCATAAATTTAAAAGCCAACTGTGTCAAATATTTGCATTCACTATTTACTTTTAAAAACAAAAAAAAAATCAGCCTGTTCGGAGATGGTATTACACTCCTATGGAACAGTTGGGACTTAAGGTGGCGAGTGGCATGGTGGCTCAGTGGTTAGCACTGCTGCCTCACAGCACCCAGGGCCTGGGTTCGACTCCACCCTCGGGCGACTGTCTGTGTGGAATTTGCACATTCTCCCCGTGTCTGCATGGGTTTCCTCCCACAGTCCAAAGATGTGCACGCTAGGTGGATTGGCCATGCTAAATTGCCCATAGTGTTCAGGGATGTGCAGATTAGGGGGATGGGTCTGGATGGGAAGTTCTGAGGGTCAGTGTGGACTTGTTGGGCTGAAGGGCTTATTTCCACACTGTTGGGATTCTAAGATTAACTCAGGTTTCCTGGGTCAGAGATAGGGACACTGACTGCACCACAAGAGCCCCACGTTCACTTATAATTTTTCATTCCACCATTGTCAGATGTGCCTCAATGAAGCTGCATAGGCCCTTGTCTCTTGAATTCCTTCTCCATTACATCTTTAACCATGCTGTTGGTCACTTCTATTAACATCTCCTCATGTAGCTTGGAGATAATTTTGCTTTTCCTGTAAATGGCCTGATTTGCAATATGATGTTTTGCTATGTTAAGGGCACTCTATATGTAGATTGTTGTTGAGTTTGAGGAAAGCTAATCATAATTCATAATATTCTGATTCACCTCTTAAAATGTAGATTGTTTGTCCTTGTAGTTTTTGAAAGGAAAATCTGGAGGCATGTACTTGCTACTTGTGTATTACCTGTCTCTCTCAAAATGATATTTGTGTATATGTTTAGAATTTTTGAAAAAAAGAAACTGTAAAAGGTCACTGTGCCTGCAGCACATGTATGCTGCAGAATCGGAATTACTCTCGGAACAATAAAATGCAGTTTCTACTTAAGCCTATAAACTACAGAGCAGGTCTAAAAGATTGTCCTTTGTAAAGAAGGTTATTCTCCCACTCTGACTTCCTCTATGACTTTTATCAAAAATTGGTCATAACATGATCAAGTTCAATGTAGCATTGGAAAGTGAAAAACATGAATCAGTTACTAGAGTTTTAGATTTGGGTAAGGCTGGCTTTAATGAGATGAGACAGAGACTATCCATGGTCAACTGGGAAAATCTGCTCAAGGGCAAAACAACTGAAGAACAGTGGAGGATGTTTAAATAAACATTTAACTCAATATAAAACTAGTCTATACCCCTGAGAAGGAGAAGTTCCACTTCACAAAAAAGTGAGCCATGGACAGCCAAAAAGATCAGGGACAGCATAAAACTAAGAGAAAAAGGCTGACAAAAATATAAAGAAAAGTCCCTGCTGAATGGGAAAGATACAGAGACCAGCAAAGGGCCGCAAAGCAACTTATAGGAGCTACTAAAAGAGATAATGAAAGGAAACTTGCCAGGGACATCAAAATAAATAAGAACTTCTATAGTTACATGAAGGGCAAGTGTGTGGTCAGGAAGAATGTTGGCTTTCTAAAGACTGTAAGTGGGTATAATGTCAATGACAATGGGGAAATAGCAGATATGTTGAATAATTACTTTGCCTCAGTATTTGTAGTAGAAAGTGAGGAAAAGCTTGCCAGGAGTCCTGATGAAATTAATAGTGGATCGGGATTAGGAACTAAGTCAAATCAATGTAAATAAAATGTTGATAATGACAAAGTTACTGGAATTAATGGAACCTGCTGGTTTTCATCCAAAGGTGTTTAAAAAAAAGTAGGGAAGCACATTGCCAGATATGCAAATTATAATCTTTCAGAATACCCAAGATGCAGGAGTCATCCCACTGGAGTGGAAAATTGCATGCCACTCAACTTTTCAAGAAAGAGGAAAACTAGGAATTTATGGACCAATTAGCTTAACATTTGTGGCAGGGTAATTATTGATATTTATAATTAAGGATGACATGACTGAACACCTTGAAAATATTTGGTTAATCAGGGAGAGTCAGCATGGATTCATGAAAGGCAGATGATGTATTACAAATCTCACTGAATTTTTTTGAAGATGTGACTACAGTGATGGACAGGAGAATGTTTATAAATGTTAGTTATGTGGAAATCCAGAGGCATTTGACAAAGTCCCACATAAGAAACTGTTAAGTAAGTAGGAGCCCACTGAATTGAGGGCACATGACTAGGAAATGAGTTGAGTTAAACATGACAGAAAGGAAGGATAATGGGTAGATGCTCAAATGTGACCAATGGCGTCCTACCTGGATCTGTGTGAGGGCCCCAATTATTCACATCATTTATTAACAACTTGGATAAAGGCATAGAAAGTCATGTATCCCCCAAATTCGCTAATGACACAATTTAGGCGGCATTGCAGACAGTGTAGATGATAGCATAAATTACAAAGAGATGTTGCTAAATTAAGTGAATGAGCAAAACTGTGGCAGATGGAGTTTAATGTAAGCAAATGTGTGGTTATCCATTTGGACCGAGAAAGGATAGATCAGGATACTTTCTAGATGGTATCATAGATCATAGAATCCCTACAGTGTGGAAGCAAGCCCTTCGGCCCAACAAGTCCACACTGAACCTCAGAGCATCCCACCCAGACCCATCCCCCGATAAACCCACCTAATCTGCACATCCTTGAACACTATGGGCAATTTTGCATGGCCAATCCACCTAACCTGCACATCTTTGGACTGTGGGAGGAAACCGGAGCACCCGAAGGAAAAACGCGCAGATACAGGGAGAATGTGCAAACTCCACACAGAGAGTCACTTGAGGGTGGAATTGAACCCGGGTCCCTGGTGCTGTGCGGCAGCAGTGCTGACCACTGAGCCACCATGACGCCTAAGTAGTTAAAATCAGGTGATATCCAGGGAGAGCTGTGATTCAGATGCATAGATTTTTAAAATGTCATGAATATGTGCAGAAGGTAATCACAAAAGCTAATGACATGCTGGCCTTTATATCTGGAAGATTGGAATACAAGAACGTAGAAGTTATTCTGCAGTTACACAAATCCCTGGTTAAACTCTTCTTGGACTACCGTGAGCAGATTTGGGCATCACACCTCAGGAACGATATATTGGCCTTGGAGGGAGTTCAGTTCAGGTTTACAGGAATAATACCTGGACTTGAAGGGTTAAGTCATGCGGAGGGATTACCCAGATTTGGCCTACTTTCTATAGAATGTAGAAACTTAAGGGATGATCTGGTCGAAATCTTCAAGATATTAACAGGAAAAGACGGGGCAGATAACGATAAACTATTTCCACTGTCTGGGGATTCTAGAACTAAGGGGCATAGTCTGAGAATTATGGCCAGACCATTCAGGAGAGATGTTAGGAAGCACTTCCATGCATAAAGTGTGAGAGATGTTTGTAACATTCTGCCACAAATGGCAGTGGATGCAGTTGTGAATTTTAAATCTGAGGTAGATTTTTGTTTCTTGAGCGAAGGTCTCGAAGGATATGGGCCAGAGGTATATGGAGTTAGGCCACAGATCAGCAATGATCTCATTGAAAGGTGGAACAGGATCGAGGGGCTAAATAGCCGACTGCTGTTTCTATGTTCTTACTACCATGATCATCAACCATCTTGATTTTAGCAATGTTTTAAAGAAGGGCAAAGATTGAAGAGTTTTGGAACTTTGGGGGAAAAGATCAAAACAATGGCATTTTAAAAAAGGAGGAAGGGAGACAAAGGAAGTGACCACATGCTGGGAAGTGAATCAACAAAGAAAGAAACCTACACTGCTGTCTGACCCGGCTGTGAACCTTCACGGCTACTGCCTCTGCTGTTTGATTTCACGTTGGAGTTTGTTCTAAGAAAAATAAGCAAACAGTGAAATTCACAGCTGACCTTGGAGAAACCTGTGGGTGGAGATCACAGCGGGGGAGCAGCTAAGTGGCTAGTTGTTGTTTTTTCATAAATTTGCAATAGTGAGTAGAGTGGGTTCTTTTTGCCAAAACTAGAGGGCATAGATTTAAAATGAGAAGGGAAAGATATAAAAGGGACCGCAGGGCTAACTTTTTCACACAGAGGGTGGTGCACAAATGGAATGAGCTGCCAGAGAAAGTGGTGGTGGCTGGTACGATTACAACATTTAAAACGGATCTGAATAAGTATATGAATAGGAAAGGTTTAGAAGGATGTGGGCCAAATGGGACTAGATTTATATAGGATATCTGGTCGGCATGGACAAGTTGGACCGAAGGGTCTGTATCCATGCTGTATATCTTTATGACTCTTTGACTTTAAACTGCCACTGTTAGGCCATCTTGTTACTTAGTTGTTAACACATGACACTAAAACAAGTCAAAAATCAACACAATCAACAGTCAGAAATAAAATATACATGTCAAGGAAAATCTTTGAGTAAAACATACAGGGGAATATAAATAATGTAAAAGAATAACTGATCGAAATACTAACTAAAATATAATGTAAATATTAAAACAGCACATCAAAAAATGCATGGATGTAATATGGTGTCAGTTTATAAATGTTTCTTTACTGTTTTATATATTCGTTGACTGCCTCATATTGGGGGCATTTCAGGGTGCTGTTGAGAAGAGATTAATTACTTCCCATTATTTCATACCACAACTCTGAATAAGTCTGTATACATTGGCCCACATTTTCCAGTCAGCATTAGAACCTGTCTCTGATACTAACCAAACAAAGAATAACCACTTACATACCTTCCTCAAATTTTACTGATTGATCTTCTGATGGAGGATTCTTCAACACTTCTTCTGTGCAGGGAATCTACGCCAAAGCTACATCCCCTATTTCAGAAACAAACAGACACTTTTTTGATAAGTAACAGGTGAAATATCACAGAACTTGGTGTGTTACTACAAGTGAAAGTGAATGTCTAAGTGGATAACATTAGTAAGGTAAGTGAGTATGGGATTAAGGTGGTAGTTGGGTAGGGTGGCATGTGAATACGGTGACAATGTGAGTAGATTGGCAGGTGGCTAGATGCATGAGGTTAGCTCATGTCAGGTTGGAAGGGGGAGTTGGAGGATTGAAACAGACACAAGGATGGTTTGGAAGTTGAGGGGGAATTTCAAGGTTCAATTTTATGTTTTGAATGGTATGGTCAGGTTTGGCAGAAGAAGGAGACAGTGTATGGTTAGGAGTTGGATATCGGCCTGCATTTTAACAGAAATCAGCCAGTGTCAATTTTGGCAAGTTTCAGGGAGGGCTTCTCTCCATGAGACTCAGAGAGATTTCTTATGCTAATTTCAAAAAATGGCCTCATTACTACCACCACATTGTTGTGGTGCCCCACTCTTTGGAACTTTCTTCTTGGTAAGGGTGAAAGTACTCATTGCTGCTGGGTCCTCCTGGGATTCCCAGCATCAGTGAGGAGTGTATCGCCAAGGTGAGGCAGAAATTAGGCTTTTGGGAACATCATTCCAGAAACTAGGCTTTTGGGAACATCATTCCCCCTCCATTGTGAGTAAAAACCTAGACATCAGGTGTAAGGTACTCTCTGTGTTGTACGTGGCACAGGTCTGGCTCATTCCCTGAACCTGCACCATTGCAATCACCCAAGCCATCTTCCATTTCATCTGGAGGTCTAAGATGGGCTATGTCCGCAGGGACTCCATGTACAAAGCTCTGGATAGGGGGGGAGAAATGTACCCATTGCACCCTCATTTTGATGACCGCCTTTATGTGTGGCTGTATCAAACTGTGCGTAAACCCTCAGTGTGCAAACATCAAGTGTCACTGCATAATGAGATGACCTGTCCCTGGTTCCACAAAGAATGGGACTGGCCTTATTTTCGGGGAACACTCTAAGTAGTTGGACTGTTTTTTGTCATCTGTCCCCTGTGGAAAAATTAGCAAAGGCTGGACTTTCTGCGCTGCTGCATGCTGCATGGGGTAAGAGACTGACACACCTCTCCTTCTAGAGATCCTGGTGAACAGAATGGGTTAGAGGAAGGCTGTTCTCTTCCTTCAGAACCAGAAGAGAAGATCACAACATCAGTCTCTGCCAGGTTGGCCTGAAGTTCCTACCTGGGTCAGTTCGGAGAAACGTCAGTAATGCTGCAAGAAGGTCATTGACTTTCTCTGTTCAATGAGGGTTAGTGCCATCATCTTCTCTCTGCTACCTCATGCTCAATCTATCTCTATCTCATGAACTATCACTCGTACTAAAGCCTGCTACATCTTCCTTCCCTCGCTCTCATCCAGCCCACACGACTAACCCTGCATGGCTTCTGCAATGTCTACTCACCTGGGACACTTCACCATATTTCCCCACCTGTATTAGCACTAACAGCTGTACGACCACCATTCATCTTACCAGTCCCTCCCTTTGCCACAATCTAGGAGTAAACAGCCCACAGTAGAGCTAAACAGACTAAGACATGTAGTGGGATGATCAAAATTAATCACCTCACCCATTATGAGGGGAGAATCAGTGCCTGAGCTGGATAGCATCGTGGCCCTTCATGTGTGGATGCTAAAACCTCCATCCAGGCAACCAATTCCGAATCATCACCCCATTGCTGTGCTGCTTTTCTATTACTGCCGTTTTGAATGTAATATGTACACGCTTAAATTTCTACCCCTTTTTCGTGATGCTTTTTTTTCTGGCAGGCACCAGTAAAATTTACACAGTCTCCACCATCAAGTGAGTAGCCCCGTAAATCAGCTCCTCCTCCATCTCCATCTCCAAGATCACTCAGAATGCACTGGCAACGCTGCCTCCTGCAGCTTCTAGCAGCTCAGACACTGACATCTCAGAGGGTATCATATCTAGATTACAGTGGGGAGCGTTTGCTGCTGAGTACATCACTGTCACATCTTCGCAGCTGACTCTGGGAGAAGTTCCCCAGGTCACTGGTACTCCAAGGACTGCCGGAGACCAGGCACCAGCTCGGCTCCAAGCAGGAGAGGATTCCATGGTGTCAGGAACCAGCAACTTCATTTAAAAGCACAAGCAAACCCAGGAGCAGCTGGCAGTTTTTTGTTAGAGGCACTGGGAAAACTGTCTTTAAGGCTAGAGGACTCCACTACTGTTGTTTTTACCATTTACCTTAGGCATGCGAGCATCTGACTGCCTCCGTGTACAGATTGGCAGCTGCCATAGAGAGCCAGGTCCAGCACAGTCAGTTTCTGAAGAAGTGTCCAGACCTGAAACATCAGCTTTCCTGCTCCTCTGATGCTGCTTGGCCTGCTGTGTTCATCCAGCTCCACGCCTTGTTATCTCAGACTCTCCGGCATCAGCAGTTCCTACTATCTCCCAGCACAGTCAGTGTTTGTTGGATATACACACAGACCTGCACTCCACACCCCATCGCGCTCTCCGTTAACGCTCAGAACCAACTGCGAGCTGACAAGGGGACAGAGTTCCCTAGCAGCTATGTCTCAAATTCTGAGACACAATATAATTCTTGACCTCATTCGAGGTGCTCCATCTGCACGATGAGACAGGGTGGTTCTGATAGAGGAGGAACCATATACAGGGGCCCCAGAAGTCTCCTTTCAGGACTTTTCAGAGGTGGCTGGATCGTCCACCTCTACCATGCCAGCCACTGTCAGCTCCATGAGATGGAGGATGATAAACCTGTATCTGGGCGTTCAGCAAGTCTGTGCCTTCACAAAAACCTGCAGGGTTGCCCAACCAAAACTCCTAAGGCAAGAGGTTCCATCGTAGAGCAGGCTTGCCCCAACCCAGCTGCAGAACTCCAGAGTGCATTAAGATGTAGTAGGACTGAAATGAAGACCAATTTCTGAGGGCACATAGGTGGCACCTTGGTAAAATATATATTTACTTTTCATCATCAGCTGTGTGAGCAAATGTCATTCCAGCTGTAACTACAAGAAGGATGGTACAGAGGCTTGTCACCCTTCGCATGACATGGTGTTTTATGGTCCAAGATGTGAAATGAGCAGCTTCTGTCTCCGTGTGTAGACTATGAGACCTTGGAAGGTGATTGCTATTTTGGCAATTCTTTCCAGGCTCCAAACAATTGCTTTTGCTTCACAGCCATTTGTAAGATTTATTCCTGAAGCTGCTTGATGTTTTCTAGAGTGCTTAGGGCCAGGATTTGTACTGCACGCTGTAGGCCAATGCACATGTTCACACATAGCATTTGAGATCACAGATGTTTTTTCACCTTTCCTGTGTGGGTGCCTGTTAATGTTATTGATCTGTGAAAGGCCTCTCATCCCATGAAAACGGAGCCCCTCTCTCACAGAAGGAAACACTTCCTCCACCCATGCTGGTTATGATGGCAGCCATTTTCAGCTCCATTACCCACTTGTTATATGGGTGACACTGGTCGGAAACAGTGGTCGCACTTCATGGAGTGAGTCACAGACTCGGCCTCTCAGCCTAGGTGACCTTCCAAATTTCCATATTTCCTTCTTGAGTGCCCTCCCCATCAACCCCATTGGCTTTCATCTTCTGCATGTTCCCACCCAGCCCATTTATTTAACTGCTTATCTTCTCAATTTACCCTGAATCCCAGGGGTACTGTGTCATCTTGCCAGACAGAGCAGTGCACCGTCCCCCACATCAAAGCCAAGGTGGTGCTGGATGTCAGTGACACCCCTCTCCTACATTGTCCCTTCCTCTCCCATGCCTATTATATGTCAAGTTGCTCTGCCCTTTATAATCCTCTCTGCATTCCAGCATGCTACCTTCAACCCCCGTCATTGACTTCCCGTACCACAGCAGCAGCCCTGATAAAGACCCTTAACTTTCACTGAGTAGGCCTGGGCAGAACAAGGCAAAGCAAACGTGCTACTGAGGTGGTGAAACGCATTATTGTAAAGCGAGGGGCAAGGGAGAGACGCTGTACGTATCCAAGGAAGCACAAAGTGAGTAAATGCGAAGAGAGAAAGTGAGGAGCCCTGAGGTGCAGCCTGAGCCAAACTGCATTACAATGGCTGGGTGCTAATGTACTCCAAAGAACAGCACTAAAGTGTAGAGCTGGATGAGCACAGCAGGCCATGCAGCATCAGAGGAGCAGGAAGGCTGACGTTCTGAAGAAGGGTCTAGGTCCGAAACGTCAGCCTTCCTGCTCCTCTGATGCTGCTTGGCCTGCTGTGTTCATCCAGCCCCACACCTTGTTATCTCAGATTCTCCAGCATCTGCAGTTCCTACTATTTCTCAACATTAAAGTGTAGACGATATTGTAAGTGATTCGGAGATGTGCCATGAGGGTGCAATGAGACTGGCATGTGTATGATGCCAACCTTGGTGCACAGTGCATCGAAGGTTGCTACCCATGGAGCATGCCCTGAGTTGTTGGTGGTTGATATCCAAGATGAAGGTTTGGAGAAGCAAGCAGCAAGCTTGAGTCACCAGGTACCCCTCTCCTTTCCATTTTCAGAATTGTCAGCATCTAATTTTTATCTAGTGAGTGGAAGAATGGGAAACTACGTGTCAAAGAGGTGAGTTAGGTAGTGGTGATAAGTCAATGCATGCAAAAGAATGCAAATAGGCCTCGCCTCTCATTAGCAAGATTCTCATCTCACCATTCAACACTTGTTCGGAGAGTTTGATATTTTATTCTTGATAGCAAGAATCTACTGATTTCAACTAAGTCAGCTATGTCCGTATCATTTGATGGTTCATAAGATTGCACCATGGTGTTAAAAGGCTAATATCTCCAGATAACTATCCAGATGAGTATATTGGATCTCTGTCCACTCTACAACTTTAACAGAGTCACAGACTCTATGGGTTGCACTGGAGCTGGGGAATTGTCCAACAGCGGTTTAAACCTACAAGGAGTCCCATGGTGTTTCTCGGGGATATGACCAGCTGCTAACAGTCAGGAGACCGGAAAATTTGGGCCTTTGTTATAACTTTGTCTCTCTTGATTCTGTATATTGTTGATGTACCATAACGACCATTTCCTTTTCTGGACCTGCATCCCCATGTGCAGATTATTTGATTTGATTAATTATTACATGTACAAAGATGCAGTGAGAAGTATTGTTTCGTGTGCTATCCAGGCAAATTATACTTTACATTACTACATGAAGGTATAGACTAGGATGCAGAATATAGAGCTATAGGTGGAGAAAATACACAGAAAGATCAACTCTAGTGTACAAGATGTCATCAAAAAGTCTGATAACAGCAGAGAAGAAGCTGGTTTTGAACCTGTTCGTACGTGTTTTCAAACTTTTATATCTTCTGCCTAATAGAGGAGGGTGGAAGAGACTACAATCAGGGTGGGAGGAGTCTTTGATTATGTTGACTGCTTTCCTAAGATGGCAGAAAGTATAGATAGAGTCAATGGGCGGAAGGCTGAATTTCGTGATGGACTGGGCTGTGTTCACAACTTTTTGTAATTTCATGCTGTCTTGGGTTTCCAGACAGTTTACTTTCTTTGGTGTATCTATACAAATTGGTCAGAGTCATTGTGTACAGGTCAAATTTCTTTAGCCTTCTGACGAATTAGAGGCGTTTGTGTACTTGTGAGTAGCATCGTTGTGGATCGACCAGGATAGATCGTTGGTGATGTTTATTCCTAGGAACTTGAAGCTCTCAGCCACCTCCACCTCAGCACCACTAATAGAGACGGGGGAGGGGGGGGGATGTCCTCCACTCTGCCTCCTGAAGTCGATGACCAGCTCCTTCATTTTGCTGACATTGAGGGAGAGTTTGTCTTTCCACCATGCCACTAAGCTGTCTATTTCTTTCCTGTACTCTGTCTCATCATTGTTTGAAATCCAATTCACTGTAGTGGTGTCATCAGTAAACTTGTAAGTGGAGTTAGAGCTGAATTTGGCCACACAATCATGACTGTATGAGGAGTGTAGCAAGGGGCTGAGTACACAGCTTTTGCGGGGCACTGGTGTTGACGATTATTGTGGAAGAGTTGTTGTCGCCTGTCCTTACTGCTTGTGGACCAGAAAGACAAGGGTCCAGTTGTATAGGGTGGAGCAAAGTCCGAGGTCTCAGAGATTGGAGGTGACTTTGGTTGGAATTATGGTGTTGAAGGTGGACCTAAAGTCAATAAATAGGAGAATGACATAGGTGTCCTTGTTACCCAGATGTTCCAGGGATGAGTGTAGGGATGTTGTTGTGCTGCTGTGTATCCTTTTTGCACTGAATATTGCATGGGTTTTCCAATATTTATTCCTAACTCTTTAATATGTGGGAAAATAGGATGATATCGGATTACTATTCTGGCTAAAGTTACACATTGTAAATATTTAGGATTTCACAGAAGTAATAGATCACATCAAGAATCTAGCATTGCAAACATTTACAACGCCAGCAAAGGGTGAAATCTGTCTGTGAAAAATATCAAATGAAAATCTTGTAGACAGCATAATTTTCTTAAAGTCAATCTACAAGATTTCCTGATCAGACAGATAAATGTAGGTGAAGCAGGTTCTCTAGCCTTCTACAGAGCTTCTACACATTGCCTTGAGACACAAGTGAAGTTAAACTGAAGTTATGACAGACAACTTGAGTATATATTTCCTCCTAACAGGCCTCTGGACATTGAATTGTGGAATCAGATAAGGGAGATGGCATTTCAAGATGCTCACATACAATGTCAAAGAAAACTGGATGTTTGTTTTTTGCTTTACTTAAGTAGTAAGAAAACAGGTAACTAAACTCTGTGTAAAAGAAAGCCAAGACTGGATTTTCCAACTGCCAGACAATTGTTTCAGAAGTGTAGATGTGAATTGCACTTGGGAACCCTGGAGAATCCCTGTAGCAGCAGACTCTAAAGGAATTGCCTGGGAATTTGAGTATTCTGCGAGGCAATTACCCTACTTTTAAAACCCTCTATTTAAATTGGAGAATTCAGAGCGATCCACTGCAGGTTATGTGAATGGTTCCTTAGGAAAAATTAGACTATTAAATACCTAGCGTAACTCCGGAGTAAATATTCAAGTGACCCCAATTTCCCCCCTCATAATCCCAACGACACCTCCGCCAGACTCATTGAACCCTGGATACCTTGACCTAATACCATCTTAGTACCTTGAGCAAAACCTCAATGCTCTGAACCCAACCTTCCCCCACCACCATTAGTTAACATCTTTTGGACCCAACATATCTCTCTACCCCTAGGACCTGACATCCTCCCAGGATCGATAACCCATCCCCATCCCTCACCGCCAGACATGATCCCCCTTTCCCACCTTGATTCCCTACCCACACTCTGGATCCAATCCCACCACCCACTCCCCAAATTCTGAATGTGACAACCTTTCTTCCCCACTTTGGGACCCAACCCACATCTTCCAAACCCCACCTCCCCAATCCCATCACCAATCCTGATACCCGTTCTCCAATTCAAACCCACCCCCACCCCTCACCCCACTGCTCGAACATATTAGCCTTGGTCTGGAGCCAACAGCCAGGCCTTGCTGTTAGGCCCAACATCAATTGACAAAAAGACTTTCTGTGGTTCTGACCCTTTAAAGATCTGAGTACAACAGCTGATGTCTGTGAAGAAGGAGGTGTGATTTGCATTCCCTGACTATTCTGTGCTGTCAGAGACCTGTCAGAATGGAAGTACAGCTCCACCTTTCTAAAGGAGCCCTGATTGGTATCTGCTGTCAGAAATGCAGAACTCCTTTGTGGCATAGAAGGGACCAGAGTTGCAATCTTCATGAGATTGTCACTTCTTGTAAAACCCAGCCCCTAATTTCAATGGTTCAGCCGTTGGAGAAATTTAATACATTAGTTATTTTATCTCTTTTGCAGATATGAGCCAATCGTGATTATTTCATTCTGATTATAATTTACAAATTTTGCATAACTATTGATACAAATGATTGCTAATGTAATTAGCTAGAATTCCAAACTTATTGAAGCTTTTGTCCAGACCTCCCCAAATGCATGAAGTAGGTATAATACAATCCAGTGTTTGAATTCAATTTTAAATTCATAATGTAAAGACATAATATTGTACAGGGAAGAAAAGTAATGCACATATTTTATAGATAAAGCAAGATTGAGCTTTGCTTCTGTCCCAAACTGTACAGGAACTTTCAGGGATGAAAGGGCATTGCTAACACATGAAAAATGAGAGATTGACTGACTTGCAAGAATAATGCAAACGTACAACAAATAATTTTAATTCTGCATCAACACTCATGTTCCAGATGAATGAGCCTCAGCTAGAAAATCATTCAGGATTTCTACCGTTGATTCATATTTAATAATTCTCAGATGTTAAGTGCTTGGAAGTGGACTGTCAGTGAGCACAGGTCATGTTTTGCAATCAAAAACAGAATTGCTGGAAAAGCTCAGCAGATCTGATAGCATCCGTGGAGAGAAATCAATTAACATTTCGAGTCCAGAGACTCTTCCTCAGAACTGGACCTGAAACGTTAACACTGATTTCTCTCCACAGATGCTGCCAGACCTACTGAGCTTTTCAGCAATGCCTATTTTTGATTCTGATTTCCAGCATTCGCAGTTCTTTCGGTTTTTATTCATGTTTCCCAATAATGTGCTCATTGACACTCACTGATGACATAGAACATAAATGGAAAACAGTTATCAAAAAAAATTGGATGAATGTATTTGGGTATAGAAGATCAGAGGCAGCTAAAAAGGTCCTGGACTTGGTGGAGACATGCAATCGTCCTTGGCATTTTCCCCCCATGAAGTCACTGGTGCTACATGCCTGGTATCATGTCCTTTTTTATGCACCTCCTAGAAACCAAAGGGGTCCCCTGTTAGAGCAGCTCTTTCTTCTGGGCTCTCCTGTAATGTGTCCAACAAGGTGGATCAGTTCAGCAGTTTCTCTAATGCTGAATATCATCTTGACCATGCAGGAATCTTAGGAGCAAGGTTCTCTTCAGACAACTAAAGATCTCCTGAGGTAGGAGAGGTGACTCAAGCTGCTGACTTGCAAGGTTTCAGGAACAGTAAATATACACTCGACCCAAACTTTTGCTGCCAGACTTGGACAACTGTTCCTGAAGCCTTTCCAGCTGCTATCAGGAGTTTGGAATATATATGATTGGCATTAATTTCACTGCAGCAAATAACAGAGTAAAGAAAAACATAAATTCTTAATATGTAATAGGATCTCCGTTTCAATGAGCTTTTATGTGAGTGCTACCTCAAGTTAGACACAATATGTTAAGGATGTGTATCGGGAGCTCCCACCCAGTTCAGGTAGCTGCACTGGTAGATAATGGGACTCAATCCCAGGCACTTTGTCTCATGTCCCAAATTGGATAGTACATGTTTTTTCTTGAAAACGTTATTCCACATACTTTCTTTTAAACTGAGTTTCCTTCAACTAAATATGACAATTATTCTTCATGCTGATAATTGGGAATCATTTACTGAAAAAATGGAACTTGAAATTCATTGTTTGTCTGTGTCAAGTCAACTTGTTTATTTTCATGCCAACAGTTAATACTGGTACTGAGTCTGTATGTGTGGGAAATACTCCCCTTTTTGTTGCAGCACGTAGCCTAGGTGGAAACAGTGGGGTGGTCCA
This sequence comes from Ginglymostoma cirratum, assembly GCA_024137785.1. Lineage (NCBI taxonomy): Eukaryota > Metazoa > Chordata > Chondrichthyes > Orectolobiformes > Ginglymostomatidae > Ginglymostoma > Ginglymostoma cirratum. The sequence goes on from JAHRHZ010000268.1 coordinate 28,076,047, forward strand.
CATTTAGCACCAGTTGCCATCTTAGTAAAGAGTTGAGGTTTGCAGTACGACTGTTCATCTGGAGAATTGTTGAGCACATGTCAACCTTTTCAATAGCCTTACAGCATTCATTTAAAAAGCTGCGCAGCCTCTCACTGGTCAGTACTTGACCTGAACTTTTTTTTGCGTAATAGAGACAAGCTAATTGGAAGCAAGCCAGTCATTTCAGATGATTTTGTGCACTGTTTGAAATTAGATCACATTTTATCATTCACTTGCTGCAGAAAATTTGAAGAGGACTTTTAAAACATGTTGAGAGGCTTCCTGAGGCATATTATCAATATATACTAACATCCCACCAGAAATTGCTGGGAACGTCACCTAAAAAGAGTAAGTGCTGAACTGGCCCACCTTATTGGACACCTTACAGGCAAGACCTGAAGAAAGGAGGGCTCTGACACTAGGATATTGCCGGGGTCCCCTTTTGGTCTCCAGGAAGAATAAAGTACCGTGCGAGCTACTGCAGCAACTGCATAGGGATAAAATGCCAAGAAGGACTCCATGCCTCCTTTGGATACTGGACTTCCTCCGTCCTCTAATCTCCTCACTAATTCCTACAGCGTTGTGTCTAAAACATGTGCAACCTCCCACTCAGTTACTGAGTCATCCTAAAATGTACCACCGTATGTCAGCCTTCAGTGAAAGTGTGTAGAACCCACACAATTTACTTTATTCCACAAGAATTATCTGTAACGCGTGTTTGACTACAAAATTGTCAGTGTCTCTGTAGCACAGAACATGTGCAAACTGTGATAATCAGCAATTAGGACTAAACATTGTGCTAATACGAGACTTTCAAACAGCACATCCTATCAGCACTGCATTCATTTAGTGTCTGCTTTCATCTTTTCGCCAAATAAGCTTCCGACATCACTTACTCTGTTTTAGAATTTGCAGCTAAATGAGGGTGATGTTGAGGCAACCACATCATCTACAAGATTCCTTGCAATCTCATGTTTCCATGTGCTGTTTGTTTTATTTCTAATTTCTGACTTTTCACTCGTTTTAGGTCCTAAGTTTTGCCACAATAGAAATATCTCTGTTTCTGCCTCTGCTATGTCGAACATGCTTAAAAAAATGAGGAACTCAGCATTTCTCATTTTCGCAGGAGCAGTGTATGTGTGTTTCCCAGAAGCATTTCAATGAGAATTTGGACTTCCTGGTGTTTGGGACACAGAGTGTGGAGATTAGACCAGATCAGAAGGAAATTTGTTCTCAGTGCATTTATTTTGGATACTTGGGGTACCCCTTTGGAGAGCTGAGGTGCTGCAATCAATATGGTTTCGGGATGCTTTGGGTGGGAAGTCATGAATCCATTGGGGGTGGGAACCAGGTACACTTTGATACTGATACTGATTCTGAGGAAGTGTCACTGGACCCGAAACGTTAAATCTGTTTTCTCCTCCACAGATGCTGCCAGACCTGCTGAGCTTTTCCAGCAACTTTGTTTCTGTTCCTGATTTACAGCATCCGCAGTTCTTTTGGTTTTTACACTTTGATACTGTTAACTGTGTATAACAAGTTTATAAGCATATTGGAAATCTCCAACTTGTTGAGAGATGTCAAGACTTGTCAACGAGTGTCAACCTATCAAGAATTATTAAAATGTGATGAGTGTGGAATGCTATAAAGAAACTTCAGCAATAAAACAATCTCACTTTTCCTGTGTGCATGGGTATTTGTGCGTAGTCAGTGAGTTGGCATGGTAGGTGATGGGGAAAAGTGTGTTTGGAACTAGGCACTGAGTTGGAATGGGTGAGGCACGGGGAGTATGCACTCGGTTCGGCAGGAGAGAAAGCAGGGGGAAGAGCTGAAGGAAATTCTAATATTTCTCTCCTTGGATCTGGTCATGAGTGATCCTTCTTGGAAGGAAGGTCATCTTTGGGAGAGGTAAAGTGCTCCTATTTGTGGAGATAAGGCAGCCTTTGGCTTTGTGAAAAGGCATTCTGAGAAAAAGTGCATAAACTCATTGGGACTGGCAAAGTAGTTAAAATGTTGAACGAAATGTGGAGTTACAGAATAAGCAGTGTTAGCTATTTGAGTGCATGCTCATATTAAATCAATGTAGGATTTGTGCTGCATAATTGATTTCCTAAGCTATCATTTTCAAAATTCTATGCATTTATATGGAAGTTCCAACCACTTTGGAGTGGCATGATGGCTTTGATGGTTAGCACTGCTGCCTCACAGTGCCAGGAACCCAGGTTTGATTCCACCCTCGAACAACTGTCTGTGTGGAGTTTGCACATTCTTCCCATGTCAGTATGGGGTTCCTCACACAGGCCAAAGATATGCAAGTTAACATAGAACATAGAACATAGAACAGAGCAGCACAGTACAGGCCCTTCAGCCCACGATGTTGTGCCAAACTTTTACCCTAAACCTAAGGTCTATCTAACTTCTCTCCCGACCTTATACTATCATCCATTAGGTTAGGTGGATTAACTATTCTAAATTGCCCATAGTGCCTGGGATGTGTAGATTAGTTAGATTAGGCATGGGGAATGCAGAGTTACAAGGATAGGATGGGGGTGGGTTGTTGGGGGGACACTGTTTGGAGGTTTGGTGTGGACTCGATGAGCTGAATGGCCTGCTTCCACACTGTAGGGATTTGATGTAATTTAAGCTCCGGTGGGACACTTAATTTCTATAGTTTAAAATAACACACGCACTATTCATCCTTTGACTTAATTTAGTTTTTTTTCTCTCAGTTTTACTTATGGATATTTCTGGCATAGTATTTTATCATACAATTTATCATGAGTCTTGGGGAATAAACTGAATTTTTGAAAAAAAATTTTTAGCAGCGTGAACTTGGGTGTTCAGCACTAAACAAAATGCAAGAGCCGATCCAGACCAATTGTAGCCAGATGAAAAAGGATCCAACCCGGGCAAGATTCACCAGATTATCAGTTGCAAACAGATCCTTTTTTCTTACAGGAAATTATATATATTCTTGGCTCTTTCTTAGGGCCGAAAGCTGGAGACCCTTGTTTCCATCCTGCAGTGGCAGTGCCCATTTCTGCCCTCTTAATCAGGTGCCTCTGGGCAGGTTCCCCAATCGCTGATTGCAGGAACAAAGTCAGGACCCAGAAACAGTGCCATCCCATTGAATGTCTTTTAACAAGATAAGATTCCACCTGAAGAGGCAACTGGACAGCTTTGGGGTTTAGATTAACACTAATATTTTAACTGCCTCCTGAGTACAAAGTAATGGTAAGACTTTCTGAGAAAGGTCAAAATCTTCCCTTAGTGAGTGCAGGAAGAATAACTGTAGGCTTCAGAAGATTCCCAATGTCACCAAAATAGTTTATGTCAGGGTGAGTGGGGAGGTTTTGAATTAGTGGAAGAGAGTTTGCTTCTGCTTTCTGGATGGGAAGGTGTTTTGAACTTGGGTCAGCAGTGACAGAGACCTTTCTTGAGCAGCTTAAATCAGCATTGACATTCCCTGCATTCACCAAGGAAAAGCTTTAGCCTATCCTTGGAGAAACTCTTCTTCTTGCCACGTTCTATTGATTGTGATGCTCATGGTGGACATCTTGCTCACGGGTTTCCAATCTTCGTTGCATCATAGAACTCTGATTTGCATTCACAAGGCTCCTGCCAGAACTGTGCTGAGGCACAAAATAGAAAATCTAATACACAATGATGCATTACAAACCTTAGCAATAGGAAACTAACGCTGCATTCACATCTTGGAAGGAAGTTTAGACAGTCGAGAAGGTTTAGCACAGATTCATTAGGATAAGTCAGTTGACTGCAATGAAAAAATGCAGTGAACCAAAGATCTGTGGATGCTGAAAATCAGAAACAAAAACAGAAATTGCTGGAAAGCCTCAGCTGGTCTGGCAGCAACTGTGGAGAGAAAACAGAGTTAATGTTTCGGGTCCTGTGACCCTTCGTCAGAACTGATTTTAGAAGGAAAAGGTTGATGATGGGTATATTGGGAAGGTGTTATAAACAATAGGCAGAGATGGGGCCTAGAGAGAGACACAATTGGGCAGACAAAGGAATAGGTAAAGGTCAGCCTGGGAGAATGAATAGCTGCTAATGGAGACTGTTTGGAGCTGATAGTGGGTTGTTTGTGGCAGCAGTCCATATGATGACAAGGTCTGGTTTGTGAGTGTTAGGGTAAGGACATGGGAGAAGGTAGCCAAGCCCTAAAGTTATTGAACTCAGTATTGGGTCCAGAAGGCTGTAGGGTTCCCAAGCTGAAAATGAATTCAGTTCTTCCAGCTTGGGCTCAGCTTCACTGGAGCACTGCACCAAGTCTGAGACAGAGATGTTGGCTGGAGAAGAATAATGTGTTGAGATGGTAAGCAACTGGAAGCAGTCACCCAGTCTGTGTTTCACCTCCCCAGTGTACAACAGACCACATTGTGAGCAGTGAATACAGTAGGTTACTTCGAGTGTGATTGTGTGGGGAGGTGTTGGGAGCGGAGGAGGCCTGCTTCAAAGTGTCCTGGAAGGAAAGACCCCTGTGAAAGGCTGACGAGGGAGGAGAGAGCAATGTGTGTCTGTTGGTGACATCCTGCGGGAGCTGGCAGAAATAGCAACTAACAATCCTTTGTATGTGGATGTTGGTGGAATGTTAAGTAAGGACGAGGAGGACCCTATCATTGTTGTGAGAGGGAAGAGAGGGGGTGAGGGCCAAACTGTGGGAGATGGGTAGACACGACCAGGCTGGTAAGAGGAGGGAACAATGGATGAATAAAGATATTGAGGCTCTTGTCAAGAATAAGAAGCAGTCATATTTCGGGTCTAGACGATTCTGATCAAGTGAATCTCTTGAAGAGTATGGGAGGGTAGGGACGTTAAGAGGCAAATCAGGAGGACAAAAAGTGGATAAGATAAAGTCTTGCCGACAAGGTTAAGGATAATCCAAAGAAATTCAGAAATACGTTAAGAGAAAAAGAGTAACTCGGGAGAGAATAGGGCCCCTTAAAGATGAATGTGGTCATCTAAGGGTGGAACCAAAGGAGATGAGAGAGATAATAAATGAATATTTCATGTCAATATTTTCTGTGGAGAAAGAAATGGAGTCTTGTGATCTTGGGGAAATAAATATTAATGTCTTAAACAGTCCACTTTACAGAAGATAGAGCGCTGGAGGTCTTGGAAAACTTGAAGGTGGATAAGTCTCTGGGACCTGATCAAGTGTATCCCAGGACATTATGGGAGGTTGGGGAAGAAATTGCAGGGCCCCTTGCAGAGATAATTATATCATCTACAGCCACGGATGAAGCACAGAAGGACTGGAGTTTTGCTAATGGTGAGCCTTTATTGAAGAACGTCTGCCAGGAGAAGCCTAGGAACTATAGACCTGTAAGTTTGACATTGGTGGGTAAGTTGTTGGAGGGGATTCCGAGATACAGGATTTACATGCATTTGGTGAGGCAAGGACTGAGTAGAGATGGTCAGCATTGCTGTATTCGTGGGAAATTTTGTCTCACAAAACTTGATTGAGATTTTTGAGGACATAACCAAAGAGATTGAAGGTAGAGTGGCAGAGATTATGTACACAGACTTTAGTAAAGCCTTTGTCAAGGCTCTGCATGGTTGTCTAATTAGTAAATTTAGATCACATGTGATTCAGAGAGCGCTTGCCAATTGGATACAAAATTGGCTTGATGGTAGGAGACAGAGGGTGGTAGTGGAGGGTAGTGTTTCATACTGGAGGCCTGTGACCAGCAGTGTTCCACAGGGATCAGTGCTAGCTCTACTTTTTTCATCTTTATAAATGATTTGGATGAGAATTTAGGAGGAATGGTTAGTAAGTTTATGGACCCCAAAATTTGTGATATAGTTGACAGTAAGAATACAAAGGAATCTTGACCAATTGGGCCAATGGGCTGAAAAATAACAGATAGAGTTTAATTTGGATATATGTGAGGTATTACATTGGCAAAACAAGCAAGGGCAAGACTTATACGTTTAATGGTATGGCCTTGGGTAGTGTTGTTGAACAGAGAGACCTAGGTTTTCAGGTTTCATTATTGCATCACAGACAGAGTGATTAAGAAGGTGTTTAGCACTCTTGCCTTCATTGCTCAGACCATTGAGTATAGGAGTTAGGATATCATGTTAATGTTGTACAGGACATTGGTGGGGCCATTCCTGGAGCACTGTATACAGTTCTGGTCGCCCTCCAATAGGGAAGATATTATTAAATTGGAGAGGATGCAGAAAAGATTTACTAGGATGTTGCCTGGGACTGGAGGGTTTGAGTTATAAGGATAAGCTGGACATGCTGGGACATTTTTCCCTCGAGCATAGGAAGCTGAGAGGTGACCAAATGAAGGTTTAATAAATCATGAGGGGCATAGATAATGTGATTTGCAAAGGTCTTTGGAACTCCCCAACCTGAAGGAAAACTAGGGTGCATATTTTTAAGGAGAGAGGAGAAAGATTTAAAAGGGACCTGAGGAGCAGCTTTTCTTAGAGGGCGGCTCATGTGTGGAATGAACAGCCAGAGGAAGGGTAGATACAGGTACAGTTACAATATTTAAAAGATATTTGGATAAGTACATGAATAGGAAAGGTTTAGAGGGATATGGGCCAAATGCAGACAAGTGGGACTAGTTTAGTTTGGAAAACTTGGTCGGCATGGACAAGTTGGAGCGATGGTCTATTTCCATGCTGTATGATTCTATCACCACAGTGGTGGAGAATCCTCAGTTGCAGAAGAAAGTGGACATTTTAAAGACACCCCTTGTAGAAGCTGCCATCATTCAAACAGATGCAACGGAGACATAGAAACTTGGAAAATGGAACGGCATCTTTAGAGGAAGCAGGGTTTGAGGATGTATAGTCAAGATAACTGTGGGACTCAGTGGGTTTGTATTGGATATTGGTGGCCAGCCTGTCCCCAGAAATAGGCAGATGTTGAGGAAGTGAGGAGTCAGAGAGGGGCCAGGTGAAGGTGAGGACAGGGTGGAAATTGGAAGTGAAATTGATAAACTTTCCAATTATGGATGAGAGAAGGATGCAGCACTGATAACGTCGTTGATACACCAGAGAAGGAGTCGTAGGTGGGGGCCCAAGTAGGATTGGAACAAGGAATGTTCCACATACCCAACAAAGAGGCTTAACTGGGACTCATGTGGGTTACTCATGGCCACACCTTTGACTTGAAGTAAGTGAGAGGAGTTAAAAGAGAAGTTGTTCAGAGTGAGGACAAGCTGGGCTAGGCAGAGGAGGATGATGGAAGATGGGGATGGTTCAGGCTTTAATTTCAAAAAGAAATGGAGAGCCCTGAGACAAACCTGATGGGCGACGGATGTGTAAAGGGATGGTACATCCATGGTAAAGAGGAGGGTGTTCGAACGCGGAAAGAGGAAACTGATGTAAAGTGTCAGAAGAATCATGGATGTATGCGAGAAGGGACTGGACAAAAGGAGGAAAGGGAGAGAAAAAAGAACAGAGGTAGGAAGAGGTGAGTTCTGTGGGGCAGGAACAGGCAGAAACAGTGGGTCTGCCCGGGCAGTCCTGTTCTTGGTTTTCGGAAAGAGGTATAAGTGGGCTGTGTGGGATTGGGAGACCATGAGCTTAGAGGCAGTGGGGTGTGAGGTCACCAGATGAAATGAGATTGCTGACTATTTGGACACTAAAGTCTGGTCTTGTTCCACGGAGAGACAGGAGGAGGTATCTGAGAGCTGGTGCTCAGCATCTCAATACACCATATAACAACACCACCACCCTTGTCAGCAGACTTGATGACAGATTCAAAATGGTAAGGGGGGAGCAGAGAAATTGAGACAACCAATGTCATATTGACAGTTCTCAATGACCAAGCCAGAGCGGCACGGTGGCTCGGTGATTAGCACTGCTGCCTCACGGTGCCAGGGACCCTGGTTTGATTCTAGCCTCGGGCAACTGTCTGTGTGGAGTTTGTACATTCTCCCTGTGTCTATGTGTGTCCCCTCCAGGTGCTCTGGTTTTCTCCCACAATCCAAAGATGTGCAGCTTAAGTGGAATGGCCATACTAAATTGTCCATAGTGTCCAAGGATGTGCAAGTTAGGTGGATTAGCCATGGGAAATACAGGGTTAAAGGGATAGCGTAGAGCAGTGAGGCTGAGTGGGATGCCCTTTGGAGGATCAGTGTAAACTTGATGTGCTGAATGGCCTGTTTCCACACTGTAGGGATTTTATGATCCATGAGTGCAGGTAAAAGGTCAGAGGGAGGGGTCCAGGTGGAAGAAGATAGTTGGAGGCAGGTAAAGGTGTCAATAAGACATGGATAGGGCTCTTGCCCAAAGAAATAGAAGATTGAAGATATGAAATGCTTTTGCGTATGGGAGATTTATAATGATATTTGAAATTATGAAGACACGGCAAATGGTAGAAGTTTCCAGGCATCGCAATGTCTAGAAATTAAGAAAAATATTGCATGTAAAAAAAAGTTCACAGGGAAAAAAGTCTTTTCCATAAGGGTCTTGAGGCTGTAAATGCTTCCCAGAGTTAGTTATTAAAGTACAGCTCATTCAACATTTAGAAACAGGTAGAAAAATGGTTTAACAAAACAGGAACAGAGAGACATGGTGACAGCTGGGGACATGGGATTAAGACTCCTGCTGACATGGAGGATAAATAGCAGGCTGGCTGTGCCAAATAGCCTGTATCTGTATTATAGTTTCTTAGTATTTAGACTGATTTATTGAACAGTAGCAGATGACTTAAATAGTCACAAGACTAGATAAAAGTTTCACAGCAATTACATCATTTCAGGATTTAACAAATAACATCCTTTCTCCTGCATTAACATGTGAAATAATCTGAATTTTGAAACACAACATATTAGTTTTTGTGATGTATTTCCATAATCTGTCTATCCCTGATGTCTTCAAACTCACTGCTGTTTTGATACAATTGAAACTTAGAAGGGAACAAGAGATTCTTTGGTGCTCCAAAATCTGTCTACAGGTCCCAGTTGACTAGTTCAGCATAAATACTCATACCATGCTCATAGAAAAAGCCTAAATGTCAGAAAGATGGGGTGAGCACTTTAATCACATCCTGAATTGGCATTAATTAATCAATAAGGAAGCAACCAAAACACAGCCACATGTTGTCATTAATTGTTCACTGACTGACCTTCCACGTTGCTAAAATCAACAACATAGTCAAACTCCTGTCCAAAGCTCAAACTCCAGGAGTTGATGTTATCCCAGCTGAGATTTGAAAAGCTAAAAGTGAAACTCACTGAACTCTTTCAGTTATGGGGGAAGCAGGGAGCAATCCTGCAAGAATACAAAGAAGCCTTCTCTGTTCACTTGTAGAAGCGGAAAGAAACTCATCAATTTTGTGAGAATCATAGAGGAATCTCTCAGTCCTCTCTATCATGGTCAAAACTTTTCCAGAATCCTTCTGAACCACGCATTACAACATCTCGACAGGGTTTGCTGCCGAAGAGTCAGTGAAATTTTCGAAAAGGCTGAGGAACTATTCATTTGATGTTTGCTGTGAGGTAACTGTAGGAGAAATGGCAAGAAGAGAACAAAGACCTCTACACTATAGATAACAAGGTGTGGAGCTGGATGAACACAGCAGGCCAAGCAGCATCGTGGGAGCAGGAAAGCTTGACGTTTCGGGCCTAGACCCTATGTTCGTTGACCTGACCAAAGTCTTTGACAGTCAGTTGTGATGACCTTCAGAAGTAAGAAATTTGGCTGCCTTGAGAAATTAATCACAACAGTTTGACAGTTCCATGAGGGCATGGTCACATGTGTCTTAGATAACGGTGACTCTTCTGATCTATTCCCTGTTACAACAGCATTCAACAGGACTGCATGCTAGCACCAAATCTCTTTATCATATTCTTCTGCGCTATGTTTTCCGATGCCCTCCATCATGATGAACATGACATCAAAATAAAATATTGGGTGGAAGGGAAACTGCTTTATCTGTGATGACTACAAACAAAAACCAAAGTCTCCAAGGACATACTTTGGTTTTCTGTTTGCTTGTGAGTGTGCATTGGTGCCAGTTCAGAGCGAGTCTTGTAAAATCGCATGGACTTGTTTTCAAATAGATGTGACAACTTCAGTCTTAAAATTAAGGATTGATAAGTCTCCTGGCCCTGATGGAATGCATCCCAGGGTACTGAAAGAGATGGTGGGAGAAATAGCAGGTGCACTAGTGGTAATTTTCCAAAATTCGCTGGACTCTGGGGCAGTCCCAGCAGATTGGAAAACAGCAAATGTGACGCCACTGTTTAAAAAGGGAGGTAGACTAAAGATGGGGAATTATAGACCGGTTAGCTTAACTTCTGTAGTGGGGAAGATGCTTAAGTCTATTATCAAGGAAGAAATAGCCAGGCATCTGGATAGAAATTGTCCCGTTGGGCAGACGCAGCATGGGTTCATGAAGGGCAGGTCATGCTTGCCAAATCTTTTGGAATTCTATGAAGACATTACGAGCAAGGTGGACAATGGGGACCCAGTGGATGTGATGTACCTATATTTCCAAAAGGCTTTGACAAGGTGCTACACAAGAGGTTGCTGTATAAGATAAGGATGCATAGCTTTAGGGGTAAAGTATTAGCTTGGATGGAGGGTTGGTTGACTAATAGGAAGCAAAGAGTGGGGATAAATGAGTGCTATTCTGGCTGGCAATCAGTGACCTAGTGGTGTGCCTCAGGGATTAGTATTGGGACTGCAATTATTTACAATTTATATAGATGATTTGGAGTTGGGCACCATGTGTAGGGTGTCAAAATTTGCAGATGACACTAAGATGAGTGGCAGAGCAAAGTGTGCAGAGGACTGTGAAACTTTGCAGAGGAACATAGATACATTGAGTGAGTGGGCAAAGGTCTGGCAGATGGAATACAATGTAAATAAATGTGAAGTCATACATTTTGGTAGGAGTAATAGTAAAAAGGATTATTACTTGAATGGTAATAAGTTGCAGCATGCTGCTATGCAGCGGGACCTGGGTGTCCTTGTGCATGAATCACAGAAGGTTGGTCTGCAGGTACAACAAGTAATTAGGAAGGCAAATTGAATTTTGCCCTTCATTGCTAAAGGGAGTGAGTTTAAAAGCAGAGAGGTTATGTTGTAGCTGTAGAAGGTGCTGGTGAGGCCACACCTGGAGTACTGTGTGCAGTTTTGATCTCCTTATTTGAGAAAGGATGTACTGGCACTGGAGGGGGTGCAGAGGAGGTTCACTAGGTTGATTCCGGAGTTGAGGGGGTTAACTTGTGAGGAGAGACTGAGTAGATTGGGATTATATTCATTGGAATTCAGAAGATTGAGGGGGGATCTTATAGAAACATATAAAATTATGAAGGGAATAGATAAGATAGAAGTAGAGAGGATGTTTCCACTGGCAGGTGAAGCTAGGACAAGAGGGCATAGCCTCAAGATTAGAGGGAGCAGATTTAGGACTGAATTGAGAAGGAACTTCTTCACCCAGAGGGTTGTTAATCTATGGAATTCCTTGCCAAGTGAAGTAGTTGGCGCTACTTCAGTAAATGTTTTTAAAGCTAAGGTAGATTTTTTTGAACAATAAAGGAATTAAGGGGTATGGTGAGAGCGCGGGTAAGTGGATCTGAGTCCACGAAAAGATCAGCCATAATCTTGTTGAATGGCAGAGCAGGCTCGAAGGGCCAGAAGGCCTACTCCTGCTCCTAGTTCTTATGTTCTAAAATAAACAGGAAAATGTACCGCCCTTCAAACATAATTCGGGGGATGAAGTTGCGTAAGTCTCCCTGCCAAACTGAAAGTCTATAGAATAGTATTATAACCCACTCTACTCTGTGAATACAAGGCTGGAACTGTGTGCCAGGATCATGTGAAGAAGCTCACCAACTTTCACTTGAGCTGTTTTTGGAAACTTCAGAAGATTAGGTGGCAGGATATAACAGCAAACATTGAGGGGCTCACCTGAGCTGTTGTTCCAAACATCCACACGATATTGAGACAGTCACAACTGAGTTGGGCTGGTCGGACAAATGGAATGTCTGATACTGTCACTCACTTACCAAAGCAAATCTGCTATGGTGAGGTTGCGCCCTGAGTGCACTCTCATGGCTGTCAAAGCTCAACAAAAACACTTCAAAGTCTTCATTTAGAAGTTTTGATGTTGACTTCAATTGCTCAGAGAAGCTCATCCAAGATCATTGCGTTAGGCATAAGAAATAGAAAAAAAGCATCATGGCCTCCATCAAAGAAAAGTATCCATCGGAGCCAGAAAGAAAGCACAAGGTGAAAAAGTCCTGAGTTAGGAACTCAGCCAAAACCCAATTCACTGCATTATCCTGTCCTATTTGCAGCACAACCTTTCAGGCACAGATTGGTGCTAACAGTCATGTACATGACTACCATATCCATATAATTATGTCCGATGATTTAAATTAAGAAATGTAAATGACACACAAGAACTGAAATGTAGCATTAAACATTTCAGGATGATTAGAAACAGACAGACAGGAGTCAATCCAATCTGCAAAAAGATACTTGCCCCTGTTTCAATTCCAAACCTCATGGATAAGGAATATAGGTCAGCCACCTTTTCAGTGGTCATTGTTGTTGAAGGCATGGCCAATTGATGCACCATAGAAATTGAAATCACTGAGAAGATTACCTGCCATTTGACCTGGTGATATAGATGGTGACATTGAATAAAAGCCTCCTGTACAAGAAGAATGTTTTCAGAAGATTTATCTGCAGATGTTTAGAAACTTATGCTTTAAAAGGTTTAATATGAACAGCAGTGTGCTTGTTTTTAAAAGATGACTTTAGACCTCTAACTGGTTCCATTTTTGAGTTCAGTCCATGAGCTTGTAGTTGTTTGGACTTATGACCAATGAATCCCAAAATAGCTAAGCTTTACAGTGAGTTGAAACTTCAATTTGGAAAGCTCTTGCCAAGTGATGATGGTGTTATTTGCTCTTTGAAAGGAGCAATTTGAAGATTTCCACAACCAAGACTCAGTCCCTGTCTCCTTCCCATCCCTAGGAATAGCATCCATTACCGCCTCAGCACAACCCCAGTCCAGCATGAGGTTGGAAAGGCCACCTGACAGCTGAGAACCAACAAGGATGCCAGCACACGTGGAATCTCTGTTGAAGTACAGCAGAGAACACACTTTGCACAAATACATGAATTCATCACCCTCATCAGGATGCAAGAATGTATGCTAAATGATATTCAAGATGCCATAATTATAACAATTTGCAAGAAAGGAGCTAAGACCAATTGCAATAACTACAGAGGTTTCTCTACCACAGAGAAATTCACTCAAAAAATTTAGCTCGCTTCCATCCCAGGACAGGAGAACTCCCTTTGAGTCATAGTAGGGATTCCATCCATCAAAAAGCACAGCGGACATGATCTTCATAGCAAGACACATACAAGAATAATGCAGAAAGCAGCAGTACTTTTTACACATGGCTTTGTTCTACCTCACACAGGCCTCCAACTTTGTAATCTAGGAGGGATTATGGGCTCTTCTCTTCAAATTTAGCTGACCATACAAATTCATCACCATCCTCCATCTGGTGCACCATGATGTGCAAGCCAATATCCCCACCAACAGATCGACCATAGACCTAATACATTGCCAGTTGGGGTCAAGCAAGGCTGTGTCATCACACCAACATTCTTTACCACATTCCTTGCCAGAACATACTCATTATTCAGCATTCATGAAGTTTCCCAATGGAGTGGAGCTTATTTGCAGGGCAAACATGAAACCATTTCATCTGTGTTGCTTCCAGCCCAAATCTGAGATGACCCCAAACTCTGTCATCAAGCTGCAAAGCGCAAATGACACTGCATCTGCACACATTCAGAAGGCAAGTTCCAAACTACTTTTGATGCTTTCACAGAGGTGTGAGTGAGAATGGGGCATAATGCCCAGAAGACTGAAGTCTTCTATCAGCCTGTTCCCCACTTTGCAAGAGTGCCCCACTGAATGTCAAGATCCATTGTGAACTAATTGATAATGTGGATCGCACTTCATACCTTGGGATCTTCCTTTCAGTGAGGGCAGACAGTAACGATATTAACAATGAACTTCAATATCATGTCCATTGTCCATTGTCACACTACCGCCCATGGCCATATGAGGAATGGTGTGTTGGCTGAAAAGACCTCAAACCTGGCACCAAGCTCATGAGCTAGAGCTACAGTGTTGTCTGCCCTTCTGTATATGTCATTGACGTGAACTATGCCCAGCAATGCACTTCAAATCCCTAGAGAAATAACCCCAGCAAAACTTTCGCAAAATCTTGCAAATCCCCTGGCAAGATAGAATCTCCAATATCAGTGACCTCTCTCAGGCCTTCATCCCCAGAATTGAGGTACTGATCATGGGCAGATGAAGTGGCATATGGAGTTTAATTTAGATAATTGTGAGGTGTTGCATTTTGGAAAGGCAAATCAGGGCAGGACTTATACACTTAATAGTAAGGTTCTGGGGAGTGTTGCTAAACAAAGAGACCTTGGACTGTAGGTTCATGGCTCCTTGAAAGTGGTATCGCAGGCAGATAGGATGGTGAGGAAGGCATTTGTTATGCTTGCCTTTATTGGCCAGTGCATTGAGTATAGGAGTTGGGAGGTCATATTGCAGCTGTACAGACATTGGTTAGGTCTCTATTGCAATTCTGCATGCAAAGCTGTTGTGAAACTTGAAAGGGTTCAGAAAAGATTTACAAGGATGTTACCAGGGTTGGAGGGCTTCAGCTATAGGGAGAGGCTGAATAGACTGGGGCTAATTTCTGTGGAGCGTGGGAGGCTGAGGGATGACCTTAGAGGTTTATAAAATCATGTCAGGCATGGATAGGGTAAATAAACAAGGTCTTTTCACCAGGGAGCAGGAGTTCAAAACTAGAGGGCATAGGTTTAAGGTGAGAGGGGGAAGATTTTAATAGGATCTAAGAGGCAACTTTTTCACACAGAGGGTGGTTACCAGATGAAGTAATAGAGGCTGGTACAATTACAACATGTAAAAGGCATCTGGATAGGTATATGAATGCAAAGGGTTTAGAGGGACATGGGCCAAATGCTGGCAAATGGGACTAGATTTATTTAGGATGTCTGGTCAGCGTGGGCGAGTTGGACCAAAGGGTCTGCTTCCCTGCTGTTTATCTCTATGACTGTGTAAGTGTTGTTGCATGCTTTACAGGCAGATTGTACTATTCAAGTGTATCAGGATAACCCCTTATTACACACCTCTGGAGTTGGTGGGACTTGAATCCAGGCCTCCTGGTCCAGATATAGGGACACTACCATTGTGCCACAAGAGGGTCTTCCATTGCAGTTTTTTCCCTCCAAGAACGTTCATGAACATTGCATGCTCCTTCTTCAAGGACACCTGGACGCAAACATAACTGCAGAAGAGGGGTAGATAGTCAGCAGATGTGACCCTTTCCACAGCTCACTGCCTGGACAAGGTTTTTTAACTTATTTTTCTAACCAACCTGTTCAACAATGTTTTACACACCTCTGAAGCAGCAGGGACTTGAACTCAGGCCTCCTGGTCCAGGGGTACAGACACTGCCACTGCCCCATAAGAGCCACCACTGCAATTTTAACTCAGTTGTCTAAATTGGATCAGTATAGAGCTTCCTCTCAGGCAAATACATGATTTAAAGAGGAAGAACAGAAAACCCCTCTAGGTTCCACATGGAAAATGTGAATTTCCCAAGTTACTGACAAATCCCCTCCACACCCATCCTTGCCACACTTCCAACCCCAAGCCTGCTCCCAACCTCACCAACATTCCTGTGATTCGAGTCTGCTTATTGTCACATCTCTCTTGGTCTTAACGGCACTATACCCATTGCTCCCCACCAGGACTGGATGAATGATGGGCAAGTGAGATTTGAATGAGGCCTCATCATTAAGGAGGTAGTTAAAAGCCTCATCTGCAGAATTTAAATCAAGCCAGTTTTTCACAGTAAGAACGATAAAACTGTCTCTATCAACTATCTCATAATGAGCTCTGTAATCAAAATAATAAATGCCATTGCCCCACCACGTTACTAAACTAAATTGGTAACACTGTAGCAACTGCTGGTATTTCTAAAAAGCTGCTCATTCCTATTAGTTTCCACAGTGATGCATTTATTGCAGTTCTTTCTACTAATGATCTCTGCGGTGTCAGAAGCAAGGCTAGGATCAGAGAAAGAAGTGATGACAGCTGTCTTATAGTGTCTGTGGTCATCATTCAAATAACAAATCCAGAATTTACCAGAGGGAATATGGACTATTAGTTGTGCTGTAGCAATGGTCATACTTGTCTTTTAATAAGAACCAACTGAATTCATTTACGAATGACTATGATGTTTGGTCCTGCAGACTTGACACTAGAGCAGGAGACAGATAGCTGATTAAAGCACGAGCTTGTCGCTTCCTCCTTTAATTAGCCTTCTATCTCACATTTCAGTGCAGAACTTGGGTATTTGTGCAGTGAGGCTGTGATGGTTTTATTTTGCTGTGCCTGGTGTCAGTAAAATCTCAACAATTATATTATGTTGTTGATGTATTTTTTATGCTGTAGATCTTAAAGCAGAAAGTCTCTCTTCATGGATTTCCCTAAAAGTAGATCATTTCTTCATCACTTATACCTATCATAAATAATTATTGACTGTACGGTTCTATCTATTGGATTAAGGTTTAACTCTTGCCCTGTATAACAAACAGCGTTGTATCCAGGCAAGATGATTTGTGCTTCAAGTAGTAAGTACAAATTATTTGTATGTCTTTATCTGATTTGTATTTATTTGATATCACAATGTGTATTTATTGTGAGTAAATATGCAGGATGGTTTTCCAGGCAGTGCCAATCATGCACAGATTGTCAATCTGCTCCTTGTCCATATGAAAGGAAGGAACTTCACATTAATGACAGAAGATTCTGAGCAGGTTCATTCTGACAGCTCCCTCATAGCGGAGAACAGTTGGATGGTGACAATCAATCCCTCCTTTTTCATTGCAGTCGTTTGCTGCATTCTGTACTTATAGGTCCAGCATCACATGCTGTTGTGAAAGGATAGTGCATAATGTTAATGTAAAGCTAGGGTGCCAGGTGGGCAGGAGTATGTTAACAGATGAGCGGGGTGCTAGGTGGGTGTTGTGCCAAGATAGTCTGGAGAAGATAAAATTAGGCAGTCAGTTTAATAATTATTGAGGAATTAGACTAGGATTTCAATAGCTGAAAGAACTGCGGATGCTGTAAATCAGAAACAAAAACAGAAGTTACTGGAAAAGCTCAGCAGGTCTGGCAGCATCTGTGAAGAAAAATCAGAGTTAGCATTTTGGGTCCGGTGACCGTTCCTCAGAAGAGTTCTGAGGAAGGGTCACCAGACCTGAAACATTAACTCTGATTTTTCTTCACAGATGCTGCCAGACCTGCTGAGCTTTTCCAGTAACTTCTGTTTTTGTGTCCAGGATTTTAATAGTCTAACTTTCCTGAGTAAATATTTACTTAACTAAAGTGGAACCTTCCACATTCTCCAATTTCTGTGGATACTTTTGAAGGGTTATAAGTGTAAGGAAATTGCCCAGTGGAATCTTCAAGTTCTGTTAAGCCTTGAAACGTTGCTTACAAGTTGACTTAATTACACTGAAATAATAGTAGATAATATTGAAAATTTGATACTTTCTTGTTTGTATTTCGCAATTCTGATTCTTGAATGTTGTTTATTCCTTAAAGACGTGGCATGATTGGCAGAAACATACAAATAGGAACAACCTCCACCATACATTAAAAATGTTGCGTTGTTAAAATGTTTCATTGACCAAAAGAAAATGAATCAAAAGTTAAGTCTGTTCACCAGAAGGTAGGAAGATAAAGTCAATACGTAGCCATTGGCACAAAATCAACTGGATAAAATCACTCGGTTGTTTTTTCACATCACATTCACAAGCCGATATGTGACACACAACCAACAAATCAAATCACTCACTTCTTTTTTGTTAATTTCCTATGAGCAAGCTTGTTGTAATTTCATAGATGAAATTTCATATGAATGATAATTACAAATAATTAAAAATATTTAAGTATTGTAATTCCATCATGGAAGATAGGACAGAATTATACAACATGAAATTTTCTCAAAATAAGATCTTTTGAAACTGGAAAATTAAACCACAAAACTTCCTTCTTAGATCAATTTTTTTGAAGTGGTCGTAAAACAGTATTATTGTGTTCATGAAAATAATAATCCTAACTTACACCTTCAGTAAAATGTGTAATATTCTTTACCTTTAGTCAATTATATATGTTATATTTCATGCATTACAATGATAGGAAACTGGCATCATATATAGGTGATAGTTGAATAGCAGCCTCAGAAACTGCACTGTGGTATTAGTCATGAACAATCCCAGAGGGGTCTTGTTAGTGTACATAATCTAAAACAGTCATTTGGAACTAAAGAGCAAATGGGAAAATTGGCAATGAGATTCAGAAAAGCATCAGTTCTCAGTAGGATGCAACAGATTGTAATTATAGGGGATCAACTTATTTAGCAGACAGATAAATGAACAATTAATTAGCACCATGGGATTTAAAGAGATAAAGAATTTGGTCAAAGTTACAAAAGGATCTATAGCAATTTTCCCAATAAAAATACTGGCATCGAATCAAAGAATATTCAGAGGTAACCTAGTGTTTGAAACATGCAAATCATTTGACTTCCAGTTGATATGGACTAATTAGAAGACTGAATTGTTGAAATAGGGATATGCTGTGAGCTAAAACACAATTAAAGATTACTAGCAAATAACTACTGGATATTACTGACCGGACATTATAAATAACACACACATTATTTCTCAATATTGTAAAGAGCTCCTTTGTCATGTTAACTGTATATAATAGTGTCCATTTCTTTTGAGTTTGATTTCTGCAAAGTAATTGATAGGGCAAGATCACTATTTTATACTATCTGTGGTCAAAGATACAGGCTCTGCAGCTCCTATGATTCAGCTCTTCTTGTGCAGGTACTGCAAAATTCCCCTCCCAAACCCCACCCCCATCCATGTGAAGGTAAATAACATATGCCAAGCTGCAGGAATGTGCTCATTTGCATGGCCAAGATAGGAGCATCCTTTAGATTTTCAGATTTTAGATTTTAGTGTCACGTGTACTCAAGTATATAAATACAGAACTATAGTGAAAAGTTTATAATTTCACCACACGTGGTGCCATCTTAGGTACCAAAGTACCTAGGTCCAAAAGAAAGCTTAGGCACAAAGTAGTAAGAGAAGCGAGAGTTAAAAAGTTAAGCATTATTTCATAGAATAACAGAAAAATAAAGAAATAGGTTATAGTTTGCATTAAAGTTTTTTGTAGTTTAAATTAGGAAAACAAAGGAGTAAGCTAAAAGTTGAACAGTCTTTGAGTCCTCCGTTACATCGCTTTCCGGGAGACCTCATCTGTCTGTTATCGACATCGCCACAGATGCTGTTGCTGCTGCTGGACCATTCTCCCCCAGGTGCTTCAGGAACATGCCCAGGTGGGATCCACTCCCATGCTGAGCCGCGATACTGCCAAGAGACAGACTGACATACTACCAAGAGACCAGGCCTGGGACCCTCCACGAGCTGCCGAGAGACCAAACTAGGAGAAAAGAGAAACAGAAGAAGCAGAGGAGCTCCAGTTGGAGTATCCTACTCTGCTGCCATCTTGATCAGAATTGGTGGCACCACCCCAAGCAATCAGTCAGAATGTTGGATTAATACCAGACTGCTGTCACTGTGAGGGGACTCCTGCAAGGGCCTCAGCAAAGATCTGCTGCTATTGAACCAAGGGGACTCTGGGGGAGTTCCAAATCTATGAGTAGCTGCTCTGAAACCTGAGAGGTATCTCAATGAAGAAAGATTTGGCCGTTGTGGGGAAGTAGTTGTTTTTAAAAAATGTATAAACTGGGGCAAACTGGATTTTCTCCCTTAGTGATAATTGTTTTGTAATAATTTAACAAAACCTGCATGTAGTATGGAGTAAAAACCGAAAGAACTGCAGATGCTGTAAATCAGGGACAAAAACAAAGTTGCTGGAAAAGGTCAGCAGGTCTGGCAGCATCTATGAAGAAAATAAGAGAGTTAATATTTTGGGTCTGGTGACCCTTCCTCAGAACTGAAGGTGGCTGCGAAAACGTCAGTTTATATGCAGAAAAAAGGGGAGGGTGATGGGGTAGGGAGTAAACGATAGGATAGAGCCTAAAGAGAGAGAGACGAGCAGTTGGACAGACAAAGAGTTGATAACGATCAGGCTGGGAGGGTGAATAGTTGTTATTGATTGCTTAGCTTGGCTTACGTAAATTATCCACATTATGCAGAGCAAATTTTTATACTAATAACTTATACCCATTGAATAATCAGTAGCTGATTATGTTCAGAACAATTTTATATATCAATTTTCTGCAATTGATTGAAGAAGTCATTAAAGCTATTTGCATGCTTTTCTAACCACTTTTAAATGTAAGACTATTTAGATGTGGACATGAAAACAATAACAACACAAAGAAATCAACCAATGCTATCCGAAGTCAGATTTATTTCACAGTTCACTGAGATTGGGACATCCACAGGCCACATTAACCTGCAGGTAAAGGTGTGCCTCACTTTATTGAAATAAGACATTAATCCCAATCTGACTGTGAAGCTCCTAGTGCGGTCTGTGCACACAGTGGCATTGGTTTCATTCTGCTTGTTGAGCTTACCTAGTGGCATTTCAGGAGAAATGCCAGTTATACAAGAAATATCTATTCTTTTGCTGGAATGTTATACAACAATGTTAATGTATCCGGAAACATACTCTTCGGTCCAACCCATCCATGCCGACCAGACATCCCAATCTGACCTAGTCCATTTGCCCTTATGCCTTTAAACCCTTCATATTCTTATACCCACCTTGATGCCTTTTAACTGTTGCAATTGTACCAGCCTCCACCACTTCCATTGGCAACTCGTTCCATACACGCACTTCCTTCTGCCTGAAAAGGTTACCCATCAGATCCTTTTTTAGATCTTTCTGCTTGTACATGAAACCTTTACCCTCTAGTCTTGGACTCGCCTACCCTGGGGAAAACATCTTGGCTATTCAACATATCCATGCCCCTTGTCATTTTGTAAACCTCTATAAGGTCAATCCTTAGCCTCTAACGCTCCAGGGATTTAAGAAAAAAGCCCCACCCCATTCTGCCTCTCTCTATAACTCAAACCCTTCAGTCCCAACAACATCCTTGTAAACCTTTTCTCAGCCCTTCCAAGTTTAACAACATCATCCTCTAGAAGGGTGACCATAGTTGTATGTAGTATTCTAAAGGTGGCCTCACCAATGCCTTGCACAGCTTCAACATGACATCCCAGCTCCCACACTCAATGTTCTGACCAATGAAAACAAGCATGGCAAACCCCCTCTTCACCACCCTGTCTACCTGTGACTCCTCTTCAAAGGATCTATGCACCGGCACCGCAAAGTCTCTCTGTTCAGCAACAATTCCCAGAACCCGAACATTAACTTTCTAAGTCCTTGCCTTACCAAAATACAACATCTCATGTTTATCTAAATTAAACTCAATTGGCCACTCACCGGCCCCTTAGCCCATCTGATCAAGGTCCCATTGTCGTCTGAGATAACCTTCTTCATTGTCCACTACACCACCAATTTTGGTGTCAACTGCAAACTTGCTAACCATTCCTCCTATATTCGCATCCAAAATGACAAAAATCAGTGGACCCAACACTGATCCTTGTGTCATGTTGCTGGTCACAGGCCTGTAGTCTGAAAAGCAACCCTATACTACCACCCTCTGTCTCCTACCTTCAAGTCAATTTTGTATCTAATTGGCTAGCTTCCTCTGAATTCCCTGTGATCTAACCTTCCTAACCAGTCTACCATGCGGAACCTTATCAAACACTTTGAAGTCCACAAAGACAATGTCTACTGCTCTGTCTTCATTGACTTTCTTTGTCACCTCTTCAAAAAACTCAAACAAGTTAGTGAGACATGATTTCCCATGCTGAAAGCTGTGTTGACTATCCCTAATCAGTCCTTGTCTTTTGAAATATATGTCAATTCTGTCCCTTAGAATCATCTCTAACAACTTACCCATCACTGACATCAGGTTCACGGGTCTATAGTTCCCTGGCTTTTCCTTCTTAAATAATGGCACTACATTGGCCAACCTCCAGTCTTTTGGCACTTCACTTGTGGCTGTCAATGGTGCAGATATCTCAGCAAGAGGCCCAGCAATCTGTTCCCAAGCTTAACACAAAGTTCTGGGAAGTATCTGATCAGAATGCAGGGAGTTATCTGCATTTACGTGTTTTAAGACCTCTAGCACCACCTCTTCTGTAATATGAACTCTTTTCAAGACATCACTATGTATTTCCCCAAGTTTCCTAGCTTCCATGTCCTTCACAGTAAATACTGATGCAAAATATTAATTTAGTATCTCACCCATCTCTTGGGGTTCCACACAGATGACCACACTGATTGTTAAGGGGTCCTATTCTCTCCCTAGTTACTCTTTTGCTCTTAATGTACTTATAGAATCTCTTTGGATTCTCATTAAGTCTATATGCCAAAGCTATCTCATGTTCCCTTTTTGCCCTCCTGATGTCCCTCCTAAATATATCCCTACTGCCCTTCTATTTCTCTTGGGATTCATTGATCCCAGGTGACAAAGCTGACATATGTCTCCTTCTTTTTCTTGACGAGAGCCTCGATTTCTCGTGTCATCCTGCATTCGCTATGTCAACCAGTCTTGCCATTCACACTAAGAGGAACATACTGTCTCTGAACAAATTCCTCCCCTTAACCATCCAAACCCTTAACACAGACAGTCTCAGTCTATGTTTGGAAAGTTAAAATCCCCTACCAGTATAAGCTTATTATTCTTACAGGTATCTGAGATCTCCCTACATGTTTGCTTCTCAATTTCCCACTGATTATTGGTGGGACCTATAAGACAATCCCAGCATGGTGATCATTTCTTTCTTATTTCTCAGTTTCAGCCATATAACTTCACTGGACAATCTGCGAGGAATACCCTCTCTAAGTACAGCTGTAACATTATCCCTAAGCAAAAATACCTCTCCCCCTCCTCTCTTGCCTCCCTTTCTGTCCTTCCTATAGCATCTATACCCCTTGTGTTCATCCTAAAATGTGATTTCAGAAAGATGCCATACCTTGAATTTCACCAAATGAAGGAACAAAGTGTGTTTTTATTACCTTGAGTGCAGATTCATGATTGTTTAATTGTGATTCACTGCTGCTCAAATGTCCTTCATCTGATGTCATGATCTCACTATATACATATTGACAGTTAATTGTCCGACATCACTGATTAATTGGCTCAAGGTAAAATGCATGTTGTTAACACAAATTTGCATCTTAAAGTCTTGCTATTGCCTTATCACGTTGTTTCTCTGTGAACGAGTTTATTACTGCAGGCTATACTGCTACTGAGATGGTTATCTCTATTCAGCCAAGGTATTGACAAGCCTCAGTGTGTGGGCATATGTAGCTTTCCCTTGATTATTTCTTATATTTATAGTCTCAATATGTGCAAAATAACACATCTTCAGGAATTCTTGGAAGATTGAGGCTGAATTTCTACTTCAAAATCAAAATATTATAGGGTAGTTAATTATTATTTATTCTAGAAAGAAATTATTCTGCATTGTTTAACATTTTTCTAATTCTTAAAGCCAGATTTGGAAATTGCAAGGGAATGACCTCATGGAGATTACAAAGTACAGTGGAAAGCTGATATGCCTTTCAGACTTTGTCAGAACTAGTCAGTGAAACTAAAAGTGATTCATCTCAAGCATGTGTGACAAATATTATTGTATGGTAATATTGCAGTGAAAAGTAACTCAAAAGCCCTTAGTGAATATCAACATTTTTCTGCCATTATTTGTGCTGTCCTGCAGCAAGGACAGCTGTAAGCAAGGATTCCATAGCAGAGTGCTGTTTGGTTGATGAATTATATTCATGCCATGTCACAGATAATACATTAAAGCAAGGGAGGCATTTGCAGAATGACTTCACGTGGTCAAGATTCCAGGAATATTCCAAGCACTTGGAATATTCAGAAGTCAAAGCGAGAACTTACATTGCAAAGGACTTTATAAGACATCATCCTAGCGTAACAGGAACATTTGTAATGACTCCATTACAGCAAAATGGAGAACGATGGAAATCAACTGATTCATGTAGAAAAATGGTGATGTATAGTGAGACATCCCCTAGCTCTAAATAATTATTCAGGTAAATGCACGTGTACTCACTCAATGCCATCATTTGACTCTTGATTTTACGTAACATTTTATTCTTGCAGTAAATTCTTACATAAATGAGTTAACCCTATTTTTCTGAACCACATTATCTATATGGAAATCAACTAATTTGCTGGTTCAATAAAATATAAATACTTTTGGAAAACTAATATAACAATTCAGTATGTAATGGTACTCAAATATCTCTAACATGGTAAATATTGCAGTAAATCATTGACCTGTTAGTGGTATATTATCCAAAAGAACAGCGGCAGCATATTGTATTATTGACATTGTGATGATGTTGCTACTATCCTGTTGCTGTTGCAGCTGGGGGATGCTACTATTTTAATCTGACAGGTTAATGGGATGTCTAAATTAGTACTCATTCCTCTGATGGCCTTCTGAATTGCTCAGTTGAGAAATTAGGTGCCTCCCACTACAGATCATAGTGACCAAGTTGATGGTCTCAGGCATGTGGCCTGAATCCCAAGCAGTTCGTCACCGTCCACTTGTGGAGCACATAGCAGCATCTTTTCATATCTTATGTGGATTCAGGTGAACACAGTTCACTGTCTTAGAAAGGACACTGAAACCAGTGGCCTCTACTATTGGGTCAGTGATGAGTTGTGATTTATGCTGCATCAATCTCTCAATTTCTTGCATTTGGAAACCACCTGCATGACTATTGGCTACTGTTTTCCAAGATGGCAGTTTTAAGTACTTTCGTGATCAGTCGTTCAAGTTCTTTGGAATAGAAGAAATGGTGTCACTCATATTTTGATCAGTTTTGTGAAGCACACTAGAATCACAGTGAATGGGAACATGGGTTGGCACCAGAAGGCACACAGTTAGAGTGGAGTTAAATACCCCTGACACCATTATGGCAGTGATTACCTGCATTCCATAATCTTTGGTGATTGCAGGACCATGAGCCTGCATTGTATTCCGCAGGGAAGTGGATGAGAGCCATTGTTGCAGTGTGAAATACACTGGCTATGGGTGTCTCCTGTGTGTACTAGTTAAACAAGCATTTGCCAACTAGTGTTACTAAGAAAATGACGATGTCAAAAAGTGGCCTTGTGATCTAAGAGCACAAATTATGAGATAGAGAGCAGTAATGCCAGGAAGAAATAAGAAAACAAAGGACAGTGATATTGGATATAGATTTCAACATTTAAGGTATATTACATGCAGACCAGAGAAAAAGAGCAAAATTCTGCAGATGCTGGAAATCCTGAAATAAAGGAAGAACGTGCTGATTAAATCTCAGCAATTCAGGCAATATTTGCGGACAGAGAAAGGACGGGTTAATGTTTCAAGTCCATGACTGTACATCAGAGCTCAACTCAAGGTCCTTAGACCTGACCCGTGGAGAAAATGGTGCCTATCTTCCTTTATAGATGGGTGTAAACTATTTAAATCTGTACGTACAAGTAATGTTAAATTAGTTTTAGAAGACTATGTATATTCACTTCATTTTCGTTGAATGCTATGTGTAAACATCAAATGTAAAAAATCTGTGGGAAAATGCGTCTAAGCTTTTACTAAAAGTTCAAATGTGAAACTAATTACTGAAAATGCATCAAAGAAAATAGTGAACAAAATTACATTTCAGGGAAAAAAAACTGTTCACATAGTCTACATTTCTAGCTATGAGCTATTATTTTTTAACCAGTGAGTGCATTTAATAACTACCAATACTTATCACCCATAAACTTGTTTTTATTTTCAAAAAGCTTTTATAAATCACAGAATTGTGTCTTCTCATACTTAATGAAGAAATTAGGACAGTTAAGGCATTTTCTATTCTTTAAATGTAATTTTGTGGCTTCTGTAGCTGTGCATGCCATATTTGAAATGCTGGAGAGCCTTGTGACTGATCTTGATAGTAAATTTCATTTGCATTTTTCATTTGTATTTTTTTTAATTGTTGCATCAAAGTCAGAAGACACACTCCTATTTGGGTGAATCCATTGTGCTTTTCAATAAACAAGAAAAGAAATAAGTGATTCCAGATCATGAACATGTAAGCAAAAAAATGCTTTGCATATGCAATCTTACTAGGTCTTACAGGTATAAAATCATTAAGTATATTCAAAAGTTTACAAGACATTTCTAAACTGCAAATAGAGATTTAATTTGATATGGCACAACAAAAATGACATCATGTCAAACATGCTACAAACAGGAGCAATGTTTTGCTTTTTTGCAAAATATGCTGTTTGATGTAACTGTCATGTCCAAACCTCCCACCGCACCCCGCACCCCCCCCCCCCCCACCAAATAAAAACAAGTGGTTTTGAGCTTGGACTCAGTGTTGCTCATAAACTGAACCCAGACTATTTTTAGTTGCTGTTTGCCAACGGCCCAACAATCCTAAAATAATTAGAGATGACACACATGTAAGCAGCAAGACCGAATAGCCATCTCACTGAAAAAAATAAATAAAACAACTGACAATAATGAACTCACCCAGTTCTGTGCTGCTGTGTTAGTCAATGTTCTCAAGTCATAGAATCATTCAGCACAGAAACATACCCTTTGGCCCAACCAGTTCATGCTGAACATAATCCCTAACTAAACTAGTCCCACCTGCCTGCTCCTAGCCCATATTTCTCCAGACCTTCCCTAATCACGTACTTATCCAAATGTCTTTTAAACATCGTAATTGTGACTACATCAACCACTTCCTCAGGCAGTTCATTCCACATGTGAACCATCCTCTGTGTTAAAACAAATTTGCCCCTCGTGTCTTTTTAAAATTTCTCTCCTCACACCTTAGAAATATGCCTGTTGGTCTTGAAATCCCCCATCCTAGGGAAAGGACAACTCCATTAACCCTCTTCGCCTCATGATTTTATAAACATCTGTAAGGTCACCTCTCAACCTCCTACGCTCTGGTGAAAAAGTCCCTGGCCTATGTAGCCTTTCTTTACAACTCAAACCTTCCATACTCAGCAACATCCTGGTAAATCTCTTCTGAACCCTCTCTAGCTTACAAATATTCTTCCTGTTAATGGGCAACCAGAACTGGCACAGTATTTCAGAAGAGGCCTCACCATTGTCCTGTACAGTCTGAGCATGACTTCCCAAATCTTATACTCAAAGGACTGAGCAATGAAGGAAAGCATGTTAAATGCCTTTTTAACCATGCTGCCTATATCTGACGCAAACTTCCAAAGAATTATGTACCTGAATCCCTCTACCTGAATCTGCTCTTCTACACTACCCAAGGCCCTATCATTAATTGTATAATTCTTATCCCTGTTTGTTGTATTGACATGCAATATCTCACATTTATCCAGATTGAATTCCATCTGGATTTTTTCAGTCCATTAACACATTTGATCAAGATCCCTTTGTAATCTTAAATTATCTGTCCAGATAAGGACAACATGCCCTATTGTAACATGAATTGTTTCTGAATAATTCCAGGATTTTCATCACTTCAACTGGAAACTTAGTCCATGTTCTAGTCATTCATAATTCACTCACCTTAGTTTATGTCCCCTAGTTAGATTCTTGCAATTTAAAGAAATATTCCAGTTTTCCTTTTTCCGTATATTTCACTGCCTTGCATGCATCTATAACCTCAACTTTTAGGTGTCTTTTTTGGAAAACTTTAAGCTGAGTCTTTCAGGCACTAAACAATCTTCTCAGTCTCCAATATAGCATGCAGGAATCACAGCTTCTTGCAAGCTGGAAATGCATTGCCAACCATATATGTTTAGATAAAACAATATATTGTGGTCCTCGCAGCTGAAGTAAGCCCAACACACTTTCTCTTTTCAAATAAGGTTTCTAATGTTGGATCAGATACCCTCTTGGATAGCTAATTACCCTAGCTATTGGACTGACTGCATTCAGTAAACCAAAAGAGAGTTTGTGAGGCTTAGCAGGCAGCACTTAGTTCAACCACGATCAGTAACATAGTGTAACTGAAATCTACTTGACTGAATGTGGAGCCTAGAGGACAGTCTCCACATTCAAATTCTTTCTTCAAATACCATGAGTGGAATAAAACAGATATCTATCAGCATTTGTTACTGACAAAGTCTGTTTCAGTATTGCATGATGCCCTACAGACTAAGTTCACCCACTGCATTCCAGCAGATAGTTTCTCATTCATGTCAAATGTCCGGGGCACTCGACCTACTTAATACCATGAGAGGAATCAAAGCGAATCAAGAATTGGTCAGGATTCATTTTAATGAGTTACCAAATGGTTCCAGGTAGAATCATATTGACCAATCCTTGAGGTTGCTCTTCAGGCAAATCTTCTGCCTTAACCAAATTAACTGCATGTTATTGATTCCCTTGGCCTAGCATTATATGCACCAGGCTTGGTTATTCCAACAACACCTTGGTCAGAATTGTCAAAAGCCATAAGACCTGAAAGATTATCCCATCTTCCCTTTCTTGTCAAATGTTGCCCAGACTGTATAGCATGTAACTGTGAAACTTGACAAAAGTATTTCAAACAAAAAAAAAAGTGCAGATGGCTACATTTACGTATCAGACTGTCATGACTGGCCACGGGAGATATACCAGAGGACTGGAGGACAGCCAATGTGATACCAATTTAGTACTCAAGTAGGCAGCAAGGGATAAGCCAAAAAACTACAGGCCAGTCAGTCTAACCTCAATAGTAAGGAAACTATTGGAAGCAATTCTGACGGACAGGATTAATTTGCAATTGGAAAGGCTAGAATTAATCAAGAACTGTCAGCATTGTTTTGTTAAGGTGAACCATATCTGACCAACTTGTTTGAACTTTGCAAAAAGGTAACCAGGTGTGTGGATGAGAGCAATGCATTTGACATAGTCAACTTGGAATTTAGTAAGACTTTAGTTAAGATCCTGCATGTGAGACAATTGGGAAGTTAAGAACCCATGGGATCCAAGAAAATTTGGTAAACTCGATACAGAATTGGCCGAGTGGAGAGAAGCAGGGGGTGACAGTTAAGTTATTTTGTGACTGGAGACCTGTGTCTGGTGGAATTCTGCAGGGATCGGTGTTAGGACCTTTGCTGTTTGAGGTACATATAAATGATTTAGATTTGACTGTAAGAGGGTTGATCAGTTAATTTGTGGATGATATGAAAGTTGGTGGGTTGGGAATTAGTGAATATGATAGCCTTAAATTACAGGTGGATATAGATGGAGAGGCCAGATGGGCTGATCAGTGGCAAATGGATTTCAATCTGGACAAATGTGAGATGAATGCATTTCAGATGGACAAACAAAACAGGGGAATACATGATGAATAGTGGAACCCTGGAAAACACTGAGCATCAGAGGGACCTTGATGTGTGTGCTAGCCAGTTACTTAGGGTAGCAGGGCAGGTAGATAAAGTGGTTAAGAAGGCCTATGCCTTTATTAGCCAAAATATCGGTTTAATGCCAGGGAGATTATGCTGAAAGTGTATAAATTGTTGGTTAGGCCACGGCAAGAATATTGTGTACAGTTCTGGAAGCTACATTATAAGAGGGATGCAGTTACACTGGAGAGGGCGCAAAGAAGATCTCTAATACCTCTCTCACCTTCCTGGACCTCTCTGTCTCCATCTTGGGTAACCACCTAGAAACCGATATCCATTTCAAGCCCACCGACTCCCACAGCTACCTAGAATACGCCTCCTCCCACCCACCTTCTTGCAAAAATGCCATCCCCTATTCCCAATTCCTTCGCCTCCGCCGCATCTGCTCCCAGGATGAGGCATTCCACTCCCATACATCTCAGATGTCTTTGTTCTTCAAGGACTGCAACTTCCACCCCGCAGTGATCGAGAACGCCCTCGACCGTGTCTCCCGCATTTCCTGCAACTCATCCCTCACACCCCATCCCCGCAACAACCAAAAAAGAATCCTCCTTGTCCTCATGTACCACCCCACCAACCTCCAGATCCAACGCATCATCCTCCGACACTTCCGCCATCTGCAATCCGACCCCACCACCAAAGACATTTTTCCCTCCCCACCCATTCTGCATTCCGGAGGGACCACTCTCTCCGTGACTCCCTTGTCCGCTCCACACTCCCCTCCAGCCCCACCACATCCGGCACTTTTTCCTGCAACCGCAGGAAGTGCTACACCTGCCCCCACACCTCCTCCCTCATCCCCATCCCAGGCCCCAAGAAGACTTTCCACATCAAGCAGATGTTCACCTGCACATCTGCTAATGTGGTATACTGCATCCGCTGTACCCGTTGTGGCCTCCTCTACATCGGGGAAACCAGGCAGAGGCTTGGGGACCACTTTGCAGAACACCTACGCTCCGTTCGCAATAAACAACTGCACCTCCCAGTCGCGAACCATTTCAACTCCCCCACCCAATTCCTTCGATGACATGTCCATCCTGGGCCTCCTGCAGTGCCGCAGCTATGCCACCCGAAGGCTGCAGGAACAGCAACTCATATTTCGCTTGGGAACCCTGCAGCCCAATGGTATCAATGTGGATTTCACAAGCTTCAAAATCTCCCCTCCTCCTACCGCATCTCAAAACCATCCCAGCTCGTCCCCGCCTCCCTAAACTGTTCTTCCTCTCACCTATCCCCTCCTCCCACCTCAAGACGCACCACCATTTCCTACCTACTAACCTCATCCCGCCCCCTTGACCTGTCCGTCCTCCCTGGACTGACCTATCTCCTCCCTACCTCCCCACCTACACTCACTTTTACTGGCTCCATCCCCGCCTCTTTGACTTGTCTGTCTCCTCTCCACCTATCCTCTCCTCTATCCATCTTCTACCCGCCTCCCCCTCTCTCCCTATTTATTTCAGAACCCTCTTCCCCTCCCCCATTTCTGATGAAGGGTCTAGGCCCGAAATGTCAAGCTTTCCTGCTCCTTTGATGCTGCTTTGCCTGCTGTGCCTGTTGTGTTCATCCAGCTCTACACCTTGTTATCTCGGATTCTCCAGCATCTGCAGTTCCTATTATCTCCTTTACCAGGATGTTGCCTGCTTGGGAGAGTTCAGACAGACTGGGATTGTTTCCTTTGGAGCAGGGGAGACTGAAGGGGGAATGTATTGAGACATATAAATTATGAGGGTCATAGACAGGGTAGAAGGGAAGAAACCTTTCCCCTTGATGAAGAGATAAATGACGAGGATATATGGATTTAGGGTAAGGGGCAGGAGGTTTAGAGCAGATATGAGGGTGGTGGGAATCTGGAGTTCATTGCCTGTTAGGGTAGTAGAGGCAGAAGCACTCACAACATTTGAGAATATTTAGATGTACACCTGTGATGCCAAGGTATATAAAGCTACAGGCCAAGTGCTGGAAAATGGGACTAAAATAGTGATTTGGTTGTTTTTGACTGATGCAGATTTGATGGGCCAAAAGGCCATTTTCAGTCCTGTAGACATCTATGATGCTGGATCCCTGGAAGCTGGTTCTCAAACTGAGTTTTTCCAAAAACTTTGTTTTAAAATATAACAGTGCTTTATGATTAAGAAACATGTGCCATTATAATTTTTGATGTGCCCTGTAAAACAGTGTACTGTAACATGGCCTCCTATGCACCATTCCAGTTATCCACTGCTGAAACCCTCAATCATGCCTGTGATACCTCTACACTTGACTACTCCATTGCACTTCTGGCTGATAGTCCATGTTCTACCCTCCCTAAACATCAAACCACCCAAAACTTTGTTGCTGGTGTCTTAACTTTCCCCAATCACCCCTGTGTTCAGTGACCTAATAGGATCCTGGTCTAGCAAATCTTGATTTTTAAATTCGAGTCAATATTTTCAAATCTCTCCATGGCCAAGCACTTCCAATTTCTGTAGTCACATCCAGTTGCACAACTCTGCATATCTGCACAACTCTAATTTTAGCCTCTTGAGATTCCCTGGTTTAATTGTTCCGCTATTGGTGTCATACCTTCAGTTCATATAATTATAGAGTCCCTACGGTGACAATGCTGACACTGTATTTTGCCCTGAGTTTTCTTTCTAGAGAGGTTGTAAAGGCAAAGGCGTTGTAGAGTCTAGGGAGCTACAAATTTAAAACAACTCAACAATGGAAAGGGAGTGGCCAGTCCTCCCAGTTCAGGGTTTTCTACTTTTTTTTAAGCTGTAGCAGTCACAAGATGTTTTGAGCACTAGAAGGTTTGCAAGCTTCAGTAAATGATTCCTAACTGACTTTCTCTGAAATCTCTCTGGATATTGTACCCTCCTGCCTGAAAAAATCTGTGTTTGAGTTTAGCTTTTTGCCAAAAGGTGTGTTTATGGGATTTTAATATATTGGAACCGTTAATTAGTTAACATGCTGTATCGGGTCAGTTAAGTTTTGCAAGAGTTAAGTTACTCTAAATTCCTCTTTCTTTTGTTCGTGTTTCAACTGTAGTGTTTAAGTAAATTGTTTTTCTTAAAGCAGAGTGGTTTGACCAGTTGCATCACACCTGGAACACCCACTTTGCATCCACCTTTAAAATAAGAAAAAGTTAGGGCCTAGGCTACCTTCTGAAGGAATTTTGAGAGGGTCTGGCCTGGTCCATAATACTGCAGGGCAGATGGAAGCCATTTGACCCATTGAGTCCACATCAACCTTCCGAAGAGCTGGATGCCCAATTCTACACCCCTACCCTATCCCTCAAATTAATCATAGCCGACTGAGCAAGCCTGCACATCCCCTGGACACTGTGGGCAATTTAGCTTGGCTAATCCACCTAACTTGAGCATCTTTGGATGGTGGGACAGTAATCTAATGCTGGAACCGGACCCGGGTCCCTGGCGCTGTGAGGCAGCAGTGCTAACCATTGTGTTGCCCAAAGTCACCTCGACACTGAGTTCTGGATTGACTCACAATGTCATGCTTCTCTGCCTCTTTCCAAGCACCTTGGGATGCTGTCTTATGTTCAGGTTACCAAATATGTTTTTGTTATTGATTTTACAATTGTCCATAAACACATTCCATGTTTGAAATGATAGAATAAGCACCATTCTGAAGCATTCCAAATAACACACAAATCTCATCAAAAGACATTAATTGGACTATTTCAGCTGTATTTAATTTAGCTTTCTCATAGGGGCCAGGATTTCTATCGGAAGCACTTCTGCGAAACGATGCATCGATGGTTGAGGCTTTTGATCCCAACTTTAATCTTCATGAAACCATTGCTAAGGTAAGGAAGTTTCTCATACTCTGCATGTTAAAAGATTAAGGTCTGAATCTGTGCTCATGATTCTTTACATATAAACTTGAAAAGCATTTGTTTCTTCCAGAAAGTGGAGCATCACAACTAAGATTCATGAAAGGTAATTGATACACAGTACCAGAATGTTCACCTTAATTTTTATGATTCTTTGATTAGCATCTTTGATTAATTTTGAAAGATAGTTGTTTAAACTCATATCTCTCATAATTCGTTTCTCAGGTTCAATGATATCATTCACTTCTATAAGTGATCTATGTGCTTTTTTCTGAAATGATTGGCCCTCAGTCTACAATGACCACTTTTTAATAGCATCATCGAGGAATATTATAATGCTATCTCCTTGTGAGCAGGACCAGAAACTGCCATTTTCTGCACGTATTATCTTTCAGTTTTTTCTCTCAAGGTGAACCAAATAAACACTTAGTGAGGTGAGACTTGATTTGAATCATTGAGCTACTTTATTTCCCATTAGTTGAGCATACAGAACAAGAGTTACAATCAGATTCAATTGTTTCCAGCAATACAATTTGCTTTTGCCCAGTGATATAAAATAATGAACTAGACTACACCAAACCACATCAGCCTGTGGTTTGAGCTGCTTAGAAGTAACTTTCTAACATCTTTTTCTAGTAATTCCTTGTTTTTGCAGTACTCTGTGGCCTTGCTGTCTCCAGTTTTTACAGTTTTCTCTCTTAATATAACATGATTCCATTGTCAGCTGAATAGTGTTGATAGAGCAGCACTGAATGAGATGAATAACGGGAATGATAACGTTCATTTCATTGTCACCAGCAATGCATGTTAAGGTGTCCCATCTGAAACTTACATTCATCATTGCCAATGTTCTGTAAAATTAATCAAGGATTTAATCAGGAGTTAAATTTCATTTAATAGTAACACATCTAGCAATTAGCACACCAATGTCTTCCATGATAACATAGAATATAGAGCAGTACTGCTCAGGTACAGACCCTTTGGCCCACCATATATGTGCAGACCATAATACCATTCTAAACTGAACCCATCTGCCTGCACATGGTCAGGATCTCTCTATTCCTTGTCTATTCACATGGCTGTCTAAATGACTCTTAAATGTTATTGTATCTGCTTCTGCCATTTCCCCATAATTTGAAATCACAAAGCTTGACAATAATTATTACCATCATTTATTTAAATCATGGAATTGTATGATGGCCCCCTCAGAATGAAGGTACATGTGAGTATTCCCCTTCCCTGTGTTCCATTTGATGATATATGTCAGTCATTTCTTTCTGTTTGCCAGCTTATAGGATACCATAAGAATGTTGGCAGATCTGTGAATTAATAGTTTCAAGCTTACATCGACATTTTCAGCTTGGCAATGCTTTGCTCATTTCTGCTGCTGTTGCTAGTAATCTTTATTGAATTGTGTAAGGTTAGGCATATGAAAACACAAGTCTTCAATTGCATCCCTAATAGAATGAACTACAAATAAATGCTAATGCTGAAATATTCCATAATTAT
This sequence comes from Ginglymostoma cirratum, assembly GCA_024137785.1. Lineage (NCBI taxonomy): Eukaryota > Metazoa > Chordata > Chondrichthyes > Orectolobiformes > Ginglymostomatidae > Ginglymostoma > Ginglymostoma cirratum. The sequence goes on from JAHRHZ010000268.1 coordinate 28,110,991, forward strand.
AGACTGGAGTAATACTTGGAGCAGCACTGTAAAAGATTTGATAGACCAACATGATATTGAAAGGGAGACTTTCACTTCTGTAGTACCAGTATGACCTCATGACATCTCAAAATGCTTTACAACTAATCAAGTACTTTTAAAATCTAGTCAATGTTGTAATGTAAAAAAACCACAGCAGATGATTATGTATACTATAAGTTCCCCAAAATAGCAATCAAATAATGAGCAGATAATTTTTGTTATATTACTAATTGAGGAGTAACTATCAGCCCAGTTATCAGTGATAACTCCCCTGCTTGTTTTTGAATATTGCATGCAATCTTTTACAGAGAACAGACATGGCCTCAATTTCAGATCTCATTTGAAAGAAAGCACCTTCAGCAGTGCAGTACTTCCTCAATACTGCACTGGAGTGTTAGTGTAGATGTTTGTGCTAAAGTTTCTGAAATAAGCCTGTCAATCTTCTGCTCCATTACACCAATGTTTTTATTTGTTAAAAATGTGTTAAGATGAAAAAAAAGTGCCCTATGAGATCAGAACCCTAATCATATAATTTAGCTGTCAGCAATAATTACACCTGCAGAAATGCTGATATGGATCTAAGCTTAAATTTACAAATGGAGCTGTTTCAACAAACAATAATGTATTCCGGATGAACAACAAGTGACTTTTATTTCATAATTCCTTTGGGTACAGAATTAACTTTATTTCATTGTGGGTTAACATGCATTGTTAATGGTGTGTCAAAGAGAAATTGCTCCCTGTTGGCTTAGTTGTGTTATATAAAATTTAGCTTAAAATACCGGGATGGTGTTGAGTTCACTTACTGTCTTGTGTTCTTAGTCCACCTAAGATGAAATAGTAGCATTGGAGGCATCATAATTTGCTCCAGTACCTGGGCTATAAGACAAAAACATTTTAGCCCTTGACTGTTATACAGGAATCCTTGTTGGAAATGGAAGCATCAGGTGACAAATCCCCAGTGGTCAGCTTATACTTTCCATGTTTGCAAATATCAATAAGTTAGGAGAGGCTAGAAATCCAAAGACTCAGTGAGACCTTACTTTGAATCCCGCCATGGAAAATGGTGAATTTCAAATTCAATATAAAATATAGGACTCAAAGTCTATTGATGACCATGAAACCATTTTCAATTATCAGTAAAACTATCCAACTGTTGTCAATGGGCTCCAGTGAGCACTTGAAAGGCTAATGGTGACATGGAGAGGGTTGAAAGATGGGATGTGGTTAATGACAAATAAGCTGTGCGGCCTGGTGCTTAAAAAGAGCTAAGTGTTGGAATGTGCAGTTGTATAATCAAGGAGGCATGTGCACTGCAGGAAATGTCGGTTTGTGGCCACTTTGTATTATGTTGTACTATGTACAATGTCGAGCTGTCAGTGCATGACCGGCTGGGGTTCCAAGATGGTGCTTGTGCCAGGGATGCTGATATTCTAGCAGAAGCAAGCACTTCCAGCTCTTGGGAGCCAGAGAATTGTGCGAGCATCAGATGAGAATGGCACAGTAGAAGCATGGTAGACGTTTAATGAGGTGACTTCGCACAAAAGCACGAGAAAAGTCCTTCGACCTGGCATAGAGAAATCCTCCGCGAAACAAAATGAAAGTGACACTTTGCCAGAATATGGTAAGATTCAGCTGTGTTTGTTGAATGCAGTCTGCCAGATTTAAAATCTTCTCCAAGACTCAAGCAGAAAATTACTAACAACTGCAAGCAAAAGTGAACAATACCTGTTATTGCCAGGAATACGGCAACATGAATGTATTTATGTGACCTTATTCTAATTGGAGGCATTTAAAAATATTTGCAAACCTGAAGTAAGTTACTACTAGATTATGTGATGACACCTGCTATCTGCTGGATTGAAGTTAGAGTGCACTTTTCTGACCTGGCTCAGAACTTGTCGTGCACCATTCCTAGAGAAGTTGGGTCGTTAGAAACCGTGTTGTTTGGATATATTGTGTGAACTATGGTAATTGAAGGCAAAATATTGGTATAAAGTGCATGATGGTAAATTAACAAGGCAAAAAGGTTGCAGGATGATTGCCTGATGGAAGTATAATGCCACCTCTAACCAAAACCTCAAACTTAAACTATAGATTGTATGGATTCATTCAACATAAGACTATTTGAAGCACTTTTGAAACTACCTAAAGTTATAAATAAGGCAGAAACACTCTTAAATAATAAAATGTGTTTTTTGTAACAAATATTGTTTACGTAGGTTTGAGACCCATGACCTTTAATATTTCAGCAATTTTTTAATGATGTGAAATAAATGCTCCTATTATGAAATGTGTTTTAAAAATATAAGGGTGTTCATCTCGGGCATGTCAAGAAAGTTGAGACTGCCTGGTATAATACTGTCTACATAATCCATAGCAAAATAAAAAGTGCCAATTCGATAACAGCCTTTTTATTACTTGCAAATTTATGTGATTCCCAAAGACACATTTAAATAATTTAGCATTCTTATTATGAATGGAAATAAATCTATTTGATTATCGTCCCACATTTTGTAATAAGGAGAGTGAGGCTATCAGAACTCACTTAATAAGGATAACAGGAAGCAAACACTCCACACACAGAGACGTAAATAAAGAAATCAGGAAGTCAATGCCTAAGTTTCCTTTCTCTTCTAAGAGCTTCACGATAATACTATCTCATTAACAAAAGGAGGGTGTGCAGATGCAGTACTTAACACTAAACATGCCAGAAAAAGTTATTGATTGTTCATTCAAATGTAGATGAATTTTAATGATGTGATAAGTCTTAAATTACCGCCAAACAATTTCTCTGCCATTGAAAATGTATTCTTAAACTAGGGAAGATCACTTCCTCAGGTTTTGATTATCGCCTGAGATTTGAAAAAAAAGGCGGAATCTTTCCAGAGCCTGAACGATAAGGTCTATAGTGAGAAGATTTGGGAGAATTCTGAGAAGTTGAGCCACAAGTCCCAAGGTTGGGAGTAACAAGTTTCTTTTTCTGAATAAATTCTGAAGGTGGTGATGAGATTCTCACTAGTAAGCAGCAAGAAGCCTATCGTTGGGGATTATCACTCATTATCGTTCTCATTACAGCCTAATCTGGCTGCATTAATATCCAGGTTCCTAATTTCCACTCGCTGGATAGAAGCTATTTATAGAGAGTTCCCAAAATGAAAGTCAATTTGGTTACCTGGCAACTCCAGCTCACCACTTGCTCCATCTTAGACAACTAGCACCAACACTTCAGGGAATTCACACAACATCCACAGGGTGCAGGCATCAGACACCTGCCAGCTTCTCCCGATCATCATGAAACATCTCTGATGCATTGCTGCACTGCCGTGCTGCACTCTGAAGTGCATCGGCACCTTCATTGCAATGCTGCTGCAGGGACACTTTGCACACGGACAGGCACGCAGCTCATGGACTTCACCAGGCTGTATCTTTGGGCTGCCCACTTGCTTTCTAAGCAGTTACCTAGAACTTACTTGTCTGCTCATAGCATCCTGCCTTGACTTGCCTTTTAGTGCCGGCACAAAGTCAAGCAGCCTGTCATGGCTGTCTGCAGTCAGGAGGGTAACCATGTTGCTTTACAGCACTGTGCCATGTCAATCTCACACCTGCAGCATGTGTCAGCCACACATTTGGCAAACACACTGCATGTGGTGCAAGCAAATTGACATATCTCAAAGTCTGATTGGTGTACTCCTCAGTCAAGTGATGGGAGACACTGTACAGTCAGCGGGTCCCAACATTATCGGTCAAAGACAGCCTCTAATACCGTCTGGTAGCATGGGCACAGTCATTTAGCCACTTAGGGGAGAGGTCAGGGTCAGCATCATGTCCTCGTAAGGAGCAAGGATCAGAAAGTCAGGCACTCCACCATCCATCTTAGCTCTTTCTGCATTATTATGGGGTCTTCCAGAGTGAGAGGAAGGAAGGGATTGTGTGAGATGAAAATGAGTGGCACAGCAGTTAGTGCTAGGACAGGCGGAAGAAATGTGGTGAGGTACCCCGAGTGAGTGAGCAAACAGCACGGAAGCCATGTAACGTTTATGGTGTGAAGGAATTGGATGGGTAAGAGCAAGTGATAGAAAGTGCTGCTCATGATAGTGAGATTGTTAGCCCATGATGCTTGGTGTAATCTGGGAGCATTAGCAGAGATTGAGTGAGTGTGAGGTAGCAGAAAGAAGATGGTGGCACTTACCCTGTTGGAGAGAAAAAGGCCATTTAGCTTGTTCCTACATTTGCTGCCCCTTCTTTCAGACAGCTAAGATCTTCCTAACTCACGTGGCAACCTCGGGCCTGGCTGATCGAGTCAGGTGTCTTGGCCTCTGCCCTGGTCCTGGAGGAAGAGGACATCCAGCACGACCACCTAGTTCTGTCCGCAAAGTGGGGGACCTATTTCCCCTTATCTGTCATATTCAGGGCAAATGCCACAAACTGTGTGGCACAGCTCCTGCTTAAAATGCTTGAGTGGCGCACCACAGCCAGTTAAAGATGTTGCCAGCGCCAAGGATGCTGGTCTATTCAGGCAGTAGTGAGTACCTCCAGCTGTGACAAACTGGTGAATTGGCCTAGCATCGGGCATTTTAAGTAGTTAATGAAGCAGGTTTGGGATGATAAGACAAAAAATATTGCTGGGCCTTACAGAAAGAAATCTTCCATGAAACTCATTGGAAATAATACTTGACAAAACGTGTCAGGATTCAGCTCATTATTCTGATTTATCTTTTTCTTACTATTTCTTTTGTTTCTCTTTTAATCTCGTATTCCATTCTTTCACTTTATTTCACTTTTTGAATATTAATTTGATATTTTATTCTTCCTGCTTCAGATTCTGCAGGCAGGACATTTTCACTGGCTTTGGCACCCACTATTGGGTGCCTTATCTTGTACTTGAAGTCAAGAGGACTATGTGGACATTGAGATACTGGACTGGAGTATCCTTGTGCTGTGGGTGTCTGCACATAGGCTGACCCTGATGTTGCATGCCTCTTTATCACCAATGACTGCTTATGTCCTGTAACAGTTGTTAATTTACATCTGTACACAGTAGGTTCTTAAATACAACTATCAATGTAATGTGTAAAACTTTTTGTCACATGTTCATTCAAGTTTGATGTCTTCCTTTACTGATGTCAGAGTCATGTGATCAGTTACATTGTCGAGATCACCATGGATTCCATTAACATCATTAATACCATCATCGATTTTAACACCATGATCATCATCTCCCACACAAACCTCCTCCCTTGCCCACTCTAACCCCCAATCCCCAAAATCCAAAACTCACTGGTTAAGAAGACCTGGAACTCTGACTGGATTCCTTAATCTGGTCTTGAACATTGGATGACAGTTTTGTATTGTGCCTGGATTTGTTGTACCATTCTGTACGCTCTCTGATTTAGTATATGCCATAGCTGTCCCACATCCTGTGATAACCATATTTGATTTCATGTCATGGCTCGAGTAACTTCATTGCTTTTTGAAAATTCATTCATGGGAAATGAACACCTCTGGATCAATCAGTATTTATTGCTCATCCTCATTGGTCAAGCTACTCCTCTGAAATTTAACCGGTTTAACCATATCACTTGGTCTATTTGCCTGATGACCATGGCTTCTGACTACCTGTCCCTTATGAAGACCTCCTTTAGGTGCCCACTGTGCCCATTGGAGATATCCTCACCTTTTAACCTCTCAACTGAAACTAGATAAACCATCCCCTCCTCACCTCCACATCCCCACCCCTTACTCAGTCTGGCAGGTGGGGCCTCCTGATCCCCTCATCTTACTTGCAGAGAGACCAGCTTCTCTAACCTCATCTCCATAGGTTCTGTATGTAGTTCTCAAGCCTAACTCTGCTGGGGTTATGAGCTGCAGTACCCTTCCCTAAAGTAGGACTACTTCTTCAGATTGGGTCAGAGATCTCATCTTGAGCCAGTTAACACCTGGCAAAGTGTAGTGTCTATGAGGCAGCCAGCTTTTGTGTGGGTAGACTCCTGGCTGACTACTAATCAAGAGTGCAGGGGACATAGTACCCCAAAGAATCCAGCTCACTATTGATTTCTAAGAGAAATATCATTTAAACCAACTTTATTAAGTTTGTTGAAAACATAACAGAGAGCATAAAAATATGAATGCAGTGGATACTATAAATATGATCTTTTAGAAAGCTTTCAATAAAATGCCACTGAGCAGACTTGGAATTGATGGAAGAATGGCTGTAAAGCAGAAGGTCAGAGCATCAATCGGATTTGACTTGGGGCCAGTGTTATTCACTTTATACTTAAGATTCAAAAATTGAAGATGTATTGGTGTTGAAGTTTTTGGATGACATCAGATTGAGTGGTATGGCTAGTCATGTGGAGGACTGCACAAAAATTGAGGAAAACATAAATGGGGCAGAAAATGGCAAGTTTAATTCATCAATATTGCAAAATGCTAATTGTTCATTTTGGTTGGAAGAATGAAGAGGCCATTCATTCCTTGGGTGGCAAAAAGCTAAATAGTACAGAAGAGCAGATCTGGAATTGCATCCATTGAAAATGGTAACACATTGAAAAGACTACGATGAGTACAAAACGAGTATTTGGCTTCCGTTTCAGAAGAATAGAGTAAAAGAAAATTTAAAAATATTTTGACTCAGATTTTGAAATAAACAGTGAACCTATTGTGTGCAGCAGGATTGAAGGGCAGGGCAACGGAAAGGAAAACCAGATAAATGGGGGTTGCGGTGTTGAGGGCAGGGATTTGTACAAAAAGTATTTACAAGGGTGTTACCAAGACCAGAGGATTTGAGTTATAAGGAGAAGCTGAATAGGTTGGGACATTTTTCCCTGGAGCGTAGGAGGCCGCGGGTGACCTTTATAAAGGTTTAAAAAATCATGAGGGACAGAGATAAAGTGAACATTCAAGGTCCTTTTCCTAGGGTAGGGAAGTCCAACCAGAGGGCGTCGGCTTAAGGTGAGAGAAGAAAGATCTAAAAAGGGCCTGAGAGGCAATTTTTTCTCTCACAGGGTGGTGCGTATTTTGAATGAGGTGCCAGAAGAAGTGGTAGAAGCAAGTACAATTACAATATTTAAAAAATATTTGGACAGGTACATGGATCGGAAGGGTTTAGAGCAATGTGGACCAAAAGCAGGCAAATGGGACTAGTTCAGTTTAGGAAACTTGGTCAGCATGGACATGCTGGGTCAAAGGGCCTGTTTTCCATGCTGTATGAATCTATCACTCAATAACCATTTGAACGTGCAAATTCAAGAACATTGTGGACAAATAGGTGAAGTTCCTGCCCAACTGATCCCTGCTGCTTGAAAAATAAGTTGGGTGTGAGTGCCATTATTTTCTCCCCTGGAGCCTGTTCAAGTGTGCAAAACTTTTGGGTTCAGCTTAAGTGAAATTGCTGGAAGTCATGGCGTGATTCTGTCCTCACAAGCAGGTATTTTTGGCATTCGCTATTATTCAGGTGGACACAAAATAATTCTGTGGGGCTTTTTTTTTCTGGAAAAGTGGATGAGTTATCCTTCTTGTCCTGACCAATACTTACCCTCTATCAACAATACAGAAACAGAGTATATGGCCATTGGCAGGTTATTTTTGAGGGAGCTTGTAATAAGCAAACTGGTTGCCACATTTCTCCAATACCATGTTGGATACACTTCAAAAGTAGCTAATTTGGTGAAAAGTGTTTTGAAGCATCTAGTGAAAAGTGCAAATCTTTTCTTTTTCTTTGCATTGTTTGATACCCAGGTATCAACACACAAAGAAAACGTTTTCTTTATGCTGTTGATATTCCCTACTTTTTGTTCAGAAATCATTGTTACTTGTTGTTGTATGTTGCCCTAAAAGAGGGCAATAAGCTACCTCTGTGACTTGTTCTTGATCTTCTGTAATCTGTGAGGATCCTGAATTAGATAGTGTTATGTCTGTGTTGGATCCACAGTAAATATAGTCATGATCAGTTTATTAAACTTTAAAAAAAACTGTTTGCTGGCCTATGAGAGATAAAAGGTACTGCAGATGCTGGAGAATCCGAGATAACAAGCATGGGGCTGGATGAACACAGCAGGCCAAGCAGCATCACAGGAGCAGGAAAACTTGACGCCTCGGGCCTAAACCCTTCATCAGAAATGGGGGAGGGGAAGAGGGTTCTGAAATAAATAGGGAGAGAGGGGGAGGCGGATAGAGGATGGATAGAGGAGAGGATAGGTGGAGAGGAGGCAGACAAGTCGAAGAGGCGGAGATGGAGCCAGTAAAGGTGAGCCTATGTCTGACATTGATCGCTTGGCTTCCAGATCTATTTTGACAGCTCATTTGTCACAGAACTGACACGGATTTTTAGACAGGTGACTAGTCTACTCTAATGTATCACCACATTCCCTCATTATGATTGTTGGTTGGTAGAAGCGAGTGTTTTCCATTTTTTACTTGATCACAAGAAAAAGCTTGAAGTAATGTATTTTCTTCTGTCCTAGAAAGTTTACATTAATATTAGAATCTACCACAAAAAAATTGAAGTATTTATTTTGATGTTCCTGGACAATGGAACGACTCCAAGCCCTAAATCTAAAGAAATCAGAGCAGACAAGTGTCTAATTATTTTGGTATTGTGCTTTAACTGTTATTAGAAGCTTAATTTATCAATTTTCATATCAATTTTCATCAGTCCATCATCTTCCTTTCCAAGAATTTTTTTTTTCTTATTTCTGTGGCTGTGTCCTGGTAGCAATCTGAAAAAATGCTGCGGTCAAAGAATGTGGTTGCTATATTTCTGTTATTCTGTTAAAATGACCATTTTAAATCATTGCGGTAAGTATCCATTCATAAATATGTATAAAATACAGCTATGCACATTAAAATATATTTTATTTGTAACTAGTGTATAAACACATGTACACTTGATTTGAAAAATATTTTTAGTGGAATAATAAATCACGCAGGTGAATAGTCAAGATGATGATAAATGTGTGAATGAATGACTCAACAGCTGTCAGTTTTATGCAACGTTCTGCAATTAAATTAAAATGTAGTTTCTTCCCATTGTAACAATAAATTTTGATGTTTAAATTGCTTTACATCTAGAAGAAAGACATTGCTAAAATCTGCAAGTTTGCTGCACCAGCTTTTCCCTGGACTATCAACAGTGTCTGTGAATGATGAACATTGCACAAAAAGCAATGAGGTCACTACTTTCAATTCATTTTATGGTCATTTCAAAAGGGTGATGTTAGCCCTTGCAGGCTATCTAGCGTTGATATTACCTCTCTCAGGGAACATTGACTGCTGCTTAAACAGGTAATAAAGTGCACAGCAAAGGTCACAAGGAACTTGTGCAGTGTGGGTATAGTTATGCACATAAAGTGTGATTTAGGATTGTGACTGAATTTCCAAACTGTGCTGAAAAGTTGAAGTGGCTGAGTATTGTTCCTTCAGATTGATGATTAACTTAACCACAGTGTTTGGAGTTTTCTGGTAACAAAAGCAATAGATTATAATTTTTAACAGATTCATAAAATGAAAGGTATTAGAATTTATTTGAACTCTTCCACTTCCACTCTGGTCTAATACTTATCCACCATATACCATTATTATTCTAGAAAGTAAATTGAGGTGGTGAATAAAAGACGGCTATTTGCAGAAACAGAATTTCAATGTTAATCTTACTATAGGTATTAATTTGAACTCCTCTAATTTAGTACCCATCTTTCAGTAAATGTCTCAAGTTAACCTCTATGTAAAAATCAAACGATATCTTATTCCGATATCTTATCACTAACAGAGTAATCATTTGGGCAGTAAATAGCTCATCATATCAATACCAATTATCAGTTTTATGCATTCTTATCACACAACTGTTCAAGCACTTATGTAGGATGTAACCTGTAATACCAAGACGATAGACGCAGAAGGATTGCACTGTCATTCCAGTCCCAATTCTTCACTGGATAAAATAAAAATAATTTTTCCAATTACCAAGAGTAATTTCCTTATCCAAATTAATTTCAAACAGAGAAAAACCTATCAACTAAGCTTCTTAATAAAGACAATTATTGGTTTATTATCAAAACAAAACTTATTCAATTAAAGAGATAAAAGGTACTGCAGATGCTGGAGAATCTGAGATAACAAGCGTGGGGCTGGATGAACGCAGCAGGCCAAGCAGCATCATAGGAGCAGGAAAACTTGACGTTTCGGGCCTAGACCCTTCATCAGAAATGGAGGAGGGGAAGAGGGTTCTGAAATAAATAGGGAGAGAGGGGGAGGCAGATAGAGGAGAGGATAGGTGGAGAGGAGACAGACAGGTCGAAGAGGCGGGGATGGAGCCAGTAAAGGTGAGTGTAGGTAGGGGGGTAGGGAGGAGATAGGTCAGTCCAGGGAGGACGGACAGGTCAAGGGGGCGAGATGATGTTAGTAGATAGGAGATGGGGGTAGGGCTTGAGGTGGGAGGAGGGGATAGGTGAGAGGAAAAACAGGTTAGGGAGGCGGAGATGAGCTGGGCTGGTTTTGGGATGCGGTTGGGGGAGGGGAGATTTTGAAGCTTGTGAAATCCACATTGATACCATTG
>JAHRHZ010000268.1:28126566-28160671 GCA_024137785.1 Ginglymostoma cirratum
GGAGGAGGTGGAGGGCGTGGGTGGTGTCACGGACGTAGGTAGGGAGTTCCTGGACCAAGGGGGTGAAAATGGAGTCTAGGTAGGTGGAGATGAGTTCGGTGGGGCAGGAGCAGGCAGAGACAATGGGTCGACCAGGGCATTCAGGTTTGTAGATTTTGGGAAGGAGATAGAAGCGGGCGGTGTGGGGTTGGGGAACGATGAGGTTGGAGGCGGTGGGTGGGAGGTAACCTGAGGTGATGAGGTTGTGGATGGTTTGGGAGATGATGGTTTGGTGGTCGGGGGTGGGGTCATGATCCAGGGGCGGTAGGAGGAGGTGTCGGAGAGTTGGCGCCTGGCCTCAGCAATGTAGAGGTCAGTGTGCCATACTACGACTGCCCCTCCCTTGTCCGCGGGTTTTCTGGTGAGGTTGGGATTGGAGCGGAGGGAGCGGAGGACTGCACGTTCTGCGGGGGAGAGGTTGGAGTGTTTGAGAGGGGTAGAGAGGTTGAGGCGATTGATGTCTCGACGGCAGTTGGAGATGAAGATGTCGAAGGAGGGTAGGAGGCCTTGTGGTGGTGTCCAGGAGGAGGGCTTGTGTTGGAGGCGGGAGAAGGGGTCAGTAGAAGGAGGGTTAGATTCGCGTTTGGAGAAGTAAGCGTGGAGGCGGAGGCGGCGGAAAAACTGCTCAATATCCGAGCGTGAGCGGTATTCGTTGATATGTGGGTGGAGGGGGACAAAGGTGAGCCCTTTGCTAAGGACTGACCGTTCTGGCTCATCTCCGCCTCCCTAACCTGTCCTTCCTCTCACCTCTCCCCTCCTCCCACCTCAAGCCACACCCCCATCTCCTATCTACTAACATCATCCCGCCCCCTCGACCTGTCCGTCCTCCCTGGACTGACCTATCTCCTCCCTACCCCCCCACCTACTCTCACCTTTACTGGCTCCACCCCTGCCTCTTCGACTTGTCTGCCTCCTCTCCACCTATCCTCTCCTCTATCCATCCTCTATCCGCCTCCCCTTCTCTCCCTATTTATTTCAGAACCCTCTTCCCCTCCCCCATTTCTGATGCAGGGTCTCGGCCCGAAACGTCAAGCTTTCCTGCTCCTATGATGCTGCTTGGCCTGCTGTGTTCATCCAGCCCCATACCCACTTATTCAATTAAAATTGCCTAACCTTTTAACATACAGTTAGTAGCGTAGAAGCACAATGTTTGTCCCTCTAAATATTCCCAAAATACGTAAAGCAAACACATACCTTTCCGAACAAGAGGAGTAAAAACATACTTCTCTGTAGAGATTGGCTTTCTGAAAATGGCACTTTGGCTAATGAGTTGTCTTGTTAGCAAAAGGACAAAGTGTAGAATGTTCTGGAGTTGCTCTGATTTTCTGGCATGTATGGTCAGATTATACACAGTGTTGCTGAAGTATTTCCAATACAGCTTGCTCTGAAATACATTCTTGTGATGTTCCTTCAATTACTGTTTCAAAGAAACAAATAGGTTTCACCCTGAAACAACAAGCGGCTTTTCTTTTCAGAAATGGTCGAGAACAGTTGGGTATTTTGTTCTTAACAGGCTTTTGTCCGAGTGAACCAGATAAAATCGAGACCCTTATGCAACCATGTTATTCACAATGGCCCCAAAAGGGTTCTACAACAAAAACAACTGGTTATCCTACTCAAGTGATTTGTCGGAAGCCTTATTTAAAAAACGAATATCGAATGTCCACAGTGACATTTAAATTACCTTGTTTAAAGAAACCGTTCTCGGAGTTTCCACAAAATTTGAAATAAGTCAGTTTCTCCACGATTCTTTAAAACACAAGTCCTCCAAACAATATAAATTATGAAGTGCTTTGATAACAATATTGTAACTATCCAAACTATCTTTAAAATAGCAAATGTTTTGTTTAAAATAGCAAAACCTGATTAATTGGAGATGCTAATGTGAGGTATCTGTTTTTATTATTTTAAAACATGATGCATATGGATGGGAAATTCAGAAATATGCAATTCAATAAAATAACTTAAGTAACATCTTTATTGCTTTAATCACCCAAGTAATTAATTAAAGTGCACAACTCCAAGAAATTGACAAGGCATGTTATTGAAAGATTATACTAAGTTTTAATTGCTATCGTGATTGCTTTCCTTGCTTTGTTCTCTATTGAGTCCACTGAAACGTTAAAACTCCATTATAAATGCTATAAATGGTCACCACTTACTTAGCAATTTTGAATGGGTGCATTTGGAAATATCTCCTATTAACTGTGTGGATTATTTGTCATTTGTATTGGGAAGTCCCTGCAGTGTTTTTTTTTATTGAGACATGGGATGTGGGCATCACTAGCTGGCCAGCAATTATTGCCTGTCACTAGTTGCCTTTGAGAATGTTGTGGTTGTAGTGACTGTAACGAGGTCAGCCAGGTCGACCCCATAGAACATGAGTTCCCTGATTGAACCAGATTAACAGCCCAATCAGGGAGCCCTGGCTGACAGATAAAAACAGGAGTGTCAAACATCCTGTTCACTCTGAGGGAGCTGGATTAGTATCAAGGGCTCTCTATGTATAAATAAAGGATGGCTTGGTGATGGGATACCAGCCTCTATGAAATTATTTCAGTGGTGAGCTGCCTTCTTGAATTCTTGCAGTCCACATATTGTGGATTGACCCACAATGCCATTAAGGAGGGAATTCCAGGATTTTGACCAAGTGATCGTGAAGGAATGACAATATATTTCCAAGTCAGGATGGTGACTAGCTTGGAAGGGAACTTGCAGGTGCTGGTGGAGTTCTCACTTATCTGCTGCCCCTGTCCTTCTGGATGGAAGCTGTCATGGGTGTGGAAGCTGCTACCTGAGGATCTATGGTGAACTTCTGCAGTGCATCTTGTAGATGGTACACACTGCTGGTGCTGAGTGTCCGTGGTGGATGGAGTGGATGTGGCGCTAATCAAGCGGGCTACTTTGTCCTGGATGGTGTCAAGCTTCTTGAGAGTTTGTAGGAGCTGCACTGATCCAGACAAGAGGGAAGTATTCTATCACACTCCTGATTTGCACCTTGTAAATAATGGACAGGCTTTGGGAAGTCAGGAGGTGAATTGCTTGCTGCAATAATCCTAGCTTCTGACCTGCTCTTGTAAGAACTGAGTGGCCCTGGTAGAACCCAAACTTGGCAGGTTATTGCTGAACAGGTGCTGTTTGATAACAATGTTGATGACATCTTCCATCATTTTACTGATGATCGAGTGTGGACTGATGGGGTGGTAATTGGCCTGTTTGGATTTGTCTTATTTGTGCGTGTACAGTACAAACCTGGGTGATTTTTAACATTGTCAGAGAGATGTAAATGTTGTACCTGCAGTGGTATAGCTCGGGATGGTAAATTCTGGAACATACATCTTCAGTATTATTGCTGGAATATTGTCAGGCTTAGAGCCATTTTAGTATCCAGTGCCTTCAGCCTTTTGATAGCACATAGATTGAATCAAATTGTCTGAAAACTGACATCTGTAAAGCAAGGGTTTACTGGAGGAGGCTGAGATGGATCATCCATTGTGCACTTTTGCCTAAAAATGTTGCAAATGCTTCTCCCTTGTCTTTTGTACTGATAAGCTGGTACCCACCATTGTTGAGGATGGGAACATCTGTGGAGCCTCTTCTCTAGTGAGCTGCTAAATCATCTAGCTCCATTCACAACTGGATGTGACACACTGCAGAGCTATGATCTGATTCGTTGGTTGAGGCATGGCTTAGTTTTGTCTAACACCTGCTGCTTATGCTGTTTCAAATGCAGGTGGATGTTTCGCGCCTTCATCGGGTTGACACCTCATTTTTAGGCATCCTTGGTGCTGTTCCCAGTGTGCCCTTTTGCCCTCCTTGTTGAGGCAGGGTTGATCCCTAGCTTGATGGTGATGGCACAGTGGGAGATATGCCAAGCCATGAAATTGCAGTTTTTGTTCTCATACATCCCAAGTTTTAACTTCAGTAGCTTTGAAAATGAAACTCCTGCTAGCATGATGCTTGACAGCCAGATGCAATTGTTAAAGATGCATATTTAATTTTCTCTGCGGGTAAACTTCAAAAGGGATGAAAGATGTGTCTCTGACAGTCCAATTTAACAATGTTGTGACATGCTTTCTCCAGCACTCTGACCAAAGATTGATTCTGGCTATGAGCCATAACTTAAGCCTTACGGCAGAACTTTGTCGCTGAAATTCCTTTCAGACATTTCTAATGCTAAACGGTTGATTTTATAAGTTTCACAGTTCTCCTTCAAAAGTTTTCAAGTTTTTGTATTTGTTATTTTTAAACTCCATTTGCAGTTAGGTGTGAGAAAATAAAGTTGTTAAGTGACATGATTGATTCATTATGTGGCATTTGCTGATTATTGATCGGTTGCAGTGAAAAAGATTTGAGGTGTTAGACAGATAGAATTTGAGTTGCTCACTCAATTGTAATTGGGAATAGTATGTTTCCAACTTGCTTTGACAAATCACAGGTGGTTAATTACACAGATATATTCTTGTACAATTTGAAGGATCATATTCTTAGTTAAATATTTGTGACAATCTGTACTAGTTGTTTAAAGATAGAAAATATAAAGCAGGATCAGGACTTGGCATTCTGTTCCTCGAGCCTGTCCCTAGCTCTGCCATTTGACTAGATCATGACTGATAATCTACCTAAGTGCTTTTCCCCCCACACTATCCCTGTATCCTTTGATGTCTTTTAATATCTAGAAACCTTTGATGTCTAACTTGTGTAATACATGAACTTCCATGTACAGCCTTCTGGGGCTAGAGAATTCCAAAGATTTATCAACCTCTAAGTGAAGACATTCTTCCTTTTCTTAATCCTCAATGGCCTAGTCTTTATTCTGAGACTGAGTCTCCAAGTTCCAGACCGTCCAGCCAGGGGGAGCATCCTGTCTGCGTCTGCCCTATCAAGCCCTATAAGGATTTTGTATACTTCAATGAGATCATCTCTCATTCTTCTAGAGTCTGGACCATACAGTCACCTCATTTTCTCATCATAAAATAACTCTGCTATCCCTGGAATCAGTCTTTGTTGAGTTCCCTTCCCAAGGACTATTCTTCCTCAAGCAAGGAGACGATAATATTCCAGGTGTGCTACATAGTTGCAGCAAGACATCTTTACTCTTGTATTCAAATCCTCTTGCAATAAAGGCCAAAATATCACTAGCCTCCTTATCTGGTCGCTACACCTGCATGTTTCCTTTCAGTGATTCATGAACCAAGATTCTCTTCCTTTGAAAGTCAACACTTCTCAATCTCTCACCATTTAGATTTTTCTGATTTTCTGACCAATATGGATAAACTCATTTTTCCACATTATTTTCCACCAATCATGGTCTTGCCCAATTATTTAACATTTCTAAAACCTCTTGAAACCTTTTTACGTCCTCCTCAGAACTTACATTCCAACTAATTTTGTCATCTTGGAAACATTCCTTGTAATGTCTATATTTAATTCATTGATGTAGATTATAAATAACTGGGGCCCAACAATCTCTTCTTACAGTACCCAGCTAGTGACAGCCTGTGGATCTGAGGATGAGTTGTTTATTCTTAATCTTTGGTTTTGGTTTGTTAACCAATTCTTTATCCAGGTCCATGTATCACCTACTGTGCCATGTGTTCCAATTTTATTTACTAAATTCCTGTGTGGACATTTCTGGAAAGCCTCCTGAAAATCCAACTACACCACATCCACTGCTCCCCCTTTATCTATTCTGCCAGTTACATCCTCAAAAACTCTTAACAGGTTTGTCAAACATGATTGCCCTTTCATAAACAAGTGTTGACTAGCCCACTCTGATCATTATTTTCAAAGTGTGCAACGATGGATTCTAACTTTTTCTCTATTAATTTGTTATCAATTTGACAGGTCAGTAGTTCCCTGTTTTCCTTCCCCCACCTTTCATAAACGTTAGGGTCACATTTTCCACCTTCAAATCTGTAGGAGTTATTCAAGAATCTGTAGATTTTTTTGAAAATAACCACCAATGTATCCACTACTTCCACAGCCAGCTCTTCCAAACTTCTGAGAAATCCATAACCAGGGGACTTATCAACTCTTAGTCCATGAAAACAGATGTAAAGTATTTAGGTTTCCTTATTTTTCATTATAATTTGTCCTGACTTTGCCGATAATGAGTTTACATTTGCCTTTGCTAATATGTTCCTTTATATTTACCTATAAAAGACATTACAGCCCATTTTTTACATGTTGTTTACTGTCCATGGTTCCAGCTGTTTTACTTTCATATTCTATTTTCCCTTTCTTTATCAGTTCCTTGGTCCCGCTTTCTTGAATTCTAAAATGGTCCCACTCTTCAGGATTATTACCTTTTTTGACAACTTTATGAACTTCTTCCTTTGATCTAATACAATCTTTAACCTTTCCAGTAGACATTCAAGTTTTTGTAGCTAAATGTATGTCTAATTGTTGTAAGCTAGGTGATAATTCTTTAAGTTCCAGCATTTCATTTTAATGTTGATTGTCAATTTGCCACACCCAACTTCAAATTGCCTTTGCATTTTGCTAACTATTTTTACTCCTACTATTATTAGCTTTGATTTCTTCCTAACTGAATTTCCTGTCAGGATCCTCTGACCCTGACAATCTATTTAACACCCTCTGTAACGACACAGGCATTTTAGTGCAAGTTCTATTAAAGTGTAATTTGTCCATACAGTGCAGGGCCTCCTACCTGCCCAGTACTGACCCGAGTGCTGCAGATATCTAACACCTGAACATTTCCCTGGTTAGAGATTTTTTTTCCTGGACACAGCAATATTAAACTGTCTGTGCTAGAAGTGGCTTATAAATATGGTGCAGTCAAGATTAATCTTAAAACTGTGTGTCCTTTCTACATTCCCCCAAACCTACCTGTATTCTGACCTTCCTCAAATTGCTGCTACTTCCCTGAGAGTGAGAATAGACATGTGACAAGTCTCTAAGGTTTTGGAGTAGATTTGTAGCTCAGGTTGTGGGTGTTGAGGTTGGTTGGCTCACTGAGCTGGTTGGTTGTTCCACAGATGTTTCATTACCCTGCAGGGTAACATCATCAGTGCAGCCCCCAATGAAGCGCCATTGTGTTTTCCCTCCTGGTATTTGACGTCTGGTGTCTGTTGAGCTGGATTACCTCACTTCCGGTTTTCCTTCGCAGTGGAGTGTATATGGGGTCTAGCTCTGTGTTTGTCGATGCCTTTCTTAGTAGAGAACCAGACCTCTAGGAATTCCCGTGTTTGTCTCTGCTTCGCCTGTCCTAGGATCCTGGTATTGTCCCAATCGAATTGGTGGCTTTTCTTATCCATGTGGATGGAGATGTGTGAGTATTGGTAGTGATATTTTGTTGCCAGCTGATGTTCATGTACTCTTGTAGTTAATTTCCTTCCTGTCTGTCCAATGTAATGTTTGTCACATTCTTTGCAGGGAATCTTGTATACGACGTTGGTCCTGTCCATAGTGGGTAGTGGGCCTTTGGTCTGGGTGAGCATTTGACGTCGGGTTGATGTGGGTTTGTGTGCTTACTCTGATGCCCATTGGTCATAGGTCCAGAGCTCAAATAACAGACAGGAAAACACAAGTGCTTCATCGGAGGCTGCGCTGATGAAGTTACCCAGCAGGGTAATGAAACTTTTGTAAAAGCTGTCTGTAACAACTAAAAATGAAGCCTAATCTTACTTTTCAACTTCATCTTCATAGTCTTTTAAGTTAAGACACTTTGAATGGTGCTATAAATATTTTCTAACCGTGTTGAGGGTTTTTGTTTGCAACTCAATCAGTCAGTGGATTCCAGACCTCCTCCACCCCTTGGTGAAAAGATTTCTCCTCAACTCCCACCTTCTCGTAGTTGCCCTGACCTGAGACGTGGTGACCCTCAGGTAACACCGCCACTAGCTGTCTCTCTAATGATATAGCAGGCTGAGAGGTGTGGGAAATGGCAAGAAAAAGGACAGAACATAGCAAGATTAAGAATACCTAATTCCAGCCCTTGAAGCCTCTCCAAATAAATAACTAATAAATTGAGAGGACCTTATTTCCATGCATCTGTATCTCATTATTAGCTAATTTCACCTCATTTATACGCTATCTGTGATTCTCCCTTTTCGAGAAACTATATGCACCAATTTCCAGTGTGAAATTCAGAGAAGTTACGTGGCAGTTGCAGCTCACCAGTTGTTCCTCCAGGCCTTTGTTTTAAGTTCCATTCCCCAACATCTCATCGCACACTCCACAGGCATCAACCACTCCTATCTTTCCTCTACAGATGTCACATCGGCAAGACACCAACATCACAATATCATCATAACTGATCTCCGACTGACTCTTCTACACTTGAGTGTTTCACAGTGGTACTTTGGAGCTCGTGGAAACCTTACATTGCAATGCTGTTGGCTGAAGAAGAGTCATATTGGACTTGAAACATTAACTTTATTTCTCTTTCCACAGATACCACTAGACCTCCTGATTTTCTCCAATATTGACTTTTCATTTTGGCTCTTCAGCATATGCAGTACTTTGCTTTTATTACAGTACTTCTGCCAGATCACTCTGTGAATAGAGACACACAGTCATATCCTGAATCTGTGAAGGATGCGTTTTTGGTTCTTAGCTGGTTTTCTTTGTGTTCACTCACTTTGCATGTTTTTGAACACTCGGAGCAACTCTGGCTTGACTTGCTTTTTAACACAGACGGAAAGACTTGTCTTTCTTTTCCAGCTTGTTGTGGTTGCCAGATCCGACAGTTAAAGAATGGGTATATTCAAAATTTCACTGAGCTATATCCATCTCACGCTTACAGCAGCTTATGTAGCAAGCACACTACATATGCTTCAAGAAAATAGCCAAGTCTGAAAGTCAAAGGGGACCAGTCCTTTGGTAGAGTGAAGAGGGGCTATGGTCAATCAGGGAGAGCCACAACACTCGGTCAGGGGCATCATCCAACCTCAATCCCGGAGGTTGACCTTAGTCACTCAAGTGCTTGGCACTCCCAAGGTCTGGGGATCCATGTCCTTGAAGTCTGGGCACTGGGCTACTGGTAGTCTTGTGCATCAAATCCAGCCAGTCTGAGGATTAAAGGTAAGCCAGCAGTGGAGACAACAGTCTGGGGAGTGGGCTGTCCTCAGTCAGGGCTGTTCTCACAAGTCAGTCCAAAGAATGGTCTGCAGTCAATCTAGAGTCTTAGGCAATTAGTGTCAAGGAGCCTTATCATGGGAATGTCATACTGTTTAGTGGAAAGTTAGGGATTCGAGTTTCAAATTGAGCTGCCTTCTGGTGTAACAGTGAGAGGATAATGACAGTGAGGGCTGGGGGAGGACAACTCCAAAGGATCTGGTACCGCAGCATGGATATTGTGCGAGGGAGGTGCTCAATTTGCCATGACCCCAACTTCAAAGGGAGGACATGGAGTCACCGTGGTGGGCATGTCAATGTGTTAAGCGAGGGCTAAGAAGGAAAATTAGGCATATTTACTGTCAAAAAGAAAATGGTTGGATGGGAACATGGATAGCCTGAAAGCTGAGATAACAAGCATGGGGCTGGATGAACACAGCAGGTCAAGCAGCATCATAGGAGCAGGAAAACTTGACGTTTCGGGCCTAAACCCTTGATTGAGTTGGCAGCAGCAACAACACAAAATGGAACATGAAAAGTGCTAGGAATCCTGACCAACAGGTGCAACCTGTACCTCACTCAAGATTGCAAACTAAATAACATGTTTTCTTCAACCAAACCTTAATTATGCAATGAGGAAGAAAAATTGCTGGAAATACATTCACAATAGTCAGAGTAAGTATATATTATTATGTCTGTAAGCTGGGGTGGACATGTTTGCGCTATGAGGCCAGTTTTGGATGGTATTGGACATCACCCATCCTTAAATAAGTGTTCACTCCCTTGTTAAGTACATTCATAAACAAACCTATCCCTCCACACACATGTACACAAGTGAATGGTCACATGCACACACACGTGGTCAAAATAGTAAGACATGAGTTTAGGCTGTGTGTAACCTATTACAAGGCATTCACGTTAACTTTGGCCTCAGCGATCTCCTCATTCAAGAGTGAAGTCTTGGCTGCACTCAAGAAAGTAAGGATCTCTAAATCTGCTGCTCGTGTTGGGGTTGTATAGGATACTGGTGAAGCCACCTTTTGAGTACTATGTACATTTCTGGTTGCTGTGCAATAGGAAGGATATTATTAAATTGGAGAGGCTTCAGATAAAAATTACCAGGATGTTGCCAGGATTGGAGGGTTTGAGTTATATGGAGAGGCTGGATAGGCTGGTACTGTTTTCCCTGGAGAGTAGGACGCTGAGGGTGGACCTTATAAAAGTTTATGAAAGCATGAGGGACATAAATAAGATGAAATAAAAGATCTTTTCCCTAGGGTAAGGGAGTTCAAAAGTAGGCAGATATTTTTAAAGTGAGAGGAGAAAGATTTAAAACTTACCTTTAATTATAAACTCGGCAGCATAGATGAGTTGGACAGAGGATCTATTTCTGTACTCTATGACTGTATGACTCACCAATATAACTTTTATCACAGTTTGAATATATGAAGAGACTGCTTAACTCTGACATGGTAGCCATGAAAATTATAGTTGTTCAGACATGACAATTCAAAGTTTATATGAATTTATAGATGTGAAAGTGTATCAACAATGATGTCAACCATGCAAACTTTGTGCCCTGAGAGCATTTGTTTTTCCCTTCTCCAATTATGTGTAGAACCAGTGTCCACAGGTAGAGTGCAGGGAGAGCCTACTGCGTGGCGGACTCTTTTTTTCCCAGATTGCGCAAGAATAATCCTAGAGCCTGGATGCATAACTATGTAGTGAACAGTGGAATAATGTAGGAGGAAAGTCACCATGAGCCATGACGAGAAACCTTCCATAAGGCTACCCAAACAGAATGCAGATTTTAAAAAGGAACAATGAGCTGAATGGCTTCTAGTTGTGAGGAGAATTTTTTGTTTTTTGATTCTGGCATATAACACGGTCAGGAGTTCACAGCACCAGTCAGACACCCAACAGACAGTACTGTGCAAATTTTCAGAATACGTTGTTTCTTTCTTCTGGATTAAATAATGATTCTGAGTCATTTGTCTTTATGGTGAGTAAATGTTTGCTTGTGCAGTTATCTGAAGTTTTGTTCCAATGAAATTACAGCAGACGAGCAAAAAGTGTCCTACCACAAAGAAATGTAATCCACGTATGTAAAACATTGGTTTGACCTTAGCTGGAGTAGTGTGTCAGGTTCTGCACATTAGGAGGACATGAAGGCATTGGAGGATGTGCCGAAAAGATTTGAGAAGTTTGGAGTGATTCAGAACTTCAAGTTACATAAGTAAGTTGGAGAAGTTCTGGGCTATTCTCCTTGAAAAAGTGAGTGTTGAGAGGTGGTCAAAGTCATGGGGGATCTGGACACAGAGTAGATGGGAAGAAATTGTTCTTATTACCAAGAGAGGTAAGAACAGAGAACATCAGTTTAAGAATAATAAAAAGAAGAGCAAATGCTGAAAACCTTACAAAGTAGAAACTGAAAGAACTGTGGATACTGTAAATCAGAAACAAAAGCAGAAGTTGCTGGAAAAGCTCAGCAGGTCTAGCAGCATCTGTGAAGAGAAATCAGGGTTAATGTTTTGGGTGCAGTGACCTTTCCTGAGAACCTCTCAGGTGAAAACCTTAAACATACTAACATGCAAAGTAAGCCATTCAGCCCCTTATACCTGTTCCCCCATTCAATAAGACCATGATCATGACCTCAAATTCACATTCCCACTTACTACTGATAGCCTTTCACCTGCTTGCTTAACAAGAATCTACCCACCTCTGCATTAACAATATTTAAAAGCTATCTTCCACCACCTTTACAGGAAGAGCATTCTAAAGACACCCAACCCTCTAAGAGGAAAAAAAAGATCCTTAAATTCTGTGACCTCTGAGCTTTAAACAGTGACCCCTGTTCTAGATTCTTCCACAAGAAGAAATATCCTCTCCATATCCACCCTGTGAAGACCACTCAGGATTTTACATGTTTCAATCAATCCACCTCTTACTTATCTCAATACTGGTGAATATGAGACTAACCTGTGCAAACTTTGCTCATAAGACCACCCATCCATTCCAGGTATGGGTCCACTAAACCTGCTGTGAACTGCCTCCAATACCTTGCCATCGTTCTTCAAATAAAGTCACCAATTAAATGCATGGTACACCAGATGCAAGCCTCATCAGTGCCCTGTCTCCCTGAAGCATAACCTCCCAATGTTTGTACTCAACTCCCCTCAAGATAACTGATAACATTCTATTAGCTTTCTTATGAGCTTGCTATATCTGCATACAAAGCTTTTGTGATTCATGCACAAAGACACCCTGACTCCTCTGCATACCAGTGCTCTGGAATCACTCACTACTCAGATAACACGCTACTTTTTTTATTCTTCCTACCAAAGTGGACAAGTTCACATTTTCCCATATTCTTCTTCATTTGCCTTATACCTTTTTGTAACCTCCTTGTGTACTTTTCACAATTTATTTCTGTTCTATTTTTGTGTTGTCAGCAACAATAGCTTCTGTCAGTATATCCACCAGTTCTTTATCCACGGTATGTATTACATCCTCAAAGAAGTCCAACTGATTGATTAGATATGATTTCTTTTTCACAAAACCATGTTTACTGAACCTGAATACCTTTAGCTTATCCAAGTGCCCTGCTGTGACTTCTTAAAAATAGCTTCCAACATTTTCCTTAATGAGATGAACATGAGGAAAAATGTTTCTAACATATGGAAATTTTCGGTCTGGAATATACTGCCCAGGCATGTCACGGAGGCTGATCCAACCTTTGCTTTCTAAAGGGAATTAGATATTACCTGATAATCATTTGCAGAGAAAAATAGTAGAGTTGCACTGGAAAGGTATGTGCGTGAGACAAGGTGAGCTTCTCTTTTGACAGCCTACATGATCCCAACAGACCAATCAGCCTCTTGCTGTGCTGTAACCATGCCAAGATTATGTCATTCTAATGAATTTGTATGTGGCTGCCTCAAGCGAATTATGGGCCTCAGCTCAGCAAAAAGGACGGAAAGGAACCTCAAATGATTATCATTTTCAACCATTATCTAATATTCTTGATTCTGCTATTAGATACAAAGTATGTTGTGACTTGAGTTTTTGACTTGAGTTTTTTGAGGAACTAACCAAAAAGATGGAGGGCAGAGCGGTAGATGTTGGGAACAAAAACAAAGTTGCTAGAAAAGCTCAGCAGGTCTGGCAGCGTCTGTGGAGGAGAAAACAGAGTTAACGTTTCGGATCTGGTGACCCTTCCTCAGAACTGATGGTGGCTGGGAAAATGTCAGTTTATATGCAGAAAATAGGGAGGTGGGTGGGGTAGGGAATAAACGATAAGATAGAGCCCAAAGAGAGAGAAAGACAGTTGGGCAGACAAAGGAGTTGCTAACGATCAGGCTGGGAGGGTGAATAGTTGTTCATGGGGACTGTTAGTGACTAACAGCAGGGGGTGTGTGGTACGTGGTACGTGGTAACAAGGTCTAGTGTGTGGGGTGGGGGGCTGGGACATGGGAGAGTTTAGGCCCTAAAATTATTGAACTCAATATTGAGTCCGGAGGGCTGTAGGGTCCCCAAGCGGAAGATGAGGTGTTGTTCCTCCAGCTTGCGTTGGGCTTCACTGGAACACTGTAGCAAGCCGGAGACAGAGATGTTGGCCAGAGAGCAGGGTGGTGCATTGAAGTGGCAGGCAACAGGTAGTTCAGAGTCTTTTTCACGAGCAGAACGTAGATATTCTGCAAAGCGGTCGCCAAGTCTACGCTTCATTTCCCCAATGTAGAGGAGACCACATTGTGAGCAGCAAATGCAGTAGACTAGATTCTTGGAAGTGCAGGTGAAGTGTTGCTTCACTTGGAAGGTATGTTTGGGTCCTTGGATAGTGGGAGGGAGGAGGTAAATGGGCAGTTGTTGCACCTTCGCCAGTTACAAGGGAAGGTGCCATAGGGCTGTGGGGAGGTGTTGGGGGTGAAGGAAGTGTGGACCGGGGTGTCCTGGAGGGAACGGTCCCTGCAGAAGGCAGACAAGGGAGGGGAGGGGAATATGTGTCTGGTGGTGGCATCTTGCTGGAGGTGGCAGAAATGGCGTCTGATGATCTGCTGAGCTTTTCCAGCAACTTTGTTTTTGTTCCTGATTTACAGCATCCGCAGATCTTTTGGATTTTACTTAGCAGCAGATATTGTTTGCTTGGACATTACTAAAGCCTTTGACAAGATTCAGCATGATGGACTAATTAGTAAAGTTAGATCACATGTGATTCAGGGTGAGTTTGCTAATTGGATTCAAAATTGACTTAACAGCAGGAGACAAGGCAATGATGGAGATTTGTTTTTCGGACTGGAGGCCTGTGACCAGCGGTGTTCCACAGGGATCGGTACTGGGTCCTCTTTTGTTTGTCATCTATATAAATGATTTGGATGAGAATGTAGGAGGCATGGTTAATAAGTTTGCGGATGACACAAAAATTGGTGGTATAGTGGAGCATGGAGTAGGTTATCTAAGATTACAAAGAGACCTTGATCAATTGAGTCAATGGGCTGAAGAGTGGCAGGTGGAGTTTAATTTGGATAAATGCGAGGTATTACATTTTGATTCAACAAACAAGGGCAGAACTTATGGAGTGAATGGTGTGGCACTGGGTAGTGTTGTCGAACAGAGACGTGGGGATTCAGGTACATAATTCTTTGAAATTTGCGTCACAAAGACAGAGTGTTTAAGAAGGCATTTAACATTCTTGCCTTCATTACTCAGCCTTCTGAGTATAGGAATTGGGATGTCATACTAAGGTTGTACAGAACATTGGTGAGGCCTCTTCTAGAGCACTGTGTGCGGTTCAGGTCGCCTAGTTATAGGAAGGATGTCATTAAACTGGAGAGGGTTCGGAAAAGATTTACCAGGATGTTGCCGAGGGTTTGAGCTATAAAGATAGGCTGGATAGGCTGAGAGATTTTTCACTGCATCGTAGGAGGTTAAACCTTATAAAAGTTTATAAAGTCATGAGTGGTGTACATTAGGTTAATAGCAAAGATCTTTTCCTTAGGTGGCCGGATTCAAACCTAGAGAGCATATTTTTAAGGTGAGAGAGGAGAAAGATTTACAAAAGACGTGAGTGGTAACATTTTTACGCACAGAGAGTGGTTAGTGTACAGAATGACTTGCCAGAGGAACTGGTGGGTGCATGTACAGTTACAACATTTAATAGATATTTGGATAAGTACATGAATAGGAAAGGTTGAGACGGATATTGGCCAAATGCAAGCAGGTGGGACCAGTTTAGTTTGGGAACATAGTCGACCTGGGCTAGATGAACAGAAGGATCTGTTTCCAACTGTACGACTCTACAACTCTGCATCTATTACATATTAATAGTGTAACTCTTGAAAAAAATCTGTATTAGTAAGAACTGAAACCTATTCTTAGAAGAGGCTATGGTGCCAAACTGGTATCAAGGAAAATGAAGCAAAACTATAAGTATAGATAGCTGAGTCATTATCTGCTGCATGTACAGATTTTTTTTACTCTACAGTATCAACTTTCTGTAAATTGCATCCATATTTAACTATGCAAAAATATGCTACCAATTAAACTGCAACGGTCCTCTTTTTTCATTTAAAATTTAAATCTGTTGAGTTGCAATCCCAGGAGGAAGATTCAAGCAGCAAAGAGAACAAGTCTGGTTTAATGGACTTCATCTAAGTGACATTTAATCGGGATTACAGTGATTGAATATGTCAAATTCTTTTCTTGCAGGGTATTCTGGACTGTTACAGGTGGAGTATATAGAATTAACTATCATTAAAAATGAAAATTAAAAATGAAAGCTCTGGATTATTATTTATCCTCTATATGTGTAGTTAATTTTATAATTTACCTTTTTGTTTAAAGCTAAAAATGTAGAAGAACAAGCAATAAAAACAAATAGGAAGGGATCATTTTGTCCATTGAGCGTGCCCCACATGACTACAATGCCTTATTCATCATGTTATATTGTTATGGCCACCCAGGTGAGTTACCCCAAATCATTACGGCACCAGACAGGATACCGCAACCACTCAGTT
Organism: Ginglymostoma cirratum; assembly: GCA_024137785.1. Lineage (NCBI taxonomy): Eukaryota > Metazoa > Chordata > Chondrichthyes > Orectolobiformes > Ginglymostomatidae > Ginglymostoma > Ginglymostoma cirratum. Next base: position 28,142,700 of record JAHRHZ010000268.1, read on the forward strand.
TCCGGGTGAGGAGGGATGAACTGGATTCCTTTCTTTATTTGCCCAGCCCTGACATGGTTGCAAAGCGATCCCTTCCTTCGTGGATCCCTTCCTCCTGAAACACATGAACTTGTGTTTTAAAAAAAGAGAAATTAAACAGGCTTTTTTGAGTTGACAAAGAATGAGTTTATTAATTATGAAACATGCAAGGAATTAATAAGGGAACATACATGGATCAGTCTCTAAATTGTTTGTGAAGACCAAGCAGTTGCAAGTTGCTAGTAACATTAATGTTTGTAGTTGAACATTTGGTTTCACAATCATTTGCAGTGACCTATTCTATGCAAAGAAAGGAAAATGTTCAAGCCTTACTCCTTTTTTTTCACTCCTTTACTCCTGAATTTCTTAGGAGTTTAGAAACCCTATAGTCCCCTGTTTCTTTCTCCATGGAAGCCCCTCACAAATCAGTGTTGATTTACCAGCAAATCAGCATCCTTTTCTCCTGTAGAATGCCTTGATGTGACTGCTTAAAATTTGGTATTCTTGCATCAGTCTGAATAAATGCAAGATGAAAAATTTCAGCAACATCTCCTTTTTCAGCAATATTCACATTCTATATAACTAAGTAACTGGGTGAATAGTTAAACATAAAAATTTGCAAAGTTCCTGTCCACGTTTGTTGAGAAACTTTGTTACACCAGTACCTTGCAAGATACAACTAGTTTCAAACACCTGAAGAGATGTGTAATTGCAGTATTACAAGCCAGAAGAGGTTAGGCCTTGCTTGTCCACATGTAAGTGAATATTTAATGGGGTGAAAGGCCTTAACTACTGTCAAAGAATCTTTCTGGCATTGATAATTTACTTTGAAAATGTGAAATCTGATTCCTGCAGAGTTAGTCAGGCTGGTGTGAATGCCTGGAGAGGATTCGCAGCCCCTGTAGAAATATGAATGCCCTTCTCCTGTCCATTTTTTGAACTAAGGCCTGCAACATTGCATCTGAGAACTTGAAAGCTCTCTGGCCTGCTGTTGCATTGGAATGTTTGCTTCTTCACTGAAACACTTTTGGAGATACTTCCACCAACACCCTCAGCCTAAGTGCACTTCCCCTTTAAGAGGTGCAGCCTAGCTCTGACTGCTGCAAGTCACCTCACAACCTGCAACCCTTACTGTGCTCAGCCAGGCAGCAGTACACTTGGCGCTGGGCTGCACGCAGACCTCATAATGATGAGCAAATAGCATAGCATTTGTCTGCTGTCATCATTGCCTGAACCAGGTTGCTGCATTCACTAGGAGGCCTTACTTAATCTATAGCTCTGCATACCTTAATGCAAAGTTTGTTCATCAATGATTAAACAATTCAGGCTATTATTTTTCTCATATTTCAGGGCATTTGGTGGCAAATTTAGTATCTCATTGTCCCCTAGATCTATTAGCCTTTTTCTGACATGTTCTATTCCTGTTTTCTTGGCAATATTCCAATTCAGACTTAAATCCAACTGCTGTCTCCAGCTGCTTCTACGAGGAGCAGATGGTCTTGAAACTTCATCTTCAAACAACTGACATCGAGCTTGATATTTTAATTCTAAAGGCAAGAAAAGAAGCCTAAGTTGCTGCTTCCAAATCTTTTAGCTGGTTATCTGATCGGTGTATCATCCAGTGTTTGTTGCATTGTTAGTAATTGTGTTACTTCTGTTTTACTTACTCTTTCACGGGATGTAGGTGTCACTGGTTGGGTCAGCATTTACTGCCCATCCTTAATTGCCGTAAAGATGGGCATTGGGAGCCCCGGCGTCAGTACATTTGGTAGTACTTGGTTCATCATGACGCTGTTAGGAAGCCAGTTCCAAAATGTTCTGAGGACAGTGAAGGGTGGTGATGTTGTTCTAAGTCAGGATGATTTGGGCTTGGAAGGGAACTTGCAGATGCTGGTGTTTCCTGTATTTGCTGCCTGTGACCTGCATGATGTTCAATGTCATGTTTGGAAGTTATTGTTGAAGAGCATTTGCGTTGTTGCAGTGTATCTGGTAGATGGTACGTGCTGCTCACATTGTGCATTGATGGTGCAGAGAGTGAGGAGTGATTGTGGTGGATAAGGTGCCATTCAAGTCAGGCGCTTAATGTTTTGAATGGTGTTGAGTTTCTTGAGTGTTTTTGAAGCTGCATTCATCCAGGCAAGTATTCTATCACACTTATGCCTTGTTCATTATGGATGATAACAAGGATTTGATTAGTCGGAAGGTCAGTTGTCACTGCAGAAAAATTGCTTGTCACTTAACAGCCCAGCCTGGATGTTGTCCAGGTCTTGCTGCATATGTACATGGACTGCTACAAAATCTAAGGAATTGAGATTGGTGCTGAACACTGCAATTATCATAAGATTTCCCCATTTCTGCCATTAGGATGGGGGGGGAACTCATTGATGGTCAGCACAGTGGCACACTGATTAACACTGATGCCTCACAGTGCTGGAGATCCAGGTTTGATTTCAGCCTCAGGTAACTGTCTGTGTGGAGTTTGCACATTTTCCTGTGTCTACATGGGTTTCTGCTGAATTCGCTGGTTTCCTCCCACAGTGCAAAGGTGTGCGGGTAAGATGGATTGGCCATGTAAGTTGCCTCATAGTGTTCAGAGATGTACAGGCTAGGTAGATTAAGTAAATGTGGGTTTGCAGGGTTGTAGTTGGGGCATGGATCTTGGTGAGATGCTATTAGGAGAGTCATTGCAGACTTGATGAGGGAAATGGCTTCTTTCCGCACTGTAGGGAATGTATGAAGCAACTGAAGATGGTTGGGTTACATTGTTAAAGTGGATATATAAAACCTGTCAAGGAAATAAGATCATTCTTTCATTAACAAGCCAGAACAACATGTTGCAGATCTATGATACAAATAATTCTGCAGGCAGCAGAATAAAGGAGATTATTTGAATCAAACTTGACCAGTTGTTTTATCCAGGTGGGAAGTGGTCAAATGGCTTACCTCTGTTTTGTGTATGTCTTTAAAGCCACTTTAAAATACTGCTTTAGTCTGCATTTAAAACTTAACTAGTACTTACAAAAAACACATAGTAACGTGTTTTATGGTTTCAGGCCATGCTGCGTGATTTTTCTGGGTGCTGCACAGAGAAATTTTGAAGTCATGGCAGATGCCATCTCCCTAGCCCTACACTCATCCCTGGAACAGCTAGACAACAAAGATACCTACATCAGGTTCCCACTTATTGACTATAGCTCCACCTTCAACGCCATAGTTCCGAACAAACTCATCTCATCTGAGACCAAGGTATCGGCTCCCCCCCTCTAACTGGATCCTCAACTTCCGGACCCATAGACTGTAATCAGTAAGAATCGTCAACAGCACCACTTGCACTGTAATCCTCAATACTGGTGCCCCACAAGGCAGCGTACTGTGGAAATGGTCAAGAGTGTCAAGTTCCTGGGCGTGACGATCACCAAAAATGTGTCCTGATTCACCCATGTCAATGCGACGGCCAAGAAGGCATAACATTGCCTCTATTTCCTCAGGAGGCTTAGGGAATTTGGTATATCCACAAAGACTCTCAGCAATTTTTATAGATGCACCATAGAAACCATCCTATCTGGATGTATCACAGTGTGGTGTGGCAACTGCTCTTTCCAAGACTGAAAGAGACTACAGAGCGTTGTGAACACAGCCCAGTCCATCACTCAAACCAGCCTTCCATCCATTAGATATAGTAGGAACTGCCGATGCTGGAGAATCTGACATAACAAGGTGTAGAGCTGGATGGACACAGCAGGCCAAGCAGCATCAGAGGAGCCGGAAAGCTGACGTTTCGGGTCTGGACCCTTCTTCAGAAATGGGGGAGGGGGAGGGGAAGGGGATTCTGAAATAAATCAAGAGAGAGGAGGAGGCGGATGGAAGATGGAGAAAGATAGGTGGAGAGGAGAGAGACAGGTCAAAGAGGCAGGGATGGAGCCAGTAAAGGTGAGTGTGGGTGGGGGTTGGTCAGTCCAGGGAAGACGGACAGGTCAAGGAGGCGAGATGAGGCTGGTAGGTAGGTGGGGGGGGCGGGGCTTGAGGTGGGAGGAGGGGATAGTTACTGTTACTGATAATAATCACTGTAATCCAGGAATTCCTCATTCCATGTCTGTTGTTCCTGTGTTGATTTCTCACTGTAGTAAGTTGTCTGAATGTTTTATGATGTAGACCTTCCTCAGCAAGGGTGCATTGTCTAAAATGATCAGATAAAATGGCCAGTAAGGCCACTTTCAATTGTCTCTTGCTAGGGGCAGCACAGGGACCCAGGTTTGATTCCAGCCTTGGGTGATTGTCTGTGTGGAGTTTGCACGTTCTCCTGCGTCTGTGTGGGTTTCCTCCCACAGTCCACAGATATGCAGATTAGGTGAACTGGCCATTCTAAATTGTCCAATTGTGTCCAGGAATATGCAGGCTAGGTGTGTTAGCTGTGGTAAATGTAGCATTACAGGGATAGGTGGGTCTGTGCGGGATGATCTTTGAAAGGTCGGTGCAGGACTCAATGGGCCAGATAGCCTCTTTTGCACTGAAGGGATTCTATGATTCTGCTGTCCAAATTGATCTCCTTATTATCCAAAATGAGTTCATTCAGGCACATCTACCTGAGTGCACAGATTATGCCTGGATGTCACTGAGGAGTTCAGGAGATAGGCCATTCACCATGATTCAAGCTGACTGTTCTTGTGGACCAGTCTCAGGAAGCACATCTCCTTTCTGATAGCTTTGTAATTCACAAAGTGGGGTCATGTAAATGTTCATCTATGTTAATAACTGCCATCTAAGCCATTTTAAAATACTGCTGTCAGTCTGCTTTTAAAACTTAACCTTACTAAAACCTACTAAAAACGTGGTTTTACGACGTAATGCACAGCTGTTATTTTCCTAGATGAATGGTAGATTTGGAAAAAGAACAAAATGCCTGCCTCTGTTCTTCAAATGGGCATGATGTATAGAAGAATTTAATTGGTGCAAATATATTTACTTTAGAAATGGTAAGCATCCCTGGATTAATTAGGATGTTACCTGCAGTTTTTGAACTGCTGCTATAAATTACGCCAAGTATTTTCGGTGCATATTGATTTGGAAAAAGTTGAAAGTCAATGTCAGGAGCCTGTGTATTGAATGAACGAACTAAGCATTCCAAATTGTGTCAGATGCGGCTTCACAAACCAGGCTACGAGAGGAAAGTTAACCGTAATAAATGGCAATTTTCAATTTGCACATAAGCATTTTCAGGAGCAACAAAAGATCGAACAAATGATGTCAATCTCACTGACTAGTCATTTCACTGTGTATTTCTATCCCCTTTCTCCAGATGGAAATGGAAATTGTCTCTGAAATCTATTTGCACTATCTACTATAATGGGCATCGTGCCAAATTATTTCATAACTCTATTACACTTGGGGTGAAAAGCTCTGCATGATTTCCTTTCCTTTTTTAAAAGAAAATAGAGTTCCTCATATAAGAAGGTTAGATTTTCTTCCTGATCACCTCGGTTGTAGCCTGCTGGAGTCCATTTGATTTTCATTTTATTAAAATCAATTAGATTCAAATCAGACAGGTTCTGTAATGGGTGGATGGTCTGCTCAATCAGGTTAGTGCCCAGGCAGCCACACTGAAAATTTACCCCAATTGCTTTGGTGACAAATTTCAACCTAGAACTGCATATGTAACACAATATTTTTCTGCAAGTACAAAGTACTAACAACAAGACAGTGAAACCAATTGCTCAAAAAAATTAAACAAAGTATTTCATGAATCTTAGAAGTTTGCAGCGAGGACAGAAAAACTCTATCATACAGTAGAGCTCGTTGGCCTTGGACCTTTTCCAGATGCTTGTGTCTAGGGGGCTCAGTCATGCTGAATGTGTCTTCACCAGAAGCAAATGCACATCCTTGGTGTGGACTTCCACAGCATTGAGGACGGCAAGAAGGGTAGTGGTGGAAGACCCAGAGTGTCCCGAGAGGAGACCTCTGGAGGGGCCTGATTGTGATTTCTCCTTTAGCTGAATGCCTACTGGTATTAAGGCGTGGGGCTGGATGAACACAGCAGGCCAAGCAGCATCATAGGAGCAGGAAAACTTGACGTTTCGGGCCTAGACCCTTCATCAGAAATGGGGGAGGGGAAGAGGGTTCTGAAATAAACAGGGAGAGAGGGGGAGGCGGATAGAGGATGGATAGAGGAGAGGATAGGTGGAGAGGAGGCAGACAAGTCAAAGAGGCGGGGATGGAGCCAGTAAAGGTGAGTGTAGGTGGGGGGGTAGGGAGGAGATAGGTCAGTCCAGGGAGGACGGACAGGTCAAGGGGGTGGGATGATGTTAGTAGATAGGAGATGGGGGTGTGGCTTGAGGTGGGAGGAGGGGATAGGTGAGAGGAAGAACAGGTTAGGGAGGTGGAGATGAGCTGGGCTGGTTTTGGGATGCGGTTGGGGGAGGGGAGATTTTGAAGCTTGTGAAATCCACATTGATACCATTGGGCTGCAGGGTTCCCAGGCTGAATATGATTTGCTGTTCCTGCAGCCTTCGGGTGGCATCACTGTGGCATTGCAGGAGGCCCAGGATGGACATGTCGTCTGAGGAATGGGAGGGGGGAGTTGAAATGGTTCGCGACTGGGAGGTGCAGTTGTTTGTTGCGAACTGAGCGCAGGTGTTCTGCAAAGCGGTCCCCAAGCCTCCGCTTGGTTTCCCTGATGTAGAGGAAGCCACAACGGGTACAGCGGATGCAGTGAACATCTGCCTGATGTGGAAAGTTTTCCTGCTCCTATGATGCTGCTTGGCCTGCTGTGTTCATCCAGCCCCACGCCTTGTTATCTCAGATTCTCCAGCATCTGCAGTACCTTTTATCTCTGCCTACTGGTATTGTCCTGTCTCTTTGTGAGGAAAGGGCAGCATGATTAACATCAAGTTTCCTGGTCGCCCTGTTGTCTTGCCATTGGTGCTAGGGACCAGTGGCTAAGATGGCGGTACATACTTCTATTTGCATACTATGCAGACTCTGAGACTGCTGGAGCTAGCTCTCCATGGCAGTCCCCAACTTGGCCTTGCTGCTTTCCTGAGGCATTGCAGTATGATGGCCATTGCCCCCACTACAAATCTGTCTGTATTGTATCTGCTTGCACATGTCAATGAAGTTACAAATTACTGATACCATTAGTGCCCACTGCCTGGGCCTGAGTAGGTTCCCAGTCTGGCAGTCTTCTGACTTGCTGCAGTTATACAGGGCCATGGTGAGGCCACACCTTGAGTATTTTGTGCAGTTTTGGCCTCCTAGTCTGAGGAAGACAATCTTGCTATTGAGGCAAAGGTTCACCAGACTGATTCCTAGGACGGCAGGACCCACATATGAGGAAAGACTGGGCTTGTACTCACTGGAATCTAGAAGAATGAGGGGTAATCTCATAGAAACATAAAATCCTGATGGGACTGGACAGGGTAGATGGGCGAAGAATGTTCCTGATGTTGGGGAGTCCAGATCTAGGAGTCACAGAGCAAGGGTTAAGCCATTCAGGACTGAGATGAGGAAGAATTTCTTCACTCAGAGTTGTGAACCTGTGGAATTCTTTCACACAGAAAGCTGTTGGGGCCAGTTCATTCGATATATTCAAGACAGAGTTGGACGTGGCCCTTGCGGCTAAAGAGATCAAGGGTTCAAAACTCAAAAGAGAGAAAGTGTCATGACCAATGTTCAAAAGCTGTTCCAAGTGAAAAGTATATTGATGAGTGGCAAGTTCTTTCAGCTACAGCAAGTGTGAGAATTGCGCTAGCACCAGATGAGAATGTCACCATGGAGATATGGTTGGTCATGATTTAGGCAGGTCAAGACGATGGAATGATAAAATTTACTAGGCCTTGCAAAGAGAAATCCTCCATAAAAGCCATAAAAATTGAAACTTGACTAAAATATGGAAATATTCAGCCCATAGTTTTGCCTCATCAATGGAATATTTTACTTGAATTAAACAAAATTAATTTGAAATGTTCATTCAGCATTTCTGACTCAAACCAGCTAAAGTTTTTGCAACTCCCTGTTTAGAATCTGAACTGCCCTTGCAGCGTCCTTATCAAAAAAGCCTCTTGCCTCATGTCCCTGAAATTCTCCTTTGTCTCCCTTCACCAACAATAACTTTCCAGCACAATAAGTGTGAGATGTCTTTAAATTACTGAAAGAACAAATAATAGTGCCTTTCAAGATTCAGGATGTCCCAAAGTGCTTGACAGCCAATCAATTACTTCTGAAGTACGATAACTGTAATCAGGAAAGACAATAATTAGCTGATTATTGTTTACCTTCTGGAGGAAACTAATTTCAATTATCATAATTAGTTTTCTTTAATTCAGATCCCTTTTGATTAAACTTTAAAAATGCACTTTACTTAAAAATCCCAAGAGTAAAAATAATTTCTTTTAGTTCCCATCATTCCCATTGGTGGGATGGTCAAGAACCAGAGGACTTGACGTCAGATGATTGGCAAAGGAACCAAGTGTGACATGAGAAACACCTAGAAGTGGCTAGTGGTTAGGATCTGGAAAGCACTGCCTGACAGATCGATAGAGGCTGATTTAATTGCGGCTTTCAAAAGGAAATTAGATAAGCATGTGAAGGGAGAAAAGACTGGAGTGCTACAGATCAAGGGCAGAAGAGTGGAACTTGCACGTTTGCTCTTAAACAGAAGTTAGAGGGTTGAAATGCCTTGACCTATGTTGTAATTGTTATACAATCCTGATTGAGTTTCAACTCCAGAAAAATTGTCAAAAGTCCTGAAACAGCAACACGTACAGGTATTGTGGTCGCGTCACGTATTATTTCAAACTTTTAGTTATTCCAGCCCATGTTCTTCATTTTACTACATTTAACTTTTGTCATTAATTTTGCGTTGAGCTAATTTAATATTACATTAGTAATATTCTTGTTAATTTAGTATTACATTAGTAATGTCCTTGTGTTTGTTATGAGCTGGATAATTGGGTTTATTTAAACTTGGATGTGTAAATATGCGCACAAGTTGGTGTTCAAGAGATCCACTATATTAGTGCATATTTCATTTTTGTCAGGCATTCCTTCCAGGAGAGAGCACATGCCTAAGCACAATTCCAGCTCTAATTGCCCAACTCTAGTAGAAAACTGATTAGTGTAGGCTACAAAGCCTAAGTGATCATTTTTTTCGAGTGTCAGTATATTTGTAATATTATTTTGATTGACATTATATGTGCTGACATTTTTCAGTTTGCCGCACAACTTTGATTGAAATAACAAAAGTTTTGAACTAAACACAATATCCATGATCTTTGTGCAATTCTGCATTTTAATACTGTATTTTATATAATGAACTTTGCTCCATATTGCCAGTTTCCAAATTCATACAAACTATTGATAGTAGAAACATTAAATATTTTAGAAAGACACATCCCTATGTAATTATACTGCTTTTGCAGTTTTGCTGACGGACTCAAAATATTTTCTTCAACAATCTGGTGAGTCTCTCCAAGAAACTAATATGAGAAATGTCAAGTAAACATCAAATATACCCAGTCTGGTGACCCCAGAGCCCACCTTGTCAGTCATTTTTCAGACTTGTTAGAACAGCCAACAATGATCAAAGTAATTTTTAAAGGCATGACGAGACACTTTGGTCTGGCAGCATAGCTGGAAGAGATTTCATTCCTAACTTTTAAATTGCCTTACTTGAACTTATAAAATCTAAGAGCTGTTGATTGCCGTTCCTAAATTCTTATGCCCGGAAAGCTGTATACACCTTTGAAGAACTCATCCTGCTATAAAAAAGATCTCCTACTCAGTTAATGTTAATGGAATTTATGATGCCAATGGAATGTGTCCCATTCATTTGTGATTTATTTTAATTACTGTAATTCTTTTCCCACACAACATTTAAAGGCATCTGGATAGGTATATGAATAGGAAGGGTTTGGCGGGATACGTGCCAAATGCTAGCAAATGAGGCTATATTATTTTACGATATCTGGTCAGCATGGATGAATTGGACCGATGGGTCAGTTTCCATGTGTTACAACTCTATGACTCTATATCCAACAATGAATCGAGTCGCAACTCATGATTACAGTGCTACAATATAAAATCCATGAAGCAGAGGACAGAACAGGTAATGAAGCACAACCTCAAATGAGAATGATCACAACCTGAACATTGACTATTTATACAAAGAGTCCATACGTTTCAATTTTATAAGTGAAAGTGGAGATCTGTGGATCCTTCATTGTCTGTAATATTCTCAATAGTGCAGAAATATTGCATTTTCTTGCCGCTATGTGGTCAGATGTTAATGTTTCTATTTGGTTATGCATTGACGCCGATCCCATTGCTACTTTCTCTTTTGGCACTGCATCATGATTCAAAGTGAGACAGATTCCTGTAGTACCATTCATCTGCATTTCATTTTTATTTACAACTCATTCATTATTGGCATTCAAACATACACACAAATACTTTATCCTGCAGTCCCGACTGTTGGGGCCTTTTTAAACCAGGCTGTCCAGAAATTGAGAAAACAGGTACAGAAACTATAACCATAATAAATACACTTAGCATACGATGACATTAGTTGTAAAGGATATTGATGACTTTTCATCATCTGCAAAGAAAGCTTAAAACTGAAGAATCTTTGATTTTTTATATACATACAGAGAGAGTCGAAGAGTGAAGGAGTCAAACAGCATGGAAACAGATCATTCAGTCCAACCAGTCCATGTTGAACATAATCCCAAACTAAACTAGTCTCACCTGCCTGCTGCTTATGCATATCCCTCCAAACCGTTCCTATTCATGTACTTATCCAAACATTCTAATTGTACTCACATCCACCACTTCCTCAAGAAGTTCATTCCATATGTGAACCACCACCTGAGTAAAAATTTGCCGCTCATGTCTTTTTTGAAACTCTCTCTTCTCACCTTAAAAATGTACCCCCTAGTCTTGAAATCCCCCATCCTAGGGAGAAGCCAACTACAATTAACCCTATCTATACCCCTCATTATTTTATAAACTTCAATAACGTTGCCTGTCAAGCTCCTATGCTCCAGTGGAAAAATGTACCAGCTTATTCCACCTTTCTTTATAACACAAGCCTTCCAATCCGGCAACATTCGAGTAAGTCTCTTCTGAACCCTCTCCAGCTTAATACTATGCTTCCTATAACGGAGCGCCTTGGTAAAATCCTCACAGTTGTCACAATCTATGGTATGGTGTGGCTAAAGCATCCGGGAAACATTGGATAGATTCTCTGCTAACAATCCTCCTTAATAATATTATTCTAAGTTACTAATGCCAAGAAGGGAAAAATGAGCACACAAGGTTGAACTGGCTCACTCTTGATAAATAGCAAAGGTTTATTACATTTTACCTATCATATGGTTAAATTAGATTAGATTTTCCAAGAAGTGACAGTCACATGCAGATTGCCACTCCTTATTTTTAACGTTAAGAAAGAGCTACATATTTCTTTCAGGAGCTTCTGATCAAGGCTCGTCCAGAAATGCAGAGCACCCTATAATGCTGACAAGCTCCTCGCAGTGCAGGACAATCAGGGGAATGCAAACCACACCCCTTTTTCACATCAGTAGATGCTATATTCTGTGATTTAAATGTTCAACATCACTGACAGCCACTTTAGCTGTGGGAAAGGGTACGTACGTACAGTAAGTGAGGTTGTTAGAGTGCCAAGTAAATAAGATGCCAGATAGGAGCAAGGTAGGAAGGGGGCCAGATAAGTGATGGAGTGTTTAGGAAAGGTTAGGCGGGTGGAAGATATTGATTTCAGCAGTGGGTGAGCATGTGGTGTCCTGTCCCTTAGTGGCAGGGTGGATGTGATAAGTCCTCTGGGTTCAGGAGGGTGGGTGCAGGGTACCATAGGGGCTGGTCTGGTCTGACGGAAGGGGAGAAGGGATGTCAGGTCCTGTGAGAATGGTTGGGCCTGCTGGCAGGAGAGGGTGTGTTGCAGGGGATGTCATATCTTCGGTGGAGAATAGGAAGCTGTCAGCTCCCAAGTGGAGATGGGTTGTCAGATCTAGTGATGGGTGGGGTGATAATATGTCATGTCCTGTGTATAGAGGGTTCTGTCAGGGTCAGTTACAGGGGGTTTTGGGGAAGGGGGATAAGTGACATGGTAGCTCCTTTTGTAGTGGAAGTGATGTTGTGTCAGGGTCTAGGAGTGTAAGCAGTTTGGGGAAGGTTTTGTTGGAGTTGTGTGTGGTTAGTTGGAGGATCAGTTTAACTGCAGCAGACACCTCCAAATTTCCTGAATTAATGAGAAATTGCCTCATGGAAGCTTCGATTTCCCAGGAAATACCCTCAGAGTCTGCTAAGTTAGAGATTTTGCAGGGTCACAATATGCAACTCTCGTCTGTGCTGAGAAACAATTATCTTGCCATTGGAAAATCAGGCCATGATCTTAAATACAGAATTGACTCTTGTGAGATATCTGACTCAACTTTTGAGTAGGTTCACATTACAATGATTGAAACATTCTCACACAGAGCTGGTAACAAGCACAGAACTTTAACAATTCTGGTTAGCTCTTTCCAGGAACAGTCTTTTACGTCTTAAGTGGAACTTATCTTCCATTGTCGGATGTATTCTTTTGAATTACATTGTAATTTTATCATACTTAATCATAGATAGTAAAGCTGACAGCTCTTTTGGTACCATACCTGTAAATACCTGATTGGATTGCTTCAAATCACACTATATGGTGTGAATTTGCCACCAACAGGGTGTTTTACCTGATGTGGCCACACTTAAGTATTTTTCCCATAATATAAGAAACTGAGTAGGAAATTGTGGTATTGAAGAATTTAACCAACATTTGTTACAACCTAACTATTACACTGAAATGTTACATTCCTCAGGCACATAAATGCCCAGGCTGACATTATGCTATTAGCTACAACAGAGGAGCACATTTTCAGCAAAGTGTCTTGCTTCAAGGGGTGTCAGGGTAAGATGGGGTTGAAACTGTTATACCTCAGGATACGTGCTATGATGCAGTAATGATATCTTAAGCAAGGTCTCTTAACGGTAATTGAAGTACTGAAGTGAGACAAACACAATATCTCTTTTCTATCCAAAGATAAAGCTAATACCAATCAGGTACACATTGTTGTATGTAGGCGTATGTTGTCATTATTATTACATAAAGCAGAGTTTTATAAAAGTAATATTTCAAACTTCACTGTCACGCTGTGTAAGTTTGATCTAGTGGTTGTATCCCTGTCTGGAGATGTATGTGTTGTTTTCTGTTGCACACGATTGACAACCTTATTGCCTATTTGCTGGTTACTGTCACTCAACATCATCACACAGTCATCATTACCAGGCTGTTCTTCCTTGCTGTCTTTGTGCATGATTGGTGCACAGTATGTTAGCCTGAGCTGGCTTCTGTTCCTTTGTAATGTAGTATCAATGATCAGTAATGACATTGTAAGATTTGGCTGATTGCATATTTGAAAAACCTTTGCAGGCATCCAAGAACTTGCACTTTGATTTCTACCATGCACATTCTACCCATTGTGCAGTTTTGGTAGGTCTCTATATACTCACTCATCTTATGTCCCTTTCCTTCTCATTGATCTTTGATGAAAGATATACCTTACCTTGGACCATTTAAATAATTGGTTGCTAGGCAAGTTCATGCACTTCCCTACCAAGTATGAGTTGTTTTGGGAATGGTAATCCCTTCTCCATTGGTGTTGCACAAAAATGCAGCAATGCAAAGTGAAAATCCAACTTTGTTGTTTGACTCTTGTGGTAATTGATTTGATGGTATACACCATATGTCCTTCTAAACCATTCAAGCATGAATTGTTGGGTGAAGATGTGGTATGGGTAGATCACTACCTAGTACACATTTTGAAGTATATCAATGTATTGCAATCCATTGTCAGGCACTATCTGATCCAGGGCACCAAACAAACTCAAAATGGCACTTGTCATATCAACCATAGTCATGGTTGTTGTGATGATATGTTATAAAACAATGGAAAATATAGAGAAGTAATCCATCATAAGGATGTAATCGTCTCTGTGCACTGTGAGTAAGGTTCTGTTGTTACTTAGTTCTGAGGAGTGGATAAATTATTGTGTGGTTGTGAAGGCTCCTTCACTGCTGATATTGATACGTTTGCCTCACAAACCCTCAGAAGTCAAACAATACTTTGATTCATCTCTAGCTATTACACATACTAGCCATCCTATACGTTCAATACCCAAGCATCCCTACTGTAACATGGATTTATTATGTCATTGTAATGCTTTTGATATTAGAACTTGTTTGCCCTTGAAAATGACATGTCGTGTTATTCCAATTTCACCTCAGTATAGATAAAATTGACAAAAGTCCTCGGGTACTTCTTTAATCCCTTGGTAATGATCGTTGCAACTACTGTATATTGTCCTCTTCTGCAGTTGTTAACTGCAACTGTTCACACTGGTTCTGGCCAAAGGATAACAGATCAACCTTGAGAATGTCTTCAATTTAGTTGTCTAATACATAACTGGGTAGATCAAGTGGAATACCATGGTCTTCATGTGCATTGGGATAATGCACTCACAGGGATAAATAAAATCATCATGGTATCTGGCTTGTATTTCGATTTGAAATTGTATCCTTGCATATTGGCAAGTAGACACTGCAAAAGTGGCAGTACACATTTTCCAGTTTGCAGCATATAATTCCTGAAGGCTCATTATCTATTTCAATGGTGAATTTCTTGTCAAATAAGTATGTGTGAAACTGTATGATACCTGATACCAGAACTAATGTCTTGCATTCTGTACTAGAATAGTGAGCTTGCCCAGGGCATTTAAACCAGAGACATCTGTTCCTTTGTCTCGCCAAAAACACATACCTCAAACTTTTTGCAATGCATCAACTTTGTGAATTGTGACAGTTCTAGGGTCATATTATTGCAGAAGGCAAAACTTTGCAGCTGGAAGAGATCTGTATAATTCTTCCAAACTTATGAAATCAGTAGTGTCTCAGTAGATCTCTCAGTCATATAGAATTGTCATTCACCAACGTAACTGGTGAAATAAATAATCATGTGTTTTTTTTCTTTTAGTTTCAGAAATATTTTTCTGAGACTTTTTTATGAAGTTTTCCTCATTTTTTTGTCAAGTTACTAAGTACCAAACTGATATTTAGCTTTTGAGCTGGTTGAGAGTCTTCCACATACTGCAGAATTTTAAAAGCAAAGCATGCTTTTCTGCTCAAAGATCAGAAGTGTTTATTTATGATGAAGTACACCTGTTCCACATAGTATTAATCTGTGTATTTTAAAAGCACTCTCAGTATTCCTCTGAATAATAGCAGAGCTCTTCCTGTGCCATGCAGTTCTCTGCCTGAAGCTTATGATTTCATTTTCACCAACCAAGAAGCTAATGTAAATAATACAATAACACTCAAGCAACTACATGGTTGATTTTGGTTGCATGACCATTAAACTGTATGATCTCTGTTAAATCTGTGTAATCTTTTCCCTTGAAAAACTTGAATGATACCTTTCAAAGGAGGGAAATCATCAAATAATGATATGAGTTCTAATGAAGGAACTTGTTGATACCCTTGCTTCTCTTTCAAAGATGCATACTTTAAGGTCTAAACTTTTTTGTGCACATTAACAGTATTAATTCTGTGGTTCAATCACTTTTCTAATTTCGCAGTTTCTCTGGAAATGTTGCAGTTGCTTACTAAAGTTGCACTGGCTTGATAAAGTTAGATACGTTTAGTTTCTTTAACTATATGTCAGGAATTGTAACTTCTTGCATCAACAGATTTAATTAACATATCTTTGAATGTGGACGAGGTCTGATAAAATTCATAAGCTAAATTACTTCTTTATTTTCTCAGTCTCCTCTATTTCACTTTCAGTTCCCGTGAGTATCTGAATAGCTCTTTGCAAAATGCGATCTTCTTTAGATTGCAACATATCTGAAAAAGATGAATCAGAAATAGTGATAGAAATTCAATTCAAATTAGTTTTGTTTGTAAATCACACTAATTATGAAATTATGATAGTGTTTAAAGATAAAAGTGGGGCTTTACTCATAAATTGTAGCTTGACTGTTTTAGAAAGAAGTTAGTTCATGGTGTATTTGTACCTCCTATTTTTACTTATGTGCACTTGATTACTAAGAATCGAGAAGAATTACAGTAATTACTAATGCTAGTAGTATGACTGAGATGAACCAGTAACCACATCAAAAGAAATAAATATTGATATGCAATGTCTTTCACAAACTTGGGATTTTCAAAAACAATTTGCCTGTGAGGATATAAGAGCCACAGTTTAATGCCTCATCTGCAAAGCAGTGCCTTTGGAGGTGTAGTCCTCTCAATGTTGTGCTATAATGTCACCGGTGATCATTATGCTCAATTTTGTGATCGTTAGTGCCCTTTAGGCTCAGAGAAGGGTGGACTCTATTGAAGTAGAAGAATGGGTATGGTATCAGAGGTGATAACAGTTGGTATGATAGTAAAACTGTTGTTTGTAAGGTTTATATTGATAAAGTACATTGGGGAATAAGCATTTTGCTTGTGTTGTACGAACCATTCATACAAGTTGACAAAATTTAATGCATTATAAAACTTCATCTTTTTCATACTACTGGAATGGTGATAGGCAGCTTACTTGTGAATAATACGTGTTATTATCTGACGTTTGATAAAGTGACTGAGCAGTGAAGATTTCATGGTGCTGACAGTTACAACTGCATGATGGTTTAATTGGGACAATTTTAACAAGTAATTGCTTGAATTAAGTTTCAATACTAATCCATTATAAAACTTCAACATGAGTGGTTCAAAACACACACTATAATGCTTCCTAAAAGGTGTTTTTGTAAGAACGATAAAGAATTTATTCCATCAAGCTAAAGACCATACCTTTGCAATATGTTGTTTTTAAAAGTTCAGTTTAAGTTACTTGTAACACAAAATAGCAGACAAACAAAATGAGCCTCATAGAAGTGAGTAGAGTTATACAACAAACCCACAGTATGAGTGAGATATATGTTAAACATATGGTTTAATTTATTTTCCAATTTTGAAGGGCACTTGCACAACATTTTAACAAAGTTGCATTTAAATTACCCGATTTTTACAATATATGCATTGTTTAAAAAAATTGACATTTGCCTATTTTACCTTTTTTCCTTTTAATGTTTTATGACTGGATTAGTTGATCAGTTTTGGCATATTGAACAATGATGAAGAATTGTTACTGAATCTAAATTTTCACAGCTTTCTTCTGTATTTGCGGTATAAAATGGGATTGTAATAAAACTCTTTAACTAAAGTTTTTACACAAGACTGCTAACTGGAACCTTGGCAAGTTACATTCATTTAGGTGTTAATAGCATTATTCAAATAAACAACAGATGACTGTACATTTTTGATTAGTTTTTGTCAGACCAAGTACCTCCCTTAGACACTGAGAAAGGGAAAATTAGCTGATACAGCATTGTTTCCTGTATCAAAGTTCAGCACAGCAGAAGTATTACCTTTATGGGTGAACAACCTACATTTAAACACTATAAAGAATATACGTATTGTTGCACAGGGAGAAATCTTGTCTGGCAATGAGAATTTCCTCAGTTCAGCTTTAGTATAAATGGGATTTCCATTGAACATCTGCTGATGCTGCAGTAGCAGAGGCAGAGAAACCCCAAGGAAATTATCAGTGAATCGCTCCTAAATGCATTAGACAGATTCCCTGATTTGAACAAGGACGAATTGATTAAATATCTTCAAAAGAAGACCAAGATTTTGCAGCTACATCTTTTACATTCAAAACATCTGCCAATCAAACGTATCAGAGATAAAAGGTACTGCAGATGCTGGAGAATCCGAGATAACAAGCATGGGGCTGGATGAACACAGCAGGTCAAGCAGCATCATAGGAGCAGGAAAACTTGACGTTTCGGGCCTAAACCCTTCATCAGAA
>JAHRHZ010000268.1:28161071-28192537 GCA_024137785.1 Ginglymostoma cirratum
AAACCCTTCATCAGAAGGGTTTTCTGATGAAGGGTTTAGGCCCGAAACGTCAAGTTTTCCTGCTCCTATGATGCTGCTTGACCTGCTGTGTTCATCCAGCCCCATGCTTGTTATCTCTGCCAATCAAACGTGTTTGAATGAAAGGACAAGGTGATCGTATATGAATTGAATGGTTTTCCTCCATCCTTTAGTTAACGGAAACAAACCAAACAAGTAACATGTGTATCTTGCACTTGTCAGAAGTTAAATTTATCCAGAGCGTGGAATTTAGTGGAGTACACTGGAGTGGATGAAATGGTGGCCAGGCTGGGAGAATTAGGTAGGTGGCAGTGTGTTCAATGACTGGAAGAAATAGACAGATTTTAATGAGTGGCAGAAGGGCTTTTTCGGCAAAACCACCTGCTGACAGCAGGTGACCATTTGGGCCCATGACGGAGCCACTTGAGATCAATTATCTTTAACTCCACTGGATTCACTGGTGGCTCGGGGATTTGTAGCTTTACTCACATGAGTCATCCTTACCAGCAAACTTCTCCCCATGACTTTATCCAGTCCCATTGATTGGAGTGAAATTGCTTTTGGCTTCCTGTCAAAAAGTGATGTAAAGTTCCCACTGGTTTCCAAACTGACGTGCAGGTCTCCTATCACCGCAACTAAATTCCAGCAACAATTTCTGTGCACAGTGCCATTTTTTAGCCAGTTACTGTCTTTGCTGTCAGGAGAATTGAGAAAGCCAATAGCAAACCAAATCTTGAACAAAAATATCTCTTTTCTGTCACAGCTATGAATGGGCCAATTGATCAAACTGGTTTTATACTTCCATTCCCTGCTTCGCTTCTCTCCCTTATGTTACTTTTACTGCTTGTCAAAATTTTTGTGAGTAATGCATGAATTTGAAACCCATGAAGAAAAATAATGAAAACACATATTCAATACATTTGTTGGTTTTAACCACAACATGGCTCATTAGCTATTCATCTGTCATTAATAATTGAATGCCTCCAATTCATCATAACATCATCTAATGTTATGTTTCACAACTATTATTATGCAGCCCTTTCTATGTACTGTGCCATTAAGAAACACAGAACAGAAATCTTGTTTCAAAGTTAGCTTTTCTTAAAGGTTACCATTCAGATATTATTCTTTGCGCATTGAAATATTTGAAAGCCCTCTGAGCCAGAGATTTATGAAGTTTCTCTTTGCATGATTTGTATTCACCAGTTACCACAGAACAATTAGCAGCACAGCTTTATGGAGCTTGTGAAAAAAAATTGTCTGAAATTCCTAAGGATGTTATGATTTTCAAATTTCCAGTTATACATGTGAGAGTAGTGCTTGTAATGTGGATTGAGGACTATTAGCAGAGTCACAACTCCTTAATTCGTGTAAATTAAGTAGGCACTGACTTGAATAACATGGTGAATTAACTGATTAGAACAGCGATAAATAAATAAACCCTTCGTACCTAGACAATTTCAGTTTAGAAATTGTAATTAATGAACAGTTTGATTAGAAATCGGAGTCTGACTTTTCTAACCATATGACTCTATTTCTAATTGTGGCTGTTGAGCAGCCGGCCAAAACATTTTCACAAGCAACCTGGCCAAGGACAGTTTCACGGCAAATCCTGCTCCTTTATTGTAAACTAACCATCTCTAAACTCAAATAGAAATGTTATCGGGAGATGCTGGGGCTTTTCAGTCCATCTACTGAAATGTCATAACTGTTAAGAGCAACCATTTATATCCATGTTTGGGAAGATATGGCAAGAGCTTGCTGGATCTCACAACAGGAATACCTCCAAAAAATATTCAAGGTTCAGCTCATTAAGTGTAAAACAAGGAAGTTATGGTGATTTTTTATAAAACATAGGTTCAGCCTTAATTGGAGTTTAGCATTAAATTCTGACACCACACTTCAAGAAGGATATGAAGTCATTTGAGAGATTGCAGAAAAAAAACCTAACATGAATGGTCCGTGTTCTCTTTAGAAAAGCGAAGATTGAGAAGAGATTTGATTGGAATGCTCAAAGTCAAGAGGTGTTCTAGGCAGTGTAGATGTAGAGAAATTCTCCCCATTAATGAGGGCATTGAAAAGGACAGCACATTGCTTTCTGCTTAATGGTAAAAAAAAGACCAAAGGAGACATGAAAAATATTTCCCTTTTGTTCATTCTCACACTCTCTTGCTTTTACTTGCTTAAAAGAATTCTAAATTTTCCTGCAAACCCAAAAAGTTAACTGTCTGTCTCTTATCAAGTGCTGACTGGACCACTGAGTGTTGCTGCATTTTCTGTTTTTATTCAGGTGTCCAGTATTCTGCTGTGTTTTAAGAGATGAAGTAAATGATTTTATACATGGTGTGTCATGAGGATCTGTAATGCTGTCGGTGAGGGTTTGGTGGAGGCAAATTCAATTGTAACTTTTGAAAGAGATTGGATATAATGTGAAATTTAAAATGGAAGGAAATGTAATTAAATACAGATGAATGACAGCAAATGTTAAGTGTAGCATCTCACCAAGCGTATGTAACCTTCAAAATGTCTACTAGGAATTTTTGTGAAGGAAGAAATGACATTGAATGGAAGTTGCAAGGGAAATGAAACTTAAGAAGCAAAGTAATTTCTTTTATTGCTTTATTCACTCTTCTGTCTATTTGGTTCCTGAAGAATTGCGTTTTCAGAATGAAAATCTTCTATGTAAACTTAATTTTAGATTGCCATGATGAATTATTCTATTAAAATTACTGGTGGATTATATATGATTAGAACCTTTTATTTCTTGTAACTAGTTCAGGCTATGTTAGTTATATTACTTCATTGAGAATGATCTGAAAGGAATAGCTTTCAAAGGAACTATGGGGAAAGAACAGCTTTAATCAATATGTGCTTTGACATTATAAACATTTTAAAATGAATTTATGATTCTTTTACATATGCCACAAAAAGCCCACCCTACTTTTTCCATATTACCCAACAATTCTTATTAGGAAAGAAAAATCATGCCTGGTTGAACTGAATACATTATACTGAAATAATTTGAATAATTTCAAAACATATGAGTCACTTATCAAGTGAAGACAGGATTTTTTTTATATTCCCTCATGTGCCATGGCTTTCACTTGCAACGTCAACATTTATTGTCCATCCTGAATTCTCCTGAGAAAGCACCTTCTTAAACCATTGCAGTACATGTGGCGAAGGGACTTGCTATGCAGTTTCAAAAGTTTGGCTCAGCAGTCATGAAGGTGCAAAGATATATTTCAAAGTTAGGATGCCGTGTGACTTAGAGGGGCCTGATATACTTGATCTTGTCAATATTAGCGTTACAAGAGAAGAAGCCTTGATAAGTTGCCATTTTATAAATGTTACATATTACTGCTGATGAATTCTAGTTGTAGAGGGACTGAATGTTGAATGTGGTAGATAGGGTGCTGATCAAGCAGGATGCCTTGTCCTAGATGGTGTCAAGCTCCCTGGATTTTGTGGAGTTGTATTCATCTATGCAAGAGAATATTCCATTACACTCCTTACTTGTGCCTTGCAGGTGGTGGACAGTCTTCTGGGAGTCAGAATGTGAATTATTCACCTCAGAATTCCAAGATTCTGACCTGCCCTGTAGTATACAATATATGGTACTTACATATATACTTACATATATGGTATTGTTAAGTTACTGGTCAATTATAATTACTAGGGTATTGATGATAGGATATTCAGCAATGATAGTGCCATTAAATATTAAGAGGAGATTGTTGGTTTCTGTTATTGGGGATGGTCATTTTCTGGCATATATCTGTTATTTGTCACTTATCAACTCTAGCTTGAATGTTACCTCAGTCTTGGTGCATACGAAGACAGACTGCTTCAGTGTCTTAGAAGTTGCAAATAGCACTGAATGCTGCGCAATCTTCAGTTGATACCCTCACTTCTAACATTAAGATGGAAACCAGTCATTGGTGCAATCAAAAATGGTTGAGCCTAAATTATTACCTGGAGGAACTCCTGTATCAAAGTCCTGGGGCTAAGAATATTGGCCTTCAACAGACTTTTCATTTCTGCTAGGTATGATCCAAACAGGTGATTGAGTGTTCTTGAGGTGCAGTGATTCTGTGCTGGCCTGTAAGCCACAAAGCCCAGGTTTCAGTCCTAGCTGCTCCAGAGGTGTGTCATAACACCTCTAAACAAGTTGATTAGAAAATATATTCCAACCAGTGATTGATGCCTCTCATGGCACAGTGGTAGTATCCCTACCCCTGAACTATGAGGCTCAGGTCCAAAGTCCACCAGTTCTGGAGGTGCATACTAACACTTATGAACAAGTTGTCTTGAAAATACCTTCCAACCAGTGAAGAGTTTTCCCTTTATTTCCCAGGGCCTTCGGTTTTTCCAGGGCTCCTTATTGCTCTGATGTGGTCACTCCCACCTTAGCACTTGAGTTGAGTTCTTTTATCCATGTTGGAAGAAGGCTGAAATGAGCCAAGGGCTGAGTAACCCTGGAACAATCCAAAATGAAAACCTTGTAGCCACAATAATTGTAACAATTATACCTCATCCAGTTTAATTTCGGGTTAGTGGTGAATGTCAGAATTCTGATGGTAGGGAATTCAGTGATAGCAAAGCAATTGCATGTGGGGGTGAGATGTTTAGCTTTTCATTTGTTGGAGACGGCCATTGCTTGGCAATTATGTGATGGGGAAATGACTTGCCATTTATTAGAGTACATTAATATCCTGATTTTTGGATAGTTGAAAGTTAGTGGGAGAGCCATCTTTGAAAATGTATCTTTGACTATACAGACAAGTGCTCATTGAAACAGTGATTCTCTGAAGGAGCATATAGTTTTAAAGAAAAAGGCACCACTTACATTCCAAACCATGATCCAGTCAAAATAATGAAACATTCATAAGCAAAATATTGTTGATGCTGGAAATCTGAAATATAAATAGAAATTACTGAAAAATCTCAGCAGGTTTGGCAGCATTTGTGGAGACAGAAAGAGAGTTAATATTTTGACTTGAATTTGACCCTTCATTGGAACATTTACTTTTCACCTATACTCAAGTTAGCAAACTGTTTATTGATTTTATGTCCACTTTGCTGTGATTCATTCCTTAGCAATGAGCATGAAGAATGGAGATCTATATTTGCTCATTTATTTTAAAAGTATATTTTAAGCATAAGCTACGAATTATGGCATCTGATCTAGCACTCTGTGAAAAAGGTTTTTCTGACTTGATTGTGTTGAGAAGATCAAAACCACAAGCAATAATGTAATGAGAATTTGTTAATAATAGCATGATGAAACTCTGATATCAGCAGTCACACACTATTGATATTTGAATAGTTATTCCATCCTCTCTAGAGAGCTGTGATACAGAGATCAATATTCTGTATCAAAGAATGTAAATAAGAGTTTGTAGAAATTCCTGAGTCAGACAGTAGTCACTCTTAGAAAAAGCAGAGACAGATGTAGCAGACTTAAAGTAGGGATGGTATAATCTAAGTGTGCAGTTTTTACAGTGCATGACTGAACCCTGATGCTCAAACAACATGGTTAGCACAATCCATGAGGGGAGGCCAGTATGTGATTGTATCCATGGAGGTAGATTAATCCCTGGTGACAGCCTAATTCACAATCCTCAGTGCTGTTGAAATATTTGCTGTGTGATGCTATACTGAATAAAAAGTCCCACCAACAGATTTCCATGAGTTTGATTTAAATTTTGTTACAATGGTTTTGCCACAGTTCCAACAGCACTTGCAGTTTTTTTCATGTGGCTGTAATAACAATCTCAAACATAAGAGAAGCTTGTATAGCGTGCAACTGTACTGCTTCAGCAACTTCTCTGACAGTTTACTAAAGGTATAGCTTTGTGGAACAGGTCAAATTGTCCATATATTCATTCTTTACCATTTCTGACACTTGTTTTTAAGATATCCGTTATTTTAATCCAAATGCCAAATACATCCAGGCCTGCAGCCATTAGGTGGCTGAGAGCATATTCCGCTCTGCCTACAAATTAATTTGCATTTCACAATGACGTTTTTTTAAAAAGTTTGCTGCTTTTCATACAGAGCAAAATGAAATGCCTGATGAAGTTTAGGACAAAAATATATCCTTTTTATGGGATGAAATTCTAACATAATTCCTCTATGATGTCACACTTAGTTGCCTTGCAGTCATGTTTACTATAAAGTTGTTAGCTTCTTTGTGACTTATTAGAACGATGTCACCTTCGCTTTTTGATATGTTGCATTTTACTATTCATATTAATTCTTTAAATTTAATGGACCCAGTACAGTTAGTGGATACTTAACTTTTAAAATGACCATCTAAGCACATTCAAGCATTTATTGTCTGTCTCAATTTTGTTACTTGCTTCAGAATTTTTCCAATGCTAGTCCAACAATGTGCAGTTGTAAAGTGGTATTATTTTTATTGAACATATCATTAAGTTTTGAGTTTGTTCCATAGCTATGACAAATAAATTAAGTAACTTTTAAAGAGCAAATGACACCATTTTAAATGTCATTAATTGAAGTCGGCAATCTTTTCATTCACTTTGCCTGTATGAATTAAAAAATATAAAACTGCAAAATGCGGTGGCTTTGAACCACATCATTCAGTAAGGACCTAGGAATCATCCTTAATTAGTCGATTCATATCCAATTTGAAAAATGAATTAAAGAGATCAAAAGAACAACGAGCATTGTGGTCAGTGAAGCATTTCAACCTCCTAGTAGTGTTGCTCCAGTTTGTACTTGCAATGGCAGTGACTGATTGTGACAATATTGGCCTATTTAAAGTTATAGAGTGTACCTGTGGGAAGCCACTTGCACTTTTAATTAATATAAATGAAACAACAGCTTGAATGGAGTATGGAGAATGTTTCGTAATTCATTGATATATCAACTTGGTTTTGTACTGGAAGTTATGGCAAAGTGATTTTGAGCTTACTCCAAATGGAGGTCGGTTTTAATGAAACAGGCAAAATAGTAACCCAGAGGGTAGTGGCCCTTCGGAATTTGTGGCCCAGATATTGAGTATGTTCAAGGGTGGCATCAATAGAATTCTACATCAAGGGAAGTAATGGTGCTGAAGTAGAAGATAAGCCATGATCTCAATGAGTTGTGAATCGGTCTCAAAGGGCTAAGTCTACTCCTTCTCCTGTTTCTTATGCCTTTACATTGTGAGTGTGGTAGAGTTAGGGCTAAATGTCACCTTAAATCCTCTGCATTTGCCCCTCCTCATCGTGATATCACTCTGATATTCTGCCAGTGTTTCTGGTTCCTGCAGTTTTCTCACACTCTCTGATTCCCAGTCTACTTCTGCTCCATTCTGGTTCCTCTGTCAGAGGCTCAGGTTTCTGGTCTCCTTCTGAAACTACACTGTGTTCCTTTATAACACCTGTCAATTCTGGATCACTGGCTCTTTTATCACAGTCTTCGATTCCTGGTCTGACCCTGTTATTTTATCACAGCCTCTTGTTTTCAGTCTATTCCTGCTGCTTTTCCTCTGACCTCCAGTCTTTTAGCACACATTTTATGAAGAAGAAAAATCAGACTCACTTTTCTGACTCTGTTCATTATGGCAGTGATAATGTACAGTTAAGTATAGCTCTCTTTAAAATATTTATATTTTATCATTACTGTGCATAATAAAATAATTTGCCTGCAGATCTTTTCCTGGACTATACCTGTTGATTTGTTCATTGCAGTTGACAGCTGAAATGATTCTGCGTATAGCAAATGAGCCAGTTCTCCCTTTCAGTGTCCTGGACGTAGCCCTGGAGATTCAAGAGAAACTCAAAGGTTATGTTTCTTTCTAAACTTATTTCCTCTTGACAGTGCAGTTACATAATTGTTAATTTAAATTTTGAGTATGAAAACATTGCTGTGTATCATTTTCATTCTTTATTGCCTTAAGTTACTGATGATCAATGTTTTCATTCCCTGCTATCTCCAGAGTATCATGGTGGAATTAATTGACGTGAACAATTATTTTCTAAATAGTTTCTTGCATGTTATGTAGTTGTGCTGTGTGGATATTCTTGAGTTTGACATTTCCTGTAAATCATTCCACAATGAGCAAATATTTCTTGTCAGCATTAAAATGTTATGAGGATGGTACTTATTCCATGCTTTGTACTGTGGTTGTATAGATTATGACTGTTGATACAATTCTCAATTATATATTTTGTTTTTCAAAGATGACAACATTGCTTCAGAGCAAATGTTGGGATTGGCCAACATGTTGAGAGAAACCGCACAACTTTTTCAGTCAGATGAAATGCGTCCAGCTAATGACCCAGAGGAAAGAGATCCTGCCCATCTGAGAATGCTAAATGATGTACTGCAGAACCTAGAGAAAAACTTTCTGATCCAGCATGCTCCACCAGGCTACTATAGGTATGGGAAAATGCTTACATATCTGTCTCAGAATAATTCAGTGAAATTTATGATAGAGTTTCCCTTTTCTAAATGGAATATGATCAAGTACAGTTGCTTTTTTGATGGAAGATGATGGTAAATAATGGCTCATAAGATCATGTAGATGCAGAAAATCCAGTGTGTTTTGCATTTGTGACACAAGCAAAATGGGAATATCTTTAATGTTTGACATGGTTAAATCCTCTGCCTTGTACTGCTGGTAGAATAGCAAACCCAATTTGTAATTACCTTGAGGTTCAACATGGAAACATAAAATCTTATAGTGCAGACAGGCTGTTCAGACATTTGGGCTTAGCCCGCTAGTTATTTGAACTATTCAATTAATCTCACTCCTATGCCCTTTCCTAAAAGTATTGTAATATGTTTCACCATATCAAATATTTGCCCAGCTTTCGTTTGAATGTTAGTACTTCATCTGCTTCTCGCACTCTTTTGGGAAGTGCATTTTAGAGCTCAAAAACTCAATGTAAAACCTTTCTTCCTCTTGAATTCTCTCACTGCTTTACCAATGATCTTAAATCTGTGTCCTTTTGTTACCAACTCTTCTGCCAATAGATGCTTGCTTCTTATTAACTGCATCAAACCTGTTAGTGATTTTTTTTAATACCTCAGATTTTGCTGTCACCTTCTTTGTAGCATTTATGTTTTTCTTTTATCCTAAGAAAATGTATCAACTTTGGCAGATAAAATACCTTACACCATTTCCTCTTTGAACACTTCTTGTTCAGTTCTTGTTTGGCTTGCTAATTTTTGATTATAGTCCCCCTGGGCCAGATCCCTTTTCAACTGAAGTTATTCTTTTTACAGTTGAGAATTTTTATACTCAATTGTGTTTTATCCTTGTCCGTAACTATGCTACACCTGATATTCCCGATGTTCCCAAATGCTTTCCCACTAAAACATGCTCCACTTGCTCTACTTCATTTCACAGAAATAGATATAGCCCTGCCTCATTCCTATTTGAGTTAGAAATGCACTGATGACCAAAAATTCTTTTACTGTGTTACTATCCCAGTCTCTGATATTGAAAATGCCCAGTTATCAGTATTCTAGTTTTTGCATTCTTTTATAATTTGCCCCATATTTGTTTTTAAACTTTCCCACTATTTGATGGTCTATATTACCTGCCCAGTAACCTAATAGCTCCTTAACTGTTCCTAACACATTTACTTCTTCTACGTATGCTCACGTGCATCAAATCTTTCCAATGATGTACTAGTTTTTTGATTAGGACTGCTGTGACCCCTTCCCATTGTTACCTTCTCTATCTGGAAGCTGGTTTTAGTGGTATATAATCATGACGCCAACTCATGGATTTCTTGAAACTCATGAGCATGCAACTATGATGTAACTTTGTGTACTGTGCGAAAGAACTTGATTCAATATTAAAGCTGTTGTGAGGCTATTGAGCACCGTTCACTTTACAATATTATTCTTTGAGTCGAGACTTCTGAGCATTGATTACCACCTTTTTAGTTCATCGCCACGTTCTCAAGGGCAACTTGGAGCGGGCCATGAAAGATTTAAAAATACTGTTCATGATACTAGGCTTTATTAAATAATGAGGGCTTGGAACTTGTTAGTATTAATAGAGATCTGAGTGTTCTTGTACACTGATATCTGGGTAATATAGGAAGGTGCAGCTGAGCTAAAAAGTCAGTTATAATCTTCATGAATGGCAAAATAGTTTGAAGGGACAAATTGCTTATTCCCCTTACTATTGCTTAAGTTATTTCCTTTTATCTGTGAGTCAGAAAGTCACAGGCTCATGTTTTCCAGGATATCAGCCTAATAAACTGACATAGTAGCACACCAGTGCAGTTCTAAAGTTAAACTAAGGTGCTGCCTTCCTGCTTTAGTGGTTCACATGGACATTATAGATCCAAATATAGTACGAAAGAAGAACAGTGTTGTTGTTGAATCCTGGATAATATTTCTATCCTTCAATTAACACCTTCAGAAAGAGATTAAATTGTCTTTAATCTCACTGCCATTTGTGGTTCTTGTTACATGTCAAATCATTGACATGTGTAGTACATAACAGCAATGACAACACCACAAAAACAGTATACATGACAGGACTTCAGAATGTCCCTAAAGACATGAAAAGCATTACATATATAGAGTTCATTTTTTCCAAAGTATGCCATTTAATTAAAGTTTTGAGAATAATAGAAATTATATTAAAAAGCAATAAACTGTTATGCTCCTCCATGAAATGTGGAATAAGGCTATAATTACAGCTTCTGTTTAGTGGGACTTCAAACTCTGCAAAACAATGTAACATTTTCGATAAATCAATACTTTCTTTGATGAATAGCCCTACTCTCTGAGAAATTGATTTTTCATGCATTTTATAAATTTATTATCATATTTAAAAACAAAAAAAGTATTGTAAGTCAGAAAAAAATAGGCTTGTGAATCAATCTTGATGTTTAGTGAAAGATACCCACACAAAAACCTTCCAAATGTATTTAGTCCCAGTCGCAGAGGAGCAGTCACTTGTGGGGCAAAAAAGAAAAGCTTTGGGACATTTTTCTTCACAGCACCGCAGTGAGTATTGATTTGGTTAAACCAGATCTGTCAGCTGAAGCATTATAAATAAGGCAATTCTTCATCTGTAAACAGGGAGGCTTAGGTGTAATTTACAGCCAGCGACCTTCAGACAACAAAGCAAGTTTAGATCATTAGGGGGTACATCCATAATTTAAATTCAGTCTTTAATTTAGATCAAAGTATTCTTTTCCTTTAGGCTTTCCCATTTGCTAGGGTTGGGAGCTCACCAATTAGAAATACAAGTCAATGACCTTGGTTCATTTGGAAAAAAATCATCACAGTGTTCCAGAAAAGAATTTACATAATTCAGAATCTATTACAAATGCGGCAAACAACACAATGCTCCAATTAGCAACTGTAGGCCTCAGTAATGTAATAGCATCGATTTTAAATTCATTTGTAGGTTCTTGGTGAGACACTGGTGATTTATTTAGAACAGTCATGCAATAACGATGGATTAATCAAATCTGCTTAAATGCACTGCAGTTATTGTGTGAATAGGAAAAGAACTCTGTGACCATATTTTTGTCTTAAATTTGCAGGTCATGGTTTTTTTTTTCTGACATCAGTGGAATCTATCATTTCAAATTCTGTGTCTACAATAATTATTCTCCTGAGTTTAGCAAGACAGTCACTCAATTAAGTGAAAACTGCATTAGAAGTTTACCTTTTATTGCCCATGTCTAATATAACAGCCTGTCACAGGGACCCATATGTGCATTTGATTCTGTGATCTCCAGTGTGCCTCAAATGTATTTCTCTTGTCTTCCAGAAGATGGATTAATGAGCACTCTATTTAGTTGAGGTTATCTGTAAATTAACAAATTGGAGCTTTCAGATGCACAATTTAACAAAATAATTTGTATTGAAATTCTGCATTTCTCTCACTCCTCATGGCAAAATTAAATCATGTATACATGGCCTTGAATTTAGGCCTGGCTTTAGTGTACAAGTTAATATTTGTTAAACTAGCTAGCACTAATTTCAGGAAGAAAATTCTATGCAACGCTGTTTCAAATACTTCCTATCTCATGACAAACTGCATTGTGCCTAAAGACCTCTACATGGCTATTTCAGTGAAGTGAAGCCACACCAACGTTGTAAGCTGAATTTCTCTAACATGCAGCAATGAGCCCTGTTGGCTTAAGTTGATAACAGTATGTGAGAAATACCATTCTGTTTTTCTGTTTGCCTGGATCCAGCAAATAGACCTAGATAATTTTCCAGAAAGCCTGTTTGTTGGTGGTAATGAACCCCTTATTAGTCAAAATTAACATAATTTAAACTAAGATGCTATTAACTTGAAATTGTTCAGAAGTGAATTGTTACGAAGATCTTGACATTTAACATGCATTTTCCTTTATAATGTGAAATAATGTAAGAAGTAAAGGATCTCACCTTTCTTGTCTCATTATTTTATAAATCTGAGTAGAGTTAGCAGTGCCTTGCACTAAGAGAAGCCAGCAATAGTGGAAAGTGCCAATCCCAGAGCTGCTTGACACTCCCCATCCCAAGAGAAGGATATAAACACATGGAATCTGGAGAAAGTGATAGCAGTGATATCCTGGATGCGTTGATGGGTCGAGAATTTGGAGCTGCAACGCAGGTTCCTGATTGTTCTTTTTATGGCCACTGCAATGGGATTGCTACTCAGTCCTTCAGTGTGCAAAACCAGCTCTGAAAAATGACACCATTCCTTGTGAATGGCCCAGGACATCCTTAATCAGTGCCTGCACTTTGTATCAGAGAATTGAAGAAAATGACAGTGAAACCTGTAGTTACAGGATCTCAATATTCTCCTCATCCTCTTTGCTGTTTCTCTCATGGAAGCTATGCAACAGTTACTGGAGGTTGCTGTTCTTTCTGGGCTTACTGACAAAATTATAACTGCCCTGTCCTTTGACATTGCCTTCGCATCTGATCCAAAGGCTCAGACTTGGTATTGTCCATGATATTGACCAGATAATCTGTGGGGAGGTCAAAAAGATAACAGAATTTTATTAAAGGAATTTCCGAGCCATCACAATATTCACCATGAAGCTTCATCTTATGCTGTCACACGATGTGCCATGGAGGCGTCCAAAGAGAGAGTCCTTGCCACACTTCCGTAAGAAACTCTGAGTTATGTCACGTTATGAAGTTGTATGAGATAACAAGGTGTGGAGCTGGATGAACACAGCAGGCCAGGCAGCATTCAGAAAAATGAAGAAGGGTCCAGACCCGAAATGTCAGCTTTCCTGCTCCTGTGATGCTGCCTGGCCTGCTGTGTTCATCCAGCTCTACACCTTGTTATTCAGACTCCAGCACCGGCAGTTCCTACTATCTCTATGAAGTCGTATGTTGCACAACCAAAGCCTCCCAGTCCTAGCTGTGCATGTGTTTCTAATATGAAAAGTATATTGATGATTTTAAGTAAATTTTGCCTTAGTTGTTTAGCTGACATAAAAAGCTGGCAGTTAGCATGCACAATGTAGCCTGAGACCTTAATGCTTATTGAACATTCTTAGACAATCCATGACCTGCCAATGAGGTGCAAATTGAAACTAGAAGGGTGACATTACTGAATCACTGGAAGCATTGTTATTGCAACTGCCCTTATCAGGCCCTTAAACTTGAAACATTTTATTTGCCTCCAAAATCAATTTTTTTCCCTAACTTGCCTATCTTGCATATGGTGTCAGCCATTTCGTGTAGTTATTGCATAATTGGGTTTTGATCTCGGATGCAAGATGATCCCCCCACCCATCATCAGCCTTGTTTCCTTTTGCATCCCTGTAGTCCTTGTGACTTTTTAGCCTCTTCTCATTTCTGTTGAGGCTCTGTACATAGTGATTAATGTCCCCACTTTTCCCCTAGAGCACATGACTTTGTGAGTCGCCAAACCCTTGTCAGCCGTATAATCTTCCCAAATAGGGTCAAGAGGAGATTGACCTATGAGAACCCATCTTTCCCCCAAGCTCCCCATCCTCTCCTCTGCTGAGATCCCTCATCCTTCCATCTCAAATGGCCTCCTTTTCACAGTAGTCATTCCAAATGAGCCTTTGCAATGAAGCTCATCCCTGGAATTGAGTTTCCTTATTTGCTTCTGACTCCATGAGCTCTGATAAGCCCCTTGACCATTGTGAGTGAATCCCTGGGATTGACTATTGCCTAAGCCCCCCAGAATGACTTGACAGTTCAGCCCTGATTAAATATGGCCTAACCCCCACACTCCATGCGACCTTGAATGACTTAGCTATAATCCCGGGACCTATTGTGCCTGACCTGCAGGACTGACCAAACCCTGGACTGCAAGGGTCACAGATCTCCAGACACTGCTAGGATCGAGTGTCTGACTGCTTGCTGCCAGCCACCTAGACTAGAAAAGGACGGAGCCCTCAACTGACTGACCATACCCTCCTTGGTCTCACTAAGGACTTCTCCACTTTGACTTTCAGACATACCCATGTGATTGAAGTGCATGCTGTGTGTTTGCCACATTAGCTGCTAGCACATGTTACAGGTGAGACATTGATGTGGCACAATGCCACTCAGTGACACGTTCACCTCCTTGACTGGTCTGAGCTCTGAATCATGACAATCTGTTTGCCTTCCCCACTTCTAAAAATGAATAAGGTGACTTGGCTAAGTGCGCAACTCATTGTGTCCCTGAGCTCCGAAGATAAATTTTGACAAGCTGTAGTGATGTGAGAGTTGGTCTAATAAGAGGCATGGTGATGTGGTTTGCCACTGCCAACTTGTGTAAACTAAGTTTCCCGGTGCGTGGTGCCTATGAACATGCAAGGACATTGCGTTCAAGACATTTTTGATGATGGCCAAGACAAGCATTTAGTCAGCTGCAGCAGTCAGACAACCACCTTGACTTGCATATCACAAATGTTTTGCCATCTAGTTTCTCAGGAAGGGAGAGGATAATTGGAAGTAGCATGTAAATAGTAAAATGGAAATATGGTCATCAACATTTGATAGTGAGAACTTGCCATTTAAACCTTGAAGAGAAAATCAGAAAACATTTTCTTGATATCAAGATTCTGATTTCATTTTTCATTTTGCTATATTTTCTCAACTTTCCCATTATTGCCCATGCCATGCCAAGCAGAAAATTCCACCCAAATTATTGGTCTAGAGTAAGTGTTAATGGAGGAATAATGTACAGCTGTGTCTAAAGGTGGAAATGTGAAGACAAGATGCAGGTGGTACTTGGCAAAAAAAAGTAAAAATGGGGATGCTCGTTGAACTCGCCTGAGTCCAGAAAATAGTGAGATGCCTTAATGTTAGATGAGGTGCTTTACCTCGAGCTTCTTTTAAATTTTATTGAAACATTGCAACAGCCGATGACAGAAGGGTAAGTGTGCAAACGAGGTGGTGAATTAAAACAGGAAGCAACTGGAAAGTCATGATCATGCTTTCTGACTGACTGACTGAGTGGATGTATGCTGCAAAATGATAGCCTATTCTGCGTTTGGTCTCCCTAATATACAAGAGACCATGTGGTGAACTGTTAGTACAGTATACTAAACTGAAAAATGTGCAAGTAAAGCATGGATTCAGGAAGAAAGTTTGAGAAAGTGGGACCTTGGACAGTGAGGGCAGAAGAGGAAAGGGCAATGACACACTTACTGTGATTGCATAGGAAGAAACTATGGGAAGAGGATTTTTAAATTTATTCATGAGACGTGGGCCTTGCTTGGTAGGCCAGCATTTATTGGCCATTCCTATTGCCCAGAAGGCAGTTAAGAGCCACATGTATGCCAGATCAGGTAAGGATGCCAGTTTCTTTTACTAAAGGATGTTAGTGAACCAGATGGGATTTTCTGACATCAGCAATGGATTCATGGTCATCATTAGACTCTTAATTCCAGATTCTTTTACTGAATTAAAATTCCACCATTTGCCATGGCTGGATTCAAACCCATGTCCCCAGGATAATATCTTTGGATTAACAGTCCAGCTATTAACACCACTAGTTGAGGAGGGGACCAGAGTCTCATAGAGGAAGTTGTCTCTTTGGAATACTGACAGGAAAGGCAAGATGTGCTTGGTGGTGGCAAGATGACAGAAATGGTAGGAAATGCTCCTTTAAATGTGGTGGCTGTTAAAGTGAAAAGTGAGAGGAAGTGAGTTCTATTAAGGGGAACTCTATCATGGCCTAGGAGAAGGGAGAAGGGGTGACAGCAGAATTATGGGAAAGCAGTCTGACACAGTTGAGGGCCCTGTTAGCTACAACTTGGAGCGGATCATATCTCTATATGTTAACTTATCTATCTTTCCACTGATGTTGCCAGATTTTGCATTAATTTTTAAAAAGAATGCATTCAGTAAGTCCCAAATCAATGGGAAATGTAAAATTAGAAAAGAAAAGTAATAGTAACCTAAGCGATTTTACTTTATGCTGTACCTTGACTCAAGTTAACAGTGGCATCAACTGAGCTTTGTTCACCTTCATTGTCACCCATCAGAAGTGGCTTGTGGAACAACGCTGCAGATTATTTTAATTGTTTGCCAAGAATATAGAATATCTGTTCATTGAATTTTAATTAAAAGTAGTGGGCCTATGTAAAATTCTTGCTGCCTGTTAATGCATTTAGACTACTTATCTTGGCTTAATGCTCAGTTTAGAATCCTTAGTGTCCTACCAACATGCAGTCTGCTGTTTACATGGCAGCTCCTGCCACAACAGGTTTTTATATGCTGTTCAAAGCTTCAATGTTGTGGAAGGTGTGGTCTTAATTATAGTGCCTCCAGACTACTAAATTGAACACCACATGTGGTGATTGCTACATACTTGTTGGTTTGTTGCAATAACATAAAATGCAGTTATCAAATGCTCCAAGCAAATAATGACAGCTCATGGAAAAGGAGTTCAAATAACAGTATGAACTGGAGGCAATGTCTGAGCATTGACAGAATGATGCTTGCCATTCATTGACAGCTGCCAACAGACTTTCTACAGGCTTGTCAACAGAGATTTCTTTTAATCCAGCCTCCCTTCCAGCATGTCATCGTCTACAGGGAGAACCTGTGCCGCCTGTGAATAGGGCAACAACAGTGACACTTTAAACAATCACATTGATGAATTCTTACTCAGATAGAGGATTGGATTTTCATCATGGTTTATAGAATTGCGAGTCAAGAATTTTCTTAACATTGCAATCCCACCTTTGTCCTGGTCGTGTTAGCAGATAGGATTTTCACCTCTTGAAGGACTATGGCAGCATGCCCACGATGGACCAAGTCAGTGCCAAGATGGCTGGTTTTAAAGGTCTGTCTTTGCTCACAGAAACATTGGCATACTTCTACAGATCAATGTAAATGCCTCTCTGCCCTCCTTGCCCTCAGCATTACCCCAAACCCTTTTATCATCCTCATGTCCCTTAATCCCCCTATCTCCCACAACCTGCACACACTATATCTACTTTATAAACAGAACTCACAAACCCTTTAGTAGCACTTGGAAGTCTTTGAAAAGTTCAATACCTGTCAAAATAAACAGACATAATTTGAATAGAAACAACAAAAAAATCTGCTTAAAAGCCTTGTAAATCTGTCAAAAATATACAAACATCATTTGAGTAGGCCCTTAAAATATTATGCTTTTCAGAAGGTTGTATTTCTTTTAAAACCAACAATCTCACCTTCCCTGAACAGCTAAATAATCAAACTCAGCAGTACCAAATCCCTTAGTAATTGTGAAATAGACAAAAGCTCCTATCTTTGTCAAAACTTTCAAAGAGACTAACAGTTGACTGTGCAGTTTTGTTTCAAAAGAATTGGAAGAAAACAATCAAGAGAATGTAAAGAATTAGCTCTTAATCTCACATTTGGCTATCCTTTCAATGTTGTACAATATTGAATAACAACTGATCCAGTGGATATTCTAATACATCCGAACTTTTTTTTTAATTGATAACTTGTGAGAAGTAAAACTTGGCAACATTTGTTTAATAGTCACTTACCTTTATCAATTATAGCCTTATTTTGTTAAACATAG
The DNA here is from genome assembly GCA_024137785.1 of Ginglymostoma cirratum. NCBI lineage: Eukaryota > Metazoa > Chordata > Chondrichthyes > Orectolobiformes > Ginglymostomatidae > Ginglymostoma > Ginglymostoma cirratum. Next base: position 28,179,073 of record JAHRHZ010000268.1, read on the forward strand.
ATATAACTTGGGCCTTGGCATTTCATGATGAACAAGAAAAAGCCAATTTTCAGGTTTGGACAAAACAGAAAACCTCCCTAGAATCCTGCCTTGCTTTCATCTACCCTTCCCAGCCCCTCACTCACCCAGCTACTAATTGGACGGCAGATCCATCTCTATGTCATGAAGACCCCAGCCTCACCAGTTCCTACCACCTGACACACTCGAGTCAAATACTTTGCAATCTTGTACCTCTAGTGAATGTAATGAGGTCCGTCAGGTGGACCTCAGAATACGAGTCCCCTGATTGGGGCTGTTATATCTGGGAGCCCTGGCTGACAGATATAAACAGGAGTGTCAGAGGTTATGTTATGTTCACTGTGAGAGCTGGCTCAGAGAGAGCTGGATCAGTGTCAAGATCTCTCCGTGTAAATAAAGGATGACTTGGTGAGGGAATACCAGCCTTCGTGGAGTTATTACAGCTCCCATCTCCCAATTTCTTAGAGTCGCAGAAGTGGAAAATCTGTCAACTTTTACTGATATTGCTCCTTGTACCAGAATCATCTTAAACTAATAAAATAAAGCAAAGTGTATAAGCAAATAAAAGCAAACTTAAGAATTGAAAAAAAAAACAACCATTGGTGAAATTTCTTCCCATTTATTTCAACATTTTACAATTTGTGGCTGATTTCTGGTTATACTTTTAAAATAGTATGAGTGGAACTTTGTAGTAAGTAATAAATAGCAGAAATATAGTTCATAAGTTTGCAGAAACATACACTTGCCTCCAAATCTGCAAGCTCTCAATTATTTCCGCAGCAAAGGACATCAAAACAAAGAACACCAAGTATTGAAAGGGTTAAAGTAGCTTAATGATTTTGAGCAGTTAGCAGTAAATAATGGAAATCAGAATATACAGCAAAGAGAATATTTAAAGATGAAGCCAGTATTTCCATCAATAATGTATGCAGTTATCTGCTTGTAAAAGATTCATAAAGGAGGGAAATGACTTTTTTGGACTTGTTTTGCGCAGGTCTTCCAGGCACTGTATTTAGACTAGTGTGGCACACATAACAAGATACTTTATCTCCTTCAGGAATGCGGCCTCAGGTTATTAATCAAGTTTGATGCTCAACACTCAACTCCCCTCAGTCACGGTGATTTGTCACTGTGAAAAACTCATTAAAATGGCACTTGCATTCTAATTTCATTAACATTCAATCAATAATGTATTTGTTTCCTTTTTGGTGTCCTATCACAATTTAATGCAGCCTGTTAGCCAAGTGCTTATTTATATTTATGATTTAAATAAATAAATAAGAACTTCACTTGCATTTGTGCTAAGAACACAAAGAATGACCCTTCTGCCCTCAAGCCTGTACATTCGTTGAGACAGCTATTGTTGATTGGCTGGCAATGTTCATTTCCACTGATTGCTAAGCCATGCTCAGAGTCTTGTGCAGTTTTGTGCATTCTATTATTGGAAGAATCTTAGGCTACAAAATCTATGTCATGATTTCACTAGAATTATGCTAAGGATTAAAATATATATATAGTTATGCAAAAATAACATTTGCAAATGAATAGGCCATTTGCCCTCAATCCTGTTCTGTCATTCGTTGAAATACCCACCTTGGTCCCATTTCCATTGGTTAACTAAAATCCATTAAACTTAGCATTACAACTGATAATGAATCTTCCTTCAACCATTGAATGCCAAAGAGACTTACAAATTTCTGCCAAACGTTTTGTATAGATGTGTTTCTTGATTTCATTCTTATTATATGTCTGTCCCCTAATCCTAGAGCCCAAAGCAGCAGAGAAAGATTCTCCCTATCAGTTCCTGTTAATATCTTAAAATCTTAATCACCTCTTAAGCTTCTAAAATGAGGGAGAATACACTGCAAATATGAGTCATAAAAACAGAAAATACTATCAATACTCATCAGATCAGGCAGCATTTCTGAAAAACAAAATACAGGATGAAATATTACACTGCCTTAAGAGGCTTGGGCAACAGCAAGAAAGCCGGGAAAATGCTGCAAAAATGGATCAATCAGATTCCCAACATTGAGAAAACAATGTCAAATTGTATCTGTGAGATTTAGACAGTGAGTTCCAAATCTTGCAGTAGAGTCACAACTACGTCATTTCCATATTTTTGCTTCTCCTTATTGACTAAAATTGCCCTTATTTTGATACAATTCTGAATTTTCCTCATTCCGGAGAAATTAGACAGTGCAAAGTCTTGACATGAAATTCAGAGTGATTATCTGGTACCACATCCTTCTCTGGAACATCATCCACTCTGTCTTCAGCCCAGTTTACCTGCCTGCTCCATGGACAGTGCCCCATTCCACCATCTCCATGCAGGTCAATGTCAGCAAATCAACAGCCTCACCATGTCAACACGGCAGCCTTCAGCTCAACTCACAGCCCACTTTAGCCCTTCAGAACTTCACTTTGCAGCTAAGTGACACTTTGGACTGGAATACTCTGCCAGGTGGCTTTGCACATAGTGACACAAACTCATCTCATGCACCTACACAGAATGGGTCTTTCATTTCTTAGCTTACTTGGATGCTGCCATCCTCTGTGGCTTGCTTTACGTTTTCAGCACAGAGGGACAGACAGGCAGTTTCTTATGATTCAGAGCAGTCAAGTGAGTGAACATGGTGCTGTCCAGCGCAGTGCCATGTCGATGTCACATCTACAGAACGTATTAGCAGCTTACGCAGGAAACACAATGCAAATAGCGCCACGACATTGCCATGTCTGAAGGTCAAAGGCGACTATGGTCAGTCAGGAAGTACCACCATAGTCAATCAAGGAGCTTGTTTGGTAACATTCCAGTGGATTGACCATGGTCAGTTAGGTAATTGATCCGACCTGACTCCAGGCAATTGCGTCCTAGCAATCTGGGAATTGGGTCATTGTCAGTCTAATGCACTATGAGAGAGAATAGTCATGTGAATTGTACATCTGCCAGCCTTGCATGTCAATGTGCTGCCCTGAAAAGCTGAAGGAATGAATTTTTGCTTCCAGAGATGTGTGGAATCATCACTGATTTTGTATTCTCACACACAAGGTGTGTTGGAGGATTTGAGCAAGTCCCACCACAATCCCTGCACATGTCTTATTGTCTTAGTTTTTGTGCACGTTCAAGTGCAGTGCCTTTGCTGCCGTCATCAAAGTCATGGTTCAAGGATCTGTGATCTGAGGTTGTTTGCAGTCAAGGAGTCATTTGCTTGTGAGAGATGAGCAATACTTGGCCATTGTAAGGAAGGCAAATGAAATGTTGGCTTTATTTCAAAGGGAATGGAGTATAATGATAAAGAAGTCTTGGTAAAACTAAGCAAGGTGCTAATTGGACCCCAGCTGGAGAACTGAACAGTTTGGGACTCCTTATCCAAGTGAAAACTTTACTGGAGGTAGTACAGAGAGGTTCATTAGGCTGATACCCGAGCATAGAGAGATTGTCTTATGAGGAGAGTTTGAGTTGCTTGGGCCTGTATTTATTAGAGTTTAGAAGTATGAGAGGCAACCTTATTAAAACATAGAAGATTCTTTGGGAGCTTGACAAAGTAGGTGTGAAGAAGTTGTTTCCTTTGTGGCAGAGTCTAGAACAAGAGGGCACAATCAAGTAAGGGGTCACGCATTTAAGACCCAGATGAGGAAGAACTTCTCCTCTCAGAGAGACATAGTGGCTGGATTGTTAGATGCATTCAAGGCTGAGACAATCAGATTTTTAATCAGCAAGGGAATCAAGGTCCAGCATTATCAGATTGAGGATTATCAGATCATCCATGACCTCATTGGGTGGCACAACTAATTCATTGGGCTGAATGGTCTACTTTTGCTTCTTCCTTCCCATTCCACTATGTGTAACTGCAGTTCAAACTTCCACACAGCTGGGGTAGAAGGAGCCTGCTTTATATGTGGCCCTGTTGGCCTGGACAATTTGAGTGAACATCCCCAGGGCCCTTTGGGTCCAGAGGACCTGGGTGTGCTGAGATGTAGGTGAGGTGTAGGCTTCAGCATCACAGACAAAGGGAGGTGGAGGGGTCAGGTCCCTCTGGAGTGCACTGACAGGAAGCTCCTGAGGGGATCCTGTATATGGCTCCTACTCTTTTTGTGTGCCTGCTCATGCCATCCTATCTCCCTTCGGAGGAAGGGCACAAGAGTGAGATCAAAGACCCTCATCCCCCTCTTGTCTTGCCATTCATGCTGAGGCACATACAGCTACAATGATGGTGTGCAGGTCTGAGTGCATATCCAGCAGACACTGAGTGTGCTGGATCTGGAGCTCCACGGCAATAGGCAGCCTCTACATAGAGGCAGCCAGACATACACATGTGGGAACCAGCATGGTACTGATAAAAGTGGTTGACGCTTTCATCCTTTGCTACTGACTGCCTCTGACAAACTTTCCTCCTTTCCCTGTGCCTGTCTGAATTTTGATGAAGTCAGTAATGGCTGATATCATTGTTATTGTCTTCTGCCTGGGCCCTGGTTTCAGCAGTCCAAAGTGCCAGTGACCCAGATTGTTTCTTTCACACTGAAGAAACTGTGAAGAGGTGCCAATGATGTGCTCACCAGATCGTGTTCCCGACTCTAATTTAGATAGAGGTGACTGAGGTGAAAATCTGTGAAGTGGTGGAGCGTGCAGGTGAACACTTTGCCATTGCATCCTCTGAGGATTCAGTAGCTTCATGCTCAGAGGTGGAGGTGAAAGTTTCTGCCACTGGTTGCTGAGGGCCGGAGTGGAGCGGCAGAGGGCCGGAGTGGAGCGGCAGAGGGCCGGAGTGGAGCAGCTGAGGGCCAGAGTGGAGCGGCAGAGGGCTGGAGCACAGCGGTACAGATTAGGGCCAGAGCAAAGCGGGCTGGAGGCATGGAGCAGATTGACTGAGGCCCAGAGCAGAGCGGGGCCAATTGTTTGACTGGGGACTGATGCGGTCGGTCAATGGCTTGCGAGCCCGGCCAGACCACATGTGGAAGATCCCTGTGCTGATCTAATGCAATGTAATATTTATCTGTAATCTGTTTGTCTGACTGTAATGTTTAAAATTTTAACTTTATTTCTTATTTTCTAACTTATACTATGCATCCCTGTAAGGCAACGTAACTACTTTTTTCTGTATTTCTCTATTTTGTATCAAAGATTTGTACCTATGGTGGCACTGTGAGGAGTGTCATTGTAATCTTTTCACTGTACTCCTGTACTTCTATGCTCGAGTACGCAAGGCAATAAACCTAATTCTAATTTTTCTATATGGAGGTTTGCTGTGTGACATTGGTGCCTGCATAAGGGAAGTGAAGGAATAGTTGTCTAAAGAGATAAAAAACTTGTGCAGGTGAAGAATGAGTTAGAGTTGGTGTAATGAGAGTGCAGCCCAGCACTGCACAATGAAGCTCAATGGGTTGGTTGCATCCCTACTTCGGTGACCAGAGAAGGTCAAAATTGAGCATTTTCTTCACGTGTGGAATGGTTGTAACATCATTCCCCACTCCTTACTTCAGTATTCACCCTTGTGGATTAATGAAGAGTAGTTCTTGCCTGACAGACCTCAGAGTTTTTTAGAGAGGTGATGACGTTAGTGGACAGATGTAAGTTGATGAATGTTGTTTCTATGGACTTATACGGACTTCCAGAAAGCTTTTGATAAAGTCCTATCCAAGAGACTGTTAACTAAGTTGGGTGCCCATAGAAATGAGGGCAATTTCCTGACATGGATAAGAGATTGGTTGAGTGGCAAGAAAGCGAGAGTTAGAAATACGGGTAAGTACTAAAGTTGGCAGGACGTGACTAGTGGTGTTCCGCAGGGATCTGCTTGAGGCTCAACTATTCACAATATTCATTAAAGACTTGGATAATTGCATTAAAAGGCAAATATCCAAATTTGCTGACAATACAAAATTAGGCAGCATTGATAGTGTTGATGACAGCATAAAATTGCAACAGGATATTGATAGATTAGGTGAATGGGCAAAGAACTAGGCCACAGACCATCCATGACCTTATTGAATGTTGGAACCGGCTGAAGGGGCTGAATGGCCTACTCCTGCTCCTATGTTCCTATTTTTCCTGCAATGAGACAAAAGGCGAGTTGAGTGTGATGGAAGTGAATTGAAAAGTGATGCAGGAGAAAAGTAGTGGTGAGGTGTCTCCTGTGTGTGAGTAGAAAGCACAGGAGGCAAGTAGAGTGGTTTGGGAGGGATGAAGTGGGTTAGAGCCATTGCATGGACATGCTGCAGATAATAGTGAGAGTTCTCATCCATGAGCTATGGAGAGAGCCATGTGCATTGGCAGAGTTAGAGTGAGTTGTGACCCCATGCATATATAGTTACGTCAAAAAATGATAGCACTTACCCTTGTGAAGTGCAAAAGATCATTTGCTTTCTTTTTGTCTTGTTAGATATTTCTTTTAACCCAGGACACTTCACTAATGTGAGTCGCTATCTGAGTGTAGACTGCCTGTATTTGGTGGTATGGCTTGCTTTAGCAGTCAGCAGGAAAAACACTGCCCCCCTCCACTACCCAGTCCACCAGTACCACATTAAATACACTGGACACGAGTCTTTTCCTCTTTGTGCCGTTTCCTTGGGATAACATTGCAGGGTCACGTGTTTGACGAGTGTGAGGCGCAGTTCCTTGCACACAGTGTCGACAGTACTGTGAGGCTGAAGTTTAAATATCATACCAACAACATGAACATCACAAAGTCCCGGCAGCAACAAGGACCATAGATGGTCACCACAGATGGATGCTGAAGATCCAGTTGCACAAACAATGAGCTGAAGAGCAGAAAATGGTGTGAGAAAAGTCGAGATGGGTCATGGAGGATCAGCTACCTTGAATCTCACTTGACAAAACGTTTTGCCAAAATATGGGAAAATTCAGACCAGAGTTAATGAGTTGAATTTTCCCATTTTTAGTGACCTGTCAATTTTGGGGAATTTCATGGAAAGTTTTCCTCAAGCCCTGATGACTTTTCTCATACAAGTTTCACTCAATAATCATCCTCTCTACTTCCATGGCTTCACTTGCACCATATCTTGCTCTGGGCAGAGTCGAAAGTACTTGTCCGTGCTGGGACCTTCTGGCATTCACACAGTGGGTGCTATGTTTAAACTTCAAATGACTACAACTTCAAACTCTTAAAACCAGGAACTGCCATTTTACACGTTTGTACATGCATTGTTCTGCATGTTTCTGCACAATCCCCAAAAGGGATGAAGAGAATTTGGCCACCTCCTTCACCAACAGAGTCCCAGAAGCCCTGGTGGACCGGGTAGTGGAGAGGAAGGCCATTTTCTTTGCCAAAGATGGCTAAAGGAGACCACAGGACTAGAGCCTGCCAGTCTGGTTTGAAGGTGCCATTCCAGTCAGTGCAATGTCCTCAATCCAAGAGAACACACAGCGTGCTGCAAGGGCAAATGACATCATTTTCTCCTTGATACCTCACACTCATTGTACCCTTGCCACTATATCCACCTCCCACAAGTATCATGGCCTTGCACATCACTGTTGCCTGCAACATTTTCCCTCGCTCTCACCTATCTCCTTCACTTCACCACTCCCACAACAACTAAACCAATCTGCCTTTTGCACTGTCTCCTCACTCACTCAGGACACCTTGCCACTTTTTCTGCTCCAGTATCATTACTGACAGCTTTTCTAGCCACTTTCGGCAAATCCAATCCCTTCCTTTCTCTCACTGCAGGAGAAAACTGCCCACAATAGGGCTGAAAGAGCCATGATGGTTGGTGGTGGGACCGACTTTTAACTCCTTACCCAGTCTGGGGAGAAAATCCCTGAGCTTGCAGGAGAGGACCGTGACCACTCACTGTGATACCAAGGCCTCCAAGATGAGACAACCAAGTAAGAGTCATTCTGCTGTGCAGTGTTGCTGTGACAGTTCCACTGCTGTGAAAGTATTCATGACATGCCCAAGCTTCTACCCCTATTATGAAATTCATTCCCTCTTTTTTTTTTTTGAAGGCACCAGCGATACCCACATAACCTTCACCCAAAAGATCTGGCCCCTTACCCGATCAGCTGCACCTTTCATCTCAAAGGAAGAAGCCAGTGAATGCACTGGCAAGGCTTTCTATCACAGCCTTCACCAGGTCTGTTTCTCTTTCTAGATTAAATTTGGGTGCACCTTCAGTGAGCATATCACTGGTACATGTCCACTGCTGGGTTAAAGAATGAAGGAGTCCACCAGTGTTATTAGTACCATGCTGGCTCCAACATAGAGCAGCATGGTGGCTCACTGGTGAGCACTGCTGCCTCACAGCACCAGGGACCTGGGTTCAATTCCAGCCTTGGGCACCCATCTGTGTGGAGTTTGCACATTCTCCCTGTGTCTGTGTGGGTTTCTTCTGGGTGTTCTGGTTTCCTCCCACAGTCCAAGGATGTGTAGGTTAGGTGGATTGGCTATACTAAATTGGCCATAGTGTTCAGGGATGTGTAGATTAGGTGGGTGAGAGGGAGATGGGTCTGGGTCTTGGTGGGATGCTCTGAGGTTTGGTGTGGACTTGTTGGGCTGAAGGGCCTGTTTCCACACTGTAAGGATTCTATGATTTTACGTGTGCATCTGGATGTCTCTAAGAAGAGGATAGCAACTGCAATGGAAAACGAGGCTCAGCAAAAGACTCGCTGCTTGCCAGAAATGCATCCAACCCCGTACTTTGTGGCTTTAGCCAATGGAACTTTAAGGTGGGTGGGGGTGTTGTGAGGGACCCTGATCTCACTCCAGGTGTCCCTTGGTCTCAAGAGACACAGAGGTGCCAGAAATATTTAGATGGAGAGGAACCAGACAAAAACCTCCCAGATGTTTCATCTCAGGACAACGCAGAAGTACCCAACCCCTACACTCCCACTCACCCTACTACCCTGGTCTGGTGGAAGTTACAACTGAGGAGTGTGAACCTACTCCAGGGCTTTTGAGCCAGAAACAGACCCGAGGTAGGCTGCCCAAGTGAAAACCTTTTCTGTTGATGAATTAACACATGGTGCTCTCAACCTGAGATCTATACAGCCTATAGTTCCCTGCACCTGAGGAGTAGTTATTGTACAGGTGTACCTCATAGAATAAGTTTCCTGATTGGATCAGATTAATAGCCCCAATCAGGGAGTCCTGGCTGACAGATAAAAACAGGAATGTCAGACATCCTGTTCACTCTGAGAGCTGTCTCTGAGGAAGCTGGTTCAGTGTCAAGGACTCTCCATGTGTAAATAAAGGGTGACTTGGTGACTGGATACTGGCCCCTGTGGAGTTATTTCATGGGGGAGATCAACAATGTTGGCAAAGCTGACTGCCCGCACTTTAACACTGACCTTGTAATGGGGAAATAAGATGGAGTCATGCGACCAGACACAAATTGTATTGGTAAATTCCTTCATCTTTCTATGGGTTGATGATTGCTAGTCACATAAAAAGTACCTTGATTGGGATAGGATGATCAACCACATCCTCAGATGCAAGTCATGTTCTAGTAGATACCACAGATCGGAGATGGTGCTCTGCAGCAGCACTGAGTTTTGCTGATCTGGAAAATAATATATTGAGAACGATACGAACTGGACATTCTAAATCTCCTCCTCATCCTGAGGATGCTGTTTGCTGCAACTTTTCCACCTGATGCCTGTTCAGCAGCAACTAAAGTTTGCCTTGATATAAACTGCCTTTGTGTCTCCTCAATTCATAAAGAATTTAGGGAGCTAGGTAGCAGATTAAAAAGTAGGACTTCAGGGGTCGAATCTTTGGATTACTCCTGTTCAATGTGCTAGTGAGCATAGAAATAGACAGATTGTGCAGACAAACTTGTGGTTGAAGAGTTGGTACAAGATGGATGGTTTATATTCCCGATCGCTGGTTACATTTCCAGGCAAGGTTGGACCTATATGAGTCAGGTAGGTTACACCTGTATCATAATGAACCAACATCCTTGTGGGACATTGCTTATGCTGTCCACGAGGTTTTAAACTAATTTGGCAGAGGATGAAATATGGGTTAGAGGTGAGGATAGGGGCGATGCAAAATCAGTATGGAAGGCAGACCATATTTAGTCAAGTTAATGCAAAGAGTCTCCCAAGTAGCAGATGTGTTGAGGGTGGTGATCTGTCCATGGAATGTGATAGTTTGCTATCATTGAGACATGGTTATGAGAGGGGCAGGACTGGCAAATCAATATTCCAGGATATAGGTCTTTAGGTGAGAAATGGGGACATAAAAGAGGAGGTCATGCCAAAATAATGATCAATGAGTGAATAACTGCGATAAGGAGGATGAGGATAAGGTTCCTCATTGAGCCTGTAAGGTCAGAAATTAAAAGCAAAAAAGGGAACAATCACATTACTGGGGCTGTATTCTCGACTCCCAAACAGTCAGAAAAGGTAAAGAATGGCACTTGTGTTGGCAAATCTCAGAAGTGTAAAAATAAAAGTGTAATAGAGGATTTCAATGTCCCCTATTAAATAGGACAGGCAGAGTGTGAAAACTTTAGAGGAAGCAGAATTCTTGAAATGTGTATAACCTAGCTTTTTATTATTATTTAACCTATTTTTCCTAATCAACCTGTTCAGAGATGTTATTACACATCTCTGGAGCAGGTGGGATTTGAACCTGGGCCTCCTGGCTTAGGGGTAGGGACACTACCACTGCTCCATAAAAGGGTCCCTACGCTAGGTTTTATAAACCAACACATAGAAAGTACTTTGTGGTGGTGGTGAGGGGCAGTGCTGAAGCTAAGTTTAGGGAACAGAACTGGGCAGGTGATAGGCATCAGTGGGGAAGCATTTACTAAAGGTCAGTGGTGCAGTGGTAGTGTCCCTACCTCTGGACCATAAGGCTTGGGTTCAATTCCCTCTGTTTTAGACCTGTGTCGTGACATGTCTGAACAGGTTGATTGGAAAATTTGTTACCCCAGGTCAGCAGGAGCCCTCTTGTGGCACAGTAGTAGTGTCCCTACCCCTGAACCAGGAGGCCTGGGTTCAAGTCCCACTTGCTCCACACGTATGTAATAATATCTCTGAATAGGTTGATTAGGAAAATAGGTTACTACTGAACATTAATATTTAAGGTCGTTATGGAAAAAGGACAGAATTGAGGGAATGGTGATTTTGATATGATAAAATAGGAACTGCCAAAGTGGATTGCAACTTGTAGAAAAATTTATCTGTGCAGTGGGAGACACTTAAAAGGGTGTTAGTTTAAAGATGAATGGGGGAGCAAACAAGTTCAGGGAACCCCGGATGTCGGGGAATGTTCAAGATTGGATAAGGAGAAAGAGGAAATGTTATCATTGATATTGTGGGCTAAAATCGGTAGAAACCCTAAAGGAGTGTAGAAAATGCAGAGAGTTACTTAAAAATAAATTACATGAATGAAGAAGAGACATGAAAAAACAGTATCAGGTAAAATAAAAAGGAATTGCAAAGGCATTTTATAAGCATATTGAAGGCAAGAGAATAAGCAAGGAAAGAGTAGACTCCATTAGGAATCAGAGAGCAATCTTTGTGTGGAGCCGGAAAACACAGCTGAATTTTTAAGTAACTACTTTGTATCAGTATTCACTACCAAGACAAATGATGTAAGTATAGAAATTAGGATTGTGATAAACTTGAACAAATTAGCATTCTGGTGGAGGAGGTATCAGTGGTTTCAACAGGTTTAAATTTGGATCAAACCCCAGGCTCAGATGAGATGTAACCTTGGCTCTTGTGGGAGGCAAGGGAGGAGATTGCGGGAACCAGAACATTAATTTTCAATGACTCTCTGGACACTGGAAACATGCCAGAGGCTTGGAAGACATTTATTGGTATCATTGTTCCAGACATGTAATAGAGATAAACTAGGGAACTATAGGCCAGTGAGTCCAACAGTGGTGGGGAAAATTTTGGAAGACATTCTGAGGGACAGAACTTGTGTCTCCATCTGGAGAGACAAGGATTAAATCAAGCATAGTCAGCATGTTTTTGTGAGGGGGAGATCATGTCGAACAAATTAGATTGATTTTCTTGAGATCACTAGGAGTGTAGATGAGGATGCAGCAGTTACTGAGTCTACATAGACTTCAGTAAGGCTTTGACAAGTTTTCACATAGGAGACCAGTCAAGAAGTTGGGAGCCCTTGGGATTCAAGGGTTTTTGGCAAATTGGATCCAAAGTGGGCTTAGTGGCAGGAGGCAGAAGATTGTTTTTATGACTGGAAACCTGTGTCAAGTGGTGTACTGCAGGGATCAGAGGAAAGCTTTAGATTGCAGGGAGATGTAGACAAGCTGATTAGATGCGCTGTATGGTGGTGCCAGGCATTTAATCCTGATAAGTGTGAGGTGATGCATTTTGGGAGGACTAACAATGCAAAGGTGTACTTGAATTGTTGGACCCTGGGTGGTGCTTAGGATCAGTGGGATCATGGTGTGCATGTACATAAATCATTGAATGCAACAGGTCAGCTGGTTGGGTCGCTAAGAAAACAAGTGGGATACTTGCCTTTATACTTTGTATAGAGTACGAGATACTTACATAGAATACAAGAGCAAGGAGGTTATAATGGAGTTGTATATAATGTTATTGAGGCTACAGCTGGAGAACTGTATGCAGTTCTGATCACTACATTATAAGAAGATGTGATTTCACTTGAGAGGGTGCCGTAGGGCGACACGGTGGCTCAGTGGTTAACACTGCTGCCTCAGCGCCAGAGACCCAGGTTCAATTCCATCTTTGGGTGACTGTGTGGAGTTTACACATTCTCCCCATGTCTGTGTGGGTTTCCTCCAGGTGCTCCGGTTTCCTCCCACAGTCCAAAAATGTACAAGCTAGGTGGATTGGCCGTGCAAAAATTGCCCATAGAGCTCAGGGCTGTGTAGCTTAGATTGGTTATAGGGGGATGGGTCAGGGTGGGATGCTCCAAGGGTTGGTGTGGACTTGCTGGGTGAAAAAGCCAGTTTCCACACTGTGGTGATTCTGTGATCCATCAGGACATTGCCTGGGCTGAAGAGTTTCACCTATAACAAGTGACTGAGTATGCTAAGAATGTTTTCCTTAGAGCAGAGAAGGCAGGTATGGGCCCATTTAAGGTGTACAAGGTTATGACAGGCATAAGTAGGGTTGATATGTATAAACCTTTTCCCTCAGAGGGATAAAGTGCCAGGGAGCTTAGATAAAAGCTAAGGGGCAGGAGGTTTTGAGAGGTTTAAGGAGAAATGTATTCATGTAGAGTGATTAGTATCTGGCACTCACTGCCTGAAAATAGATAGTGATGGTAATTATCACAACACACCAAGAAGTATTCACATGCAAACTTGAAACACCATAGCACCCAGGCTCAATTCCTGGGAAATGGGATGAGAGTAGATAGATGATAATAGGTACTGCAGATGCTGGAGAATCCAATATAACAAGGTGTGGAGCTGGATGAACACAGCAGGCCAAGCAGCATCATAGGAGGAGGAAAGCTTGACGTTTTGGGCCTAGACC
>JAHRHZ010000268.1:28192937-28232377 GCA_024137785.1 Ginglymostoma cirratum
GGTCTAGGCCCAAAACGTCAAGCTTTCCTCCTCCTATGATGCTGCTTGGCCTGCTGTGTTCATCCAGCTCCACACCTTGTTATCTGAGAGGAGATAGGTGCTTGATGACCATCATGATCAAAGACTTCTTTTCAAGCTGTAATATTCTACAACTTTATAACTACTTTCACTACACAATTTTTATATGGCTGTGACAGTGACAATAACTTCTGTTGTTGCTAGATCCATTCTGAACAGCTGCAATGAACTAATATGGGGAATATCAGAGACAAAACAGCTTCTCAGTGATGCGAAGTATCAGCAATCAAAGTAGTTATAAATTGCACTTTACAGCAGGAAGCAATGTGGTCGGACATAGACACCTCTGACGAGGTATCTCTACATGCATCTGACATATTTTGTTCTTATTTATTTGTATGCAACATATCATGTGGTGCCAAAATGGTAGAAGATTGTAACTACAGTAGGTTGCTATAATCTTACCCCATCCCCAAACCAAATCACCCAAGAAAACACACTGTTTCATGTAAGAGCCCATGTTCTAAGACACTTACAGTTCAATGTGACAGGAAAGCAGGTCTTGTGCCATTGTGCAGCCTGTGAGACCTTTTGGGAATTGTTGACTGCAAATGACACTGTGGTTTGTCTGTGATTAATTCTGTGATTAGTAGAATTAATTCGTAGTTATCATTGACACGGTCAAGATTGCTTGTGGCTAGGACTTTTAATCTATACTGTTTGGTGAATGCATGAACTGCACATTTAGGTTAATATGTGTCATTCAAATCTATGAGTGCCAAATTAATGAACTTGGTCCTTGAAGGCCTGCACAACCTCACCTGCTCCCACAAACAGATTAGTGTAAACTCACCCCGTCACTCAGTTTGCTGAGAGCCATTTTTGTTTTTATTGCACAGTTGATATTTGGTGGATCACGCTCCCGAGAGTGAATTGCTAGCTCTATCAATTATTTTCAGTGCTCCCAGCCCCGTAAAAATGTCAGCCCCCATCAACCTCATCAGCTTTGAGCCTCCCCAGATTCTCACCTAACACTTTATTTAACTATTAACATCCCCTAATTTTCAGCTGAGTCACATAGCCTTGCCCAATATAGTTACCTTCTTGTCTCCTCTATCTCTCCCCACCCCCAACCCCCCCCCACTCACAGTAACCCGGGACCTCCCATGCCATAAATTGGCTCCAAACATTCTATGTGGAGTTGCTGCTTTTCATAGTTAATTGCCCCCTCCACAATCCAATGTACTGGCTCCAATCCACTTGTTTAGGCATCCCATTTTCCCCAACATAGCACTATATCCCCCTCCCCTGCCCCACCCCACCCCACCCCAGCTAATTCCCTTTGACTTTTACTGCACAAACCTGCAGGATTTCTTTTCAAGCTGTAATATTCTACAACTTTATAACTACTTTCTTTACTCCATTTTAATATGGCTATGACAATGACAATAACTTCTGTTGTTGTTAGATCCATTCTGAACAGCTGCAATGAGCCAATGTGGGGAATATCAGAGACAAAACAGCTTCTCAGTGATGTGACTCATGACCTTGGCACACCCTCAGGACCAAGTTGAGAGGACAGCCCTTGACTGAGGATGATCAGATCCCACTGACTGATTTCTGTACAACCCTCCTGCAGGACTAACTGTGGCCTAAGCCTGGGACGGCAAGAATGCAGATCCCTAGATATTGATTGCACTAAGCACCCAAGTGATCATGGCCAACCTCCTGGAGTGACTTTAGATCCTTTCACTCGACTAAGAAATACTCCCCTGAGACTTACAGACATGGTGATTTGATTGAAGCATATTCATTTACCATGGAAGCTGCTGGCATATACTACAAGTGTGACATTGATATGCCATGGTGCCATAGAGGAACATGTCAGCTCCTCTAACTTTTCAGAGCTGGCAACCATGGAAAGCTACCTGGCTTTCTATCTGTGCTAAAGGCCAGGCCAGGCAAGACAGACTAGTGTGAGCATGTAAGTTCTGAATAATGTGATAGTATGCTAAAATGCAAGGCCAGGCAGGCCAAATTGCTGTGAGCATCTAAGGAAACACAAAGTGAGTGAATGCTAAGAGAGCAAGCTAAGAGCTCTTAGATGCACTGTGTTCTAATGCATGAGAGAGTTCTGGTGTCCCTATGTATCGAGAGTAATGCTGCTGCCAGGTCAATTATAAGGTGTTGGTGCGCTCCAAAGTGCAGATGTGAAGTGTTGAAGTGTATTCTGAGTTACTTCAAAGTGTACTGTGAAGATGTGGTAATGTTGATATTTTGTTGGTGCTGGCATCTGTGGGTGTTGAGCCATTACTACGCAAAAGACACCCTGTTTAAACCAACTGAATTCAACAGCCAAAGCAAAAGACACTAACACTTACCACTCACCACCTGAGTCCGATAATAGTAAACTCAACTTGGAAGTATAGATTTTGACCCTGATAAGTCCGAGCAATTTGCTATGGATCAGACCAGACCAGCTCAAAATATTTTGAAAGGATAGCCTAGACCTTAACTTGTTCTTATTTTAAAGGTAGATGTGAAGTGTGTGTTCTTGTTGTGATGCGACTGGTCAAACTACTTGATGTCAAGCAAAATGCAACTTATTTAAACACTATAGTAAAATACAGACAAAAGAAAAAGAGGTATTTAAAATAACTTAACTATTGAAAAACTTAACTGAATAATAGATACTAATTAACTGTTCAAATTGAATAAAGTCCCATAAACACACCCCTATTTACCTTCAATCTGAAATTAACCTATAACAAGTAGTTAAGTTAGTAACTATTACCAACCAACAAAGTTATTGTTTTCCTGTGATGTCACTATTTTGTGTTGGGTCCCTGATCCAACACTTTAATTCATTTTGTTAAGAAAACCTTGCAAACTATGAGCCAGAAAAATAAGCACCTCTTCCCCTCTGCACCGAATTCCCATGCTGCCTCCAAAGCCCCCATGCTGTATGCTGTCTAAGGTTCTGTCTCACTCTGGATATGAGTTTTCCTTCTTGATGCAGCTTGCTGGTCATGTGTTTTCTATAGGTCACCTCTTTATTCGAGCTGAGATGATTCTGATGAGTTAAGCTTCAATAGGAATCAATACCTACTGAGGCCGTACTCAGGTTTCAGGCGATTGACTAATACCTGTCTCTCAGCCAGTTGAATCAGCTACCTTACCACCCTTTTAACTAGACTATTAAATTTTAAATGTTTTTAAAATGGAGAAAGAAAACTAAGGTTTACCACTCCTATTTCCATGCTGCCTCCAAATTCCCTGAATTTTATACACACTCAAGCTGTTTCACACCAGATGTGATCCCTCTTTGCAGACTGTGCACAGTTTACTGGTTCATCTTTGGCTTTGTAAATTTATTTCTTTCTTAAAATCTATTAAGCAACTTCACTTCCACAGCCTTCTATGGTAGGTAATTCCACAGGCTCACCACCTCTTTAAATGAAGAGTTTTCTTCTCGTCTCATTTCTGAAATGGCCTATTGCCTATCCTGAGATCAAGGAAAAAACAAAACTTGCTGGAGAAACTCAGCAGGTCTGACAGTATCTGTGAGAAGAAAGCAGGTAACATTTCAAGTCTGGTGACTGTTCATCAGAACTGAGACCGTGACCCTGTGTTCATGAACCCCTGGCCACGAAAACATCTTCTGTGCATCCAGTCTGCCCAGTATTTTACACTTGTCACTGAAATCCCCTCTCATCCTTCTAACTTCTAGTAAATACAGGCCCAGTCAACCTAATCTATCCTCATCTAACAAACCTATCATCCCAAGGATCAGTCTGCTGATTTTTCATTGCACTCCTTCAATGTCTTTTCTTTAGTTAGAAAACCAAAACCAAAACACAATATGTTAGGTGTACCCTCACCAAGGGCCTGATTAACTGAAATAAGACACCCTTGCTCCTGTCCTCAAATCTTCTCACTGTAAATGTCAACGTATCACTTAATTTCCTAATTGCTTGTGTACAAGATTTTCCAGGTCAGTTTGTACATCGATCTTTTAAAATCTATCACCATTCAAATAATTTTCTCCCAATCTGTTTTTCACACCAGACTGGGCAACTTCACATTTATCTACAGTGTACTGCATCAACAAGTACTCACCCACACACTCAACTTCTCTAATTTGCCCTGATACCACTTCTTATCCTCCTATTCCTACTCATATTCCTACCTGATTTTGTATTATCAATATTACACTTAGCAGTATTACACTTGACAGTAGTGTGAATGTACTGTAAACCAAGTTTACAGATGACAAAAATTGGTGGAAAGGTCAGCGGTAAGGATGTCACAAAGAATCTACAGAGGGATGTACACACGTTAAGTGATTGGGCAAAAACTTTGCATATGGAACACAATGTGTAAAAATGTGAGGTAATGCACTTTGGCATGAAGGAAAGAGGAGCCGAATATTATTTAACTGGGGAAAAAATTGCAGAAGCTGCTGCACAGAGGGATTTGGGGATTCATGCATGAATCACAAAAGGCTAGCATCCAGTTCAATGAGTAATAGGGAAGGAAAATGGATTGTTGGCTTTTATTTCAAAGGGAATGGAGTACAAAAACAGGAAGGTTTTACAAAAATAATACAAGCCACTCATCAGATCTTATTTTTTGATTACTATGAGAAGTTTTGGTCTGCTTATCTAAGGAAAGTTATCCTGGCATTGGAGGCCATCCAGAGAAGGTTCAGTCGATTGATTCTGGATATGGATGGATTTTCTAACGAGGAGAGGTTCAGTCGATTGGACTTGTGCCAGGTGGAGTTTAGTAAAAAGAGAAAAGATTTTCTTTAAATATATGTGATCTGAAGGGGTTTGACAGGCAGAAGTAGAAAGTTTGTTTCCCCTTGTGGGAAAATCTAGGGGCATAATCTCAGAATATGGGGTCTCACATTTGAGACAGGTAGGTTTTTTTTTACCCTGAGTGTATTCAATCTGTGGATTTTTTTTGCACCTGAGGGCTGCCAAAGTTGGATCATTAATTATATTCAAACCTGAGGTAGACCCAACTTTATTCAGAAAGGGAAGCCAGAGTTATGGGATAAGACAAGAAAGTGGAGTTGAGGATTATCATGATCTCAGTGAATGGTAGAGCAGACTCAGTGGGCTGAATGGCCTGCATCTATCCCTCCATTTTATGGTCTTTTGGTCACTGTGCAGCCTAATTTTCTCCTCTGTAGGCTTAAAGAGATGCCTGTTGTAGAAATCAGAGATTGTAAATCCCACATTTTAATAATCCCATATTGCATCAATGTAGCAGATTATAGTCAAACAGTCTAATAACAAAAACTTTAAAATGCACCCAAATGGACAGAATTGTATGAAGCACATGGAAGTTGTTCATTTTTTTGAATTGTATTTAATAGTGTATCATGGCTAGTGATATAAGAGATTTAAACTAGTAATATTTTAACAGTTTTTTTAAAATTTGAGACCATTGATTAATGCAGAAGTTTTAGAATATACTGGTTTTACCCTTATAAAATCATCAATTAAGTGAACTGGATTAGACATTGTTCACACGTAGGTTGCTAATATTGTGATTTCACTTCCAAAATGGCACAAATTTAATATCTATGTTGTTTTACCATTTTCCTATCTGTTGCCATGTTCCTATTTCCACAAGCTTGCTGATATATCTGTTATTTCAGCCTTACCCAGAAGTAATTTAAAGAAGAGCAGAACCTCATGGATTAAGGGATCAACTAACTGATTTGAAAAGATAAAAATATTACAAACAAGATAATACATTTAACTAAAATATTTGATATCTGTATTACGGTACTGAATGCAGAAAGACTGGTCTCCACTATCTTTGTTTTTACCATTTTGATCATGCTGAATGGGTTGTCACTTAATGAAGATTATATTCATAGCTCTTCCCATTGCTAACTATATTTCCAATTAAGTTTTAATTCTATGTTATTGTAGTTAATTGTCCAGTCCTGATGAAAAATCATTGATCTTAAACATTAATGCTGTTATCTGTCCACATGTTGTCTGACCTGTTTAATATTTCCACCATTTTCTGTTCTCCTTCAGATCTCTAGCACCTACAGTATTTTGATTTTGTATGCATTACCACTTGTATTCTGACTTGTTTATGACAAATGTAATGAAGGATTTATGTTCCTGTTTTGTTTACCTGATTCATGTATTATTGTACTTGAATGCAAGTTTCAAACCATATCCACTCATCATTTTAAAGTTCTGCAATTTGAAATACATTTAATTGTTGGCCTAAGGCATCTACTCCAACAGAATATATTGTTAAACAATCAGAAATATATTTCCAATTCAGAAATAACTATTACAATATTCTCCCAAGCTGGCATTTTAACTACCATAGGCTCCTCCCTTTTCAACACGAGATTATTTTAAGTAAAATGTGATGCTGCAATATACAGAGCCAAAAAGTCAAACATATGCCCACATTTAAAGGAATAATGTCTCCACTTTCAAACTGTGAAAGTAATTATAATAACTCAGACCTTTGTGGCAAAGAAGGAGGCCATTCAGCCTATCATGTCCCTACTAGTCAGCAAAGATTTGACAACTCTAATCCTATTTTCCAGCCCTTGGCCCATAGCCCTGGAGGCTACAACATGCAAGTAAATATTTAATATTGCAGAGATGTTTTGAGAATTTCTGACTCAACCGTTCTTTCAGACAATAAGTTCCAAGTATACACCACTTTGAGTGAGAACTCACCTCAACCTTTGTCTTAGCCTTCTATCTCTTAGATTAAATCCATGCCCCAGTGTCATTGGCCCCTCTACTAATGGAAAAAAAGTGCCTTCCTATCCACCTACTCAGGCCTGTCATAATCACATACACCCCTGTCAGGTCCCCATTCAACCTTCACTCTTTCAAGGAAAATAACCCTACACTATACAAATTTTCTTCATAGTTCAGATCGTCTAGTCCAGGCAACATCCGAGTAAATTTACTGTTCATTCTAGCTGATGTATTCACATCCTTCCTTTAGCATGGTGACAGGAACTAAAAACAGTGCTCCAGCTATCGTCTAACCAGCTTTTAATACAGTTCCAGCATAACCTACCTGCCCATCCACCTCCCCTGCTACCTTCTTGGATCTGTGGATATGCACACCAACATCCCTGTCATCTTCAGTACTTTCCAGGGTAAAACCCCTTGCATAATTAACCCTCGCCAAGTGTATTACCTTAGATTTTTTCAAGTTGAATTCCATTTGCCACTGCCCTGTCCACCTAATCAGTCCATTGATATCCTTTTGCAGTTTATGATATCCTCCTGAGTATTTACCACCCAGCAATTTTTGTGTCATTTGTGAACTTCTTGATCAATTAAATCCAAATCATTAATGTACACCACAGACAGCCTCTAACATGCCACTTTGCCTTGGGTCCTATGGGGCTCATACTTTCTTGACCAGTCAGCTATGAGGAACTTTATAAAAAAGCGTCGCTAAAGTCTATGTAGATCAAACCAAGAACTTGCCCTCCTCAACACTTCTGCTTACCGTCTCAGAAATTCTGATCAAATTTGTCAAGCATTCTTTTAACAAATCCCTGGTTAATCTGTAAATGGCTGTTTGGGGTACGCAACTAACAGTGTGTTTGCCCTCTTAGTTTTTTTTACTTCTATGTAGCTCCATTTAATGATCTTTTCAAGGTATCATTCCTCCTCGCTACACAATTTATTCCTGAATCAATATTGCTGCTACCCCTACTCTTTTATCTCCTTCTCTGTCTTGTCTGAGTACCCCGTAGACGGGAAGATTGAGTTGCCAACCCATCTTTCAGCCTGCTCTTGGTCATAACTATGATATCGTACTCCCCACATGCTTAACTGTGCCCTTGGCTTACCTATCTTATTCCTCAGGCTCCTTCTATTGAAATATATTCAATTTAGCCTTGGTAAATTAATTTCTTTCTTATCTAGCATATATTAACCTCTGCCTTTCAGACTCACTTATTAGTGAGTTAACTGCTAATTCCTTCTCACCTTCTCTTCCCTCCAAACTATTCCATTGTCCCACCAATCTAATTTAAATCTACTCCCAACTCCATTAACATATTTCCCACAAGGATGTTTGTCCCATTTCTGTTCAAATGTAAGGTTTTGAATTGGTACTGGTACCACCTCCTCAGAAATGGTCCCAATACCTGAGGAATCTCAAGCTTTCCCTCCTGCACCATCTCTCCAGCCATGTATTCACCTGCCCTCTACACTCCACTATCGATCTGTATCTGAGACTCCTCCACTTTCACTACTGCTTTTAACTCACTGCTACCACAGTTGAGTCACACATAGCTCTGTCCTTGGTCAGTCTGCTTCTGAGAACTCCCTGCTTTTGGTACTATTTTTAACCTCACTGCCACCACTCCCAACTCCCACACAGGTCTACCGCCAGTCTGTTTGCTTCTGTCTGACCTCTTCCCACATCTCTCAATGATGCTGATTGCCAGTCTCAGGATCCTTATGTCTTTTGTTCCTCACCCCCTTGCAATTGAAACTTCAACCCTGGGAAAAAGCCTCTGACTATCCACCCTATCTATGCCTCTTATAATTTTATAGAACTCTATCAGGTCCCCTCTCAGCCACCATCTTTTCAGCGAACACAATCCTAGTCTTTTTAACCTTTCCTCATAGCCAATGCCCTTGAGACCAGGCAGCATCCTGGTGAACCTTCTCTGCACTCTCTCCAAAGCTTCCATGTCCTTCTGGTAGTGTGGTAACTAAAACTGCACATAATCCTCCAAATGCAGCCTAACAAGGGTTTTATATAGCTGCAACATGTTTTGCCAACTCTTGTACTCCATGCCCCGGCTGATGAAGGCAAGCATGCCATATGCCTTCTTAATCACTTTGGCCACGTTTAGGGAACTGAGGACTTGCACACCCAGATCCATCTGTATGTTAATGTTCCAAAGAGTTCTGTCAATTACAGTATAAATCACATCTAAATTTGATCCTCCAAAATGCGACACCACGCATTTGTCTGGATTAAACTCCATCCGCCATTTCTGTGCCCAAGTCGCCTATCAATCTATATCCTGTTGTATCCTTTCATAATCGTCGCCACTATCAGCAACTCCACCAACCTTCGTGTCATCTGCAGACTTACTAATCAGACCACCCACATTTTCCTCCAGATCATTTATATATACCACAAACAACGGAAGACCTAATAGTGATCCCTGTGGAACACCACTACTTACCAGTTTCCATTCTGAAAAGCACCCTTCCACTTGCTACCCTCTGTATTCTATGGCCAAGCCAGTTTTGTATCCATCTAGCCAGCCCACCCCAAATCCCAAATATGTGCTTAGTCAAGACTTGATTTAAAGCATTCTGCCAAATTTAGTTTGTATCCATGATGTCAGTATATAAATTTTCAAACTGTTCAATGCATTTGAATGGGAGGCAGACAATGAGATGCAATTTTTGCGCAGTTTAGAGGAGTAGCACATCTTGGGCAGTATTGTCGGAATATCTGTGTTTAATTGAGCATTTGACTTGGCTGAAGTTGCTATCTGATTTACCCACAAATAATGGTGAGTCCTGTTGTCTTCAAAGAAACAATCACTGAAATGTCCAGACCATCATAAATACTTTTATTTCTATTATTACAAATCCAATAAACGTTCTCTAAAATGTTGAATTTTTTAGAATATGACCACAGCGTTTTAAACATATTAATGCTGGATATTTTTATGTAATTAGCATATGTTATTTGTGTTTCAGAAATATTCTATATCATCTCAATGAGTCATCCAGACAATTCTCTGTCATGAAAGAAGCTGTTAACCACTGCAAACTTCAGAAGACAAACCAAACTCTATCCAAAATTGTATCTATGGTGCGGAACAGCATTAGATCTGCTCAGGTTTACTTAAAGACAGGTTTGGATGTGTTTGAGAATATTCAAAATACAAAAATAACAAACTGACATTTAGAACTAGAAAAATACAATATAGAGGGTGGAAGATTTTCTTCTGCAGAGGTAGATACATTACTGAAAACTTACACATGAATTTACCAAAGGACCCACTTACAATCGGAATTATATATGGGGCCAATTTCAAATGCACAAAATAAACTATTTAATGGTTATCTTCACTGATAACTAATGGTTATTGTGAACAACTGAGTCAGGAACTCAAACGTATTTACTTACAGAATTCAAATTGCCCCAATTGTTTTACTACCTATTTGCAGTGATAGGATAATGTGATGCTTGTTGATAATAATTATGTGGAGACTCGATCTTTGAATGATTAGATATTTCCAGCCTTCTAAGGTTGTTAACTATGTGATTGAAAAGATTTGGAAAAATAAATGCACATTCACAGAAATAATACATTCAATCCATTAACAGACTGAGCAATGAAACCAATGAATGTTGTATAAGCACTTAATTATTTTCATTATAAGCTACCTTCAAAATGGGCAATTAATGAAATTGACAAAGTCTTCGAGTTTTATTAGGCTATTAAAACATAATGTGCCTTTCATATTGAGGTGTATGTTATCTTGTATATAAGAGTATTGTTCATTGCAACCTGTGGAATAATGTCATAAGGCAAGATAATTTGTGTCAAACAAATGCCTTGTGTAAAACAGTGACCACTCTTCATTCTTAATCTGTCAAGTGGAACAGACAATGAAAACTTATATTTTGGATTAATATGCAGAAATGTGTAATTGTAATGTCCTCTTACATAGCCGAACCATTGTGTTTTGACAACTGAATGCATAAAGAGAAACTGAATCTTTGGTACCTGTTTAATTTGTAAATCAAAATGCTGGCTTATGAAAGATATACAGTGTGAAACAATAGAATCATGTTTTTTATTCACTATCGTGACAGATCGCTGCCTAAATCTTTAATCTACTTCTGTGGTACTTCTTTATTTTGATGTGCAGGAAAAGTTTAAAGTTGTAACATAATTTTCAAATAATCAAGTTAAATTTGAAACACATTTGTTCCATAATTGTTAATGACTTGAAAGGTCACATGATATGTTTCTTTCTGCTCAAGTGAACCTAAAGATGCTGGAAATGCTTTCCTATCAGTTTGACTTCCTTCAAAAACTGTGAAAAAGTTCCCTTCAGACTATCTCATAAATATAGACACCAGGAGATGTTCTGCTCCTTCATTTAAAACTTATCAGAGCAGAATTATAATGTATGAGGCTGTACTTTTACTTGCAAATTATGAATTCTTAGTTTGGGCTAAAGCACAGTTATTGGCCTGAATTAATGGCCCTGTAACACTTTTTTGACCAATGAAGGAAGTTACACAGACTGAAAGGTTAATGAATCCAGTGGTACAGGGTGTAACACTTTAGCAAAATGACTGAGTGGCAAATAACATGTATATCAATGTCATCAAAACAACATGTTCATTTTCCATAACTCACCAATTCTTACTACAACACCAAACAGCTGTGATTCTTTTGGCTTAGGATTATACTCCTGTTTATGTGTGTGTTTTTATGAAAAATAAGATCAAACTGAAAAATATGCTCCGTACGTCACAGTTAAATTCCATGCAGCAAGTTGCCTACATACGAAACCTCATGCACAAATCAGGTGGCTCAACGATTAGGAGATTATGCAAATCAAAAATGGAAGATAAACTGGGAAAACTAATGAATCTTCATGTGAATATATCAGTAACTAATCACTGAAATTCCTATTTTTGGTTGATTAGTCAAAAATCAGAAATGAATGTGAAAGGTTTTTTTTTCTATGTTGTTCTAAAAGGAATGTAAATAGTGACAATAAACAGAGAGTGCCAGAGAAACTGAACAGATTTGGCAGTATCTGTGGAGCGAGAAACCGTCTTCCTCAGAGTTCAGTGTCATACTGGACTGAACATTTCTCACTCTACAGATGCTGCTGGATTTGCTGAGATCCTCCAGCATTCTGTGTTTGTTTCAGATTTCCAGAATCTGCAATATTTTACTTTTCTATAATAATGACAATTTGGCTTTCAATAACATTATTGGGTTACAAGTAATTGCTGATACCTGTGGACAAACTTACTTCATGGAGAAACAGTTACTGTGATCTTTCACCTTCCTCTGAGTTGAAAATAATCTTAAATTATACAGTGTGCTACTTGGTATGCAAAAGTTAGTGGAAGCGTTGAAAATGAATTCCTGTAGTAAAATAAGAGAAGAAGGAATCTTACTCAATTATGTTGGGGATCCATATACTGTAAACCAATGGAATAGTTTCAAGAGTGCATTTTAAGAAATCTACTTGTATAGATCTTAATCAAACAATTGCTAAACAGAGTTCTACACCATGTGGAGTGACGTTCAGATACAGGCAGATAATTTTTTTTAAAAATGCAAATTAAGCATGTTTGATACCAATTATCAGCATAAGATATAAAATAGAACTTTTGTGATTGTCAGCTACAAGTGTGGTTGATCAGTATGGAACGCTTCCAGAGCATTCAACCCTTGATACCAGATTTACAAACATCGGCTGAATAAGGAAAATAATAATCTAAATGTGATTTAAACTAAGACAAAATATCCAGCTATCAGGGTAAAATGGACTTATTTTCATATATATTGTTTAAACAAGGTGTAGACCTGATATAATGGCAAAACATTGCATTTGGTTATTAATCGAGAAGCTACGGGTTTTGATTTCTCATAGACAGTAAAATGCTGGCATTGGTTATTGATCAAGCCATCTTGTGGAAACTTACTTTAAGGCTAATGTGGAGAGGGGAAATTAATGGGAGGTGATCTTCAAATTTTACCCATATTTGATGCAGAGTTGGTAATCTATTCGCTGCGCCTGCTAATAATTTCAGTGAAATGCCTGAAATATTATTAATTCAGTCCAAAATTAATTCAGTCTCTGCCTGGTCCTGCCCCACCAAACTTATCTCCACCTATCTTGACTCCATTTTCTCCCCCTTGATCCAGGAACTCCCTACCTACGTCCGTGACACTACCCACGCCCTCCACCTCCTCCAGAACTTCCAGTTCCCCGTCCCCAACACCTCATCTTTACCATGGACGTCCAGTCCCTATACACCTGCATTCCCCATACAGATAGCCTAAAGGCCCTCCGCTTCTACCTGTCCCGCAGACCCGACCAGTCCCCCTCCACTGACACCCTCATCCGATTAGCCGAACTCGTCCTCACCCTCAACAACTTCTCTTTCAATTCCTCCCACTTCCTACACACAAAGTGGGTGGCCACGGGTACCTGCATGGGCCCAAGCTATTCCTGTCTCTTTGTAGATTACGTGGAACAATCCCTCTTCCGTAGTTACACTGGCCCTAAACCCCACCTCTTCCTCCGTTACATTGATGACTGTATCGGCGCCGCCTCGTGCTCCCACGAGGAGCTCGAACAGTTCATCCACTTCACCAACGCCTTCTACCCCAACCTTAAGTTCACCTGGATGATCTCTAATACCTCTCTCTCCTTCCTGGACCTCTCTGTTTCCATCTCTGGCAACCACCTAGAAACCGATATCCATTTCAAGCCCACCGACGCCCACCCACCTTCCTGCAAAAATGCCACTCCCTATTCCCAATTCCTTCTCCTCCGCCGCATCTGCTCCCAGGATGAGGCATTCCACTCCCGTACATCTCAGATGTCCTTGTTTTTCAAGGACCGCAACTCCCCCCCACTCAGTGGTCGAGAACGCCCTCGACCGTGTCTCCCGCATTTCCCACAACTCATCCCTCACACCCCCTCCCCGCAATAACAGCCAAAACAGAATCCCCCTTGTCCTCACGTACCACCCCACCAACCTCCGGATCCAACGCATCATCCTCCGACACTTCCACCATCTGCAATCAGACCCCACCACCAAAGACATTTTTCCCTCCCCACCCTTGTCTGCTTTCCGGAGGGACCACTCTCTCCCTGACTCCCTTGTCAGCTCCGCACTCCCGCCACTTTTCCTTGCAACTGCAGGAAGTGCTACACCTGCCCCTACACCTCCCCCCTCACCCCCATCCCAGGCCCCAAGAAGACTTTCCACATCAAGGAGATGTTCACCTGCACATCTGCTAATCTGGTATACTGCATCCGCCGTTCCTGTTGTAGCCTCTCCTACATCGGGGAAACCAAGCGGAGGCTTGGGGACTGCTTTGCAGAACACCTCCGCTCGGTTTGCACTAACCAACTGCACCTCCCAGTCGTGAACCATTTCAACTCCCCCTCCCATTCTGCAGACGACATGTCCATCCTGGGCCTCCTGCAGTGCCACAATGATGCCACTCGAAGGTTGCAGGAACAGCAACTCATATTCTGCTTGGGAACCCTGCAGCCCAATAGTATCAAAGTGGACTTCACAAGCTTCAAAATCTCCCCTCCCCCTACCGCATCCCCAGACTAGCCCAGCTCATCCCTGCCTCCCTAACCTATCCTTCCTCCCACTGATCCCCTCCTCCCACCTCAAGCCCCACCCCCATCTCCTACCTACTAACCTCATCCTGCCCCCTTGACCTGTCTGTCCTCCCTGGACTGACCTATCTCCTCCCTAACTCCCCACCTACACTCACCATCACTGGCTCCATCCCTGCCTCTTTGACCTGTCTGTCTCCTCTCCACCTATCTTCTCCTCTATCCATCTTCTATCTGCCTCCCCTCTCTCCCTATTTATTTCAGAACCCCCTTCCCCTCCCCCACTTCTGAAGAAGGGTCTAGGCCCGAAATGTCAGCCTTTCTGCTCCTCTGATGCTGCTTGGCCTGCTGTGTTCATCTAGGTGTCACCTAGTTATCACCTGTCTACACCTTGTTATCTCAAAATTAAGAAAGTTGACCAATGTTCATTCAAGAGCCAGTTTTGAACAATTCAATTAAAATTACAAAAGCTGTAAGAGCATGTGGAGTTATGCCTTGTACCAGAAGAGGAGGAGATTACTAACAGCAGGCAAACTTAGTTTTGTGGGACCATGAAGCACATTCCTGTTGACATAGAACACACTTCAGATAAATAATTGACTTTTCGTTTAGTAACAGATATATTCTGCCTTGAGGCATTGAATTTGAACCAGCCTTCTCAATAAGAAGACAGAAGAGCATAAAGAGAGGCGCATCTGTATGTAAGAAGCCTTCATAAATCAGAGACTTTGATATATTTCTATGGTAAATGTACCATATATTTTAGAGGACAGGGATTGTTACAATTGATTTGAATTTGATTTGTTTGTTACAGCACATACAGTTTTCACCACACAACAAAAAAGTTATTTTGTGATTCTGTGTATATTTTTGTTAAATTTTATAATTGAATGATTACTTATGTAACTTGCCACTTTAAATTAAGTCACAAATAGGGTTGATTGACTCAATGATCAGGAGGGAAGGGTGCTGTTAAATGAGCAAACAATAATGTCACTTACATTATAGTAATTATGCTGTTTGAGCAAGTTACAAGACTTGATTGAAATTTGTATTAGTGCTCATAAGAAAATCTAACATTTTCAAAAAACAATATATGGATACTATCAGAGGAATATACAGTTTATATACAAAATGTATACATGGTACGATTGGTTATGGATTCTATTTTTAATTAAACAGATTTTTCATGAAACTTTTGAATATTTAAATGTCTTTGCTTTTCACCATTCTCAAAATGCAAATTCTCAAAAGGCAGCTGAAGTGCATGTACAGTACATTGGACGACTAACTTCAACTCATTCAAAGTATACTATTTTTATGAGTATATTGGTAGCACTGACTTGGACCTTTGATTATAAACTGGAACAGCTGCTTTAAAAAAAAATTGATGATTCAAACAAAAATTAATTACCCTGCAATTCATCCATTAAACTTACAATGTTTTAAGTTGTAATCTCTGTCAGGGGTTTATCTATTTTTATACATTTACCGAGAAAAGTGCATAAGTGGAAATGAATTACAAAACATACTGAAAAACAACATTGATTTAGAATTCCCATTTTGACAAAAATTCAGGCATCTTCTCCAGCATCGGCAGTTCCCACTATCTTAAAATTCAGGCAGTCCTGTTTTCAACTTCCAGATTTACTGTGATGCATGTGGTCCAGTCAATGACCAAAACCTCATGGTGTGGTTATCTGGACTGATACGATAAGCTCCTGTTATAGCATTTTTAACACACAATCGAATGTTCTAGTTTTGAATTAAGAATAATAATGTCAGGATTCACCATTATAATAGAATAAATTGGACAGCAACTTCTGAAGTGTGTCCATCTGCATTTAAATGTGTGTATCTGGATATTGTGGTTTGAGCTACTTGGCTCCTCCAAAGGTCAAACTATAGATCTCAGTGAGTAATTTGGTAGTGAAAGACATACAATAGCATAATGTCATGGTATTTGCCCCCAAGCTACCCACTAAACTGGCCATAAAATGTTTGGGCTATACATCCCAGAATACATGAATTTGTAAGCGGTCATTAATGTCACAATCAGCCCTGTAGGTCTAGTGCAACCAGTCCAAGGAGTCACAGGGAGTCGGTCCAGGAGCTGCAAGTAGATCATTCTGGGGTCTGGTCACTCATCAGTCAGGACTGACCATCCACATTGGATAAGGAGATAGCCATGGCCAAACCTGTGTTTTGCTCTGCTGAAAGTCAAGAGGGGTTATTAGATTCCACTGCTGTGAGACGCAAGCTGGGAAACTCAGTTGTGAGGATTGGAGGCAGCACACTGGGATATACAATTGTGAAGACGAGCAACTCAATATATAAATGGGGGAGATAGTAGTGCATTGGGGGAAAAAGGGTAGTGCAGGAAGAGGGGGTCAGCAACATCTTGCCTTGGATGCAGGATCAGTGCGCTTCAGCATAACCTCCATGCTCCTGTTCTTTATATCCCACTTAATAAAGTCAGGGATACTGTATGATGTATTGATTACTGTCTGCAGCTGTTCTGTCACCTTATGTCCATACAACCAGCTGTCTCTGCTTCTGCATACTCTTTAGAATGGACACTTTCTTCCATATTGTCTCTCCTTCTGCTAAAGTGTATCACCTCACAAGTTTTCATGTTGAATTTCATTCTATCGACCCACTTCAGTCTTTTCAAAGTTCTACACTGTCCTTCACATAGTTTAGCGGAGAGAAACATTCTGAAAATGAAAAGAAAAATATCAAATTACATGGATTCAAGTAAGTGTGTTTCCAGTTTCTGAACTTCTCAAAAGAGTGACGAAGAATGTCTTTTTAATATTGTCACTTAGACTGAAAACACAAGGGGAAAAATTCAGGCATCTTCTCCAGCATCGGCAGTTCCCACTATCTCAAAATTCAGGCAGTCCTGTTTTCAAGGGCAGGGCTTTCAATTTGTAATTATCTGCATATTTTAAAGGCATTGTACCCCTCTTACAAGGACAGCTATATTCATTGTCTATTGATATTGTGTGAAGCAAGTGGCTACAAGATGATGTACGGCAAATGAAGCAACACACAAGACAGCAATCTTCCAGATTTTCTGAAATGGCAATGAAGGCATTAGTACAAGAGGTGTATAGAAAAAGATAAGCTATGTTTTTGTGTTGCACCAAGAGGGCTTCAAGACCCATCTTAAGAGATTTGGTGCAAGTGTACATGGAGTACAATTCCCAGAATCTGGTCTGAGGATCTGACATTAGTAATGCAAGAAATTTAATGAAGTCATTGGTTGTAAAGGTCAGTGCTCAAAGGGTCTCGGAGCAGTCCAGCAATCTGCTCTCAAACAGTCAGTTAGGATTAGCAAGATACTACCCTGGGAATTAGTTATGGCTCCGTGAAGAATGAACCTGTTGTTGTCTGAGTGCTATAGGACCCATCTGACACTTCGACCAACAGATAATAAATGAATTTACCAGGTATCTCACGGTATCAGAATTGTCAAATCACTACGATCACAGGTTGGTACCAATGCAAACTGTCACAGCTTTATTAAGGAACAAGTAGCAGTCAGACTGTAAACTAACAATATTATTCCTAATCCTGCTTGATCCCCTTAGTCATTACATTACTTCCCAGAATCGCTTGTAACTTTAGTCAGGGGTTTGAAAACTTGTTGAGAGATAGTAGGAACTGCAGATGCTGGAGAATCTGAGATAACATGGTGTAGAGCTGGATGAACACAGCAGGCCAAGCAGCATCGGAGGAGCAGGAAGGCTGACGTTTCGGGCCTAAAACCTTCTTCAGAAATGAAGATTTCTTCAGAAATTTCTGAAGAAGGGTCCAGGTCCGAAACGTCAGCTTTCCTGCTCCTCTGATGCTGCTTGGCCTGCTGTGTTCATCCAGCTCTACACCATGTTATCTTTGAAAACTTGTTGTTCTCTTTGTCTCTCACTCTGGCTGGTCAGCCAGTCTTTGCCTTTGTCACACCAGTCGCTGCTTCTTTGTCTATAGAAGGTCTGTAGGTAAGAACATAAGAACTAGGAGCAGGAGTAGGCCATCTGGCCCCTCGAGCCTACCCCGCCATTTAATACGATCATGGCTGATCTTTTTGAGACTCAGCTCCACTCACCCGCCCACTCACCATAACCCTTAATTCCTTCACTGTTCAAAAATTTATCTAGCCTTGCCTTAAAAACATTCAGCGAGGTAGCTTCAACCGCTTCACTGGGCAGGGAATTCCACAGATTCACAACCCTTTGGGTGAAGAAGTTCCTCCTGACCTCAGTCCTACATCTGCTTCCCTTTATTTTGAGGCAATGCCCTCTAGTCCTAGTTTCACATGCTAGTGGAAACAACCTCCCTGCTTCCATCTTATCTATTCCCTTCATAATCTTATATGTTTCTATAAGATCTCCCCTCATTCTTCTGAATTCCAATGAGTATAATCCCAGCCTACTCAGTCTCTCCTCATAATCCAACCCTCTCAACTCTGGAATCAACCGAGTGAATTTCCTCTGCACCCCCTCCAGTGCTAGTATATCTATTCTCAAGTAAGGAGACCAAAACTGCACACAATACTCCAGGTGTGGCCTCACCAGGACCCTATACAGCTGCAGCATAGCCTCCCTGTTTTTAAGCTCCGTCCCCCTAGCAATGGCAGACAAAATCCCATTTGCCTTTTTAATTACCTGCTGCACCTGCAATCCTACTTTTAGCGATTCATGCACAAGGGCACCCAAGTCCCTTTGCACAGCAGCGTGCTGCAATTTTTTACCATTTAAAACATAGTCAATTTTGCTATTATTCCTACCAAAATGGATGACCTCACACTTATCGACATTGTACTCCATCTGCCAGACCTTTGCCCACTCACTTAGTCTATCTATATCCCTCTGCAGACTTTCAGTGTCTTCTGCATACTTTGCTCTACCACTCACCTTAGTGCCATCTGCAAATTTTGACACACCACACTTAGTCCCCAACTCCAAATCATCTATGTAAATTGTAAACAATTGCGGTCCCAACACTGATCCCTGAGGCACACCACTAGCCACTGACCACCAACCAGAAAAACACCCATTTACCCCTACTCTTTGCTTTCTACTGGTCAGCCAATCCTCTATCCGTGCCAATACATTACCTGTAATACCGTGCAACTTTATCTTAGGTAGCAGCCTTTGGTGTGGCACCTCGTCAAATGCCTTCTGGAAATCCAGATACACCACATCCACAGGTTCCCCATTGACCACCATGCAAGTAATGTCCTCAAAGAATTCCACCAAATTCGTTAAACATGACCTACCCTTCATGAACCCATGCTGGGTGTTCCCAATGGGACAATTTATATCCAGATGTCTTGCTATTTCTTCATTAATGATAGATTCGAGCGTTTTCCCCACTATCGAAGTTAAGCTGACTGGCCTATAGTATCTCTGGCCTATAGCTACCTGCTTTTTGTCTACTTCCTTTTTTAAGCAGTGGCGTCACATTGGCTGTTTTCCAATCTGCGGGAACCACCCCAGAGTCCAGTGAATTTGCTATTTCCCCCGTCACCTCTTTTAGTACCCTGGGATGCATTTCATCAGGGCCAGGAGACTTGTCTACCTTTAGCCCCATTAGCTTGCCCAGCACTGCCTCCCTCGTGATAATGATAGTTTCTAGGTCCTCACTTGCTATAACACTTCTTGCCCTTAGTTTTCGGCATGTTATTTGTGTCTTCCACTGTGAAGACCAACACAAAATAACTGTTTAATGTCTCGGCTATTTCCTCATTCCCAGTTATTAAATTGGCCTTCTCATCCTCTAAAGGACCAATGTTTACCTTCGCCACTCTTTTACGATTTACATGTTAAGAGAAACTTTTGCTGCCTGTTTTTATATTCTGAGCTAGTTCACTCTCATAATCTATCTTGCTTTTCTTTATAACTTTTTTTGTGGCTTTCTATTGGCCTTTAAAGATTTCCCAGTCTACGAGTTTCCCACTACTCTTTGCTTTTTTGTGTGTGTTTTTTATTCTAAGCTCTGTTTCTATACCTGTTTTGGATGGTTTTCTGGAACCTTCTGTAGTTCTGGCCAATTAGGGAGACTTGCTCAGTGGTTCAAACTTTTGTCAGTTGTTTGGATGGCTTGCTAATGTGTAGGGTTTTTTTGTGTAACAGATTTGGATGCCTTTTTATCTGGTTTTTGGTTGAAAATATGTATTCCTCCTTTGTTTGGTCGATACGTTATTGGGCATATGTCTATCCAGGATAATGGTTGACGAGATGTGTCCTTTTATGCAATGTTAATGTCATTCGCACTTGGCTGCTTTGTTTGCACTGTGTCTAGTTTCTGAGTTAGCAATTTGCTCACTGTTACTTGGCCAACATGTCCCATACCCAGCATCCTTGCTGTTTGACCAAGTTGGCAATCTACTTGGGCTTTAGCAGCCATGAGGCTCCTACACTGCTATCCTCTCTCAAGATGACTTAATGCATGCTTTCACCACTGCCACTCTGTTTGTGCCATTGTTCTTGTCCTTAGATAGTCCACACTACTCTCAGATGTGCTGCGATGATGCAGTCTGAAACAAGGCCCAATTAGTTGAGTTTGTCTTGCAATCTGCCGCAGTGAAAGTCAGCAGCCTCCTTGCTATGGTAGAGTCTGTTAGAAGTTTTAATTTCAGGATTTTGAATAAAAGGATGCTGTAAGAGTAGGGACCAAATGGATTGAAAGGTATAGTTTTATGGAGCAATGGTAATGATGGAATGAGATCTTGGGGAACCAGGATCTGAGTCACCACTGACATACCATCCATTCAGGACAAAGAGTTCCCAGATACCTGAAATCTGATTCTTCTTCCTCCTGAGATAGCATCTGCAAACCTTGTGACAAGGCTGTGTCTTCATGAGAATGAAGTTGTAGAGTGGTGCTGCAGACCCTTATTAACTTGGACATTCTGATGAGTACTCTTAAACACTCCTTGATTGGTCTAAGCAGTGAAAACATTGCTTCAGGGAGACTTTGGTTGGATCCACAATTTTCCTTATGGTGGTCCTGCATGGTGGTCATTAGAGGCACATTATCTTCATGGTTGGATTGTGGAGGGAAGTGTGATTCAGTGTATTAATGGAATCCTTCAACCCAAAGCAGCCAGTCCCAGATAGGTCATGATGGCCTAAAGATGGTGGGAATGACTGATTGCCTCAGGGTGAAAGCACCATGACTGCTGCCAGAACAGTGAGCATTTGCTCACAAGATGTGCTTGTGCATGGTCTCACACCATGTTAATTTAGCCCTTGTGGTTGAGGTACAATTCCCTGTTTATGTGTTGAGCCCAGAAACCTAAGTGAGTACAATGAGTGGCTCCCTGAATCATTTAGAATCTTATAACCCTGGCAAAGCCACATGTCCATTCCTTCTGCTTTCCTCATAAGAGAAAAGAAAATGATGTCTCCTCTGCTCTTGTGTAGTGCTCCTTGATGCAATGACAGCTTGCTATGTTATTGAAAACAGAAAATCCTAGAGAATCTCAGCAGGTTCAGTAGATTCTTTGATGAGAGAAAAACAGAATTAACTCTTCAATGAAGCATCGTATTAGACTTGTAAATATTAATATTCTTTCTTGCCCTGCATCTGAGTTTTTCCTGCATATTCTGATTTTATTACAGATTCGGACTTTTGCAGTACATGGCTTTTATTTAATGTTTGCTATGCCGCCTGCTTCCAGCTAGGATTTGTCTCTGTAGAAGCTGAGGGCAATGGTGAGCTTGTTGCTCAATGGGATAGCTGTCTGTGTCCCACTGTGCAGCTTGAGGTCCTATTGAAGGAGATGGAACTGTTCAGTTGTACCTTCTTGGTGAACCACGGTTGCCTCACACACTGCTCCTGGCTAGGGCGGAGATAGGAGAAATGCTTCCTCAAAACTCTTGTTTTTATAGGGCTACTGTTAACAGTTCCCTTCGTTCTTCATCTGTGCATACTTACTGTTTTCTATTGTCTGTGCTCCACTGTCACTCTGTTCCAAAAGGAACTGCAACTAAGGCCTCAATAATAACAACAGACTTTCGTTGATTGGACAGAAAACTCCACTGACCTCCCTGTAAGGATGAAACAATACTAATTTTGAAATTCAACAAGTCACCAAAATCCATGCAGACACAAACCACAAAATGTATTAGACCTTTAAGTCAAAAGCAGCTCATCTGTAAGTTGTATGTTTGACCATTTAGATTACATGTCTGAGCTATCCCTTGTTAAGATCTGGTATAATAAGTGAAAATGATGCTACGCAAGAGTCTTAGAAACTTGCAGCAACCTTACAAAGATCCAAGGACATAAGAACCACAGTGTGTTTGGAGTTAGATAAAAAGATAGATTGAAGGTAGAAATTCAATAGAGATAGGGTATGGAGTTAACTAGATTTTGAAGGACATGTAGATACCAATCTCCTAACAAAATAACAATAAGATCATAAGCTGATATCTCTCAGATGATACATTTAGTTATATATAGTGTTCATTGGCAATTAATTGAGTTTTACAGAGGTCTAAGCTTGAAGGCAATCTTCACCTTGCTTTCCTCCTTGACTAATCTATCTTGAACCCAAACTGTCAGGTATGGCCTCAAACCACATCACAGCTGAGACCGTACCTGGACCCCGATAGTGCAAATTAACAGAACCTGAATCAAACGAACTGATGAACAGACTGACTGAAGACACCAATTGCCTTCTGTATAAAGCCTAGCAAAGCAACAGGCCATGTTGCAGGGAGTAAGAATGTCCAGGTCATCGTTTTCACTTCTCAAGTGTAACAGAGCCCAATATTGCGACCATTTATTGTATCAGAGATAAAAGGTACTGCAGAGGCTGGAGAATCCGAGATAACAAGCGTTGGGCTGGATGAACACAGCAGGTCAAGCAGCATCATAGGAGCAGGAAAACTTGACATTTCGGGCCGAGACCCTCATCAGAAATGGGGGAGGGGAAGAGGGTTCTGAAATAAATAGGGAGAGAGGGGGAGGCGGATGGAGGATGGATAGAGGAGAGGATAGGTGGAGAGGAGGCAGACAAGTCGAAGAGGCGGGGATGGAGCCAGTAAAGGTGAGTGTAGGTAGGGCGGTAGGGAGGAGATAGGTCAGTCCAGGGAGGACGGATAGGTCAAGGGGGCGGGATGATGTTAGTAGATAGGAGATGGGGGTGTGGCTTGAGGTGGGAGAGGGGATAGGTGAGAGGAAGAACAGGTTAGGGAGGCGGGGACGAGCTGGGCTGGTTTTGGGATGTGGTTGGGGGAGGGGAGATTTTGAAGCTTGTGAAATACACATTGATGCCATTGGGCTGCAGAGTTCCCAGGCTGAATATGATTTGCTGTTCCTGCAGCCTTCGGGTGGCATCACTGTGGCATTGCAGGACGCCCAGGATGGACATGTCATCTGAGGAATGGGAGGGGGAGTTGAAATGGTTTGCGACTGGGAGGTGCAGTTGTTTGTTGCGAACTGAGCGCAGGTGTTCTGCAAGGCGGTCCCCAAGCCTCCGCTTGGTTTCCCCGATGTAGAGGAAGCCACAACGGGTACAGTGGATGCAGTATACCACATTGGCAGATGTGCAGGTGAACATCTGCCTGATGTGGAAAGTCTTCTTGGGGCCTGGGATTGGGGTGAGGGAGGAGGTGTAGGGGCAGGTGTAGCACTTCCTGCGGTTGCAGGGAAAAGTGCCGGGTGTGGTGGGGCTGGAGGGGAGTGTGGAGCGGACAAGGGAGTCGCGGAGGGAGTGGTCCCTCGGAAGGCAGATAAGGGTGGGGAGGGAAAAATATCTTTGGTGGTGGGGCTGATTGCAGATGGCGGAAGTGTCGGAGGATGATGCTTTGGATCCGGAGGTTGGTGGGGTGGTATGTGAGGACGAGGGGGATTCTTTTTTGGTTATTATTGCGGGGACGGGGCGTGAGGGATGTGTTCCGGGAAATGCGGGAGACACGGTTGAGGGCGTTCTCGACCACTGTGGGGGGGAAGTTGCGATCCTTGAAGAATGAGGACATTTGAGATGTACGGGAGTGGAATGTCTCATCCTGGGAGCAGATGCGGCGGAGGTGAAGGAATTGGGAAAAGGGGATGGCATTTTTGCAGGAAGGTGGGTGGGAGGAGGTGTATTCCAGGTAGCTGTGGGAGTCAGTGGGCTTGAAATGGACATCGGTTTCTAGGTGGTTACCTGAGATGGAGACAGAGAGGTCCAGGAAGGAGAGAGAAGTGTTGGAGATGGTCCAGGTGAACTTCAGATTGGGGTGGAAGGTGTTGGTGAAGTGGATGAACTGTTCGAGCTCCTCAAAACTGCACCTCCCAGTCGCGAACCATTTCAATTCCCCCTCCCATTCCTCAGATGACATGTCCATCCTGGGCCTCCTGCAATGCCACAGTGATGCCACCCGAAGGCTGCAGGAACAGCAAATCATATTCAGCCTGGGAACCCTGCAGCCCAATGGTATCAATGTGGATTTCACAAGCTTCAAAATCTCCCCTCCCCCAACCGCATCCCAAAACCAGCCCAGCTCATCTCCACCTCCCCAACCTGTTCTTCCTCTCACCTCTCCCCTCCTCCCACCTCAAGCCACACCCCCATCTCCTATCTACTAACATCATCCCGCCCCCTTGACCTGTCCATCCTCCCTGGACTGACCTATCTCCTCCCTACCCCCCTACCTACACTCACCTTTACTGGCTCCATCCCCGCCTCTTCGACTTGTCTGCCTCCTCTCCACCTATCCTCTCCTCTATCCATCCTCTATCCGCCTCCCCCTCTCTCCCTATTTATTTCAGAACCCTCTTCCCCTCCCCCATTTCTGATGAAGGGTCTCGGCCCGAAATGTCAAGTTTTCCTGCTCCTATGATGCTGCTTGACCTGCTGTGTTCATCCAGCCCCATGCTTGTTATTGCGACCATTTATATCGCTTTCGTTATATATGAAACATAATTTGTCTTATTATTAGATAAATAAACTGAAGCGGCAACCCTGTGCATGCAATTCGGACATTTTAATTTCAACATTTACTTCTCAGCAAGGACACCTGGATTCGGGAATGAGGGAAAAAGAACCCAAGGCAGCGATCCCACGGAAGTGCTGCCGCCCAGGATGCTGCACCCTGAGCCGCAGCGCTGCACTATAAGCGCATGTCACACTCTTTGCTAGTGTCTGCTCGGAGTCTCCAAGCTGGCCAGCAGAGGCAATGGCAATTGAGCAAAGGCACAGCACCTCCTCAGGAGATAACTATACACCTTTATCCTTGAAAACCACCAGAAAGAACGAGGACAGACCGTGGAAACTCCGATTAATCTATCTGCAATGCTGTAAGTTATTTATATGCAGTATGTCATCACGTATCTCACTGATATAAGAGCGGCGCACAGTCCGCACGCTTATCAAATCGCTGGTTATGCAACTGGCCCCCACAGTTAATATAAAGAGATGACATGTTATTGGGGAGGTTTTTGTCAAATGTGCATTGCGTGACATTCAAGAAAAATGAAGTACCTAGGAGCTGCAGTTTTATTTCTCTGGCTCACGCCTGTGAGATGTCAATGCTCAGGAGGAAATCTACTGTTTTTTGTTTACTGTTATCATTCGGATGATCATTAGGAGATGTTTAAAACTATAAGATATGAATTTTATTTTGCAGTTTTTGGCTCTTCGGAAGAAGGCTGAGTGTGTTCTTTTCTAACAAAAAAATCTTTCAAAGACTGAGAGAGGTAGTGGTATGAGATGCTTGTCCTGGGAAATGAGTTGTAATTATTAAAACCCCCAAACTCAGGGAATGAAAGAATAATTCATGCACATCGTATTGTAACAATCAGCCTTTCTCACCGTCAAGCTGTGCGGTCATCTGACACAGGTATACATTATACAACGTGTCACCAAAATGGGTTTTGTGTTTCTGGGAAACTCATCGACTTAATTGTTTTGAGGGGGGTGGGTTTTTTTTTGTCTAGCATTTAACAGCAAGAAATGGCTTTTATTTTAAAAGAGCTTCACAATAGAACAAATTATAATCTGTAACTCCCAGGCGAGCTTTTGCATCTAAAATGCACCCAGTCATATTTAGATTCATTAGCTGCAGAACAATATCCTCCATTGTACTGACACTTGAGAGAGTTTCTTGATATCACTAGACATTCTCGTGACATTTCAACATAAATCATGTTCTTTCTTCAATAGACATGATGAAGATTAAAAATATAAGCATTTGCCATTCCAAGAGTTCTCTACAAATGTGGCTGGTTGGCGGAAGGAGGCATTTTATACCCTGAACACAAAGAAAGCCTACTTAAAGTCCGTCTTCCCAAATTGGATGTCGGACATATTTTACTTTTCACTTACTGAACTTTGCTTCATAATTATTTAGTTTGAATTTTTTTTTAAAAAAGCTTTTCTTTGTCATGACATTTATTTCCCAGTTGTTATCCAGTTCGTGTTATAGACACGTGACATCTGCCATAAGAATGGTTATTCCTAGATTTAAAACCGTTTCAAATGCCATCTTGCTCAGTCTCCCAACTTCATCTAAAACTTTGTTGCTCGTATCCTATCTTGGACCAAGTCCCTGGCACCAATATCCCTGCCCTCATTGCTGATCTGTGACTCACTGCATGTCAATGTCTCAAGTTCAACATTGTCCTCCTTGTGTTCAAATCCTTCTATTGTGTTTCAGTCACCTTCTCCAAGGTCTTTTTAACCCTTTGTGATTGGCATCCATTCAGCATCTGAAATATTCACTCCCTGCTCCACTGACACATAGTGGCATCATTATGTACAATTACAAGATGCATTGTAGAAAGTCAACAAGGCTCTTCAACAGCAACTTACAAATCCATGACTTCTGCCATCTAGAAGAACATCCTGACTTGGAACTATGTTGCTATTCCTTGAATGTTGCCAAGTCAAACTCCTAAGAACTCCCTAACAGCACTTGGGAGTGCCTAACCTACATGGGCTGCAGCAGCTCGAGGAAACCATCTCCCCACCACCGCATTCAGGGTACATAGAGCTGGGCAATAAATGCTGGCCTAGTCAGTGACTCCTACTTTTGTGAATGAATGAACAAATAAAGGCAACTTTGGCTTCCTTCCTTTCTGGGCTTTTGTGCATCCTTCATTTCTTGTGTTTGTTACAGCAATCTCAGCATTCTGGCCTCACAGCTCTGGAATTTTATCAGTAGACATCTCCATCTCTCTACCTCTGACTCCTCCTGAGACTTTGTCTCCTGACCTAATATCTCCTGCTCTGTCCCAATGTCAATTTTCTATGATAGCAATCCTATGAAGTATCTTTGAATGTTTTATTGTTAGGATCTCCAAAATCCCAGTTTTTGACTGAAAATAATTAAGCCACAAGATTCCATGATTTAAAATGTTCTTTTTAAACTAGACAAGAGTCAAAGAAAGCGGTAAATACTATCTTGGAGAACCGACTATACTCCAAAGTTCAGAATCAACATAAGTTTAGAAATGAGTTAACAGGTAAATTGTGGTCAATCTATCAACTGTAAATTATACATTAAATGGCAGATGCAACCAAGGCAAATTGTATGAAGACACATTGGGTAAAAGCAGAACTGGGTGGCATAGCCTCAAAATAAGGGCGAACAGATTTAGGACTGAGCTGAGGAGGAACTTCTTCACCCAATCTGTGCAATTTCCTACTCAGTGAAACAGTTAAGGCTACCTCGTTGAATGGTTTTCAGGCAAAGGCAGGTAGATTTCTGAACAGTAAAGGAATTAAGTGGTATGATGACTGAGCAGGTAAGTGGAGCTGAGTCCATGAAAATATCAGCCATGATCTTGTTGAATGGCGGAGCAGGCTAGATGGTCTACTCCTCATATTTCTTCTCATCTTATGTTCTTATGATTTGGCTAAGCCATCCACTCAGTACATATGTACTGCAACTCAAATCACAAAATCATTCAAAACCGTGGATGAATTTCAGCTTCTGCTCTTCTAACATTTAACCTGATCCCAGCTAACAGTGGTACACTGAGTTCCATGGTTGAAGTTTGAATGATTTTTTGTCACTTACACTTTACAGTAAAAATGCAGTGAAATACAGTGAAAAGTTTCAACTGTCACCACAATCTGGCACTATTTCTAATGTTAAAGAATGAAAAGAATAAAAGGATGTGACTGAAAGTGAGTCCTGAGCCCTGAACCAGCTCACCAGCATCATCTGCAATGCTGCTGAGTTTTGTGTGCACAGGTTCCATCTAAAGTGACATGGATGCAGAACTCTCTCAACTCTGCTCACGATAGTCTGGTTGGTGTCAGTTCACTGATGTCATCTTCAAATCACAGAAGCAGCTGCAGCAACTACACATTTGCCTAACCTCAGATTCTGGATCGAGCCTCAGCCAACTTTGGCCTGCCTGCATTGCATCGCTGGTGTCAACGACTGAGAGTCCTTTGCATGGTTTCAACGAATTTCATTCTCCTAGAGATTTTGGTTTCCACTCTTCGTTTCTGTCTGAGTTTCAAAATGAACTGTGTGACTTACTTTGTTTCTCAGTTAGGTACGTCTCAACAATACAAGCTTTGAAACCAGATTCCATCTTGTGTTAAAGGTGCTGTTTAAACCTATAAAACATTCCAATCACACAAATGCCAACGAGAGAGAATCTGACTATCTGCCCTTGATTTTCAATGCATTACCCTTGGTGGATCTGCCAATTCAACACTGTGGGAGTTGCTATTTAGCAGAAATTGAATTGAAACTGTCATATAAATGATGAGACTTCAAAAGCAGGTTAGAAACAAAGAATACTGTTATCAGTAATTCACCTCTTGACTTCCCTATAGACTTCACTTCTCAAGGGCAAAGTTCAGAACTGTAATTAAATGCTCTTCTTTTCTGGATAAGTGCAGTTCCAATAACACTGAAAAAAATTTAACTCAATCCTGCATAAAACAGCTTGCTTGATTAGCACCTCATCTACAAGTTTAAACTTTCACTCCTTCCACCACTGCTGCACAATGGCAGCAATGTGTATCATCGACCATGTACTGGGCAACAACTAACCCAGGCTCCTGTGACAAATCCACAACCTCCACCATTCAGAAGGACAGGACCATAAGATATAGGAACGGAATTAGGCCATTTGGCCCATCAAGTCTTCTCCACTATTCAATCATGGCTAACATGTTTCTCAAACCCATTCTCCTGCCTTCTCCTCATAATCTTTGAACCTCTTACTAATTAAGAACTTATCTATCTGTCTTCAAGACACTCGATGACTTGGCCTCCATAGCCTTCTGCAGCAGTGAGTTCCAAAGATCAACCACCCCTCTAGCTGAAGAAATTCTTCCTCATCTCACTTCTAAAGGGTCATCCCTTCACTGAGGTTGTGCCCTCAGGTCCTAATCTCTCCTACCAGCGGAAACATCTTCTCTGCATCCACTGTACCTAGGCCCCTGAGTACTATGTAAGTTTCAGTGAGACCCCTTTCCCCTTCTCAGCTCCATTGAGTACAGACAGAGTTCTCAGCTGCTCCTCCTGTGACAAGCCCCTCATCCTGCGATCATTTTTGTGAACCTCCTCTAGCTTCCCTTCAATGCCAGCACATCCTTCCTGAGATACTGTGTCCAAAACTGCTCACGATATTCCAAATGCAGTCTGACCAGTGCGTGATACAACCTCAGCTGTAAATTTCCACTCTTGTGTTCTAGCTGTCCTAAAATGAAAGCTAACATTGCATCTTAACTACAAATTGAACCAGCATGCTAACCTTAAAAGAACAAAAACAAAGTTGCTGGAAAAGCTCAGCAAGTCTGGCAGCACCTGTGGAGGAGAAAACAGAGTTCACGTTTCGGGTCCTCAGAACTGGAAGGGTCACCGGACCCGAAACGTTAACTCTGTTTTCTCCTCCACAGATGCTGCCAGACTTGCTGAGCTTTTCCAGCAACTTTGTTTTTGCTCCTGATTTACAGCATCCACAGTTCTTTTGGTTTTTAACCTTAAGAGAATCCTGAACTAGGATACTGAAGGGGGTAGAGGATGAAATGAGGGTCAGCTAGCCAGTAATATAAAAGAAGATTGCAAGACTTTTTTGAGAGATCTAAAAGCTTAGAGAGGCAAGAATGTACATTGGGCTACTGGAAAATGAGGCTGGAGAAGTAGTAATGGAGAACAAAAAAAATGCTGAGGAACTGAATAGGTACTTTGTATGAGTCTTCACAGTGGTAGACACTAGAAGCATACCAGGAATTTCAAGAGAGTCATGGGGTAGAGGAGAGTGCAGTGACCATCACTAAGAAGAAGGTGAAATGTCTGAAGGTGTAAAATTCACCCAAACCAGGTGGAATATGTCCCAGAGTTCTGGAGG
Source organism: Ginglymostoma cirratum (assembly GCA_024137785.1). NCBI lineage: Eukaryota > Metazoa > Chordata > Chondrichthyes > Orectolobiformes > Ginglymostomatidae > Ginglymostoma > Ginglymostoma cirratum. The sequence continues at coordinate 28,223,669 of JAHRHZ010000268.1, forward strand.
AGATAGCTAAGGCGATTGTGGAGGGATAGCTGGTGATCTTTCAGGAATCACTGGTGTCAGGGAGGGTTCAGATGACTGAAAAGTGGCTAATGTAACACCCCTGTTTAAGAAAGGAAGGAGACAGAAGACCTGAAACTATAGGCCAGTTAGCCTGACCACAGTCATTGGTAAGATTTTAGAGTCCATTATGAAGGATGAGATTGCGGAGTACTTGGAAGTACATGGTAAAATAGTGCTGTGTCAAGAACAGCTTTGTTAGGGGAGGTCATGCCTGACAAATCTGTTAGAATTCTTTTGAGGAGGTAATAAGCAAGACAAAGAAGAGCCAGTGGGTGCAATATATTTGGATTTCCAGAAAGCCTTTGATAAGGTCTCGCGCAAGAGGCTGCTAAATAAGGCAAAAGCCCATGGTTTTATGGGGAAAGATACTGGTATGGATAGAGGATTGGCTGACTGGCAGAACGCAGAGAGTATGGATAAAGAGGCCTTTTTCAGGATGGCAGCAGGTGACTAGTGGAGTTCTGCAGGGTTGAGTGTTGGGACCACAATTATTCATGTTATACATTTAGTGAACTGAACAAAGGAACTAAGGGCTTTGATGCTAAGTTTGCAGATGACACAGAGATAGGTGGAGGGTCAGGTTGTGTTGAGGAAGTGGGGAGGCTGCAGAAGGAATTGGACATCTGAAAGCTTAGACAAAGAAGCGACCGATGGAATGCCATGTGGGAATGTTTGAGGTTATGCACTTTGGTGGGAAGAATAGAGGCATAGACTAATTTCTGAATGGGAAGGCTTCAGAAATCTGAAGCACAAGGGCAGCAGATACATGGCAAAACCATGACGAAATTTGTCTCCAACCCATACACATTCCTGACTTGGAAAACTGTATCGGTGTTCATTCAGTGTCACTGGGTCAAATTCTGGAACTCCCTTCCTAACTACACTGTGATGTATTTACACCATATGAAGTGCAGCCGTTTGAGAAGATGGCTCATCATTGCCATCATAAGGCCAATTAGACAACGCATTGGCCACTGACCAAGTCACTTTGGAGGAATAAATTAATAAATGTTACTGATTTTGTTGCTTTACAAAACCATAAATACTGAGCGTGAAAACTATCAAACATATCTTCACTATTTGTTGTTGGACAGGTCCTTGCCAGACTCCTGCTTTACATTCTGAAGGAGACCATCACATACAATGAGTAGTATTTGATGAAGGCAAACGCGGTTGACAAGAGCCTCATGTTGCCGGTTTGAGATGGGGGCCTTCCTTGCGATCAAGGCTCAGGTTATACTGCCTTTTAGCCAATCAGAGGCTGGCAGCTCCATTGAATGGCAGTGCCACCATGGCACTGGTGGCTACTGCTTGTACAATACCGATCCAATGCTCAGGATCATTGCTGGATCCCAGACCAGAGGAATGAGATTTGGCAGCAAGAACAATGCTTTGGCTCCAAGCAGGGTCCTCCCTCCTGTGGTTGCTAGAGAGAGCTTGGCTTGCAATCCTCCCATGCCCACTGCTGTATTTATGCTGACTGCAGAAAGACATTGCCCATGTCAATTGCAGTAGGGAGGAAAGGCCGTCCATAGGGGTGGGTACATATCATATTCCCACCTGTCACCTGCAATCAAGTGCTTCTCTATCAAACTCAACAGTGTCAAGCATTAAATTCTGCCCAATGTTTTAAGAGAAATCTTGTATTAATGTTCATACAAACAAAGGAGCAAAAGACGTGGTTCCTGTCCCAAGACAGAATTCAAGAAAAATTGTTAAAAAGCAATGCAGTCAATTTGTAAGCAGAACATGGAAATGTGGAATCTGCTGGTGAAGTTTGAGTTTCAACAATAAATCAATGTGATTAAGTAGCTGCCTGATGGAGTGCTTGGTAGATTGATTGCTAATGAAGTAGTATGTGATGCTTTTCTGTCACTGAAGGATAGGTTTGTGATCTATTTTATCTGTTATTTTCTGCCATGCAAAAGGTATTTCTTTCAAAAGATCGATACAGTCTATATAGGAGAGCTGAAAATTTTGTTTAATTTGTGCAGACCAGATTTTATGTGGTAATATGAAAGATCTGAACTCTGTCTAATTTAAAGGCATAAGGGACTCTGTGGTTGAATTGTTGCTAAGATTTTCTTGAGAAACTACCTACAATCTGAAACCTTGTAAGAAGGGACTAAGCAAAATTTATGACACTTCCCAATTGGGAATAGTCACTATTGCCAGTTTACTCAACAGTACGCTATTCCCTACTTCATAATAGGAAGTCTGCATCACTTCTGCTTTCGCTTTTTTTTTTGTTGCATCTGTTTTGAACAGGACGTACTGCATCACAGTCACAGTCTGCCCCATTACATGCCATTAGCCTAAGATTAGCCCACACAGCACAGTGGTGACATGGATTTTTTTTAAGATTATGTGTCACTTGTAAATATTTCACATTACATTAGTTCCATTTTATTCATGTGCATCATCACTACTTGCCTGGCTCATGGTTGGCATGCATTGATGGTTCCAGGGGAGCTAGGGATATGCTTTATTGTGGAATGGATAATATTTGCATTTTTGCATTCATTCTTTATTGAATTTCTTTTCAGTGACCATTGTTGTACTCACTTCTGGTATGACATACCTGAACCTGCAAGTTCAGGTATGTTGTAATGTACATTGTCCAAGAGCAAACTCAGCTGGATAATTGAAATATTGTAGATGAATTTGAGACCCTGTAAGGACTCTGCCAGTCAAAACCCTGAGATGGATATATATTGAACAGCACTGTCTTTATTTTTAGGCCCCTCATTTTGTTACCTTGACTGACTATCCACACTACATCCTGGGCACTAGATCTTCCAATATCTCTTTTCCATACCCCAACCTCTCCTGAAAATCCCTCACCTCTGATTCATCTTTGGTGATCCTGAGTCCATTCTCCTGCTCCCTTCCTTTGTGCCACAGACTTAAACAAAGAAAACCATTGACCTTACATGCAAGTGCTCAAAGCTGACCAATGTGTACCATTAAGTCAGTTCGACAGTCTACAGCCAGGTGGTATGGATCTAGTTACTATCGCTCAAAGAATAACAGTAACTCTTACTTAACATTAATGTAGTCAACCAGCCTTAAGCTGATTCAACCTGTTGGCTATTGGTTCTTGAAGCAACAAATTATGTAGACCTAAATAGGGTTTCAAACAGCCGCACTACAACACCATTCAGCCTTGGAAGTTCTTACTTCCATTTTTAACAGACATTGGGTTTGTGTAGACTTGAATCTGGAACGGCAAGCTCTTTGAGTGTATACTAAGCCAGGTACTGTGGAGCAGTGATGAAAAGCTGCTGTTGCATTACTTGACCAGGAGCTAGTGAAAGGATTTGAAGTGATTCTTTACAATTATGGTTTTACAAGAGCTGTCAACACCAAGGCAATGTTGTTTGGACAGTGCTGAGAATAGTAAGTGTATATGTGTTTAATCTCCAGTTTGTCTTGGAACAGGGCCTTGCTGCATCAAGCCCACAATTACTGCCTCACTGTCAACCTGATGACTCCTGGAGACCCAAGTTTGCAGTGTCCACAGAGTCAGGTCTGCCATCAAAGTCTGCATAAGCAGTACCCTCAAAGAAGCGCCAGGTCACTGGACAGGAAATATCAATACTGGTTCCATGAGAATGACCAAGAGATTGAAGAGTTGATAAGATGAAAGTGTAGGGCATTTCTGAACCTGAAACAAGACTCAAAGTGTAAACTAGAAAGTAGCTTTACAGATGGCTGAAGGCTGAGGTCTAGCAGAAAACTCACTGTATCAAGAACAGATGGTGGATGGAGACAGTGGAGGAGATCCAGCAGTTAGTGGATAATAACAATGTGTGTGACTTCTTTAGCATAGTCAGATACCTAAGCTCCCGTAGCCTGCTGGCCATCAATGGAAGAGGAGCTTATCAGGGACAAAAAGTCAGTTGGAGCCTGCTGGATGGAGCACTTGAAAGAATTCCTTATCAGAGACTCTATCTTTATCTTTAACATGAGTGTCCTCAACTCTACAGTATTCTATCCACTACCATGTACACACAATCCAACCCTTGTGTCACTTTTGCTTTTTCTCTCTGTTGCATCTATCTGTGCACCCGGCACAAGGTAGAAAAGGCCTGTCAGCTGAAGAAGCTGATGATGAGACATCAGAAACAGATAGAATCCCCATTGAAGCAACAAAAATATGGCAGAGAAACATTACCATGACTAAATGACTTCATTTCACCTATCTGAAAGGAATTGAACATGCTAGGAGATCTCAGAGATGCTGTCATTGTGACCATCATCACAAAAAGGTGATAGGTCTGACTCCAATAACTACGATCAGCAACAGGGAAAGCTATGGCAAGAATCCTTCGCAACTGCCTTCTCCTTGTGGCCAAAGAGCTCTTTCCAGAGTCTGTGTGATTCTACCCTCTAAGGGGAACAATGGACATGATGTTCATATGACAACTGCAGAAGAAATGAAGGTAACAGTACCATCCACTGTACATGGCCTTTTTTTGACCTCAGAAAGGCCTTTAACCCTGTGGGATTGATGGCCAGCCCTCTTCCATATTGGCTGCCCTCCGAAGTTAGTCTCCATCCTCCTGACATACAAGCTGTAATCCTAAGTAATGGATCCACCACCGACCCATTCACATTCAGTTTGGGGTCAACCAAGGTTGTGTCACCATACCAATACTCTTCTTAATCTTCCTTGCTGCAGTGGAACTAATCTACAGAACAAATGGGAATCTTTTCAACCTCCGATACCTACAGGCCAGCTCCTAGCTCATCTCATCCCATGTCACAGAACTGCAGTGTGCAGGAGATGCTTGCATCTGTGTACGTTCAGACTCAGAGCGCCGAGCCCCAACCCCCATTGCCAGCACACTCACCAAGGCATGTGAAAGCATGGGTCTTACACAAAGTATTTGTAAGACAAAGGTTTTTTCCCAACTTACCCCTGTTACACTGCAAGGCTCTGCGCACCTCCCCTCACCCCCCTCCACTATCAAAATTATCAAATTAACTAGGACAAGGTGGGCCACTTTCTATATCTTGGCAGTCTCCTGTGAACAAGGGCAGACATCAGCGATGAACTTCAAAGTCACCTTCCGTGTGCCAGGGCAAGATTTGTTCTGCCCTGAGAGGGAGTGTTTAAAGAGTAGAACCTCAGAGTCAGCACCAAGCTTGTGGTCTGCAGAACAGTAATGCCTACTCTCCTATACAGCTCAGAGATGTGCACTGTGTACAGCAGGTGCTTCAAAACCCTGGAGAAGTAACACCAGCGCTGCGACCGCAAGTCCGTGTAAACCCATTGGCAGGATAGGTGCACCATCGTTTGCTGTTCTTGCTCAGACCAACATCCCCACTGCCATGGCATTGCCCACACTCCACCAGCTCCTCTGGATGGACCACATCATCCACATGTCTGACACGAGATTCCCAATACAGGCTGTCTACTCAGAATTTGAACATGGCAAGCAAGCCCACGAGGGCAGAGGAAATGCTTCAAGAATACCCGCAAAGCCTCCTTGGAAAAAGTACAATGTCATCATCAATCCTTCGGAACTCCTGACCCGAGACCACCTAATCTGGGAGGACCTGTACACCTTTTGTCTCATCACAGACAACAAGCTGAAGTCAAGCATCAACAGAGAAAGAAGCATATAGCAACCCAAACATTCCACCCCTCCGATACCACCCCGCAACCCCCCCCTCGCCCAATATGGCTGCTCCACCTGTGACAGAGACTGTAGGTCATGCAGGAGCTCTGCAGTCTCCTGGGAACTCCTTTTTTAACATGAAAGCAAGGCATCCTCAACCATGAGGGTCTGCCTAAGAAGGAGGAAGAGCAGGCCACCTTTTTAATTGATCACAAACTGCGTGCCTAAGGATTCTTGTGAACCACTGACTTTAGTTTAAAGGTAGGTTGTACTTTTCAAAAAAAAAGTTATGCTAATGGATATTCATGGCAAACAAATGTATTACAGAAAGGCAGGTGCTACAGAGAATATAATATACCACATGCTGAAAAATCCTGTTTCCTTTAAAGCTGCCTGTCAACAAGTCATCAGGAAATTTAAACACTTCGCTCTGCTTAAGTGAGTGAAACAACACTCCCCCTCCCCCCCCGCACGCCCACGCACACCTGCTGTTGCGGGCACCATAAATCTGCCAGACCCCCAGCCCCATCTGAAGTACACACTGTGGGGCTGAAAATCCATGATTCTACTGTGCTGTTGTGACTGATAGTGCATGCAACTGTCTTGACCCTTTCAGTACTCCAAGTTCGCAAACCTGTATGAACTCAACAGGGAACCCAGCACATCAGTACAGAAAACAAAGCTGCCAATTCAATTTACTCCATGTGATATCAAGGAGTGGTAGAAGGCACTCGATACTGCAACTGCTATGGACCCTGATAACATTCTTACAGTGGTACTGAAGACTTCTTCTCAGGCCAAGCTGTTCCAGTACAACTACAACACTGGCATCTACCAAGCAATGTGGAAAATCTGTCCAAATGTGTTGTCCATTTAAACACAAACCCAATTTTAACCGATTACGGTCCATTGGGCTACTCTCATAATCAGCACAATGATGAAAAGGATTTGATAGTATGGTCAAATAACACATAATTGACAATAACTTGCTCACTCAGTTTAGGTTCTTCCAAACCAACTCAGCTTCTGATCTTATTACAATCTAACCCAAACAGCAACAAAAGAATTGAACTTGAGGGGAAGTGAACAAAGTGAACTCTTGATATCAAAGCATTGTTTAACTGCGTGTTGCAGTGAGGACCCTTACAAAACTGTGGTCACTGGGAATCTGGTACAAGACTGTTCGGTTGGAGTCATACCTAGAACCGATTGGGGGCGGGGTGGGGGTGTGGTGGGCAGCTGGGAAAAAAGCGTTGTGCTTGTTAGAGATCAATCGTCTTAGCCAACGGACACCTGTGCAGGAGTTTCATTGGGAAGTGCCTGACATCTTCAACTGCTTCATTAATGACTTCCATCCAACATAAGGTCAGAAATGGGAATGTTTGCTGATAATTGCACAGTGTTCAGCAGCATTTGCCACTGCTTAGATACTGAAACAATCCATAATTGCAACAAGACCTGGACAACATTTTAAACTTGAGCTGATAAGTGGCAGTTAATGTTTGAGTGTTGACAATATGATAATCATGGATATTTGAAAGGTACATATAGTCTATAAATAAAGTAGGTAGGCAAACGTAGCCTAGATCAAGGCTTCGTAGATTGTTTTCAGGATTTATTTTCAAAAGTGTATTCTACAGTCAGCCAAAGGACAGGCTATTCTAAAATTGGAATTGTGCAGTGAGCTAGGATTAATCAATGATCTGATTGTGAAAATTCCGCTAGACAGAAGAGAGTATAATATGATTAAATTTTACAATTAAGTTTGAGGGAGAGAAGAATAAATCCAAGACTAGCATTTTAAACTTAACAGAGACATTAAAAACAGAGCTAGTTACATTGAATTGGCAAATTAGGTTAAGGGATAGGTCAGTAGAGATGCAGTGGCAGACATTTAAGTGAATATTTCAGAACACACCAAATGGATACGTTCCAGTGAGAGAGAATTTCGAAGATCTACTCCAGCCATCTATGGTTAAACAAAAAAAAGTTTCACGCTTAAAGCTTACACTTATGCAAAGAAGTGTAGCAGATCCAGAAGGTTGGACAGAATATAAAGAACAACAAAGGATGGCTATAATGTGTTCATATGTTTGTTTGTACCAAACAAATGCCAGACAATGACTTTTATCAACAAAGGAGAATCCAACCATCATCCTTTGACATTTAATGACATTGTGATTGTTTAATATCCCACTATTAACATCCTGGGGTTTATCATTGGCCAGAAACTGAACTTGACCAGACAAATAAAAACTGTGACGACAAGAACTTATCAGTGGCTTTGAATTCTTCAGTGAGTAACTCACCTCTGAGAAACATAGAAAATTGGAGCAGGAGAAGCCCTCTTGGCCCTTGAAGCCTGCTTTGCCATTTAATGATTATCCAACTCAGTACCCCGTTCCCACTTTTAATCCCATGTTTTTGATTCCTTTATCCCTAAGAACTATATCGGTCTCCTTCTTGAAAACATTCAGTGTTTGGCTTCAATTGCTTTCTGCAGCAGATAATTCTACAGACTCAACACTCTGGGTCTCCTCACTTCAGCCCAAAATGGCCTACCCTGAATCCTTAAATTGGCCCCTGCTTTTGAACTCCCCAGTAATCAGGAACACCCTTCCTGCAAGTACCCTGTCTAGTTCTATTAGAATTTTAAGATTTTTGAGATTGCACACTGTCTGTAGCCAGGACATCCTTTTTCAGATACTGAGATCAAAGTTGCACGCAATGCTCTAGGTGTGTTTTCACTAAGATCCTGTACAATTGTGGCAAGACATCTCCGTTCCTGTACTTGAATCCTCTTGCTGTGAAGACTAACATAATGGCATCAATGTGGATTTCACAAGCTTCAAAATCTCCCCTCCCCCAACCGCATCCCAAAACCAGCCCAGCTCATCTCCACCTCCCTAACCTGTTTTTCCTCTCACCCCAAGCCACACCCCCATCTCCTATCTACTAACATCATCCCGCCCCCTTGACCTGTCCGTCCTCCCTGGACTGACCTATCTCCTCCCTACCCCCC
>JAHRHZ010000268.1:28232777-28244246 GCA_024137785.1 Ginglymostoma cirratum
ATGCTGCTTGACCTGCTGTGTTCATCCAGCCCCATGCTTGTTATCTTCATACCTTCTTCACTGCCTGCTTTGCCTGCATGCTTACTTTTATTGACTAGTTTCAATGGCACCCAGACCTAAAAGGTACAAACCAGGAGCGTAATGGAATACTAGATAACAAGCATGGGGCTGGATGAACACAGCAGGTCAAGCAGCATCATAGGAGCAGGAAAACTTGACGTTTCGGGCCTAAACCTGCTTCCCTGGATGATTGCAGGGACAAAGCCACCAGTCTGATTAGCACCCCAAGTTCTTAAAAAAAGGGTTCAAAAAAGCAGGCCACAACCACCACCTCAAGCACAATTGAGGCAATTGTAGAGAGAAATATCAAAGAGCAGTCTTGAGTTTTGTGTTCAGCAGTACAAGCGGTCTTTATTACTACACACGTGGGAGAGGCCAGAGACTGCTGTAAATCTGGCTTTCATGTGGGGCCCAGTTGCCGCCTTAAATTCAGCTCAGATCGGAGGAGAGATCAATGACACTAACTTTCCTGAGCTGAATATGACATTTTTATACCTTTTCATGATATAATAATTACATGCAATGTTGATGTCATTGTTAGCCACATCCCCCTTTTCTATACATCCAATCCAGTAAACATGATCAATGATAGACAAATCTATGGACAGCCCTAGGTCCTCCCATAATCTCATGATATCTACCAGATACCGCCATCATTTGTCTTTGGGATCTTACAATGCTTCTGACGTTTATACACCTTCCTAAACATTTGCTAGGTGCACCACATTGTTTGCCAACAACCTAAATATGTGCTTATCACTAATAGCTCTTCCAAATCTCTACTAACTTTAGTACAGAAGAGTAGGTAGGGCATTCATTTCTACCAATTGTTATTAAGTCTTTAAAATCAACTGGGTGGCATGGTGGCTCAGTGGTTAGCACTACTGCCTCACAGCGCCAGGGACCCAGGTTTGATTCCAGCCTTGGGCGACTGTCTGTGTGGACATTCTCTCTGTGTCTGCATGCATTTCCTCCCACAGTCCAAAGGTGTGCAGGTTAAGTGGATTGGCCGTGGTAAATTGTCCATAGTGTCCAGGGGTATGTAAGTTAGATGGATTGGCTATGGGAAATGCAGGGTTACAGGGAAAGGGTAGGGGGTAGTCGTCTGCGTGGATGCTCTTTGGAAAGAGGTTGTGGACTTGTTGGGCCGATTGGCCTGTTTCCACACTGTAGGGATTCAATGATTCTATGAACTCTAATATAAAGTTACTACAATTCTATGACACACTGACAGATTAGGACAATCCTTCTCTCATCTCATAAAAACACTCTGAGGAAGGGTCACCAGACCCGAAACGTTAACTCTGATTTCTCTTCACTGATGCTGCCGGACTTGCTCAAATTTTCCAGCAGCTTCTGTTTTTGCTTCCCTCTCACTTCAGCCTGAGAGATCAAATAAACAGTCCATCTGAATCGTAGCTGCAGTTTACAACCCCTGCATGCTGTATATGAATTTTAAACCAGAGTTTCCTTCTTGAATTAATCATTTACTGTACCTACTCTAAACACTTTCCATCACTGATTTTCTTTTCTTAATAGAAAGCATTTATTCAAATTCCACTAATGAGGTTGAAATTCAAACTCTACAACTTTACCAAGCTATTAAACGAAACTAATAACTAGGGGACATAACCACAGCTTCACTTTGTATTTTTTTTATATCTTTGGATGTAAGAATCTGCAATTAAGCTGCAATTGTTTATCTCTCCATGTTTTACAACCTCTTTTGCTCCCTGAGAGGTTATATGTTTACACCATTTATTGTTTTATCTTCCCTAATAATGCTTTGGGCCTCTTTACTGCCTTTAGACATTTGTTCAAGGAATGCAACTAACCTTTTCACACTAATTTGTTGTTTGCATTTCCAATTTTACAATAATCTAAAAAGTTCAGAATAATGTAGAATTGGATTTTTCCTTCCATATTTTACTAAATAACAAACTTGGGACTGTGGCTAAACTAGACCTTTCAAAATGTCCATTATTAAAATGCTTGTATGTTTAGAACTGCCTGTATACAGAAACCTAATTAACTTCCCTCATGTTTCTTCCTAAGGAGAATCTTATCCAGTATCTCTACTTGCAAGCGACTAGTCTAGCTGTAAATATCTGCTATATGTAGCTGCCCACCCCTTTCAGCCATCTTGTCAGCTAAAAAGGCCCCAGGTTGTCATCTTGTCATCTTTAGTCATGGGCCACTACAACAGCAATAAATACTGGCCTATCTAATGATGGCTGAATGGTGTAAATAAATTTTTAAAAAGGGCATCTGTGGCAGTGGTGTTGTATTCCATAGTGTGGTGAAGACTTGAAAAAATGTGACCCTGAATAGTTGTTTTGCTTACAGATAGTTATTCGAGAGAAGGAAAAAGTGTGTGTTGTTGCTGGACCAATTTCTGAAATGTTACTGGTGCTGACATTGATTATTTTTATCTCAGTTCTCCAGGATATAAACTTGGCCTCAAACTCTACTAACCTTGCTTCTGCCATTACAATACATTTTATATCTATATTCTTCCCGCGTGCAGGACATTAGCAAAGGAAAAAGATATGCCAGATTTCCACTGGAAGTTGCCATCCTACCTGTCCTGTATTCTTATCATACTTAGTCTCAGGGTAGAACTATCGCTCCTGCCTCATCTCAGTTGGAACTTACTATGGCTATGGTCTTGTGGAGGAGATCTATCACTCTGGCTCCTACCGTATTGCCAATTTTTGTCTGGTGCTGTGATAATTCTGCTCTTCCCAGACCCTCTGAGCCCAAGTGTCTTGTGTCAAGGACATGTTCAAGTGCCAAGGAGGTACTGCGTTATTCAGTTGTTTCATTCAGTCTAGTTGATGAGGCCAGATCACAGTATCTTGCTATGCAATATATTTCATAGTAGCTCAAGTTCTTTTCCCACTAACATTAAATCTGTCTCTTCTGGCCACTGACAGTCTTGCCACTGGATACAGAAGCTACCAAAATATTTAAAGATTTTCAACACCTCTTAGAAATCACCCCTCAATGTTCTCAGTTCTTAAGTGAACAATTGCGGCTTCTTTCATCCGCATGTGTAACTGAAGCCCTGCCTCACTCATACCCTTCTATTACTTGGCATCAAACCTAGAGTGTGGAACCCAAAAGTGATGAAAGGAGAGAGGTAATATCTGGGGTACCAGGAAAGAGGCCAAACATAGAGTCATAAACTCCTACAGCATGGACATAGATCCTTCAGTCCAACTTGCCCACACTGACCAAGTTTCCCAAACTAATCTAGTCCCACTTACCTGTGTTTGGCCCATATCCCTGTAAACCTTTCCTGTTCATGTACCTGTCCAATTGTCTTTTAATTGTTGTAACAGTACTTGCATGTACTACTTCCTGTGGCAGTTCATTCTTCATATGAACCACCCTGTGTGAAAAATTTGCCCCTCAGGTCCCTTTTAAATCTTTCTCGTCTCACCTTAAAAATAGGCCCCCTAGTCTGAACTCCTGCACCCTACTGAAACATTTTGCCATGATACGGTGGCCAGAACTTTATGCAGTATCCTGATGAGGTATAACTAGGGCTTTTACACAATGTTATTATTAAGTCCCACTCTTGGCCTTGGTCAGTAAAAGTTAAGTGCCCTGTATGCCCACTTCACCACATTATTTACTTATCATGTTGTCTTCAGGATTGGAATCACTTCAACATTCCTCTGTTTCTTTGTACTTTTCTGAAACCTACCATTTGTTGTTGCAGCAGCATGACCATGTGCAAGGAGTCAGATGTGGCTGTGAATGGAGCTCCTTGTAGTGTTGAAAGAAATTTATGGACTTCACTTGGTCAGCAAAACATCAATCTGTCTCGATGAATGGGACAGATAAATAAATCACTTCTATTATTTCATTGACTTCAATGGAAATGAAAATCTGCCAAGATGTGTAATAGCTGGTCAATCCATTCCCATCTGTTTTGTTTGCCACTGACATTGAATTTCACCCTGAAAACTAAATAATGAGACAAAACATGATCCCAGCTGTTGAATGTGTAGGTAGAACAAGAAAGATTTACAATAATAAGAGGTATTTAATGCAAACCATATTGTGTACTTCATTTGCACAATCTATTCAATTCATTATAAATGAAGTTTTACCATTTTCACTAGGTCTTGGAGATATTAAAATTTTCCCCAAACACAACAAATTGAATTTATAAAGTGCATTTCTTTATTGAAATACCTCAAAGGTGCTGCACAGAAACCTAATCAGGCAAATAAAAACAGCATAAGAAGGATGACTAAAACCTTGGTCAAATAAGTGTGTTGGAAGAAAGACCTGAAAGGAGAATGAAATGGAGAGGAAAAATTTGTCTTGAAAACTTACAAAAGGCAACGATGAGGGTATCAGCAACTGAAGTGTTGAGGTAGAGGTTGGCAAAGTTACAGGACTAGAAGTAGATGGTCTTTATGTTGAAATGTGTGAAGGATCAGACATTCACCTCCGAAATAAATGGAGTCCCAAGGTCTCAAATTGTCTGTTTCAGTCTGACAAAATTTGCTGGGAAAGTTGAGGGGAAGGAACAAGTAGTTGAATGGATGGTCTCAACCTTAATAACAAGGAAGTCCATGAAATCCTTGTACTACTTGGAGGCAAGGGTTGAACAAATCCTCAGGGACAAGGATTTAAGGTATTTGGAATTATCAGTTGAGTTGATGATGAAGAAAAGTCACTGAAGGTTATCCATGTTGTCTAGATTGATCTATGAAGGTGGGTGACTTCGGCAAAGGAAAGTGTGGCCCAAATGTAATAATGGATGGAAAACCTAGATGTGTACAAGATATGCTCAAATCTGCACTAATGAAGAGAGCAATGATGGGAGCAATGTCAGTGAGAGCAAACAATTGGATAGAATGAAGCCAAAACATCAAAATTAATGATGAACAAGTTAGCATTATGACAAATGGAATGCCAAAACGTAGCTAGTTGTGAGTTTTAAAGGACTTGGGAAGAGATCATGAATTCTGAAAATGGTTGAAGGATGTGATTGCAGAGAACCCAATCAGTTATCAAGACCGAGTGGATAAAACTGTGGCCATGAATGTGACTTTACATGGAGGCATAGGTTTTTGGGCCTGGGGTTTAAGAAGACAGAAGTTCAGAAGAGAGGGACGAAGGTGAGCTGAGACAATAGTCGTCAAGAGTGAAATACCGCTCACTGCAGAGATTGAAGGAGGGGACCAAAAAAGCGAATCTCCGTTCGATTACGGAGATGATGCAGTATACAATGGCCATTTTAAAGGAAAGATGAGAGGAGTGGGATAGTAACAGAGGAGTAGAGGGAGTTCAAGTATGATTTTTGTGACCTTCACATTGGTGGTTTTTGGAGAAAATAATAGGAATGTAACCAGGCAGCAAGGCTTGAAAAGAGGCCATCATCCATGAGGTAAGCTTTAGTCAAGGCCAGGATATCAGTAGAATCAGCGTCAATTAGGATGTCGATGTGAAGGACCTAGTCAGGAGTGAACTGACATTCTGCAGTAAAGTGAAATGTGCAGAGATTAAGTCACTGGTGAAGTGAAGGAGGTAGTGGCAGTTGAAATGAGTGAATGGGAAATCGGTAAAATTAGCCTTTGGCCAGTCTTCATGTAACTTATTTTGAACTCTGATTACAGTTTACAATTTTTTTTTGGGAGGGTGGGGCATCAGTTTTCATGTTTTGGCAGTTCATAAATATCATCTGTCTGTAACATGTCTTGGCAGCACTTTGTACTTGTCGGGAAAAAAAAGACAGGTCTTTAATCAAAACTGGGTTTTGACACCTGGCAACAGAAGGAAAAATAATTTAAAATCAAGCTGTCTACTGCATAACCTGAGGCTGTGAAGCCGGTTTTTCAGAGCATCCAGAAGGAATGCAGATTCTTCCTAGAATCTTTCATTTTGTTTGCAGTCTCATTGAGTTGAAGATCAAATGTAATGAAAAACTGAATTGTTTCAATAGTGTAACGTATAGCTGGATAAGCTAAATATTTGCAAGTTCATGCGCAAGGGGCAAAATTCAATAATTTTTAAAAAATGTTTGTAAGGCAGATTTGTGGATTTATCTTTTTGTTACTGTGTCTGTTTCCAGAATTTTGTACTGGCAACTTCATGTTTACACCAAACCGTAGTGTAAGCAAGTATAGCAGCCACATTCAGTTACAAGTTTTGTCCAGCTGCCTTCTTGAACTGCTGCAGTCCATGTGCTGTAGGTTAACCACAACACACTCTCTGGGAGGGAATTCTAGGATTTTAACTCAGCAACAGTGAAGGAAGATGGTTTATTTCCAAGTCAGGATAATGAGGTGGATTGGAGGGGAACTTATAGGTGGTGGTGTTCTCATGCATCTGCTGCCCTTGTCCTCAATGGAAATGGTCGTGGGTTTGGAAGGCGCTGTCTAAGGACCCTGGGTGAATTTCTGCAGTGTGTCTTGTAGATAGTACACACTGCTACTACTGAACTTCAGTGGTGGAGTGGATATTTGAGGACGTGAAGCCAATCAAGTCGGCTGTTTTCTCCTAGATGGAGTCAAGCTTCTTGAGTGTTGTTGAACCTGCACTCATCCAGGCAAGTGGGGAGTATTCTATCACACGCCTGACTTGCACCTTTATAGATAATGGGTCAGCTTTGGGGAGTCAGGAGGTGAGTTATTTTTGTGACAATGCTGTGGCTTTAAGAGTATGTTTTGCCCTGGTTTCTTTTAGAGGGAGATTGGGGGGACAGGTGATGAGCAGTCTATGATAAGATAAACAACTTGTTAAGTATTAGGTTTCTTTTTTAAAAAAGCTGGAACAATAGAAGCAACCTGAATGGGTGTGTTCAAGCTCCCACCCGCTGAACCATGGGGTTTTAGGATTAGCTTTTAGTAGAAGCTACTAGAGTCTTGAAGAAGCAGAAGCTATTTCTACCCCCGCTTTCGGTTACAGCTGGAAGCTGGGGTTTCCCTTCCTACTGTGGGCATTGTATTTGAGAAAATCTATTTTCTGAATTTGCCTTGTTGCCAAGGGAACATTTCTATATTGGAACAGTTAATCAGTAATAGTTACTGTGTATGTTATTCTAAGTTCTTCTTTCTTTTGTTGCATTTTAACTATAGTGTTTGAATAAATTGTGTTTTGCTTAATGGCGAGTAGCTTGACCAATCAAACTCCATCTAGAACATAGCACCTGACATTTACCCTTAGAGTAAGAAAATGTTAGGGTCTAGGCTACCTTCTCCAATATGTTTTGAGAGGGCCTTGTCTGATCCATAACACTTGCTGCAGTATTGCTAGCCTCTGACCTGCTGTTTGTAGCCATTGTGGTTATGTCGCAAGTCCGGTTGAGATTCTGGACAATGGTAACCTCAAGTATGTTGCTAGTGGGAGATTCAGTGATAGTAGCACCATTGAATGTAAAGAGACCGTGGTTACATTGTAACTTATTGGTGATGGTAATTGCCTGGCATGTGTGCAAAGCGCAAATTTTACTTTCTATTTGTCAGCCTGAGCCTAGATATTGTCCAGATCTTGTTGCATTTAAAATAGACTACTTCAGTATCAGGAATTGTGAATGGTGCTGAACATTACATAATCATCGGCGAACATTCTCACTTCTGACCTTATGATGGACGGAAGGTCATAGAAGCAGTTAATGATGGTTGGGCCTAGGATGCTACCCTGAGGACTCCTGCAAAGACATCCTGGAGCTGAGATGACTGACCTGCAACAACCACAACCAATCTTCATATGTGCCAGATTTGACTCCAACCAGCAGAGAGTTTGCCTCCTGACTGATTCCAGTCTTACTAGGTGTCCTTAATGGCACACTAAGTGCAGTGCAGTCTTGATGTCAAGGGCTGTCCTCACTTTCAAGTGGGAACACAGTTCAGTTCAAACAATGGGAGTATTAATAATGCAATGGTTACTACTCCATGTAGTATCCTGTGAAAGTGTGTTATGTAGCAAGCTGAAGGTGCAGTTCTTTAAACTTCTGTGTTTCAGTATGCAGACCTTTTGTGCCAAGGATCATGCAAACAGTTCAGTTATTGAAATTAATCCAAATGAAACAACGTCATGTTTGAATGAATCAATAGACCTCAGTTTTGTTCAACTGGTACCACCAAGCTCTCTCTACCATGCATCTTTTACTTGATAGCATCATCCATTCTAATGACAAGGCATAGCCTTTGTGGTCAATATTACTCAAGTGCTGCCATGATACTTTTTAGTTAGAAAGCTACAGTACTTCTGTGTTGGCCAGGACACTCTGCTGCCAGTGAATCCTGAGAATCTCCCTTAAGCAGTGCATATGAAGTGAGTTCAATCTGTATTTCTGCAGCTATTGTGCAGTCCCAGTGTCTGCATTGTACAGTAGTCTACTTGGTACACAGGATTTATAGATCCTTAGCCATATGACAATTGAGAATTTTTTTTCACATATTTGAAGTTTTCCAAGTACTGCAGCAGCATCACCTACATGAGCTGATATCTCCTCCATGAATGACTATTGAACTAAATCATGTGATTAATGTAATTGTAACTGTGATCTGTGCTGTGCAATCTTAATATTGGCAGCTATGTTTTTATTTTGGGTGTTTGTTGGGCTGGTGGGATGTGCCCAATATTCTTGGGCTTGATCCGTAGCCAACCTATACTGTGCAGAGTTAGGTCTTTAACTAGACCAGTGCACCAAACTATTTATTTTAAGAAGGAATTTTCTGTTGCTTTCTAGTTCATTCTTCTGTTTGTTTTTATAACTGCTTGGCTATTACCCAGTTGCAGGGTCAAAACTAATATTGAAGGACTAGAGAAGTGAGATTTAAGTGCAAATTTGTCCACCTTGTTCAAAAGGCAAAATCTACGACATGAGGTATGTGGCCTCAAGAGCTAATGTCTCATGGTTGTATGAACATCACTGTTGTTATAACATCCTATGTTGATGCTTCTTCTACATTCAAAAGGACAGTGTGATCATGATCATGAATTTTGAAGTTCGATTCTTCATTTTGGTCCAAGTCCTTTTTTAGGAGGGCGGAGAAGGTGAGGTTTCCATTCTCTCAGACTCCCACCGAGTTCACTATTGTCCAGGGACTGACTGACTTTCACTGTTTAGCAATTAAACAACTTGCATGGATAATGTTAAGAGAAAATAGTGCAGACCATTCAGTCACCAGTCTGTGTTTTGTACTCGAATGAACTTATGAAAATATATAGCTAGAAGTTATGCTAGAGACTTTTCTTTTGTTATGTTACTAAATATAACTCCTTTAACCTGGTCTAAAGAACTTAATACTGTATTGAAGCAAGACTTGTAAGGAAGGACTTGTGGAGAAAGAAAATTCTTGAATACAGTTCCTGTATCTTTTTCCCCATTATTTTTGTCTGCAAGCCAAGCAAAATACTACTGTCTGTCTTTCATGCATGGTAGCCTGAACAAATTCCGTTCTGGGTACTTGATTGTTGATCCTTAGGCCTGACATTTTTCTTGCTCAGTCATGTTTCTGCTGCTTATTTGCCTCTGTCTGTCAATATGACCACATCAAGATTGTAGTCTGTATTAACAGATCTCTTGTAACTGCATTAATATTCATACAGCTGTCATAATGGTTTCAGTCAAACGTTGTTGATTGTTTAGTGTCATGACATCTGGTACTTTATTCTTTTTTAGCTGTCAAACCAAATAAACTAGACCTCTGCAACTACTGTCAGGTCCATAGGTAGAATCTGTTGACTTGCTTTAAAAGATTTATCAGCTTGGGAGGCAGAGGGCTGTACGAGATAGGAAAGCCAGATTCCTTAAAGTTCCTTGCTATAGTCTACAATATTTGATCAACTTATACCTTGGTTGAATGTTTGTGTCCCTATGCTTAGTAAATGCACACTGGGAGGAAAAAATGACTCATTTTCCCTGGTTTGAAAGGTTTGGATGTTCACAGTCTGACACTCAGTGACAGTGATCACAATTTAAATGCCTGCTGCAAATTCAAGTTTCTCTGTCACTGCTATTTCTGTGGATACTGGCAGGTTCCTCCTCAAACCCAAGGGAACCCTGCTAGTTACATCAGTTTGTGAACCTCAGGAGAAGCCAGCAATCAGGAGTGTCTTGGTAGGTAAGTTTACTAACCCTTATTAACTTTTTAACTCTGGTTATGTAATGGATTATTATGATTTATGTATATTCGTAATGCAGCGATTACAGTCATCAGGACTAGGATGCAAAAAACACTGGATAAAAAGGATACCAATCTAGACGACATGAGAAGATGTTTCTGATTGGTTGGGTTATCCCTGGTATGAAAGAAAAGTTAACTGTCAGTCTTCATTCTCAAACCATGCAGGCAGATTCTGAATGGTTAGGATCTTGACACTGGAATGCAACTGAGATTTGCCGTCTCCATGACCCCAATTTCCCATCAGAAAGGTGCAGTGTATGTACATATTTTCGGCTGCATTGTGAATGGCTTGGAGCCTTGTGTAGTCTAAAGATCAGTTGCCCGCGCATCTGTGTGTGCCTAACAAAGGGACAAAGCAGTCATGTTCAGCAAATGTGATTACAGCAACAAAATGCAAGATGTGCTCATTGAGGGTTCCAAGTTTATATCTATAGGACCTGCTACTGTGCATGACCAAATAGATACACTTGAGACAATTTACTGTTACTTATTGGATTTTGATTCGGATGGTAACCTGCTTGGTGACACACATGATAGCATTTGGCACTAGGCTTAGTAATACTTCTAGCTGTGTTCAATGAGAAAAGTATAATGACAAAGTTGCTTATTACCTGCTATCCATTCACACTTCCTTCTAACACAATCAGGAAGTAGCTGTTGTGTTGCTCCATAACTGTCGCAATTGAGATCATCTGTGAGGTCTGAGTTTGCAAGTGAATACTCAGTCTTTCCTGTTCTCTACTGCTCAGTACAATCTTTCTTCGTCTTTTGAACCAGTTATGCTCTGGGTTTCAAGCTGGACTTTTGGTTTTAATTTGCTGTTAATTGTCTTAATACTCTTCAGAACAAAGTGATTTCCAGATTTAGTCCAGTATTTTATCCTAAATTTTAATTGTAGTAATAATATTCCACATTTTCGTTTTCTCCCAGGCATTTTTTTAATCAAGCTTGTTTATAAAATAAACCAATTGTTTCATGGGGTCAGTAGAAATATTGAGAAATAATAAACTGAGTGATGCCATTTACAATTTTCAATATATATTCCAAATGTTCTAAGGTTCTGACTAATATCTTAATCCTTAACCTTAATTAATCTTAACTTTAAACAAATCTTCTTTATTCTTATGCTGAGCTTTTATTTATTATTCTTTCAAGTCTGTAATGCATACTTAAATATCTGTAATAAGCATGGGGCTGGATGAACACAGCAGGTCAAGCAGCATCATAGGAGCAGGAAAACTTGACGTTTCGG
>JAHRHZ010000268.1:28244646-28266872 GCA_024137785.1 Ginglymostoma cirratum
TATCTCGGATTCTCCAGCATCTGCAGTACCTTTTATCTCTTAAATATCTGTATCTAGGTATCCTGTATCTAAGATGGTGCCAAAGCGGCAACATTACAAACTTGTCACTGCACTCATTCCAGTGCACATGACAATAAAGCCAATTCAATATTCCCGATCCTGCTTGATAAAATATGATTAAATTTTAAACGTGTTTCACCTTTCAATTTTAGCTAACTAAACGCATCTCTGCTGTGTATTGTGGAATCTAAAAGCATCAGAGCCGTAAAATTTCCTTTTCAGCTATTGGTCTGCAAATATCAAATAACTGGCTTCATTTGAATGGTGAAATGACATTAGAAATGTTTAGAATGTATGGTGTCATTTCTAAATGTGGTCCTCTTTGACCTGCGGTCTGAATGTCGCTTCCTTTTCCTTACATTATACGGGGAACAGCATGCGATTCATTTATATTTGATTGCAGAAAGGAACATTAGTGTTCTGTTGAGATAATCACTTGTGGCAAAGACTCTTTCTTTCCCCTTTCACAATTGTGCTAACCAACTCCAGCAATTACTTCACAACTGTGCAGAATCCAGACAGTTATATTGTTTTCTGACAGATTTGTTCTTTTTCCAATAAGCTAGCAACTTAACCTGTAGCCATTACAGTAACCCCTAATAATGTTCTTATTTGCAATCTCGGATGTGGATGCTTTAGCTGGAACATATTTACGTCTTGGCAAAGTGTCTGGTCAGGCGATCCTGGATAGTATCATTCGTACTTGGTGGAGCTTTGAGATTCCACTCTCGACTCGAGCTTCCTTCACATTCTACGCCGTTAACTTTGATGGTCAATTTAGAAGTTTTTGGCTTCAATTGTGCCTCTAGGAGTTAGACATTTAATTAATTTGACCATATTTTGGCAAAGTGTCATTTTTGTCAAAGGGCTAAGACATTGATGATGGTATTGGTACTCAACAGCTCTGCATCCACAATATCTTGCTGGTAGATTTATAATTTCTTTGCTTGTGGATCATAGTTTTCTACCTATCCATTGTGATGAAATTCATTTTTAGCAATCTGTAAGAATGTAATCTTAAGGATACCTCCTGTTCCAAGGTGCTATGTTTGACTGTTTCAAAATGTCAACTCTGCCCGTCAGTAAGGAAGGAACTTAATCTAAGATTTTCAACAGGTCACTCAGGACCGTTCAAGGGTTAATGAAGAGGATTTCAAAGGTTACAGACAATCATGAGGATATGTAAGTGAGAGAGAGAGAGAGAGACAGATGTAGGGTCAGTGTTGGGGCTACAGCAGTTTGCTGTACAGCTGTGAAAGCAGCTGAACAATCCTGATTGCATATAGAAGACTTGGGCAGGAATCAAAAGCAATTGAATGGCTTTGTACTGTTAGAACACAGGAGGAAGTTAGGCAGCTAAGCGTTGAATTCAGTGTACACATGATGTCCTGGGGCGATGAGGAAGTGAGACTTTTGCTGGACCTGTGTTGGGGGAAGCTGTGACCGTCACAGAGTAACCCTTTCAAGTATTCATATTCCAGTGCATTTGAGAAACTCGGCTTACAAATCGCACAGGCAGTATTTGCTCGATGCAACTCAGCTTGTTTGGAGCTTCGAGAAACATGACCACTTCACTGACCAATCCCCACCACTCCCTACCTGTACTCACCAATCACCATCCCACCTACCTTCCCCAGCCCCACCCCTCCTCTATTTATTTCCAAACTCTCCCCACCGCTATTTCCGAAGGGTCCCGACCCAAAGAAGGGAGTACTGTATGTACGTTGTTTTTTGTATTAGGGAGTAGCTGGATATAATTAGTACAAGTTGAATCTGTTCTGAAAAATTTTTGCATCCTTGAGTTTTAGAAATAAAGCTGTTTACTTGTTAACTGGTAGGACCTGGCTCGCTAATCTCTTAAACCAAAGCATAGACAGTGTCGTCTTTTTTATTAAATTGACAATATCACCTCCCTTTTAAATTTGAACTCTGTGTTCACCCACTTAGGAGTGGAGTAAAGAGAGCTGTCCATTCATTCCCAGCTTCAGTATCTGGGGATTTATGAATGGTGCTTGAACATTATGTCCAAACGTGATTTGAACAGGCTCCCTTTGACCTCATGATGGAAGTCACTGATGAATGCAGCTGACGATATCTGTGTTTGGAGTACTATCCTGAGGAAATAGATTTTACAGCCTATGACAGGGTCGCTGTAGTGGGAACAGTTTACCTGTTTGAATGGAAAGTTCTCCTCTATGTTTGGGAAGGTGTTCTCCATTATCCATGCTGGGGTTGCTTTGGAGAATGAGGGAAATTTCAGGTGGTGAAGTCTGCTATTGCATTGCTTTCTGAATTGCAATTTTCTCACCTTTATCTTTGGAAGAATATGCTATGTTCCCTCTTCCCATCCTGCTGCATCCAAATGGAAGTAGGGCAGGCAGAACAGAAAAATCCCTTGGAATATTTCTCTTCTAACTGTCTTGTTTTTGGCAAATGCCCTGTGTCACTACATGCAAATGCAATGTTTCCCAGGAAGTTTTTGGGTCCTCCTGAAAATGGCTTGGGCTTTGAATTTTACCACAATTCATTTTGCACTGTCTAACTTTGTGGGAGTCAAAGGATGTGTTTTTAAAAGCTGGTTCAACTATTTAAATTGATGTAAGTTTGTTTTGTAGCAATCTCTTGAACAGATACATGCAGGTTCTTGAAACATCAGGGGTAATATTTATTGTTGTGCCTTTGTTAACATTATTAGTACAGTGTTATGACTGCAGCCCAGCACACTACTTCATGCATTCCAGTCCAGTTTAACTAACTGAAATACTATGTGATACTCACTTTGCAGTCAATATGTGAAATCCTGATTCTGCAAAGTAGTGATGTTAAAAAGTGCTAAAAGGTAAACGGATTGTGTAATTATGCTTCGTTCTTTAAAACAAATCAAATTGACTTTTATCAATGGATGTTTTGAAGTATTTGTCAGAGGTGGCTCCCAGCTCAGAATTCTAACAAAGTATACATGTTATTTCAAGGATGATTTTTTTTTCTTGAGTTTAAATCTGGGCAAACAGTCAAAATTCAGCTTTTTAATCTGATACTTTTAAATTTTGCCACGTTATTAAACTTGACAACTACTTGAAGCATGAAGATATCAGATGAGTTCATGGTTTGTTCAAAATCAAATACTGTATCAATCAAGTATAGCTCTATCTTTGACATCTCAGTTAGGGTGATGGGTATATCCATTTTAGTCTACTGTTTGAGCTGCTTGTCAAATTATTCCTATGGAAACAAATGAGAGAATGTAGCCAAAGAAAACAAAAGTAAACCTATCCAGCCCAATAAAATGCTGATTCCTTAAATTTTTGCAGCCATCCACTTCTCAATGCCAGACATCTCCAACCATTAAGGACCTCCATCCACGATACATACCCACTGTAAGCTGCTGAGAAGCCCTAGAGACTTTGT
The DNA here is from genome assembly GCA_024137785.1 of Ginglymostoma cirratum. NCBI lineage: Eukaryota > Metazoa > Chordata > Chondrichthyes > Orectolobiformes > Ginglymostomatidae > Ginglymostoma > Ginglymostoma cirratum. Next base: position 28,248,115 of record JAHRHZ010000268.1, read on the forward strand.
TCTCTGTTCTTGGAGATTCCTGGGAAATCTGTGTGACTCCCATTTAATCCCTGAACCACCATTAAGTTCTGGTGGGTTTATCAACGAGCCCGGTTGTCATATTGTTTTAAGTGGGAAGGTTTCCTTCCTGCCTCCAACTTAATTGCAGGAGATTTTACCACCTCCAGGCAACTGGCACTCAGCGTATCCCCCTGTCACATGGGCCAGCTACTGCGTTTGTTGCCACAATGGACTGGATTAAAGTCCATTCCTAGGAACTGTTATAGGTTGTACAGCATACTGCAAAGAAGTGAATGTGAAAGAACCGATTGGAAAAGAACCTTTTACCTGTCTGATATGAACTCTGGTCTCTGGCTCCTTCTGCTGTTTCCTGACCGGATGTATTCATAAATCCACAAATGCCTAATGGCTAAGTTTTACAGAAATTGTGTGAATACTGTTTTATGTGATAATAAAGATTGACGTCTGTTCTTGTAAACTACACTGAACATTAGTAAATATCCCAGTCACATTGGTGGAAAAAGAGGTCTGTCAGGGTGACAAACAGTCAGTAAATGATCAGTAGTTACATTGCCATTGTCCCACAGACTGTAATTCCAGGGCTTGGTGCTGACAGGGGGATCTGGTTTTGCAGGTTTTAGACCAACAGGAATAAGTCACAGATAATTGGTACTGCAGATGCTGGAGAAATTCTGATGAAGGGTCTAGGCCCAAAACGTCAAGCTTTCCTGCTCCTATGATGCTGCTTGGCCTGCTGTGTTCATCCAGCTCCACACCTTGTTATCTAGGTATAAGTCACTGTGTTATGTGCTGCAATGAACATACATTCATTATAGGACAAAAACAGCCCATGACAGTAATAGTCAACTGTGACCATAAATCTGTGCCATCATTTTAAAAAATCGACAGTGTTGCCCAATTAGATAATGCCTGTCATATATTGTCTATGTGAGGAAGGAACTCAAGTGTTATGTGTAAGAGTTTGAGTAGGAAGCATTTAACAGCTGTCTCTGCAAAGTTCATAATATGTAACCGAACCAGTTTGGTACTGTTTAAATCATGGTGTGTCTCTTTAACCAGCAGCCTGCAGAATTAAATAAGACAGAGTTCTTATTTTTTTAAAGCCTGAAGTGTGATTATTCAGCCAACCCAAAATTCATCTCCACTGTAATGGTGAACTCTCCAGAAAAGCAACAAATGCAAAATCACCAGCCTTAAAACAGGATTGAGTTCTATGTCCTTCAGCCACTTGCCTCCAGAGTCCACTCAGTGACTGCCCATTCCGATTCAGTTTTACTTTCCACTGTTTTTGTCCTCACAAGACTTCCACATGGATTGAAATGTCTTTCAAGCCTCTCTAAAATCCTCAAGGAATGATTATATATTGTGGTCACTTACCTTTAGAAGCCTACATTTTTCTTTCAAAATAAAGTTACCAAGGCAAAAAAAAAATACACGTGGATCAGTTGCATGCGATTTGGCATGTCACATTGCTCGCCAAATTTCCATTTATTTCTGGCAATCTTGTACCGATTTTCATGCTGTGTGAGGATTGACCCAGTCTTGGCGACAGTAGTGATGGTCAACCTGACAGCACTCATCGTGTTTACTCCATTGAAACTGACTGCTACGTCAGCAGTATGCACCTATTCAAAACAACCAGATTATTATTGTCAGTGAACCATGCTTGTACAGAGAGTGCACTGTTGTTTATGGGCTTTCAGATCCTGGGATAAACTTATGATGTCATGTAGCTACTTCCCATATGGCATAAATAAAATAGCATAGGTGGGATTAAGTTAGAGTGAAGCAAGAACCACATGTATCATGTAGCTGACAGTCTCTTCTTATACCAATAAGATCAGAACTCTATCTCCCACATCACCATGTATACAGTGCTAAAATGCAACGAAGGGAGTTCTACTGAAGGCTAGGCTTGACAACGGTTTTAATCTTACTTTCTCCTTGACCAGTTTGATTGAACTCAAACTGTGTTCGACGCATATCTTTAGGACAATGTGTTGTTGAGAGAAGGCCTCACAGGAATCCATGGGAAATAGGTTTGTTGATGAGAAACTCCATCTTTCAGCTGTTTACCTTGCAGTAAAACCCTTTGAAAATGTCACATCCTGTTGAATGTGCTGTAACTGGATTTTTAAGGGTGTACTGACTTCATAATTAGTGCTAAACACTGTCTCTAGTCCCAAATTGCTAACTTTATATTTGGGTACTCTCAAATTTCTTGTTTATGTTGATTCCAGATTACTTTACTTTAAAAGAAAGGTTTTTTTGTTAAGTATTTACCTTGTTAATTTGATTTCTCACTTCCTTGCTATTTGAAAATTTAAGTTATAAGTGGAGGACTTAAGTGACTTTTGGCTTTTTAATTTGCTATTTATGAACATTTCACTGTGGTTTGCTGCTGTTGGTATCACCGCTGCTGCTTGCCAAGAGAACTCCTTGACTTGGTTCTGGATTTAAGATGCTGCTGGGAAAGGAGTAATCCATGCCTGAGACAACATAAGGTCTGTATGGGCACCTTTCTTCAAGCTGTACAGTGAGATTGTCGCTTTGGCACTGACCACAAAAGTGTGCTCTTGTTTGTATGGTAAACCTCAGTATTCAAACACTTGGTGAATGAATATTTTCTCATTTGTGTTTTATTTTCAGATCTCATTTCAATTGCCTGTATCCTGGGAACAGGAATATTAGGTAAGTCTTTCACTTTAACATTTGCATTTTGTATTTGTTCATGGGATGTGGGTATCAGTGACAATTGTTGCCCATTTTAATTGCCCTTGGGAAAGTGCTGGTAAGTCGCCTTTTTGAACCACTGGAGTTCATGTAGCATATGTACACCCACAGTGCTACTAGGTAAGAAGCTCCAGGATTTGGACCCAATGTCAGTGAAGGAAAAGAGATATATATTTACAAGTCACAGTGATGTATTACTTAGAGGGGAACTTACTGTTGTTAGTGTTCCCATGTATCTGCTGTCCTTGTTCTTCTAGATGGTAGAGGTTGTGGATTTAGAACTGCACTTGAAGGAGGCTTGTCGAGTTGTGTTCTCCTAGTTTATTAATCTTGTTACAGTCATTCAACTGTTGACTTTCATGTTTTATTTTTAACAAAACTTAAGAGTGCTTGTCTCTGTCTCTGAATAATATTACCCTCCTTTTTGTTTTGCTCTGTCTATGTTGAGGTCTTGTTTTTGTGTTCAAAATGAGTCTCATACTTTTACATGTTTAGGAATGCTTTGGGCAGCGTTGGAGCTTGTAAAACTATATTAATTGAATGAGCATATATTGTTGATACTAATTAATCCCAGCATTTGTATATTTTGCCATTTATGCTGTTTGAAATGCAACTGACTCAATGTGCATTTGAAGTTGGCCAAGGGTTTGGAAAAGAAGAACACAGAAAATATAGAGTAAGGTCCAGGGCAGTGTTTTTAGCTGCAGTTTAACAGCTAAAATTAGTTCGATCATAAGAGTCCGTTGTGACAATCTGCCATAACCATTGTTTCTGGAGCACTTTTACGACACCACCCCATTTCTAGTGATAACTTCTCAAGTGAAGATGAATAGAAACAGCCTTTCAACAATACGAGAGAAAATGCTGGAACAGCGGTGAAACAGCAGCAGAACAAAGGAGCTCCTTGAAAAGGTTGTTAACTTCACAGAATGGCTAAGTTAACAAATGCAGTGTGTAGTTTTTTTTATTTAGGAGTAACATCTAGTTGCTAAATTTATTCTACACACAAGAGTTTTTTTTGATATTATGCTTCCATTTTATTGTAATGCAGAAAGATATTTATTTTTTCAAGCTAATTGAATAATATACTTTACTTGGTCACTGGTTCAATTGTTTATCTAAATTAAGTGGTTGTTGATTTATTCACTTAATGGGTCAAAACAAGACATTATGTAGTAATTGTCTATACAGTGGATATTTATTTGTATTCCGTCTGTTTATTTCAAGTTATTGCTCAAAATTATTTCAATAAGTTTTAGATATAGGTGGCATTGCGTGTCACATTGATCATACAAATTAGAAACAGGCTGAATATTAAACTTTCAGAGAGAAAGTAAAAAAGATAAAAGAACAAACCAAGAAGGAGTATGAAAAAAGATTGGTAGTTAACATAAAAGACGATGCAAAGTTCAGTAGGCTTATAAATACAGTGTGGGGATGGGATAGCGACGACTAGGGACCCAAAAAATGGACCAATGCACGGTGATAGACAGCGTGGTTTGTGTACTAGATTAATGTTTTCACCTGTATTCAACAACAAGGAAAATATTCTAAAACTTGGTTCTGAAGGTTTTATAAAATTTGTCTTCTCGTTGTTTCATCCCTTAAGAACAGATTTGAATGCATCTAAGGATGTTGACAAAACATTCAGTAATTATTTCATAACTTTCAATTTGATAAATAAAGCCAGACCTACATCAGAATTTAAAAAAATGTTAGATGTATTCTTGTATCTTAACATTTGGGAACTGATAGGATTGTGTAAGGGACACATGACTGGAAGATTTATGTAGCTGGACATTAAAGACAAAATCTGCTGTAATCAGCAGTGAAAGGCAGAGACGAAGACCATAGTAAAAACACCAACATGTAAAAAACAGACTATTGTCAGCAGAGAGTGCAACTCGTGACCTGCCATGAATGGTGCTTTGAAAAATTATGATCTAAGCAGAGATAGGTAACTTCCAAAAGGAAATTTTAATTTCCAGTTATTAAAAGATCACACAAATATATTTTGTTCTTTTAAACTCGGAAAGAATACGCAATATTAATTTAACGTAATATCTCATAAGCACTTTAAATCAAAAGAACATTTCTGGTGCTATTTTTAATGTCAACTGGGAACCCCTTTTTTAACAGGCACAGTTACTTGAGGTCACGTAGTTTTCCTGACACCAAATTGAGGTGTGTCACAACTCTCAGGAATTCACTCCAACTTTCTTTAATTTCTCAGTTAGCTTCAAAAGTGAAGATTTTTGGAGTTCTCTCACTAACGTCTGCCTAGGTGAATTTTCCAACACAACTTTAATGCATGCCAAATTTGAAATTTCCCAGCCTGATGAGTCTTGATCACGTCCTTCCTAGTGACTCCAAATGAGACAGTTTCCTGTAAACCTATAGTTACAGTACCAAAATGTGTTAATAAATGCAGTTATACATTTGAAACAATATCACACGTTAAAATGATTTAAAGTGGTCACATATTTCCAATAAACCCTTCTGCCTAATGCCCCCACCAATCCACTCCAAGATCCGGTTCCTTACTCAGTCACCTCTTCCCTTCAACAATGGCTTCTCTTTCAGTACTACCTAGCTCCTCTCTTCTCATCTGTCATCCTTCTCCTTCCTCTTGAAATTACTGTCTCCTGCTGGTTTTTCATTTTGGCATATAGCTGACCTGCCCAGTTGGCTGGCTGCCAGGAGACAACAGAAGGAAAATATTGCAAGAAGGTCTCTTTAAAGTTGACAGGACCTCTGTGACCTTGTTATTGCTGGTAACCCTCTCAGTACCATGACCACTGCTCCATCTCTGTCTCCGTGTAAATATTAGATGCAAAAGGTAGAGAAGCTATGAACGCTTTTCTTTTCATTGTTGCAGGCTTACCTGGTACAGTTGCACATGCTGGACTACAGCCATTTTTGGTTTCCTTCATAGTGGGATTCTTTATGCAGGTAGGTCATTTAGAAAGTGACTGTTATAAATAACTTAGCTGGTATTTAACACAAAGAGGGAGATATATGTAATGATACATTTCTTTATACAAGGAATAACATTTATTAGATTCCTATTGGTTTAAGATGTGTACTGCATGCGAAAATGCCTTCGTGAACAATGTTTAGTGCTCACTCACTTAGCGTCTACCTGCATTCGTGCACTGTCTACACCTTGCCTGGTACTGTCATGCCTGTTAGCTTTTGGCATTGGCTAAAATACCAGCACACTATCAGTACTGCTGTATAGAAATCTTTTTTTTGTGCAAATATATAGCCGGGCTGCTTGCCATACATGTCACACGATCTGTCCTGTTTGAGGTGTTATCTTTATGGATAACAATGTAATACCTACAGCATCTGCTAGCTGCCACAGTCTGGGGATTCCAATACATTCATTCATAGTCCAGTCACACACAGTCCAGTGGCTTGGCCATGGACAGTTGTCCACTTGGAATACTCATGATTAGGAAATCTGTTCGACTACGGTCTGGAAAATCAGTAACAGTCCATCGTATAAGACCAGCGCCAGCAGTCTGGGGAATTGGGCGTGATCAGTCGGGGAACTGTAAACACAGGACTCAGAGGCCTGATCAATCATATTTAGGGGCTGCTTGTCAAAGTCAACCAGAAATCTGCAGTTTCCAGGTCCATGCATTGGTCATTGAGGAGGGTATAAGGGAGGCCTTTCAGGGCTAAGGGTGACAGAGCACTACTGAGAGGTCTGCAGGAGTCGAGGCTGGGGATCAGGAAGAAAGCAGAAGGAGGCGTTGAGATGAGGGCAAGTCTGGTGATGGAGAGAAACTCCAAGGGTTATGTGCAACAGCATTGGAGGGCACGGTAGGCAGAAGCGAAAGTCTCATTGACGCTAAAGATGGTTGGGCCTAGACCACTCCCCTGAGGAACTCCTGCAGAGATGTCCTGGGGTTGAAATGACTGACCTCCAAAACCACAAGCAAATTGTTTGTGCTCTGAATGATATTAGTCAATGGAGGGTTTGCCCCTTGATTTCCATTGACTTCAGTTTTGCTGGAGCAACTTGATGCCTCACTCAGACAAATGCAGCCTTGATGTTAAGGGCAGTGGCTGTTTGGCATTCAGCTATTCAGTTGATGTTTGAAATGAGGCTGTAATGAGGTCAGTAGCTGCTGGGCCGTAATGGAACCCAAACTGAGCATCAGCAAGCAGGTTATTGTTAATCAAACACTGCTTGATAGCACTGCTCATAACATCTTTCAGTCATTTTATTGATTATAGACGGTAGACTGTGGGGGCAGTAGATGGCCAGCTTGGACTTGTCCTGCTTTTTGCTTTTTGTGAACAGGATATACCTGGGCAATTTTCCACGTTCAGTAGAGGTCAGTCTTGTAGCTCTACTAGAACAGTTTGGCTAGGGGTGCTGCAAATCCTGGGCAGAATTGACAGGGCTCCTTTTGCCATTGTCATTTCTGGTGCCTGCGTCAAAGCCAGATGGTCTAGTTTTTATTCCTATTTTTGAGTCTTCTTAGTGATTAATAGAACTGAATGGCATGTTATTACTTAAGAGTTAAACATGTTGCAGGGATTTGAACCCACATCTTTAAAACATTTCCTGGGTGTCTCAGTTGCCAATATAGTGCCAATATCATTGTGTCATTGCCTTCCCTTCTCCAGATTGCCTGTTATTCTACTGTTCAATTAAAAATATGACAAGAATTTGTATTCTCCTAGGTCATATCTCCAGATGTATCACAGGGGTAGCTACCATTTGACATAGCGCCATACAAGTTTCAGAAGTACTAATACACATTGAATTGTTATGCAAATCAACTGTTGCAACTAAAGTCGAATCACTGTCATATGAATGTAAGATTTAAGAGCAGGAGTAGGCTGTTTGGCCCGTGAACCTGCAATGCCATTTAGTAAGGTCGTGGCTGATCTGACTACATTTTTTCCTACCCATGCTAACCTTTCACCCATTTGCTCATCAAGAATCCATCCACCTTTCTCTCAACCGTATTCAAAGCCTCTAGGTTCATCACCTCTTTTTCAGAGTGTTCTAAAGACCCTCAACCCACTGTGAGGAAAAAATATTCCTTCCTCTGTCTAAAATTAGTGACCCCATATTTTGAAACTGTGACCCCTAGGACTGAATCTTCTGTTCTTTTGATATCTTCGAAGTAGAAATTAATTTCCAAATCGAGTAACTTGATTGTCAATCGACTTCAAGAAGTTTGTTTTGTGACTCAGTTAAGCTTGGCTGTCAAAACACTGATTTGATCATTGTCCCTTTTTTGATTCTAGCTCTCGCAGCATTTCAGTGACTATCTGATTGTTCATTCCATCATGTCTAAGTTCCTTTAATGGACAACCATCCGTTAGTAAAGTTCCTAGCCAGGCATTTATTTAATAAATGGTTATCACTAACAAATTACTTTTAGAATTTGTTCATGGAATCAGACACTATATTTCTTTAATGGCTTATGTTGGTTAGCCCTTCTTTCCATAGCTAATTTACTATAGTAACATATTATTTAATGCAGATTGTAGGATGTGTAGGCAAGATATGAAAATTTCTTTGTTAATCTCTTGTTCGCATTAGTCTATGTGGAATGAATGATAGTTGAGTAAAGTATGCAACAAAGACATTTGTCACACAAGATTCCTTGTGACTACAGTTCACTTCAACTTTTCAAAAAATGCAAAATAAAAATAATAATGCCTTACAATCATTTGTTGCATCATTTATATAGCTTTTTTTATAAACAGTACATGACACTTTCTGGTCGAAGAGTTGGACCACTTAAATTGGTCGAGTATGATGGGTTATAATATTTCATTTGTACAGTTCTTTATTTGCAATGCTTTGATTCTAAGGTTGAAAGATTCAGTAGATTGAGAGCTTAACTATAATGAATCTTCCCGAGCTATATCCTGGTATAAAATATTTGAGAGATGAAATCGTACTGGCTTCACTTTAATTTTGTTCCTTTTTTTTATTTTAAGGTGCTATTGATTTATCTTTTTGTTGATTTGCTCCAACGATGTCGTTTGGTCCAAGTTGAGGCTGCAAAGGTGAGCTATTTGGACTCAATTTGGTACAAATAATAGGAGAACAGGAATAAAATATGTATGAGTCTAATGCATTATTTTGTTACTGTTCGCCTTTTGCAGCAAATTAGTTGTCAAACATGAGATGTTTGCACATTTGCTATTTTGATTAGGTTGCCCTTTCTATTTTCTCGACATTATTTCTTAAGGCATATTTATAGATTTAAGGCCTGTATTGGCTTGCCGTTGAGATTTAACTTGATCATACATTTGAACTTAATCAAATTTTGTACAGATGAATATTTTGATTTTTATTCAGCTTCAATGTTTCACATTTGATTTTCTGAAGTTGCTAAGTTGAAGTATGCTACGTATTTACTTTCATAGCATTACTTTTCAACTTCTATAAAGATGAGTTTCAACAGCGCATTTGTTGCTAACAATTTGGAAAACTTTTGCAACTACTAAGTAAATGAGGAGCACTTTTTGTAGCTTACCGATGCATTAAGGAATTGAGTATACAAATGTAGTTGAATACTGACCACAGGATTCTCGGAGAAAAGGACTTGATTGCAAGTTAATGCACATGGTTGACTGAATCAGGCAGGTGTAGAAGAGAGAGAGAGAAGCAGCCTATTGCCATGGAAACAATAGCTGAACCATTAGACACAGCAGAGAGGTGAATTTTTTATTGTAAAATTCACAATGCTATCTTTGATGTAGAATGACTGAAAATCAGTGTTGATGTCATGGTGATTTTATCTGCAATACTTTTAAGTAGCATATTCATGGAAAGTTCAGGTGATGATAATTCTCCTTTTAGAATGCATATGTAACAATATTGAATTCTAAAACATCTTAAGTTTCACTGACGTGTCTTATTTTATCTTCATCTAATTTTCCTTTGTAGACTGATGACCATTTAAAATAAAATGTGAAAAGAGAAATCTAGGAGATACATTTCAACATCACTCAAATCACTTAATGGCCTCCTCCTTCAGGAAGGCTTTACTATAGTTGAAGACAGTTCTTTCACTATAGCAACAGGACTCGCTCAGATTCTTGCTTTTGGTGCCTTACTGTAATATTGTAAAGTCTCAGTCTTTTAAATGAAATTTAAAAACAGTAAGCTGCTTCAAATCCAGCCAAGTATATCCAAAAGAAATTTGCATTGCATTCAATCCAGTGAAAAGAATGATATCAAGCAGATGGCCAGTCAATTTGTTAAAATGTGTTGTTGAAATGTGTGTTACCAGGAAAGCCAGCATTTATCACCCATTGCTATTTCTCATGACAATGTGATGTGAAACTACCTTCCTGAGCTACTGTAGTCTATCTGTGTGGTTACAGCCATAATGCTGTTTGGAAGAGAGTCCCAAGATTTTGATAAATCAACAGTGAAGGAGCAGAAATATATTTTGAGATCAGGGTGTTCTTGGAGGAAAACCTGTAGGTGATGGTATTTCCATGTCTTCATGGCTTTTGTACTTCTAGGTGGTGAAAATCATGGCTTTACAAGAAAACTTGGCAAGCCATTGCAGTGCTTCAATGCTGCTACAGTGTAGATACTTTGCTCAGAGGAATCCTTTCTCAACTGACAGCATAGATTCCAATGTTTGAAGATATTAGGATGAAGTAAAATATTTTAGCCAAGGAATTCAAGTCACTGAAAACTGATGTTAAATGGAACATTATTTTCTTTGCCACACACTGGACTGTATGCCTCATTTAATGACAGTTAATAAGCTCCCAGCATTACTTGCAAATGGAATGGGTGAGAAATTGTGCATCAGTGACGGCATTTAAATGGTAGCATGTGTCAAATAAAGGTACATGTATCTCGGCTGCTATCGAATACTTTCAATTGAACGGGGAGTAGTAAGCTGACTTGCTGAAGAATGGGCCATTGACTTTCCAACATTGCATGGAGAACTCTGATTAGTCAAGACCTAGTACTGAGGAATAAGCCAGGGAATAGCTTAATTTGTTCAGTAGAAAAAGTAGCGATGTGTGTCCATGTTTTATCTGTCAGCAAAGAATAAGATGCCGTGAATTAAAATTCCAGTATGCAGAAGGGTGCCACGTTGCAGACCCAAGTGACAGTGTTAAATTGGTTGTCAGCTGAGTTCTTGGCACAGTCAGTATTATTTAGCAATTTCTATCCAATCCGAGAATCCCATTACAGTCAGATACTCTCTTTGGAATTTTGCATACATGGACTGATGGACCTGTCTGCAGCTGGCCCTTTGCAGACAGCCAAAGGGACATGCTGTTGTATACAACTTGCCAGTCTTTCAGTTGTACAGTCCACATACTTAGCATCACACTGGCCCTGAAATTCATAGATCTCATTACTTGTTTATGTAACAGGCAGAACATCTTTCATCCTGAGAATGGAAAACATGACTTATTGTCCACCTCAAACCTATCTTCTTCAGCAATGTAAAAGAACAGAAGAACTAGGAGCAGGAATAGGCAGTACAACACCTCAGGCTTGTTCTGCCATTTGATACCCCACTCTGGGGTAGTGAATTCCACAGATTCATGACTCTTTAAGAGAAGTAATTTCTTCTCACCTCCTTTATATCTGCTACCCCTTATCTTAAAACAATGACCTCTCAATCTAGATTGCGCCAGGTAAGGAAATATCCTTTCTACATCTGTTTTGTCAATCCCTTTTACATCTTATATAGCTCAGTTAGATCTCTTCTCACTCGTCTAAATTCCAGAGACTATAGGCCTAAACTGCTGCATCAGTTTTCATAAAAGAAAATCTTACCTCTGAAATCAATCTCTGAACAGCCTCTGAACTGCCTACAATGCAACCACATCACTGAAGTAAGGGGACCAAAATGTGTACAGTACTCCAGGTGCAGTCTCACTAATGCCTTTGGTATTTATAACAACACTTCCCTGCTTTTATACTTTTTATTCCTTTAGCAATGCATTAGGATCTTGAAAAGCTAGCTTCAGAAGTTTCCCAAAAGCTATTCTGTCATGGACTGCCTTAAGAACTGCTTATGCCCTGATTGTTCAGTCTCTTCAATTGAGACTGCATTCCACTGGATCCCCAAAGCTGCACTTCAAGAACTACTTAAAGGCACAATTTTAGTTCTTTCACAGTTAGCTTCACTAAGCTGCCATTCACTCTGGGTTTCTCTGAGCTCCAATATCTGTCACTTGCACCAAGTAAATACTGCGGTGGGGCTTCCTTCACCCCCTGTCAGCTGCAGCAAACTATCAGTGGATCCTTGGGCTTCTTCCAAATCCTAACCCTTTCCAACAGAGCCAGTAACCTTACAGTGCCTTCGCAGCTCAGATTTTCTCCCATACGAGCACCCTGTTGCCTGGAGCCTCTTTTCTAAGTGCCCCATTTACAAGCTTTCAATTTTGACTGCCTCCAGTCAATATGGAGTCACCTTCTTTGACTCTCTCTCCATTGGCTAAAAATGACTTTGGACCTTGAATTGATGTTCACAAACATTTGGAGAGTTTTGATCAGTTATCCAGATCAGTTCAAGTGATCCCTACCGCTGTTATGACATGAGAACATATATAACAAGCATTGAATCAGCTTGCCCTGAAATGTTACTTTCTTGATAGGCCACCAGCCACACAATATAAATGGATACAAAAAGAATGGATGATGCTGCCATGTACATTTTTTATGCTGCTTAGGGTTTCTACGCCGAACATGTTTGTATTGCTGGATGTTTGTAAATTTGCATTTGACTGTAGTGGAATGTTATTTTCAATATATGATATAGCAAACTAAAAACAAAAGGTGCAGTATAACTGGCTTTTTTAATGGATGGCTTATGTTCCATGACATGTCATATTTGTTAACATCCTCATTGTTTTCTAGCACTTAATGGTAGAAAGAATCATTATGCAGGATGTCAGTGGTCAAGATTCCCTTCCAAGTTCCATTGAAGACGAAGAAGAAACTGAGGATGCAGGTAAAGAATCTTATTTACAGATTATGTTGTTTCATAGGAATATTTTGTTTCGGTGTGGTGGAACCCATTTTAGTTGCTTTCTCTACATTCTCCTAGAACATCTAATATATAGTTCTTATACAATCTTCACATATTAGGATTTTCCTACAAATAGGATTTGGTGTTGCTGTTTTAATTTGTCCTCATTGAAATTATTTCAGTCTTCAAAGCCAATGCAACAACTATTTCAACAAATGCATCAAGATCTGATGCAATTAGATAGTTTTTTAATAGACAAGGGAATCAAGGGTTTGAGGTTGCTTTAAGGAAATTGCACAGCCGATTATGCTCTTACTGAATAGTGGAGCAGATTTAAATGACCAAATGGCCTACTCTAGCTATTAAGAACTATGTTTCTATCATAGTTAAGTAACAATCAAATTTGGCTTGAGGCATATACGATTGGATGGAATCTTTTAGGAGTCTGAGTGATATAGGCTGTGGCATGATTTGTGGCAGAATAGGACAAAAAGGTCAATAAGGCCTTTCTTGGCATCAGGAGCATCTCGCTTCATCCTTTGTGCTTTTCACATGGTGTGCTGAGTTGCCAATTAAGGGGGAACTATTTCTCTTTAAATTCCTTGCGGACGGCTCCTCTTGCCTTATCAATAATTAATTAGCTTTCTATCCTGCCAAACTCCCCAAACAAGCTGGGTACCAAAAAAAATTTGATGTGGAAACCAAAACGGAAACCTGGTGGATTTGGCTCACCAATTGATCTGAGTGACCTCCATGTTACATTCCATCAGACTGCAGCCCAGAACATGATCCACACGCACACCTCATCCACAGACATTGGCATCAGGCATCTGCCAGCCCTTCACATCCATCATGACACTTCTCTGATAACCTGTCAGGATGCTCTGGAAGCATAGACCTGCATTGCAGAGTGCACCAGCAACCAGCATTGAAAGGCTGCACCAAGGGCACTTTGTGTACACAGGCTGGATCGGACTCGGCTACATCTCTGTGCTGCTCACTTGACCTCTCAGAGCCTTCCTGCTTGCTCACTTCATCCTTGGGAGTTACACAACCAGTCAGCTTACCTTGCTGGTTACCAGTCCTCAGTCAAGGAAGCAGATATCTTATGGTATGGCAATGCCTTACATCAGCCTCAAACCTGCTCCATGTGGAGCAAACACAGTATGCGCAACAAGCAAACAGCTATGTCTGAAAATCTTAGAGGAATAGCCTTTACTGAAGCCCACAAAGTCATGTGTTAGTCAAGGGGTGTCTCAGCACAGTCACTCAAAGACAGCATCAGATGTGAGGAATGCCATTAGGGTGGGCTTGTTAGTTAATGTGCCAAGCTTGGTAAGGTCTGGTGAGGAACCTCTCCAAGCTTCATGGCATCAAACCATCAGACAAACACCACACAACCCAGAATATGCCAAAAAAACCTTAAGATTCAGCACATTGTCACCTTGTACTTCTTTAATCCACAGGCTGTCAGCTCTGAGATGTTTATATATGACAGAAATGATTGTGACTGTTTCGTGCTTCTTAATTGGTCTGCATTCTTTTTGACATGTTTGACTATTCTACTCCATCACCTCTTTGGCTGATGCGACTCTTACCGACCGAGTCACAGTTAGACAATCCTCTGCAATAGTTTCTCCATCACATCTCTGGAGTCGCCCAAAGACTTATCCTATTCTGTATTTTTCTCACTACATCTTGCCCCTCTGTGACTGTATAGTCAGTTCTCACTGATGGCACCCAGATCTATCTCATCTCCATGTCTCTCAAATTCCACATGGCTTTGTGGCACTACTGAACTGCATTAGTCAGTTCAAATTTTCTCCAGATAAACTTAGGGCAAATCAAAGCCTATGAGTTCCATCCTGCTGGAAACTCTGTTCCCAGGTCAATAATTCCATTTCCTCAGACCACACCACACCTTTAACCTTGCCACCCCATTTGACCTGGAGCTAACATACTTGTATCATGTTCTCTAACACAAAGATCACCAATTTCCACATCCAGAGCTCCAGCTGTCTGCATTCTGCCCCCAGCCCTCTGCTTCTAAAACTCTTTTTACCGTGTTTTTTAAACCCCAGACTTAACAATTACAGTATTTATCTTCCATAAACTTAGTTCACCTAGAATTCTGCCGCAGAATCTGCCATATCTCCAGCCTGAATTATCCATCATATTTATGCTCATGACCTGTATTGGTTTAAGTCCATCAACACCTTGAATTTAAAATTCTTGTCCATCTGTTCAGATGCCTTCACTTTTCCTTTCAATGAAATCTACTGAGATTTCTGTGTACACCCAATTCTGATCTGTCATGCTCCCTCCCCTTTCTATGTCAGGTGGCATGGTGGCTGTGTGATTAGCACTGCTGCGTCACAGCGCCAGGGACCCAGGTTTGATTCCACTCTGGGGTGACTGTCAGCGTGGAGTTTGCACATTCTCCCTGCGTCTGCGTGGATTTCCTCCCACAGTCCAAAGATGTGTAGGTTAGGTGGATTGGCCATGGGAAATGCAGGGGTACCTGAATAGGGTAGGGGGGTGTGTCTGGGTGGATGCTCTTTAGAGGGTTGGCGTGGACCCGATATACCGGATAGTCTGCTTCCCCAATGTAGGAATTCTGTGTCACACCATATGAGACCTTCCTTGCAACCATTTAGACCATAAGTTCGAATTCCTTTCCTAAACATCTCCAGCTTTGGTCCTCTGGCAAACATGTCTCCTCCAGCCCAACATGATGTTTTTGTGCAGCACCTTAGAATGTTACACTGTATTAAAAATGTTATATAAATTTAGGTTGTTCTTATATTATTAGTAACAGGTAAATGATAGGTGCATAGCTGTGATTGTTTTTCTTCAGTGTATTTAATCTGATGACAGAAGTGAAAGAGAAAAGGGACCGATGCTTCTGTAATTTCATGACTGTCCAGGGAATGAGTCTGTGCTAAGAATTTAATTTACGATGAATACGTACACTTTAAATTGCTGGTTTATTAGATTCTTGGTGTGTACAAGCAATTCCATTTTAAAGGCTTATTCATTTCAGATTTTTGGCGCATGTGCTGCCAATAAATTTGCATTATTGGATAAGTACAAGTAACTTTATAGTTATTGCAAAACAAAATTCTTTGCCAAACAAGTTTGTAATGCAGTAGCATAACCTGCATGGTTTTAAACCTCCTTTATGTTGTTAACTGCTGTATTTTGTAGAAGAAGGATGTGACTTATTGACTGTATTTTTGGTCAGTTCAATTTAATTTCAAATAAGATTCCTGTTTTACTGTCAGAGTTTTGAATCCTTATTGAAGTTAATATCAACATACCTTACCTTCCTTACCTGTTTGTATGATATTGGATCACTGCCCCATAGGTTTGAACATACATCTTTCTAAAGTTTTCCTCCGTTCTCCCCTTATTCCCGCTCCAAGCACGTTCCCTTGAAATATATGAAAGTCAGGGTAAAATCAGACCGTAAAGTCTGTTGAGGCTGCTGTGTCATTTCTTGTGATCCTGGCTCATCTTGGGCTTTAACTCCACTTCCCCACATATTCCCCATGTCCTTTGATTCCCTGAGACACCAAAGTTTCATCCACCTCAACCTAACAATATTTTGTATGTTAGTGCATATGCAGCCTTCTGGCATAGGGAAGTCCAAATCAGAACAATTTGAGTGAAGAAATTTCTCATCATCTCTATCCCAGATGCTGAAACCTTACCCTTTTTGTTCTAGATTCTCCTGTGAGGGGCACCGATGTCTCAGTATCTTGTATGACAATCTCATTAGAAAACATATTCATTTTGAAAAGAAACTTTAATTTCAATTATTAATTAAAAATATCATGGAACAGGATAAAATTTGATGAACACCTTATACTGACAAAACAGAAAGAACACGCCCTATTAATTTAACGCCGCATCTTATAAAAACTGATACTTTAAACTGTATTCAAAATAGAATACTCCTGATTTTTAGTTTCAGCCAAGAGTTCCTGGCTGCTGTAAAGTTTCATGAGTGTAGTGACAGGGTTTGATGATTATGCGAATTGTCTTCTGAGGTATGCATTGAAATCACTGTGACCTCAATGGCTGTATGCAGAGTTCCAGTAAGGTGTTATCACATAGTGTCATTTGTGGAGCATAGAGCTGTCTGCTCTATTGTACAGAAACATAAAAGATAGGAGCAGAAGGAGGCTAATCAGCCCTTCGAGCCTGCTCCGCCCTTCTTCACGATCATGGCTGATCGTCCGACTCAATAGCCTAATCCTGCTTTCTTCCCATAACCTTTGATCGTATTTGCCCCAAGTGCGATATCTAGCCGCCTCTTGAATACATTCAACGTGGTAACGAATTCCACAGGCTCACCACTCTTTGGGTGAAGAAATGTCTCGTCTTCTCCGTCCTAAATGGTCTATCCCAAAACCTCAGATTGTGACCCCAGTTTCTGGACACACCCACCATTGGGAACATCCTCCCTGCATCTACCCTGCCCAGTCCTGTTAGAATTCTATAAGTCTCTAAGATTCCTACACCCCCACCCACCCCCACATTCATCTGAACTCCAAAAACAATCCCGACCTAATCAAACCCTCCTCATACATCAGACCCACCATCCCCAGAATCAGCCTGGTAAACCTTCGCTGCACTCCCTCGAGAGCAAGAGCATTCTTCCTCTAGAAAAGGAGACCAAAATGTGGCCTCACCAAGGCCCTGTATAACTACAACAACACATCCATGCTCCTGTACTCAACTTCTCACAATGAAGGCTAACATATCATTTGCCTTCTTTACCGCCTGCTGCACCTGCATGCTTACCTTCAGTGACTGGACACCCAGGTCCCACTGCACACTTCCCTCTTCTAATTTACAACCATTCAGGTAGTAATCTGCCATCTTGTTTATGCTTCCAAAATGAATAACCTCACATTTTATCCAAATTATCATGCATCTGCCATTGATGTGCCCGCTCAACCAACCTGTCAAGATCATGCTGAAGGATCTCTGCATCCTCGTCGCAGTTCACCCTCCCACTTGGCTTGGTATCATCTGCAAATTTTGAGATGTTACATTTTGATTCCTCATCCAGATCATTAATATATATTGCCTCAGCATTATGCACAGTAAACTTCCATTAATTGTTTCTGAGAAGTCTGGCCTGAGCCTGTACTGCTACTTGAAGAACTTACATAAGAACATGAAGAAACATTGAGGTTATTCTATTCTTGTGGAACCAAACCAAGGTATGTCAGAGATTCCAGTAATTCATTAGAATTTCTTCTTCAATTTTGCAAGGAGAAATGGCTTGAAAATATCAGTGCCATGTAGCAAGTTCTTTATATTTGGCCAAGCTGTATGAAACAGCATATGAAGTAGTCAAAGAACCACTGTTTGAGGCAAAAAGAGAATTTGTCATCTCTGTAGCAAGTGAACTGGAGTCCTTTTCTGGCAAATTAGCAGACTGACACCCCTATGATACCATTTCCTCTTCTCAGCTCTACTGTGTAATGAATGTTTGGAAAGCTTCATAAAAGAGAATGTACTTGCTAATGTATCTACTGCTTTTAAGTTGAATAAAGCCAGTGTCATAAATGAAAAAGGAAGGAATCTCAAAATTGGATGGAATTTGTTGCCATGAATTTGTTATCACATGAAGAAGAATGGAAAGATAAATGATCAGGTTCTACTTCAGTTTAAACATGAATGACAGGCATCTCTCATAAACATAATTCAAGAATGATTGGAAAACCTGTCCATCAATTATCCTCTAGTCCTCACAAGAAACCTGGCTGAACCCAATACTCATCATATCGCAATCAGTGAATTGCAAGGTAACACTATCAATGTGATTGCAGTTAGTTGTTGAAGTAGATTACATTAATGGCCATCATTTGTGACATGATATTTAAAGAATTCCACCAAATGGTTGACAGTTGTGGAAGTGAAGAAGCCCCAGAGGTAAAAGGTACTGCAGATGCTGGAGAATCTGAGATAACAAGGCGTGGGGCTGGATGA
>JAHRHZ010000268.1:28267272-28321357 GCA_024137785.1 Ginglymostoma cirratum
ACCCTTCATCAGAAATCTTTCTGATGAAGGGTCTAGGCCCGAAACGTCAAGTTTTCCTGCGTCTATGATGCCGCTTGGCCGACTGTGTTCATCCAGCCCCACGCCTTGTTATCCGATGAAGAAGCCCCAGTTTGTTTTGTTCATCAATGAAACAAACAGATTAGAAACCTTCTGTTTTGCATTTGAAGGAAAGCCAAAATACAGGTATTTACGGTTGGAATAAAGTTGCCTCTGTCTTTGTAACACGGCCAGGCATCAGAGAGCAGAGATACTCAAGACACTAACAACTTGGTTATAGCATTTTTAAAAACAAAATCTTGCTTAATGGAGACCACTTAAGCACCATGTTAGAGAAATGGGAGAAGCCTGTAATATAGTAGTTACTTATACCATGAAATCAACTGATAGTGCCACGCATCACTGTATAAGCTATTGGGGTGAAGAAGGAACCAAGAAAAACAAGTCCCCGAGCAAAGAAAAAAGGAAGAGGAAATTGTAAATCTGGGTAAAAAAGGAAGCCTCTAGACAGATATTGAAACATTGTAGCATCATGCAGTTAGAAAAAGCAAAAATTGCAGAATCCTTTGGACTTAACAAGCAGCGTTAAATTGCCAGTGTAATGAGTTATCATTTGAAAATGAGCTGAAGCTTTGGTTGAGGTGTAGAAAGTCCAGAGGTGGAAGAACTTAAGCAGCACTCAGTATGTATAACACAAAATCTCTGCAAATATTGGAAAACAGATTACTTTTATGTTCAAGGAAATAAAGCGAGACTGAAGTTGATATACTTTCATGGCAAACTATTTTGTTGTTTGCCTGCTCGTGTTTTTCATTTTTCTTCTTTTAAGAAATAAATTGACTGGTGACCCCAGAAGCACTTTGCACAACACAAAAAAATTATCAAAACTAGATAATCTTCTGAAAAATTGAGCTTATTGTGTGATTGAATGCAATTTTCAGATGTTTGTGAATCTACAAATATTAGTTTGTGATGTATTTGAAAGAAGTCATGGAATATTTAAATTCCATTTTGGTAACATCGTGGAATTTTATTTTGCCAAAGCTTCAGAAACACTACCTCTAGGAGTTCTAATCTGAACCTCTTACTCATCTCCAACACCTGGAATGTTCAATTTAGCTTTAATTAAAAGCTTTAAATTAATTATAATTAAAGATGGTGTGGAAGAATTATTCTATAAAAGTGTTTGTTCTGTGTAGGTACAAAATTAGTTCGGGGACAAGTGTATGTCTTCACATTTTCCATTGATTGTATTATATTTAACACAATCAGGACAAAAGAGTGATACTTCGAAATGGCAGTAATATCTACTTTGTGACAACAGTTCACGCCTTTTGGCTGATTGGACATCTTGTCGTTTCCTGAGTCCTGTTGGCTGAAGCCTATTGTCTTGCTGCATATCTATCTGCTAAGAGTTCCAATGTATTACTTCTTCCTGGACGTGAACTCTTTACATGGTCAGTAGCATCCCTGAGGTCAGATTAGGCTGTCAATGCATGATTGCACATGATCAATCTTAGATTTACCAAGTGCTGAGTGACCATTTTCTAATTGGTTTCTTAAAGCGACAGTCATCTCACTGATATTGCTTCCTGTTGTCTCCAAACTTGTTCACAAAGATGTCAGTTATTTTGAAAGGGTGATACTATTTTTCACCTGGTCTGTGTTCCGGAGAGAGAGAGTTATGTGGTTTCCAAAAATTCTCATTGGATAATTCGGTTTTTTTTCTTCTTTATTTGTTTGTTGAATGTGGGCATCACTGGCTGGCCAGCATTTATAACTCGTCCCTAGTTGCTCTTGGGAAGGTGTTAGTCACCTGCCTTCTTGCTATGCTGCAGTCCATGTGCTGTAGGTTAACCCACAATGCCATTAGGGAGGGAATTTCAGGATTTTGACCCAGTGACAGTGAAAAGATAATGATCTATTTTCAAGTCGGGATGGTAGCCATGATGCAGAGATGCTAGTGTTGGACTGGCGTGGACAAAATCACAAGTCACACAATACCATGCTGTAGTCCAACAGATTTACTTAAAATTACAAGCTTTTGGAGCACTGTTGCTTTGTTAGGTGAAATGGTCCACACTAATAGTACACATTGCTGCGACTGAGCATCGGTGGTGTCATGAGTGGGTGTTTGTGGATGTAATGCCAGTCAAGCAGGTTGCTTTGTCCTGAATGATGTCAAGCTTTTGAGTGTTGTTGGAGCTGCAGTCATCCAGGGAAGTGAGGAGTATTCCATCACCCTCCTGACATCTGACTTGTAGATGGTGGACAGGCTATGGGGAGTCAGGAGGTGTGTTACTCGCTGCAGTATTCCTAGCTTCTGACCTGCTCTTGTAGCCACAGTGTTTGTGGTGAGTCCAGTTGAGTTTCTGGTCAATGATAATCCCCCAGGATGTTGATAGTGGGGGATTCAGTGATGGTAACACCATTAAATGTCAAGGGGCAGTGGTTATTGCCTGCTGTTTGTGTCTCACGAATGTTACTTGCCACTTGCCAGCCCAAGCCTGGATATTGTGCAGATCTTATTGGATTTGAATATGGACTGCTTCAGTATCTGTGGAGTCATGAATGGTGCTGAATATTGTGCAATCATCGGAGAACATTCTCACTTCTGACCTTATGATGGAGGGAAGGTCATTGATGAAGAAGCTGAAGATGGTTGGGCCGAGGACACTACCCTGAGGAACTCCTGCAGAGATGTCCTGGAGCTGGGATGACTGATCTCCAACAACCACAACCATCTTCCTATGTGTCAGGTATGACTCTAACCAGCGGAGAGTTTGCCCTGATACCCATTGATTCCAGTTTTGTCAGGGTTCCTTGATGCCACACATGGTTGAATGCAACCTTGATATCAAGGGCTGTCAGTCTCACCTCACCTTGAATTTGGCTCTTTGGCCATGTTTAAACCAAGGCTGTAATGAGGTCAGGAGCTGAGTGGCCTTGGTGAAACACAAACTGGGTGTCGTTGAGCAGGTGCTGAACGATAGCACTGTTGATGATACCTTCCATCGCTTTACTGATGATTGAGAGTAGACTGATGGGGCGGTAATTGACCGGGTTGGATTTATCTTGTTTTTATGCGCAGGACAAAGCTGGGCAATTTTCCATATTGTTGGGTAGATGCCAGTGTGGTAATTGTACTGGCTAAGGGACCGCCAAGTTCTGGAGCACAAGTCTTCAGTACCATTGCCGGAATGTTGTCAGGGCCCATAGCAGTATCCAGTGTCTCCAACTGTTTTCTGATATGACGTGGAGTGAATTGAATTGGCTGAAGACTGGTATCTGTAATGCTGGGGACCACTGGAGGAGGCTGAGATGGATCATCCACTCTCAATTCTGGCTGAAAATTGCTGTGAAAGCTTCAGCCTTATCTCTTTATTTGATGTGCTGGGCTCTTCCATCACTGAGGATGTGGATATTTGTAGTGAGTTGTTTAATCGACCATCACCATTCACAGCCGGATGTGGCAGGACTGCAGAGCTTAGATCTGATCTGTTGATTGTGGGATCACTTAGCTCTGTCTATCACTTATTGCTTATACTTTTGGCTTGCAAGTAGTGCTCTTTGGTAGTTTCACCAGGTTAATGCCTTATCTTCAGCTATGTGCTGCTCCTGTCATGCCCCCCTGCATGCTTCTTTGAACCAGGGTTGATCCCCTGGCTTGATGGTAATGGTTGAGTGGGGGATATGCTGGGCCATGAGGTTGCAGATTGTGCTGGGGTACGATTCTGCTGCTGTTGATGGCCAACAGCGCCTCATGGATGCCCAGTCTTGAGTCGCTCGATCTGTGTGAAGTCTGTCCCATTTAGCACGGTGATAGTGCCACACAGCAAGATGGAAGTTATTCTCAATGTGAAGTTGGGACTTTGTCTCCAAAAGGACTGTGCAGTGGCAGATTGGTAAGGACGAGGTGAAGTATATTAGTTCCCTCACCACCTGCCGCAGACCCAGTCTAGCTGCTATGTCCTTTAGGACCCAATCAGCTCGATCAGTAGTGCTGCTGCTGAGCTACGCTTGGTGGTGGATATTGAAATCCCCCACCCAGAGTACATTTTGTGCCATTGCCATTCTCAGTGCTTCCTCTAAATGTTGCTCAACATGGAGGAGTATTGATCCATCAGCTGAGGGAGGACAGTATGTGATAGTCAGCAGGAGATTTCCTTGCCCATGTTTAACGTGAAGCCACGAAACTTTCATGGGATCTGGAGTCAATGTTGAGGACTCACAGGGCAACTCCCCTCCACTGTATACCACTGCGCCGCCACCTCTGCCGGGTCTGTCCTGTCAGTGGGACAGGACCTATCCATGGATGGTGATGGTGGGGTCTGGACGTAGTCATACTCACGGAATCATAACTTACAGACAATGTCGGGCTGTTGCTGGACTAGTCTGGGAGACAGCTGTCCCAATTTTGGCGCTAGCCCCTAGGTGTTAGTGAGGAGGACTTTGCAGGATAGACGGGGCTGTTTCTGCCGTTGTCTTTCCACTGCATAGGCCAATGTCAGGTCCATCTGGATATGATTACTAGGAATCAAATCTTATCAGGTGCAGAAAAGATCATATGAAGGAAGCTAAATTAGGATCTGTACAGTCTAGGTTCTCTTTTAAAATATATTGCATATAACATAAGATGCTACAGCAAGTCACAGGGCTACACATAAAACAATGAATGGAATTTAATTCCAAGGTAATGTATGGGCCTATTACACACTTTAAAAGAAAGTGACTGTTTTTCTTTAAGACATTTTAAGTTTCAAAATCTAAGCCAATTTATGATAAAGAACTGTGGCTTGAAACCTTAGCTTATTTGACTTCACAAAATTTGCTTTGACAATTAAGCTACAAAATGACTTCCTATTTGTCCTGTGATCAAGCCATAAAATGTAACAGTAAACCTCTTGCACAATAGTTGTATAATAAAGTATTTACATCATGATCTTATATTGACCTGAGGCAATGTTGTGTACCTCACATAACTACAGAAATGCAATGACAGATGAAGCCCGACGTGGTGTGATCATTATGTCTTGCACTCTCCACTGTGAAACCAAGTGTACTACAATAACCTTGCTTGATGATAAAAAACACAATCAAGCTATAAACTAATTGTTGGAAAATAAATGCAATCCTACTATCTATATGTTTTTGCACCACAGCATCATCTCAAAATACACCGTTCATTTTTAGAGGAGGTTTTGATTAAAGGATCATTGAACTGAAACATTAATTCTCTTGCTGTCCATGGATGCTGCCTGACCCACTGAGCATTTTGTTAACTTTCATATTCAAGCTGATTGAGCTCTGCCTTACCAGTATTTTTTCATTATTGACTCCAATTTGCATCAGTCTTTACAGTGGAAGACACCAGCAGCATCCCAGAACTTTGAGAGCCATGGGCAGAGAGGAGTGCAGTGGCCAGCACTAAGGAGAAAGTGCTGGGGAAGCTGGAGAAGGTGCTGGATAAATCACCTGGCCCATATGGACTACACCTCAAAGTACTGCAGGAGATAGCTGAGGAGATTGTATAGGTATTTGTGCTGATTGTTCAGGAATCAGTGGAATCAGAGAGGGTCCCAGAGGAAAATGGCAAACGTAACATGCCTGTTTCAGAAGGGAAGGAAACAGAAGACAGGAAACTATAGGCTGTTTGGCCTGACCTTGGTTGTTTTGTGGAAAATAAGAAGTTGATTTTTTAATCTTCTTCCCATGAGGAGTTCACATGGAGCTAAACCATTTTGAGGTGCAGTTGAACAGTGGGTCAGAAGTGCAACAAGCAAGGGTTAATGGACCTGAAACACTAACTCTGCTTTCTTGTCAAAGGCCTTTTGGAAATCCAAACAGATCGTATCCACTGGCTGTCCTTTTTCCAACTTGCTCATTACCTCAAAAAATTGTAGCAGATTTGTTAGGCATGACCTCCCCTGAAAGCCGTGCTGACTCAGCCCTATTTTACCACGCACTTCAAGTACTTCGCAATCTCATCCTCCATCATGGACTCTTAAATCTTACCAGAGACTAAAGTCAGGCTAACCCATCTACATCTCTTAAACAGGTGTGTTAAATTAGCCATTTTCTAGTCCTTTGGGACCCTCTCTTATTCCAATGATGTCTGAAAGATCACCAGCAATGGCTCTACAGTCTCCTCAGCTCTCTCCTTCAGAACTCTGCACTGTAGTCCATCCAGTCTGGGTGATTTATCCACCTTCAGACCTTTCAGCTCCCCCAGCACCTTCTCTCTCATGTTGGCCACCACACTCACCTCTGCTCCCTGACTCACTTAACGTTCTGGCATGCTGCTGGTGTTTTCCACCTTGAAGATTGATGCCAAGTATCTATTCAGTTCCTCTGCCATTTCTTTGTTTCCCGTTATTACTCCAGCCTCACTTTCCAGTGGTACAATGTCCACTCTTGCCCCTCTCTCTTACCTTTTTTTAAATATCTAAAAAACTACAAGGAATATTTTTCTTTTATACTTCTAGCTAGCTTACCCTCCTTTTCACCTTCTCCCTCCTATTCCTTCTCCTGTTGTCCTTCCCTTTTTTTTAATTAAGCCCTTCCAATCATCTGGCTTCTCATTAATCCTCAGTGTGTCTACTTTACCTTTTTGCTTTTATGCTGTTGCTGACTTCTCTTGTCAGCCATGGTCACCTTATCCTCCCCTCCGTATGTTTCTTCTTCCTTGGGATGAATTTATGCTATGCCTCCCAAATTAACCCCAGAAACTCCTGTCATTTATGCTTCACAGTCTTCCCTGCTCGGCTCCCATTCCAATAATATCTATTCCCTCCCTATCAAATTCCCTCCCTAATGGCATTGTGGGTAAACCCACAGCAAGTGGACTGTGGTGGCTCAAGAAGGCTGCTCACCACCACCTTCTCAAGAACAAATAGGGATGGCCAACAAATGCTGGCCAGCCAGTGACACCCATATCCCACACATGATTTAAAATAAAGTTCAACAACCATTAAATTGCTTGATGCCCGTGTGAATTTTGAAAGTAAACATGTACAATGGATACTTCTGTATGAATCTGTCCTTCTGAACTAATATCTTACCATTTCCCACAATCGATATTTTGCTTGTAATAAACCTAAAACATTTCTGTGATTATTGTCTAAAATTATATGGGTCTCTAAGACAAAAAACAAAGACAATTAAGCATTGAGCAGGAAGGTCAAAGCTAGATTTGCTGCTGGTGAGCGCATCAGTGTTAGTGTGTTTAAAATGTGAATTTGTGTTGGGCAAAACTAAGTATGACAGAAGTGATTTGCTGTAGTTCCTCTAGGGAAACTTAATTTTTGTGAGCCTGAGGAATAGCTGAGCTGGAAAATTGGATTTAAATACTATTGCATAATGCCAGGACTGGCTGATAGACAATGGATTGTGCTGATTTACTGCTTGTGTGATAAAATAGAGGATATTCTCACATCATTCAATGTGACAGATGATGTAATTGAAAAACATGTCATAACGCTAGGCTAGTTTGGGCATTTCACCAGGAAGAAAGTTGTGATTTATGCAAGGCTTTATTCTATAAAATCAAACTGAAACCCCCAGAGATTGTAAAAGCATTCTAAATTGATTCTCACAGATTAGCAGGACAGTACATTGGATGACTGCTGTCAAAAGAAGAAATAATTGGGATAAACTAGCATCAGGAAGACAGCAATGGTCAAGTTGAATGTCTTCAGATGCAAATCTGATTTTAAAAGCTGCAGTAATGTAGATATAATGGAAAGGAGCAGCAAGCTATCAAGATCTGTTCTATAACGATGAAAAATTGAGAATTGGTTCATGGCTGTGGCTGGATTTCTGCCTACTATAATTTTAGTTTTTGATCTTGGCTAGTTTTGAATCTTGTGCTTATTGCATTGTTTTGTCAGGCACTCTGGTCTTCAATGGTGGCTCCATTTTAGTGGAGTGGACTTTGGCTAAAGCATGTCTTGGAGACTGACTGCCTCTTACACTAATCATGCATCCTGTTTTAGCCCATCCATAAATTCAGGAAATTTGTGTCAGCTGAACACTTTCACCTAGCACAGTTGTACGTTAATGAAACGCAAAACGTTTTCTGGAAGGTTTCACGGGATCAATAAAAGAAACTGAGAAAATGTAGATGTAGTGTAAATGCAGGTTTTGCTCACTTGACTTTCCTTGATCTTTTTGTTAAAGATTACTTCAGATGGTACTTAGATATTATTCTGCTGCAATATTTCAGGTGATTCTTCTAACCCAGTTTGTTCTAAAAATGTTACAAGAAATAAACGCTTCTGGTATTGCCCGGAGAATTCAACATGTTTTAAATGCCAAATTTGAGGTCACATATAAACTGAGTCAACTGAAATGTAATATTTGTAAAACAAGCACAGTTTATAGCTGAAGAATTGAACAGCATATAAACTAAATGTGCAAAATGTAGATAACCTTCTTAGAGCTTATAAAATTAATCAATCCAGAGTGACCGACTAATAAAAAATATCATGAAAACAATAAATTATTTGCAAAATATTTTTTAAAACCTCTTTGCTTGCTCTTAACTCTTACTCTGTGCGGAACGTAGTACTAATAATATATAGTAAGTATTTATTTATTGGCATAATAGTTAAAAAGTTACAAGAAACTGATTAAATTTGCATAGTTGTCACATTGTATACATCAAGACTACCTACTTCTGTTTCTGTAATTTCGTATTTACATGCCTATTTGTTTCTGAAACCCTGACCCCAAATTTGGTTACCAGCAACCTCTTCCAGAGCTCTCCTGGTCGACTTACCATTTATCATTTCTCATAATCTTCAGTTCATCCGAAGTTCTGCAGTTTGTATCTCCTAGAGAGGCAGAGAAAATTAGGGAGGGATTTCCAGAACTTTGGATTTCGATATCTGAACATGAGGGAGTGATTAAAATCTGAAATAAGACAAGACTGGAACTAGGTGGTGCAAATATCTGAATTCTGGAACTGAGGGAGGTTATAAAGGTGGGGAGCTCTGAAGCCTGGAGACATTTACAAACCAGGATGAGATTTTCTAAATCAAGACATTGCCAGGCCAGAAGCCACTAAGTCACTGGGCCCAGAGGAGATGCATGAATGGAATTTGATGTGAATTAGGATATGGAGAGCAAAGTTTGAGATGTGTTCAATCTTCTGGAGAATGGAAGAGTGGAGGCCAGGTATCTGTCAAGTCCAGCGATAATAAGGACACGAATGATGGTTTCAAAATAGACAAGTTGAAGCAAGCCTAAAATGAGTGAAATTTCTCTAGTAACAGAGAGATTGAGATTTACAGCTGACACAATTTTACCGCAGGTCCAACAGATTTATTCATAAAAGGTTAATCGTAATTTCAGAAAGCGTACACTTCCCAAGGCGGTCATTAGTCAACGTTGACTGCAGGCGAATTGGATCTGATCTGACTAGCACTGATCTGCTTTCTGCAGAAATTCTTTTCTTGATTGTCTCATTCTGACAGGGCTGTATGTTGAGAGTTCTTATTCTTCTTTTATCCTTTGGCTTCACGGCAACTAACGCAGGCCCTATCCTCCTGTGCCCCTTAATTCATTTCTGAGACATGCAGTCAGTTTCTGATCGATCCACATCAACTTGAACTTCGTTCCGAATTAATGTGCATTGTTGGTTTCTTTTCCCCCACATTATCCTCCTTCATGTAATTGTTTAAGGATAGCGTATGCACTGTCTTTTTATCTTCAAGTTTAATCATCTCACAAGAGATTGTGCTACCAACTCTGTGGAAATGTAATCATTCTGTTACGAGGATAGGGCTTGAAGTTTGAGGTTCTTCAGTTTTTTGCTGTGGCATATGCGAAAAAGTAACAAAAGGGCTTTATTGCTTTGCAA
Source organism: Ginglymostoma cirratum (assembly GCA_024137785.1). NCBI lineage: Eukaryota > Metazoa > Chordata > Chondrichthyes > Orectolobiformes > Ginglymostomatidae > Ginglymostoma > Ginglymostoma cirratum. Next base: position 28,277,153 of record JAHRHZ010000268.1, read on the forward strand.
ATACAGTTTTTACATGTATATCAAAAGTAACAGCATTTTGATATTTGTCATTATTTAATCTTTTATATTTTCTTTTGTGTCCTAGATAGATGTAAGTATATTTCTGTTATCTGAGAGAGAACAGTCAGAATGAAGTACCTAGTAAATGTAAGTGGCTTAGAATCAGGCTTATTAATTGTAATGCAAGACTGTACTTGACCTTGTGCATTAAGCTTTGCCCCTTGTGGATTTCTTCTGTTCATTGGTATTTATAAAAAGCCCATTAAATGCACATGAATGGAAGGTGTAGCACCCCCTGGGCATCATTGATCACACATGATGGAGTTTACCTTGGCTCTGAATTGGAAATACCTAAGACTAACAGTTAGATGCGTAATTTCTAAGGGGTAAATTCGTGAAATGCAGGAGCAACTAATGTAAATAGAAGGCTGGAGTTTCTCTAACAACACTGACTAGATTGCAGGTGCCATGTTGGTAAGGATGTTATACTGAGCAGGTGGCACTGTGGTAACATTCCTATCTTTGAGCCAGTCGGTCCCGGTTCAGTCCCACTTGCTCCAGATGTGTTTCATCACTCATCTGAACTGCCTGATTAAAAATATCTGTAACACTGAGGATAATTACATTCTCAAAGCTAACAAGTTCAGATGAAACAAATGTGAATCGCATTACCCGAATAAACAAACTAAAAGTTTAACCATGAAGATATAATAACCGTTTGTACAAAACGGGCAGGAAGAAACAAAAATCACTTTCCTGGCATGATTAGAAAAAAATACAGAAACACTTCATTAGGATGATCAGAGAGACAAAGGGTGACTTTGAAATTGTCAGTCTAAAATAGTAATTTCAGTTTCACAACAGAAGACAGTCAAAGCAAGATTGCGTTGCAAACAGGATAAAAACAAAATAACAAAAGTTACGAGTTATCACTTATAAGTATTCAGCAAAAAAATAGCATGAGCATCATACTGCCCTTACACGAGTGCCCTAAATAAAATAGAAACACAGAAAATAGGAGCAGAAATAGCCTGTTTGGCCTTTCAAGCTTGTTTCAGTATCCTATTTCTTTTTCCTCCCCATACTCTTTGGTATATTTAGCCCGAAGAGCTATGTTTAACTCCTTGAAAATATTCAATGTTTTGGCCTCAACTGCCTTCTGTGGGAGAGACTGCCTCAGGCTCATCACTGTCTGGATAAAGAAATTTCTCTCCATTTCAATTACCTTCCTATAAATGAGGTTCAGACCAAATGGACACAAAACAAATAAATCCCTGCAGATAAAAATTATTTGTTGCAGAAGGTTGTGACTAGAGTGTAGATTAATAAGACATTGGTTATCGATGAGGAAGTCAATAGATACTGGGAAAGTACGAGAGATTGGAAACAGACCAGCAGGACGGCCATATTCAAAAAGAATGGCAAAAAAGCTTTCTCGCCATAGATGCGGCTACATCTGCTGAGTTTTTCTCTAAGTTCCTGTTTTTTGTTTCAGATATCCAGTTTCTGCAGTTCTTTGGGTTTTTTCCACTAGTAATTACTGTCTACTACCAGTTGATACGATATTTGTAGAATTAATTATCAAAAGTGATCGTGAAGATTGCTGCTAGAAATGACGTCCTGTGTGAACGAGGGAAATTCCTATGACTTGATGTATGTATTTTAATCACCCACTTCTGATGTTATGTCACATGTCTGGGCAGGTGGAACTTGAACCCAGTCAGAGATCTACACTATCAACTGTATCTTATCTCCCAGAATGCTTTGTTAAAGTTCCATATCAAAGGCTATTACTAAAGCATTATGGGATTTCAATATAAAGACTTCAAACTGGTAAGTTGTATAGTGGAAAGGGATTAATCTCAAAGAAATGAAACGATTGTAAATATGAATGAAACAAAAAAGGACAGTCAATTCTGAGGGAGGACATAAGTGGCCAGGGAATAAAACAAATTACAGAATGAGTGTAAAAATGAAGCAACAGTAACTGTTATTAAGAATTTATTAAACAAACTGTTTTGTGATGGACACTGAAATTGTAATAAAACAGGGCAGTTGGAAGCTATGTCTGGCATGTGACCAGATATAGGTGGACTACAGAAACATGGCTGGAGAAAGATGGGACTATAATGTTGTAGGGGATAACAGAAAAGATAGTGAGGGAAATAGACATTTGCTTTATTCCTTTCATAGTTATTAGAAGTAACAAAATGGCAGTAACAAAAAGTAAAAATACAATTTTTTAAAAGATATTGAATCTATATATATATAGAAATAAAGGATGAACTAAATTAGAGAATTCTTGAGGTTTTGCCTTGTCTTGGACAGACAGAGATTCTTCTTCAATTGCGTTTTTTTCTAGCCCATTCAAATTGTAGCGAGATAACAGTTTGATTATTTTAGTCCCCATAGACTTTACAGTGAATTGTAAGTTAAAGGAGAGAGAGAGAGATATTCAGCCAGAGTTGGTTTGGGACCATTACACTGACAAAGATAACAGTAAAACGGGGCTGCTCGATTGAGTGATCACTTTTCGATTATACTTCTATCCAAAGTGTATTGATCATGCTGCTGTATCTTGATATTGCTGGCCAGATATTAGCATGTGTCAAGTCGTACTTATACTGTTTGAAATGTAACTAGTGTCACCGATGAGATTATTGCTTTGATTCATCTTAGAATGTCTAAAAAAGGTCAATGATTTAGATACTTTAGTTATTAAAAAGAAGAAAATGGACTTTTTAGTAGAAGAAATAGTCACTTGTGACGTGGGTGTCACTGGCTGGCCAGCACTTATGACCTATAGTGCATGTAGGGAGGGATTTTGACCCAACAATAGTGAAGGTACGGTGATATATTTCCAAGTCAGAATGGTGAGTGGCTTGGAAAGGAACGTGCATGTAGTGGTATCTGCTGCCCTTGTCCTTCTGGATGGAAGCGATCATGGGTTTGCAAGGCACTGTCTAAGGAGCCTTGGTGAATTTCTGCAGTGCGTATGCAGGTCTGTTTTCTACTTATTTGAGTTAGAATCCAAACAGGGAGGATTTGCTGCTCGATCTACTGTGGGGATATGTAACAGAAGTAAAAGTAGATGACCACACAGACAATAGATACGATAATACAATGTGCTTTAAAGTAGTAATTATGAAGAACGTGAGCGTGACAGGTCAGTTGTGCCTTAGTTTGTAGCACACTCATCTGAGTCTGAAGGTTGTGGCTGCAAGCTCCGCTCCAGGACTTAATTGCAAAAATCTAGGCTGACACTCCATTGCAGGACTGAGGGGGAGTTGCATTTTGGAGGTGATATCTTTTGGATGCAATGTTGAGACAAGTCTTCATCTGGTCCCTAACGTGAACACAAAAGTTCCCATGACACGTTTTGAGAGAATTGGAGAGGAATTGTTAACAGTGTCCTCGCAATCTATCAACCAAAATTTAGATTAGGTAGATATAGCAGTGTGCTTTTGGCAAGAATATGCTGTGCAACTCCTGCATTACAACAGTCACTACACTTCAAAAGATCTTTACTAGCTGCAAGCATCTTTGTGATGGCTGGTTGTTGAGAAAGACTAAGTGCAAGGCTTTAAAGGTTAGGGTAAGAGATTGAGGGAAAGCTGAATTTAGAAGACATAATTTGTTTCTTAAAAGAAGAAAATATAAACAATGATGTAGAACATCGATGGGAAACATGCAGCCATGTTGAACAGTACAGGAAAATATGTACTTTTAAAAATTAAGCAGTTAAACATCAAATAAACATCATGGATCAGTAAGGACATAAGGGAAAAATGAGATAAAGAATGAGACATTTACAAAATGTATGGTAACAAGGCAGAACATGATCAAGGAAAATAGATGGTGTAGTGGACAGTGAAGAAGATTAGTCAGAGGAAAGTGGGACCTTGATCAGATGGGTTGGTGGGCCAAGGAGTATGTGACGGAATTTAATTTCGATAAGTTTGAGGTGTGGTATTTTGGTAAGGCAAACCAGGGCAAGATTTGTACAGTTAATGGAAGTGCCCTCGGGACAGTTGCCTAATAAGGAGACCTAAGGCTGCAGGTGGATTGTTCCTTGAAAGTCGAGTCGCGGGTAAATAGGATAGTGAAGAAGGCATTTGGTACGCTTGTCAGTGCATTGAGTACAGGGGTTGGGAGGTCGTGCTGTGGCTTTACAGGACATTGATTCAGCCACTTTGAGTATTGTGTGCCATTCTGTTCTCCCTGCTATAGGAATGATGTTGTGAAACTTGAGAGGGTACAAAAAAGATTTATAGGGATATTGCTGGGACAGGAGGGTTTCTGTTTTCGGGAGAGGCTGAATAAGCTGGGGCTTTTTTTCTCGTAGAGCATCAGAGGCTGAGGGGTGACCTCATAGAGGTTTGTAAAATTATGAGGGCATGAATACAGTGGATAGCCAAGGTCTTTTTCCTTGGGTGGGGGGAGTTTAAAACTAGAGGGCATAGGTTTTGGGAGAGACGAAAGATTTAAAAAGAGACCTGAGGGGTAAGTTTTTTTCACTCAGAGATTAGGGAGTAGCTCAGATTGGGATGTCTGGTCAGCATGGACAAGTGGACCGAGGGGTCTGTTTCCATGTTGTATGACTCTCTATGATTCTATTTAGTGAATAGGAGAGAAAATAATAGAAAACGATTTAAGGTTGCAATAAAGAATTATGAAAACAATTAATCAACAAACAGAAAACAAAATAATAAAACATTCTACTGACATATAAATAAAGAGTGGGGATGGGAATAAAGCCACTAGGAGGTAGGAAAGATAAAAATTCAGGCAACAATATTAAAGTGGCTATTGCTTCAGTGTTCACTGGGAAGATAGATTAAGTAGACAAGACATCAGAAGTTGCACTGTGGAGTTAGATTTAAAATAAAAATAATTGAACAGACTGACCAACCTAAAGAGGGTAAAACTTCTAATCTTGACAGAATACATCTGTGTATTTTAAAACGTTCTAGAAAAGAGATAGCAAAGCATATTATATGTATTTACAATGCTTTAGAAAGTGGTGTAGTACGTCAGGACCGGAGCATAGCTCACATTGGCGAGCATTTCCCTAAGCTTTGGCAAGAAAGTTAGGAAAATGTGGCGAGATTCAAAAAAAAATCAAACTCCTGACATAGAGAAAACAATTTCCAATTTTCCCTCAACGGTTTAAATGGTGAGGTCTGAATCTCACTAATGAGCAGTGACTACCTTATTTCTTTGTATTTGAGTCTCAATAATAGTTAATCTCACTTTTTTCTGTGCAGCTCCTGATTTTCCTCCCCTATCTACTTTCAGCATCAAAGCCAGAGATACCTGGAGCCGCAGCTTGCTGCTTGCTTCTCCAGGCCTTCATCTAACTCCATCTCTGTCATCATTTCCCTGCATATTCCATGGACACAGTCCTCTTCCATCTTACCTGTACGTAAGGGGTCATTGCCAAACTACTAGCTTCATCACAATGTTATGGCTGCTTCCCGACCAACTGTCACACCACTTCAGCCTTTCAGGACTTCACTTTGGAACTGTTGGACACTTATGCTTGCATTTCTCTGCCAGGTCACTTTGCATGCAGGGATGCATGCATTTCATACACCCATTACCCTTCAGCGAATAGCCTCCCTGGCTTGCATTACTGTTTAATGTAAAGGAAGGGCAGGCAGGGTGTCACAGTTGGGAGTGCTGAGCAGACAAAAAAGATGGCCATGTTATCGTACTGCACTGTGCTATGTCAGTATTAGACCTACTGCATGTGCTGCAAGCAGCTTTTGTGGCAAACATACTGCATGTGTTTCAAACTAACAACCATCACTCAAAATCAAAGGGGACCTGTCTTTAGTGGAGCTGGGGGGGCGCTGAGGTCAATCAGGAGTGTCACCACACTTAGTCAAGGGGCTCATCGAAGGGCCAGTCAGGTGCTTGGTTTGACCAGAGTCTAGGGATCGGTGTCCCTACACTCCAGTCGTTGGGCCATTGTCAATCCTACAGATCAACTGCAACTTCCACTACCACCTGAAGAAGGACTGAGGCTCCGAAAGCTTGTGCTTTCAAATAAACCTGTTGAACCATAACCTGGTGTCATGCGATTTCTGAGTTTGTCCACTCCAGTCCAACACCGGCACCTCCACATCATGGCAACCAGTCCAAGCTCACAACTATGTCAGTTCACGTACCATGGAGATATCTGAGGGCTGGGCTGTGTCACTTAGGATGACTGGGTAAGTCAGTCCAAGTGTAGGCGTGGTCAGTCCTGGGACTTTGGGCATTCCAGACAGAAGGACCTTGATAAGTATTCTGGACATTATTAAGTTAAAATGTAAATTCAGCACATTGGTTTAAGAAACAAATTATAACAACCAAGGTCATTGTGGAATGGACTAAATTGAACGTTTTAACATCTATAGTTTCTGTATAAGTTGCAAACAAAAACATAGTAGTTAACATTATAAATTAGTGGTGCCAGGAATATATTTTCTATTGCCGTATGGAAACTGAAAGAACTGCAGATGCTGTAAATCAAGAACAAAAACAGAAGTTGCTGGAAAAGCTCAGCAGGTCTGGCAGCATTTGTAATGAATAATCAGAGATAACGTTTCAGGTCTGGTGACCCTTCCTCAGATCTGCCTGATCTCCCTGCCAGATCTGCTGAGCTTTTCCAGCAACTTCTGTTTTTTTTTCTATTGGTATAACTGTGTTATCCAGGAATGTACCTTTCAACTCGTAGTGATAACATCATATTACATCCACAGTGGCAGCTGCATTTGAAACAAATTGAAGAAACTGTATAAAATTAACAATGAAGATTGGAAGAATAGAGATCAATGATATGGTTAGTGAGGATGGTAATACTTTCCATTAAACACTCATAACTTTATCTGTCGAATGCCTAAACCTGGAGTGAAAGTTTAGAAATACGGACTGTATAAAATGTCATAATCCAGCTGAGAAGCTTAGAATACTGCTGATTACATCAAATTTGAGACTGAAGTAAAATTGCAGTGGTATGGAAAATGTGCTGGTTTTTAACGTTCATATTTAGTGTAACTGTTTTGCTGTTCAATATTGTGTTGCAATTTTTTTTAATAATGTGCTCAACAGGAGTGCAAAGGCAATCATCATTTTTAATAATTCATCATGTTTCAATATTCATTTGTGGATGGGGAGAATGTCTTAACGTCTGCTATGGTTTAAAGTAGATGGAATTAATAGAAATTAATGGATTTTTGCTGAGGATAGTGTAAATGGGATTAAGAAACAGATAGTAAGTTATATAGGATGTCAAACAGTTTTATAGACATGATTGCTTTAATGGATTTTTGTTATATAAATAAATATTGATTGTTGGCATTTACTCTGTTTATGGCAGATTTATTAATGTGGACAGTGAGCAAATACGACTGGCATAAATGTACAAAGTAGAGAAGAGTTCATAAATTAATTTATGCCATAGTGTTAAATATTGTGCTTTATTAAAATCTTGCCATATTTTATGATCGCAGCCTGAAGATTCCTACTTCTAATGATCTATTTTGATGTATGACCAATTCAGTATTGTTGAATAATTTACTAAACCCCATCCATATAAATCCATATGTTTATGAGGAGATTAATTTAAATGGATGATGAGATCTGTTGTGGCCACTTTTAATACTCAATACTGTAGCTGTATATTTGTTTAGATGTTTATGTAAACATTGTTGTGAGGTTTAGTGCTTGATACAGAAGCAGAGCAGGTTTGGTAACATACTTGCTCTGCAAGTCTACACGTGATCAAACCATACAACAAGGTTCTGCATGGTAGACTAGTTAGCACATATGGATCGCATGGGATGCAGGGAGGCCTTAGCCACTTGGCTACGAACCTGGCTTGATGGTACAAGAAAGAGGGTGATGGCAGAGATTTGTTTTTCAAACTGGAGGCCTATGACCAGTGCTGTTTTGCAGGGATTGATTTCAGGTCCACTGTTGTTTGCCATTTATATAAATGATTATGAGAACATAGAAGGTGTGGCTAGTAAGTTTGCAGATGACACCAAAATTGGTGGTATAGTGGACAGTGAAAAACGTTATCTAAGAGTATAGTGGGATCTTCTTCAGCTGGGCCAATGGGCCAAGGAGTGGAGATGGAGATTAATTTAGATAAACACAAGATGTTGCATTTTGGTAAGACAAACAAGAGCAGCTAATGGTAGGGCCCTTAGGAATGTTGTTGAACAAAGAGACCTAGGGGTTCACTTACAAAATTCCTTGAAAGTGACATCACAGGTAGACAGGGTGGTGAAGGTGGTGTTTGGCATGCTTGGTTTTTCTGGTCAAAGCATTGAGTATAGGAGTGGGCACATCACAATGTGCTGTACAGGACATAGTTGAGGCCAATTTTGGAGTACTGCATACAGTTCTCGTTGCCCTGCTATGGAAAGTATACTAGTGGGTTGGAGAGGGTTCAGAAAAGATTTACAAGGATGATGCCGGGACTGGAGGGTTTGTGTTATAAGGAGAGGCTGGATAGGCTAGGACTTTTTACACTGGAGCGTAGAAGGTTGAGGAGTGACTTTGTAGAGGTTTATAAAATTATGAGGAGCATAGATCAGGTGAATAGCCAAGGTCTTTTTCCTAGGGTAGGGGAATTCAAAACGAGAGCGCACATAGGTTTAAGCTAAGAGGGGAAAGATTTAAAAGGGACCCGAGGGGCAACATTTTCATGCAGAGTGTGGTGCATTTATGGAATGAACTGCCAGAAGAAGTGGCAGATGCAGGTACAGTTACAACATTTAAAAGACATTTGTATAGATACATGAACAAGAAGGGGTTAGAGAGAGATGGTCCAAATGGTGGCAAGTAGGACTCGTTTAGTTTGGGATACCTGGTCGGAATGGATAAGTTGGATCGAAGGGTCCGTTATGTTCAGTTTATTGGTCTGAAATTGTACTTTATATGATGTCTACCATAAAAATTGTGTTTTAGAGGTTTTATATACTAAGAATTTTACGCTAACAGTACTAACCTTCAGAAATAACACCAAAAATGCTAGTGAAACTCACAAGGTCCGGCAACACCCATGGAGAGAAACAAAGTTGACATTTCAAATCCACTATGACTCTTGTATCAGACTTGAAATGTTAACTCTGTTTCTCTCTCCACAGATGCCGTGAATGCTGTTGGTGTTTCTGCAGCAATTTCTGTTCATATTTTAGCTTTCCAGCATCCACGGTATTTTGCTTTTATTTGACCGTTATCTTGGACACTGACTTGTCAACATTGTCAGTAGCATGAGAATTAGAGGAACTGGGAACGACGTCAAAGGCTGATGCTACTTGCAAGCAATGTTCCTATTCAAACATTTAAAGCAGCCCAGGTGGTTTTCTGTTGGTGCGCACCCATTATTTACTGGTGAACAAGGCCTGCAGGGCCCCATTCATGCCACTGTGGGACTGTGCAGAATCATTGCTAGAATCTGAACTTCTGGCAATGTTTCATATCACCCTAAAGAAGAGTTAATTGTCACTTGCATGGATCTACATGTAAAACAAATATTCGCATTTGAAGATGCATTCACTTGAGTTGTGTGCATTTGATTCATAAATATAGATCAGAATTGTTCAAATACCACTCTTTGTTTTAGCAGTATTATTGTAAGCTCGGTGCACTTCCTTCTGATTAAATTTAGGTTATTAAGTTGCCAGAAAGCGTGGGGCTGAGTACAAAGTTGTAATCCCTGATTACTTTATACAGCTTAACCTTTAAAAGTACATGACTTTGCATATCTGTATTTTGTGTATAGCACTACCTGCCCTGTATATGGCTGAGTTTGCAGATTTTTTTTATCAGCCATCGCAGAATCTAGTGAACCGGGCAAATCATCCTCATTCCCAAGGGACTACTGAAGTAAAAAGGCTTTCATACAGTGATTGTTCAAAGTGTATTTTTAAAATTCTGTATACAGAACCCTCATCTCTGTATGTCAATGTTTGAATGATGCCTAGGTGTCAATATTGATAATAAAATGCCTGAAGTTAACACTCATCTCTGTCTTGCTGTATTGACAGGCCCATCACACTAGATGGCGTTGTTGTACATCACTGACTTCATCTCGCTCTAGTTTTCAGCAAATATTATAGGTTATTTATAGCCTTCGAATATTATACTTTTGTTTTCAACCAGAACTCAAATGTTGTTAGTAATACTTTGCTTGAGTCTGCCATAACAGAGGTTTTTCCACCAACTTCCACATGTTTCTTTCCTGCTCGGGTTATTGACTTTTTGGCCTCCTACCTGCCTGTGCAACTATCTCCTCAGCTCAATTAAAGAATGCTAGTCAGATACCTGAAGCAACACTCATCCTCTCTCCTCAAATTCATTATACCATTAATTCAATCAGAATCAGAAACACAATCCTCTGTTAAATGACTCAGAGGTCGTATGACCTGCAGATGCTGGAGTCAGAGACAACACAGTGTGGAGCTGGAGGAACACAGCCGGTCAGGAAGCATCAGGAGTAGGAAAGAAGTTTTGACGAAGGTTCCGTACTCGAAATGTCAACTTTCCTGCTCCTCTGTTGCTGCCTGACCTGCTGTGTTCCTCCAGCTCCACACTGTATTGTCCCAACTTAAATGACCTACAGTTTTGTTTTTTGTAACCTGATTTGACTCATCAGTCATTCTGTTGATGTACTACAATCATTATTTCGAACACTCATCCTTTTTAAATGTTTACCTTTGTGCAAAACCAATTAAGATAATCACTTTATCTTATTACAAAAAAATTAGAAAAAAGCCTTTCTCCGGGATAGAGATGCAATTTATCCTTGCGGTTTGCCCTATTTATGTGACCTTTACCACAAGTCACTGAATGGGGGCTGCCTTCACGCAGCTGTTTCAATAAAGAAGAGAGTACCAACAATGCAACCCTGGATTGGTATTAGAAATGATGATGATAAGATTGAGTACTGAAGGGCTGTATAGAAGCACAGCAACATCAAGACGGTCACAGGAAAGTTCATGGCAGTGAAAGCTGCCAGTAAAAAAACACTGACAAGGGTCGAAGGAGTTGGCCAGAGCTGAAACACTGGGTAAAGTACAATGGTTGCAAATGATCCTCTCCTAGCATGAGTCAAAATGAAAAGTGACGTGAAAGAGAACTACCCAACAGGCAGAGTAGCAAGACGGCGAGGAAGTAGGACTTATCAGTTGGAGTTCATTCACTCCATCCGTTTCTTTTCATTGTTCTGTCTCTTTTTTTCCTCTTTTGTGTAGATCCTGTAGTGAGAGTACATCTACTGAGAGCAGAGAAACCTATCCTTAGGAAAGCAAATGGACATGTGCAGAAGCAATGAGGTCATTAATAGGCAATTGGAGCATACTCTTGGTAGAACAGACCATGACCTGCATTGTGCTGATAGACATTGCGGGCCAAAGGGGAAAAATCACGCAAAGGGCATAATAGAAGTACTGCAGAGGACATCACACAAAAGTAAAGAAGGCATGTCCAGCATGGGGACAGCAGTGTTTTCATAGCAAGAAGCCAAACCCTTTTGTAAACAAGTGCATTGTTAGAAGGAAACACAACAAGCGGGTACAGATGGCCATCAGTGCGATATCTGCCTAACATTCTTAGAAATCACTGTACACCATACAACAGGTTGAAACACAGCTCAATAGGTGCTAAGTGGTTTGTGGCTGTTGGAATTATGACTGTATAAGGAGAACATCAAGGCAAATTAAAGTACCAGACAGACTCTGGTGTGTCATGAAATATCATCCCCTGCACAGACCTGTGCAAAGTGGGTCAACTTTGGGCCTTATGAACTAATGGTCAACATGGTGATCCAAAAATGAAGTAGGTTTAGACTATGTGAAAGCACCACACACTCACCAGATTATTATGTGAACCCAATGCATCGACAGAAAGATTGATTGATTTTATTGTCGTGTGTACCGAAATACAGTGAAAAGCTCTGTTTACAAGCAGTACAGGCAGATCACAGCAAACAAAGACCATACAGATCAAAAAGACTGAAGAGACATACAGATTACATTATGTGAGGCTAGAGTCCATTCAACAGTCTGATAACAACGGGAAAGAAGCTGTTGCTGAACCTGCTCATGTGTATGTTCAGACTCTGTATCTTCTGCCTGAAGGAAGAGGTTGTAGGGGTCATTATTAGGGTGCGATGGGTCTTTGAATGATGTTGGCCATCTTTCTGCAGCAGTGAACAGTGTAAATGGAATCCATGGATGGAAGGTTGGCTTCCGTGATGGTGTGGGCTGTGCACGCCACCTTCTGTAGTTTCTTACGGTCCTGGGCAGAGCAGCTACCATACCGGGCCGTTATGCACCCAGACAGTGTGCTTTCAACAGTGTATCTGTAGAAGTTGATGAGGGACCTTATGGACATGCCAAATTTCCTGAGCCGCCTGAGGAAGAAGAAGCATTGTTGTGCCTTCTTGACTATCACATCTACGTGGGAAGTCTAGGACAGGTCGTCGGTTATCGTCACTCCAAGGGACTTGATGCTCTCCACCTTCTCAACCTCAGTTCTGTTGATATGGATGGGGGCGTGTTCTCTTCCCTTCCTTCTGAAGTCGATCAGTTCTTTAGTTTTGCTAATGTTGAGAGACAAATTGTTTTCATTGCGCCACATCACCAAGCTCTGTATTTCCCTTCTGTATTTTCACTTGTCATTGTTAGATATCTGTCCCACTATGGTGTTGTCATCAGTGAACTTATAATGGCATTTGTACGGAATATGGCAATGCAGTCATGGGTGTACAGGGAGTACAGTAGGGGGCTGAGGACACATCCTGGGGTGGGGGGGTGGGTGGGGATCTCCAGTGTTGAGTGTTATTGTGGAGGAGGTGCAGTTACCTATCCTCACTGATTGTGGTCTGTGGGTCAGGAAGCTGAGGATCCAGTTGCAGAGGGCAGAGCTGAAACCAAGGTCACAGAGTTTTGAGATAAGTCTGGAGGGGATAATGGTGTTGGAAGGCTGAGCTGTCGTCAATGAGCAGGAATCTGACGTAGGTGTCTTAGTTGTCCAGATGTTCCAGGTGTGACTGCAGGGCTAGGGATTTGCCATCCTCTGTGGACCTGTTAGGTCGGTAACCAAATTGTAGGGGATTAAGGCTGGTTGGGAGACTGGAGTCGCTGTGGGCCATGACCAGCCTCTTGAAGCACTTCATGATTATTGAGGTCAGAGCCACTGGGCGGTAGTCATTAAAGCACATTGCATGTGTTTCCTTGGGTAGAGGGATGATGGTGGTCTTCTTGAAGCAGGTGGGGACTTTGGCTTGTAAGAGGGAGAGGTTGAAAATTTTGGTGAATACCTCTGTCAGTTGGTCTGCACAGGATCTGCGTGCTCGGCCGGGGACACTGTCCGGGCCCATCTCTTTCCTTGGGTTGGGTCTCGGAAAGACTGATCTGACGTTTGCAGCGGTGACAGAGGGAACAGGCATGTCCAGGGCTGTCGGGGCAGGTGTCACCACCTCAAACGGAGCATAGAAAGCATTGAGCATGTCAGGGAAGGTTATATCATTGTCCGCCATCTTACACTGTTTCCTTTTGTATCCTGTAATGTCGTTTAGTCCTTGCCTTAGACAGCGCCTCTGACATGGTCCGCTACTGCCTGTTAGTCTCTCTGATGGCTTTCCAGATGTCATTTTTTTTTGTATTGGTCCGGGGCACCTGACTTGAATGCTGCTCATCTGGTCTTCAGTAGGGAGTGGATTTCCTGGATCATCCGAGGTTTACGGTTAGAGAACACTCAGATTGAATTCCTTGGTACCCAGTCCTCCATGCATTTGCTAATGAAGTCCGTGACGGTGGTCGTGTACTTGTCTAGGTTTTCTGCTGAACGCTTGAACATGGTCCAGTCCACCGAGTCCAAGCAGTCCCGGAGATAGTCTTCCGTTGTCTCGGACCAGCTCTGTACTACTTTTCGTGAAGGATTCTCCCATTTTCAGCTTTTGTTTATAAGCTGGGAGGAGGAACACAGCACTGTGTGGTTGGATTTACTGAAGTGTGGGCAGAGGATTGAGTGGTAAGCATGTTTGGTTGTGTAGCAGTGGTCCAGGATGTTCGGTTCTCTGGTGGGGCAGGAGATGTGTTGGTGCCATTTTGGCAGCCACCCTCTTGAGGTTGGCTTGGTTGAAGTTGCCAGGGGAATTTTGTTTGTGGCAGTGAAAATCTCTTCCAGGGCATTCTTCACATCTGCATGGGGTGGTATGTAATCTGCTGTCAGGATGGTGGAGGTGAATTCTCATGGTAGGGAGTAGGGACGGCATTTTACTGTAAGGTACTCTAAGATCTGGGGAGCAGTGGCTTGGCAGGGTGACTATGTCTGAGCACCAGGAAAAGTTGATCAGGAAGCATACCCCACCGCCCTTCACCTTACCCAAGGATCCTGTGGGGTCTATGCAGTGTATGAAGAACCCGTCAGCTTGCGAGAAGATGTTGACTTCCAAATCATTGATGACAAGCAAATGCCACTCATCTCAGCCAGAGCAAGTCAAAAGCTTGCAGTAATAACATTGTATCCCAAAGGAGAGTTGCAATGTTTTGCAGTGCACTGAAACATTGACCAAGGGGCAAATCCTAGAGGAGTACAGCCTTGGGTTTAAAAATTCAGGTTTTCCTAGAAAAATCATGTTGAAGTAGATGACACTGTAAAACGAATTCAGCATCTGCTGAGAAAGTTTCCAGTTGCTCTTAAGACCAACATGAAAAATAAGATTTTAAAAAAACTGGAAAAGAAAGGAGTAATCAAGAAAGTGACAACTTCTGCAGCTGAATTAGCAGCTGGTGGCAAGGAAACAACCTGGACAGCTGAGCTTGTGCATTGACACACAGAATCTAAACAAAAGTTCTGAAGAGATCTCACATCACCTATGCCATCCATTTTACTGCGAGTTGCAAAAGGGAAAATCTTCATTAATCTAGATATGACATTGTTACCGGCAAGTGAATCTGGTTGAAGGCAGCAGTTTTCTAACTACATTCTGATCCTGCATTTCCATGGTTCCATAGGGGTAGCGAGGTATCAAGACCGAAAACTTGAAATAATTAGTGCTCTTCCCAGAATGGGAATAACAGTTTATGATCTGCTTGTTTATGGATGCAGAGACATTTTTGATAAAACCGTTGCTGACCACACTCGATGCAACTGCTGCACAGAGCTTGTTGGATGAACCTGAAGCTGAACAAAAAAGAACTTCCAATTAAAAATGATCAGATTCAGGTATATGCTGTCACCTAAAGGTCCTTGGTTTCCAAAAGGGTGGAACCTGTATTATCAGTATGTTGACCAACAGATACCAAATCATTACATCAATTTGTTGGATTATTCAGTTATTTATCAAAATTCTTACCCGCTTTGTCATCAGTGTGTGAACCATTGTGTCAACATGCTGCCAAGGATCTGCAGTAATATTGAGGCACAGAACAAAAGACATTAGGTTTCCTAATTTTAGTGAACAGAGATGTCTGTGGCCGCCATGTTGATGGTTTAGTGGTCAGGGGTGGGGTCATGGTTAAGGGGGAGGCAGGGGAATGTGTCAGAGAGTTGGCGCCTGTTTATATATGATGTAAATGATGATGTTGCCCTGCAAGACATGATTATTTAGAGCAAACCTGATGCAGCAAGGTCAGCTAGTTGAATTTGTATCCAGGACATGCTCAATTTGAGAAAGAGCAACTGGCTATTGTCATCGCTTGTGAAAATTTCCATCAATAGCAACTTGGAAGAGACAAATTGACAGTCAAGTACAACCAGAAGCCATGTCAAAGCATTTTCCTTCGGCCACTATTATCTACTCTAAAGTACAGTATCTGCAAAGATTATTACTCCAGTTGCAGCCATCTCTTCTGGATGATATCTGAGCAGAAAAGCATCTTGCTCAAATCAAAAGAACTAGCCAACAAGACATTACTCTCCAAGTGATGAAAGGCTGACCTGAAGGCATCAACGATGCTCCCGTGGCCTTAAGAATATCAGGTATACAGAGATGAATTGGTAGCCCAAAATCGTATGTAGAACAAAGGAAATAGTCATTATCCCTGGAGGGTTGAGAGGAGAGATGCTAAAATGTACCCCTGCAAGCTGCCAAAGAATTGAGTCAAGGTTGAGGAGGCATAGGAAGTGCTTTATTGGCCAAACATGAGCAATGAAATCGAGGACCACATCAGCCAGTATAGTACTTGTGATGAGTACCAACCCAAATTAGCTAGAGGGCCACTGATGACACATCATATCCCAGACAGACAATGCTTGTCTCTGAGAATAGACCTCTTCCTCTTGCAGGAACTGATTATCTTATCATCGGCTGTTATTCTAACTACAGGAAGGTGGTTAAGCTGACTGTAATAACTACCAGTGAATTGTAAAAAGCCTGAAATGACACTTCGGTCATTATAGCACTTCAGACATTGTGATGGATGATTATAGCCCTCTGTCTATAAATGAAAAATGTAACTACTTCATTAAAGATCAGAAAATATAACATGACAGATCGTGTCCCCTGCATCCCCCAGTAAAATGAGAAGGTTGAGGCAGTAGTGAAAATCACCAAACAAATTGAGCCAATCCAGCATTGATGTGTACAAAGCAATCTTCAAGTGGAGAAACACACTTACTGAAGACAGCAGAGTTCCCAGTTGATGGTCATTATTGCTTGTCAGGTATCTTTTTAACAAGTAACTCACCAAACTCATCATACAAACTAGCTATTGAGAAAGCATAACATGGAAACCAGAGTGGGTTGTTGATTGGTTCAACTTGCTGCTCCTGCTTCAAAAGACATCCATTTTGGACGCTGGGTACCAACATCTTGGGCACACCCTGTGGGCACCAGTCACATACACCACACATCGGCAGCCAACATGAACCAGCCTCTATGAGCCCTCATGACACATGCCCAGTCCACTGGCTAGTTGCTTCTCAAGGTGCACCAAGACACTGAGCTCAGTGACATCCATCCCGATCGTAAACTAGATCAGCCTGTATCTCCAGGCTCTTCAGTCAACGTCCGTTGTTTGCAGTGTCATTTTGTGTATATGTCCCCTCAGCCAGAGATACTCGGCTCATATTACTACTGTTTTGTCATGCAATTTAACATAAACAAGGAAGCTTGTCAGAGTTGTCAGCAGGCCCCAGTCCAGTCAAGGAGGGTAGCTTTCACTCAGGGGATCCTGACACAGTTATCCAAGGACCACCTCCGATACCAGTCCAGGTACTGCTCACCACGGTCAGAATCAGGATCTGCTAAAGTGTGAAGAGCCAAATGATGGGCAGCACACCACTCACCTTGACTGCTGCTGCTGTCTTGTGGGCTGTTTTGTTCCTGGAATGAGAGAGAGGCAGGTATTATGGTATATGAAAGTTGGTGGCACAACGTTAGTATTGGTGCAACTGGGCAGGTAGCCCAAGCAAATGATTCAGCTGTTGACAGGATATGCAGAAAATTCAGAGGCATGGGATTGAGGGTGATTTAGCGGTTTGGGTCAGAAATTGACTAGCTGTAAGAAGACACAGGGTGGTGGTTGATGGGAAATGTTCATTCTGGAGTTCAGTTACTAGTGGTGTACCGCAAGGATCTGTTTTGGGGCCACTGCTGTTTGTCATTTTTATAAATGACCTGGATGATAGCGTAGAAGGATGGGTTAGTAAATTTGCAGATGACACTAAAGTCGGTGGAGTTGTGGATAGTGCGGAAGGATGTTGCAGGTTACAGAGGGACATAGATAAGCTGCAGAGCTGGGCTGAGAGGTGGCAAATGGAGTTTAATGCGGAAAAGTGTGAGGTGATTCACTTTGGAAGGAGTAACAGGAATACAGAGTACTGGGCTAATGGTAAGATTCTTGGTAGTGTGGACGAGCAGAGAGATCTCGGTGTCCATGTGCATCGATCCCTGAAAGTTGCCACCCAGGTTGATAGGGTTGTTAAGAAGGTGTACGGTGTGTTAGGTTTTAGTGGTAGAGGGATTGAGTTTCGGAGCCATGAGGTCACATAGCAGCTGTACAAAACTCTTGTGCAACCGCACTTGTCGCCGCATTATAGGAAGGATGTGGAAGCATTGGAAAGGGTGCAGAGGAGATTTACCAGGATGTTGCCTGGTATGGAGGGAAGGTCTTATGAGGAAAGGCTGAGGGACTTGAGGCTGTTTTCGTTGGAGAGAAGAAGGTTAAGAGGTGACTTAGTAGAGACATACAAGATGATCAGAGGATTAGACTGGGTGGACTGTGAGAGCCTTTTTCCTCGGATGGTGACGGCTAGCACGAGGGGACATAGCTTTAAATTGAGGGGTGATAGATATAGGACAGATGTCAGAGGTAGATTCTTTACTCAGAGAGTAGGAAGGGCATGGAATGCCTTGCCTGCAGCAGTAGTAGACTTGCCAACTTTAAGGGCATTTAAATGGTCGTTGGATAAACATATGGATGATAACAGAATAGTGTAGGTTAGATGGGCTTCAGATTGGTTTTACAGGTTGGCGCAACATCGAGGGCCAAAGGACCTGTACTGCGCTGTAATGTTCTATGTTCTATGCAGGGTAAGTGGTGTCAGAGTTAGGGGTGGATGAGAACATTGGGGAAGATGTTGCAACTTGAGAGAGAGTGGTGGAGCATGAACTTTGGCAAGAGGTGGATTCAGTAGTAGTGATAGAGTGAGTAGGAAGTTTCAAAGAGAGGAACTAGAGGGCATCGGTTTAAGGTGAGAGGGGAGAGATTTGAAAAGGACCCAAAGGGTAACTACTTTCATGTAGAGGGTGGTGTGTGTCTGGAATGAACTGCCAGAGGAAGTGGTGAAGGCTGGTGCAATTACAACATTTAAAAGGAATCTGGATGTGTGTATGAATATGAAAGATTTAGAGGGATATAGGCCAAATTTTGGCAAATGTGACTATATTTATATGGGATATCTGCTCAGCATGGACGAGTTGGACCAAAGTGTCTGTTTCTGTATTGCATATTTCTAGACTCTAAATGGAAAAAGTCATTGACCTCCTTCCTACGTTGCTGTGCATTCCTCCTGAGAGCTGAAATTGTTCTATGGATGAGACTGGCATGGTGTGGTATCCTGACCTTCCGTGTTGACGCTTAGGAAGAGAAAGTCCTGCCTGTGCCCCAGCCTCTCCAGCAGGAGCTTCCTGAGCCACACCAACCAAGTGTGGCACTGATTTTCCTGTCTGCCATATGTCCAGGGCAAATGTCAAGAACGATGCAGGGCAGCTGTGAACTGACAGTGCTTATCTGGGTGCACAGCATGCTTTTAAAATATGGTGCTGGCACTGGGGATGCCGATCAATTCCCGGGTCTCTGGTAACTGGTGGATTGCGCCAGGAGTGATGGGTGGTACGATAGCATGGAATCCAGATGTAATACTTGCCATAATGATTGAAGCACCAATTAATGGTAAGGTATGATGAGAAAATTTGCTTGGCCTTGAGGCAAGAATCAGTTTGCTGAGCTCGACTCAACTTGCGCTTAGCCAAAAAAATGTAAGATTCAACCCACTGTGCAGTAAGTGTGTATAGAGACATACTGCTAATGAATGAGAACAGTTGTGAATAAAAAGGATGTGTTTAGGATAGAAGTGCAATACGGATCCTGATGTGCATTCGGGTTTACTGTAGCCATGTGCTCTGTACCACGAGGCACTGACCATGTTCAATGAAGGGCACAGTATAAACATAACATAGCCCTTGCCTGAACTTATAACATGCTCTCTCTAATTGCAGCACCTCAAAACTGATGGATCCCAAATATTAAAAATCCCTGTCATTTAAATCACAATTTCTATATTAAGTATACATAGACGTTTTTAAAAAACACATCTATTAAAAATACCGATTATTGAAAATCATGGTTAAGTGGTATAGTTCTGTTCTCAGGCTGCACTTCGAGTTTAGCTTTTCTTATGCTAAAATTTAAATCAAGACTTACAATGAAAGCTACCACCTACAGAAGAATTTCCACTGGGGAAACTGTATCCAACTGGGTCAACATTTTATAATA
The DNA here is from genome assembly GCA_024137785.1 of Ginglymostoma cirratum. Lineage (NCBI taxonomy): Eukaryota > Metazoa > Chordata > Chondrichthyes > Orectolobiformes > Ginglymostomatidae > Ginglymostoma > Ginglymostoma cirratum. The sequence continues at coordinate 28,297,159 of JAHRHZ010000268.1, forward strand.
AATCTTATCTTATAAACGCTACCAAGATAGCATAAACACCAACAAAACTTTTATGAAAGACCATTTACTATACCGCAAGCTGGTATCATTAAAAATCAGAATGAAAGAATAGGAATTGGACCTTACTATGTGTAATTTATGCCCAGAGATGCACACATTGCCTCCTGGGGTGTCATTTAATGGAAAACAAAAGCAGCTTGGCTGTGAAACAAGAGGCCAATCGTGACTGTCAACCCATGGTATCAGCCATAAATAACTTTGTGTAAATACACAGATAGCTGCAAGATCATCAGGTTTGCTTGTCAGAGACACTTGACAAAACTAGATCAAAGATTGGACAAGTCTGCTGAGTTTTATCAGTACCATGCCGCTCCAGCATGCATGTGCCTCTATGGACAGGTTAGTGGCTGCCATGGAAAGCCCAGCCCTGCAGAATATCAGCAGCTGTCAGACGTGACCTGCATTTCATCTCTTCAGTCATTGGTACTCGGCATCAGCATTGATCATGAAGAACGTCACTTTCGCCATGATAGTGATGCAGTATCAGGTGAAACAAGCCTGATAGAACTTAATTAATACCCGCTTCCAATAGATCTGAGTTGGGTGAAGACATTATTCCATAAGACCATAAGAAATAGGAACAGGAGCAGGCCATTCCATTCCATTCCTGGAGCCTGCTCTGCCATTCAATAGAGTTATGGCTGATCCAGCATTCCTCATTTTCACTTTCATGCCCTTTCGTCCAAGCCTTGATTCTCCTATGAACCAAGAATCAGTCTATATCAGCCTTAAATATACTCAAGGACTCTGCCCCCACAACTCTCTGTTGCAAGGATTTCAAAAGACTCTCAACCCTTAGAAGAAATTCCTCATCTCAGTCTTAAATTAACACCCCTTTTTTCTAAGACTATGCCCTCTGACCCTATATTGTTCCATGAGGAGAAACATCTCAGCATTTGCTCGATTAAGACCCTTAAGAATCCTTTCTGTTTTAATGAGATCACCTCTGTTTCTTCTAAATTCCACTGAGTAGAGTTCCAACCTTTCTAGCATTTGCTTATAAGATAATCAATCCTTCTGTACTGTACTGGTGATCTTCAGTGAAGCTTCTCTGAACTGTCTTCAATGAAATTATCTTTTCTCTTTGAAAAACCAAGGACCAAAACTGCTCACAGTTTTCCAGTTATGGTTTCAGTAGTGTCTTGTACGATTACAGTAAGACTTCCCTCCTTTGTACTCTTAGCCCTTTGATCTAAGGGCCAACGTTCCATTGGCCTTCCTGATTACCTGCTGGCCCTGTGTGCTAGCTTTCTGTGTTTTGTGCACAAGTACCCCCAAGTCCCTTTGTTTTGCAGCTTTCTGCAGTTTCTCCCCATTTAAATAACACTCTACTCTCTTGTTGCTCCTTTGAAAAAGAAAAACTTCACACTTTCCCACGTCATACTCCATATGCCAACCTTTCGCCCATTTATTTAACCCATCCATATCTCTCTGTAGACTGTTTGCATCCCTTTCGCAATTTATGTTTCCAAATATTTTTGTGCCATCTGCAATTTAGCTGCAATGCATTCGCATCCTGCAAAATGGAAGAAGAGCCTTCCTATCTCCCTATTTGTGCTTCCTAGTTTTATACACCTTTATCAGACCCCTCAAATTTTGCTGCACTCATCTTTTGTCATAGTTTGGACCCGGCAGCCCAGGCAACATCCCCTTAAATTTCTGCTGCACCCACCCTAGTGCAGTCATATCCTTCCTGTAGTGTGGTAACCAGAACAGTACATAATACTCCAGTTATAGTGTTACCAACATTTTATACATTTCAGCATTTCCTCCTTGCTGTCTTATTCTGTGCCTCAACTGGTAGCCCATGCGCTTTCTTAACCATTTTCTTGACCACCTTATCTGTAATCTCAGCCACCTTCAAGGATCTTTGGATATGCAAACCCAGGTCCCTCTAATATTCAGCACTTTGCTGGATGCTATTATTCATAGTGTAATCCCTTATCTTAATAGCTCTACCAAGGGCATTACATCACACTTCTGACTTGGATTCCATTTGTCATTGCTTGGTCCACCTGACCAGTCCATTGATATCTTCCTGCAGTTTACAGCTATCCTCCTCAGTATTTACTACTCTACCAAGTTTCATATCATCTGTGAATATCTTGATCATAGACGCTACATTTAAATCCAGATTTTTAAAGTACACTGTAATCAGCTGGAGCACTGGAGAACCCTACTGGAAACAGATCTCCAGTCATAGGGTGATCCCTCTACCATCACTCTCAGCTTCCTGACTCTCAGCTAATTTTGGATCCACTTTGCCTTGGGCCAGTCTTTCTTGACCAGTCTGCCACGTGGATGTTATCAAAAGCTTTGCCAAAGTCGATATGCACCACATCAAATGTATTATCCTCATCAATATTTCTGGTGTCCTCAAAACTTTTGATTCAATTTGTCAAACATGACCTTCTTTTAACATCTATGGTAAGTGTTTCTGATTAATCCCTACTTCTCCAAGAGCAGATATATTCTGTCCCACTTTCCCACTGCTGATGTGGGAACTGGCTGGCCTGTAATTTGCTGGTCCATTCTTTCCTTACTCTTTTTAGTAATGGTACCATATTAACAGTCTTTCAGACCTCTGGCACCTCACTTGTGGCAAGAGAGGATTTGAAAATTAGCTAGGACCCTTGATATTTAGCCCCCTCCTGCCTCCTCAACAGACTGGGATACATCTCGTAGGCCTGCAGATTTACTTACTTTTAAGGCTGCTAAACCCATTAGTATTTCCTGTCTCTATGCTAATTTCTTCAAACATTTCATAGACCTCCACTTTGATATCTGTATGTCCATCCTTCTTTCCTGTTGTGAAAACCATTGCAAAATATTCATTGAGAACAGTATCCATGTCTTCTGGGTCCAGTTTGGTCCGAATGGGTTCTACTGTTTCCCTAGTTATATTCTTACTCTTCAGGTATTAAAAAAACTTTCGGTTTTCTTTTATTCTGCTGACCAGTGCTTTCTGATGTACTCTGTTTGTTTGTTGTAATTTCTTGTTCAAGATGCCTCCTATGCTGCTTCTATTCCTCTAGGGCCTGGGCCGTATTAAGCACTCAGAGTTTGCCATGAGCGCCTTCATTTTTCTTAATCCTAACTGTTATGTCATTTGGTATCAAAGGACCAAGACAATGCAATTTGGCCTAGGTGGGCTGGGAGAATAAAATTAATGATATAATTGTGTAAGAGCTGCGGGAAGTATTCAAGGAGAAGAGTGTGTGAACGCAGGGCTTAAATAAAACCAAATAGAGAATGTCGGAAAATTGGAATAAAAATAGAAAATACTGAAATTTCTCAGTTGTCAGGGAACACCTGAAGATAGACAATGTTCTGGCCAATGACTTTTCATCAGCTGTGGATTAAGGAATTTGCAAATGAACTTTGACGCCCTTTGAGGGATCACAGCTTTAGTAGGGAAGAATTCTGCCTCAGTGGAAGAGATAGCAAGCCTGTGGGATAATTAGTATTGTGTTATGGACATTATAAAAGAAGGAGGAAGCTAACATGGGGAGGCAAGTGAAGGAACACAGAATTAAGTTTTAGGGAAATTTGTGGATCTACAGAAGAGAGATAATAACTCTCACTTTTCTGACAATCATCTAAAACAAACAATAGAATAATGTTGAATGGTTCAAATAATGAAAGTAGTTGTCTCTGTTCACCAGTTTATTGATGGTGTTCTTCGCTCCAAGTAATATTCAAAAGATTTATTTGAAGAGGGGAAAAAAATCCTTTTTAGTGTGACTTTTCTGTTCTTTGGCTGTATTTAAGTATTTTGCGATTACTATTGCTAAGTTGCTCCAACAGCGTCGAGGAATATTTTTTCAATTTTAAAACATTTGTGGTGAGATTGTACTTTCAGTTGTTGCTTATCTACTGTTCATTTCCACCTTTACTTATATCGCTTTTATATAATTTCAGATCATGTGTTGTTGCACCGGAATAATGGAATTGACCATTCTGAGGAGGAGCAAATGCCAAACTTGCACATATTGGGTTCCCTTTTCCTGAACAAGTATATGAGTTACGTTTTCGACCTTCTCCTAATCCTACAATTGTAAGCAACTTTTCTTTTTTTTACAAACAATTATTTTGTGCAAATGAAATGAAGCAGCAGGTTAAACTGTAAAGCTATCAACCAACCAGTGCACTTGCTAATCAGGACCACATTTAGAAGCATTATTCGACATGTTGGATCTATGTAAATATTCCCCTAGATTGTTTCATATGTTATGCTTCAAATCACTTGCATAAGTGAATCAATCCCTTGCCTTATGATTTAACTAGCTTTTAGCAACTTATAGGAGAAGCAATAAGTAAAATCTATCTTATACCATGGTATTTCAGGTAAATTTGTAAAAATGGCAGAAAGCAACGACAACCATGACTGCAAAATTTGGGAAGAAAGAGAAACATCTAAGGGGATTGTGATGTCCCATTTACCTGCACCTGTTAGTCTGTGCTGTCCATTGATTTACAAGATTGCAGCCAACACTAATAATCTATTGAATTGCTTCATGCCTGAGCACAGAGCACAAAATCATTAGAGGCTGAGATGTGTTTGAGGTAGTCCGCACTACTTAAAACCAGTCTGCACATCTTGAAGGAAAGGTGCAATTGGACTGAATCTCGAGCTGAAGTTATTCCTGAAAAGAATTTTGCTTGGAAAAGCCAAAAGGACAGCATAACCTGATAGAGAGCAAGCTCCAAGATTTTTTTGTTGCAGCTCTGAAGACTGTGGTGGAGGAGGACAACCACAGAGGAGAAAGCCCCTGAATCCACAGCAATACTGGAAATTTTTCTGATGGACACTGTACAGGTAACAACTAGTTGCCCTGGTCCACATAAGCCATCTATGTAACATTGTTATTTAGTTATAACATTAACAAAATAACAAAACAGAATACTTCATAGGAGCATCATAAAGCAAAATACAATACCAAGTGGTGATATTATGTCAGATGTTCAAGACCTTGGCCAAAGAGAGATTTTAAGGAGTATATTAAGGAAGGAAAGGTGACAGAGAGGTGGAAAGATGTGGGGGATTGATTTCCAAGCTCAGGACACGGCAGTGGAAGGTAAGGCAATCAGTTGTGGAGCAAGCAAATTTGGGGATGCTTAAGGATTCAGAATTCAGGAATACAAACATTGCACAGGATTGTGGGCAATGTTCTCTGTTTTTTTCCATCCATGTGCGGAAGGAATTATACTGTGTGCATCAATATTAAAGTAATGTGTGGATGTGCACCACCAGTAGATATAAAAAAAAAGTGAAATGTAACATGTTTTAAAAAGTTACCATTAGGAATGCCGGAAAAAGAGAGAATACCACTCCAGTCATTGACGCGGTAATACACCAACCTGCAAAAGATTAGATTTCCATAGTGGCATTTGAACATACAACCTCTGGGTTCTAGGTTCAGTGCCATAACTGTTACTCTAACAGAAACATTTGTTAGTTTTAATATTGTAACTTGTATTTCAGCTATCAGAAGGTTAACTTGGTGTCATACCTTCAAACAAGACAAGAGACTTTTATTTCAATTTGACAAATCCAAAATATAAAGAGCTACAAAACCTTTGCATTATTATTTCTAGATTTGGCTGGGAATCCAAAAGTCTTTTTCCAAACTCCCTAGCAATGTCCCTGTGTTTTTAAAGTGTCACATATCTTTGGGATTAGTCTTCCTTTAATGATTCTACAAAACCAGTTGCAGCAGAGTAGTATTAAGTGGCTTTAAATCCTCTTACTAACTCTTAACTCTTCCCACTTGCATCCTGCTTGCCACTGCCACTCCATGCCTACAGCTCACCAACTCTCCTGTTTGCCCACCCTCTTGCCAGCCATCCCTCTCCCTGACATTCCCACTCACTGCTTCCCTGTCCCTTACACTTGCTCCAACAAGAGCTTAGGAGGGGGCAGTGTGAGAGAAAAAGCAAGTGAGGGAGCAAGATGGGCTTCAGGTATGAAGGTCAGGTAGAGACCCACCAAACACAAGGTGGCAAGGGAGGGTGTGAGAAAAGGAGGTGGTGAGTAGGATAAGTGCTGTTTTCGTTGTTGCGTTGATGGTGTGAGAAAGACAAGGAGAGACAAACCTCAGACTGTCCAACTGACAGTCAGGAGCGGAAGCTGAAGACTTCAAGTTGATGTCTGCTTGATGTTTTGTATTAGGGAATTGACTGGTGTGCATTAGTCAGACTGAGTGAGAGCTTTGGGCTCCAGGAACTGACATGAATGAAGATCAGCTGTTAACTCGATCTGATTAATTCTCTTAGGCAAAGCTGTTGTTTGTTAACTTCCTGTCACGAGGGAGTCTAACAGTCCTTTGCTCGGAGGTTAGAGTGACAGTAACGGTCGATATGTATGATGCTGTAATTATTAAAAGCATGGCACTTGTTAGATCATTCAGAGGCTGTATGAGACAATAGTTGTGAGGTGGATATTACAAAAATAGAGGGGTGATGCCTTAAAGTATTTGAAACAAGGATGAGAACTTTAAAATCAAGACTTCATTTTGAGGAATGGTTGGGAGGGGAAAGTTAAAGCGGGCAGATGAAGATTTAGATAGACCTGTTGGATGGGAATATGGGTTGATGGAAAGGGCTATCAAGAAGGGAATTTGTACATTTAGGAGAATATGTATATTTGGAGGTTCACCATCAGTGAGAGGCTGAGCCTAGACTCACTGTGTCACCCATGCCACCTACCTGCCTTTAATTTTTTGTTTTCCTTTCCCTCCCACTGTGTCTCAGTGTTGTTCTGGGGTCTGCTGCTAAGTTGGAGGGAACCTGCCCTATAGTGCAGCTCATTGGATCTTGGAATTTTAGTTGGGCAACCCCTGGATTTTCTGTAATGATTACTGTTCAGTGGAAATATGTTCATATTTCTTGTTACAGATTTTGGAAAGTAAGTTTGAATTGAAACCCTGCTTAACGTATAACACTTATGGTTTCTTCAAGCAGACTGTATAAAAATAACAAAGAATCCTTTTTAATTTAAGTTTTACATCATAGTTCCTGTTAAATTACTCATATTATTCAACAAGAAACTGTTTCAGAACATGGTAGGCAAACATCTGTGCGGTGTTTGCACATTCTCCCCGTGTCTGCGTGGGTTTCCTCCGGGTGCTCCAATTTCCTCCCACAGTCCAAAGATGTGCAGGCTATGTGGATTGGCCATGCTAAATTACCCATAGTGTTCAGGGATGTGTAGATTAGGTGGGTTATAGGGGGATGGGTCTGGGTGGGAATCTCTGAGGGCTGGTGTGGACTTGTTGGGCCAAAGGACCTGTTTCCACACTGTAGGGATTTTATGATTCTATGATTCCATGATTCTATGATTTCAATTGTTTAAATGTTTATGTAATAATTTTGCTGAATAAATTATGGAATATTATGCCAAAGGATTAGAGGGGAACGGGCTACTTTTAGGTAAAATATGGTGCAGTCTGACAGGGTTATTTAGTAATGAAAAGCAGCATCTGGGAAGAGTGGTCATAACATATGAGACCTTGACATTAAGTTAAGCATAATAGTCAAGTCTGAAACTAGAGTCTTAAATTTTAGCAAGTCAAATGCTAAGTGGAATGAGTTGGTTGAGATGAATAGGGAAATTAAATTAGAAGATTATAGAAGCCATAGCATAATAGAATCCCTATAGTTTGGAAGCAGGCCATTCAGCCCATTGAGTCCACACTGACCTACCAAAGAGTAGCCCACCCAGACAGACCCCCCCCCCAACCCCCATCCTTGTAACCATGCATTTCTGATGACTAAACCCCGCTAGCCTGCACATCCCTGAACACTACGGAATATTTATCATGGCCAGTTCACCTAACCTGCACATCTTTGGACTTGCATCAGTGGGTAGGCATTTGCAACATTTAAGGAAACAATTCATAATTTTTCAGTTATACATTCCTTTGAGCTTAAAAAAACATTGAAAAAGTAATTAAACTATGCCTAAATGAAGAAATAATTATTTTTAAGAATTCAGTTTAACTAAAAGAAAGAGGCCTATAATGTTGTCAAAAGGGAATTAAGCCTAAGGTTTGGGAGGATGACTTGAATGAGTGAAATGAATGTACTATGACTAATTTTGCAGATGACAAAAAAATAGATGGGAAGGCAAATGGTGAGGATGAGCCGAGTCCACGGAAGGATATGAGCCAGTTAAATGAGTGGGCAAAAAGTTGGCTGATAGATCTGATGTAGGAAAATTGAAATTATGCACTTTGAGTGAAAAGAAGAGTGAATATTATTTAAATGGAGAAAAATAGCAGATAGCTGCAGTTCGGAGGAATTTGAATCACAGAAAGTTGGTTATAGGTGATAGAGAAGCCAAGTAGAATCTCGCCCTCTATTTCAAAGGGAATGGAGCACAAAAGTAGAACAGCCTTGCTAAAGCTATACAATGCACTGGTCATGCCACAGCTGGAATACTCTGAACAGTTTTGGGCCCCTTATTTAAGGAAAGATAAATTGCCATTAAAGGCATTCCAGCAAAAGCTCACTGCATTGATTATAGGAATGGAGGGATTTTTTTATGAGGATTGTTTGAGTTGGGCATATACTCAATGGAGTTTAGAAGAATGAAAAATACTTGAAATATGTAAGACCCTTAGGGATCATGACAGGTTAGATGTGAGAAGTTTGTTTCCCGTTGTGGGAGAGTCTAGCATGAGAATTACAGGTTAGCCATTTGAGATAGTTTGAGGAGGATTTTTTTATCTCGGGATAGTGAAACTATGGAACTGGATTGCGGAGAGCTGTCAACATTGAGTTATTAAGTATAATCAAGGCTGAGAGAGTCTTTTTTTTTTAATCAGTAAGGGAATTAAGGCAGGTAATTGAAGCTGAGGATTGTCAGATCAGCCATGATCTCATTGAATGGCAGAACAGACTTGATGGGCCAAATGGCTTATTTCTGCTCCTATATCTTATGATCATGTTATGGTTATAATGGCACAAATATTAAACAAGTATATGCATCTGTCTTCACCAAAGAGGACACACATTGTATTGGAAATTGTGGGGAATGCAGATTGAAAGAATTAATATTAGTAAAGGAAAACTATTGGAAAAAATAATAGGCCTCAAAGATGACAGATCACCAAAACCTGATGGCCTTCACACAACGGTGTAAAAAATAGCTGGTTGCAGAGATGGTGGCTGCACTGGTTTTGGTCTTCCAGAATTTGCTAAATTCTAGATTGGAAGTTGAAAATGTAACACTGCGAGTTAAGAAAGGATGGAGAAAGCAAATAGAGGATAGTTTGCCTATATGTTGTCTTTGCATAGTGAAAATAGGAAAATGTTGGAATGTATTATTAAGGATGTGGCAACAGAGCATTGGATAAATCACAATATGATGAGACAGAGCCAATTTAGTTTTATGTTTGACAACTTCTGAAGGGTTTCTTAAGAATGCAATTGACTGATTTAAAAATTATTTTATAATCAATCTGTTTGGACATGTTGTGACACAACTCTGGTTCAGGCAGAATTTGAACCTGTACTTTCCAGCCCACTACCACTGCACCACAAGACATTGCATGTTAGCTCCTTAGATAATGGGTAACAGGGGACCTAGTAATTGAATTTTTGAAGAGCATTCTTTAAAGGTGTCCGATAGAGGTTGTTGCACAATATTAGACCCCTTGAGATTCAGAATAAAATATTAGCATGGTTTGAGGATTGGTTAATTGACTGACATCACTGTATGAATAAACAAGCATCTCAAGGATGTAATTGGTGGATTGGTGCAAAGATTAATTCTGGAATCTCAGCTATTTATGACTTACTTAATGAATGAGAGGTGGAGGTTCAGAGTGTGATATATCCAGCCTTGGTGACAACACAAAGCTAGGTAGGACAAGTTAAGTGATTGACCGAGAAAGTGCTGTCTAATGTGAGAGAGTGTGAAAGTATCCACTTGTTAAAAAGCATCAAAAAACAAAACAGTTCATGAACAAAGAGACATTAATATGGTTGGTTTTCAGAAGGACGTTGGGAACGTTGTATATTAATCGCATAAGGTTAACAAGCAAGCGTTCAAAGCAAGCAGGAAGACATTTGGATGCTGTGTACAGTTTTGGTCTCCTTTCTGAAGAAAGGATATACTTGCTTTGAAGAGTAAATTGATTCCTGGAATGGGTGGATTGTCCTGTCGGAAGAGATTGAACAAAATGGACCTAAACTCGCTAAAGTTTAGAAGGAAAAGAGAGATTGTCATTCAGCCATGAACAATCCTTAAAGAGCTTAACTGATTGACTTTTGCTTATCAGTAGTCAGAGTTTCAGGTTAAGGGTTTAATCATTTAGGACTAAAGTGAGGAGAAAATCTTTGGAATTTCCTACCCCAGAGGCATGTGGGTGACCTTTGGTTGAGTGCATTCATTGCTGAGATCAATAGACTTTTGGGCACTAAGGGAATCACATAAACATATGAGTTGTAAGCAAAAGTGGGCCATTTAATCCCTTGATCCTGCTCTGCCTTTCACCTAAGATTATCACTGATTTGATCTCAGCTCTGCCTACCCCAATATCCTCAACACCCTTGTTAGTCAAGAATTTATCTGCCTCTGCCTCAAAGTACATTCAATGACTAAGCTCCACCACACCCTTGGAAGACGATTCCATAGAATCATGACCCTGAGAGAAATAAATTCTCTTTTCCTCCCCTCTCATTTTGTGTTCTCCAGTTCTAATCTCTGCTGGATGGAGGAACATCTATTCAGCATCCATCCTGTCACGTGCCCTTCGTGATCTTATATATTTTCGTATGAAAATGTCACATTATTTTAGTTTTCAGTGGATACAGGCCCACCTTCTTAAACTTCTCATAGGATAACTTTGTTACCTCAGAAATCGGTTTTTCCAAAATAGCTCAAGGCCTATTTGATTCTTATGGCACTTCACTCGTTACATCATACCATTCACAGTGGGAAAATTGCTAGATTCTAGTATAAAAGATGCAATTACGAGATACATCGAAAGTATTAACAGGATTAGACAATGGGTTTATGAATGGAAAATATGCTTTACTAATCTACTGGAGTTTTTAAGGATATAACTTGTGGAATAGATAAGGGAGAACCAATGGATGTAGTATATTTAGATTTCAAAGACCTTTGAGAAGGTCCCACGTAAGAGGTTATTTGGCAAAATTGATGCATGTGGGATCAGTGTAATATACTGTCAAGGATTGGGAATCAGTTGACAGACTAGAAACAGAGTGGAAATCAATAGGACATTTTAAAGGTGACAGGCTGTGACTAATAGTGTACTACAGGGATCAGTGCTTGGGCCCCAGCTGTTCAAAACATATAAATGATTTGGATGAAGGAACCAAATACAATATTTCCGAATTTGCAGATAACACAAAACTAGCTGGCAGTGTGAGTTTTGAGGAGGATACAAGGAGGCTTCAGGGCAAGCTAGACAGGTCGAATTTAGAAGAATGAGAAGGGATCTGATTGAAAAGTATAAAATTCTATGAGTGCTAGACAGACTAAATGCAGGGAGAATGTTTCTCCAGGTTGGGGAGTTTAGAGTATCGGTCACGGTCACGGTCTCAGGATACAGAGTGGATCATTTAGGACTGAGATGAGGAGAAGCCTTTTCACCCAGAGGGTCATCCTTTGGAATTCGTTACCACACAAGGCTATTGAAGTTGGGTCACTGAGTATATTCAAGAAAGAAATTAACATTTTTCTAGTTATTAAAAGCATCAGGGGGAACTTGAAAAAGCATAAATATGATTTTCAGATAGAGGATCAGCCACGTTCATGTAAAATGGCAGAGGAGCCTTGAAAGGCTGAGTTGCCTGTTCCTGCTATTAGTTTCCGCATTTCTACCTTTCTAAACTGAAAATGACCCATATATGCCAACTTTTTGTTTCATGTTACCTAATCAATCCTTTACAAATGCTCATCTGTTACTTTCTAAACCAATAGCTCTTACTTTGTGTAGTAACCTTTGATGTGGAATCTTGTACTTGGACTTCTAGAAGGGATTTGACACCACATTACTGGGTTCCATATTGCTTGTTGCTTCCTTAACAAACTTCAATACGTTAATAAAACATTATTTCTCTTTCACAATACTATGTTGGCTCTGCCAAATTGCATTGAGATTTTACAAGTGTCTGCTATAAGCTTCTTAATAATAGATTCCAGCATTTATTTTGTAACAGATGTTAATATAACTGCCTTGTGGTTTCCTTTCTATTGTCTTCCTTTCTTGAATAGAGAAGTTGCAATCTTTGTTTTCTCTGTAATTTGGTGGGATGTTTCCAGAATTCAGGATATTTTGGAAAATTAAAACCAATGCATTAACTATCTCAGCAGTACTTCTTTTAAAAGCTTAAGCTAAAATCCAGTAGAACTTGGGGACTTGTCACCCTAGGCTTCTAATAATTTTCTGAGTACCCTTTCCTGGTGATTATATTTGGATCAAATTATTCCCCTCTTTTACTTGATTTAAAATTATTCTGTGTAATTAGTTGTATCCTCTACAGCACAGTTAGATGAAAAATATCTATTCAATTCTTCCACCATTTTCTTATTCCTCGTAAGAGGAATTGATAGAATTTAAGCATGTGAAGTTTAATTATGATTTTATTTAATGGCACAGACAAGTCAATGAATAGTATGACCTTCTTCTGCTCTTATTGCCTATATTCTTCAATGCTCTAAAGTTCAAAGGACACAAGTGTTGTCTGATTTTTCAACTAACTTCCACAGAAACCACAGAGAAATGGCTCTAATCACAATTTACATGACATCACTATGGACTTCTGAATTCCTGCTCAACCTGAATGTATTGTGCACTAAGTGACAAATTGAAAACGTACCTTAATGTTAGCAGCTTCCTATAAGTTTCAAGTTAGACAATGAAAAACTCTGACCTTGTCCCATTCGATAAGTGTTAACTCCCCAATTTAGCATGAAGCCTACCTCCGGTTTTGGACAGTCCTGTTGAGCACTTGCAAGTCAGCAGCTGCAACTTTGACAGCCAAACACATTTGTTTGGAAGGGGCTGAGTTGTAGGATCTTTAATGTGACTTTGCCTCACTTGATTTCTCAATGTGTATTTCATATCCAAAAGCTGATCTGAGGTGCCGACCAATTTCTCATTCACATTTTATCGGTTACTAGCATATCTGCTGCGTCTTCACCTTTTCCTATTGAGAATGATGAAAGTTTGCAATAAAATTTTTACAGCTTCCTTGTCAGCATTCAAAATATCACCGCAGAGCTTCCTGCTGGCCTTTACCGACTTACTCTGCAGCCAATTTGTTAATGTAGAGAAAAGGTTAATGAAAACATAGCAATCATGTTGGCATTAAAATTCTTTGTTGGCATTTCCTGCCAAACTCATTGAGCTCCTGACCTTGCAAGCATTATTTTTTAAGCTTATAGTCAAGCATCCCTACCATTCCATCTTCTCAAACTGAGATTGTTATATAGAGGTTACTTGGAAATTATGGACTTTACTGGTACTACTTGCTGATTACTTCTTTTGTTGAGGTTAATTTCAGAAACCAAAAAAAAATCCTGCCTGGAATTGGTTCAAACTCCTAATGGCAGATATAAACAAGATGCTACTGTACCCAGCGATCAGTATTCAGTCTATTAAGTGTGGATATTCTCCAGTTGTAAAATGCCACACCTTGCTTACAGATTGCCATTTCTCTGAGTCTCCCCTCGGATGCAACTATTATCCTTGCTTCTCTCTTCAGCTATGAATTTATATAGCAGCAGTAGCACAACAGCTGGGCACAAAACATACTAACTTGACAGAGACCTTTTGCTGCCCAGGTCACAATACAGAGGCAGGAAAATTCTTGGGTCCACAAAGCCAGCTCAGGAGAAAGCTCACCAAATGGTATAATTTTTGTTGCTGGGCCTAAAATGGTCTTGATGGAAGCTGGGTCTGCCATTCCCAGGAAGGATCACAAACACTTCTTTCCCTGGTGTTATCAGACTTTTGAATGGACCCCTCAAATGTTAATTTTGGTCTCTGTCTGCACCCTCTCTGTCACTCTAACACTGTATTCTGCACTCTGTTCTGCTACCCTGATGCACTTTGTATGGTTGGATCTGTCCGTATAGCACGCAAATCAATACTTTTCACTGTATCTTGGTACACGTGATAACAATAAATCAATCAAGAATTCACATGTAGTCACAAGATAGCATGTGCCAAGACAAGCTAACTGAAAGGCAGCCTCAGACTTCCAATACTTTGTGAACAAAACCCTGAACCCTTCCATGTCAACCACATGCACTCACCGTGCTCTATCTTTGCAAATACACATCACCTTCTGCCCGTACTCACTGCCATGGCTCATCTTACCCATTGTGCCAGACTTTGCTGTCTACATCTAATGGCCCTTCATATCCTCCTTTGATGGCATCTCATGCCTTTCATGCCAGTCTATACCCCTCCACTCATTCCTCAGCCTTCTGTAACATTTATCCAAACTTAGTTATAACTCATGTTTATCAATGCTCCCCTCCCACCACCCTTTGCATATACAATTGCTTGCCAAGTCACTCAGTAACCAAGTTCTGATTGTAGACTGTTGAATTGAAAATGTAAAAATTCACTCATTGCTAAAACCTGTTCATGATATTTAACTTCCTTCAACTACTTAATTCCTTACAAAAACATGCATTTATCTTCATTGTGTCACTTAAAAGGCTTTATACTCACTGGTAGCTTTCACTGAAACTGTGAACTGGCAGAAACCTCACTGTGATAGGTTGTGAAGTCACTTGTGCAGCAGAAATCCTGTGATGATAACTCTTAAGCTGATGTCAACAGACCGTGAAATGGTAAACAGTTTCTTAGCACTCCAGTTTGTTTTCAAAGTGTAAAACCTTCAAGTTGTGTGTTGGACTTGCCACCGGTGAAAATTGGATCAATTCATCATGAATCTTGGATGTGGAAAATACAACCTTCCCCATTCCCCAACCCCTTCTCCGCCTCAAGTAAATGGTGAGTGCCAGGCTCAGGGTGTCACTTCCAGAATCAGGGCTCCAGTGCCATTTTGGCTTAGCCTCAAGCCTTCTCTGTCTTTCAACAAATTCAGGCCTCAATAATTTACATGTTTAAAAGTTGTAAGGCATGCTTATTTCCAAACATTCCAAAATATGGGAAACTTTTAATGTTAACCTCATTATTATTGTTTCCTGGCTTATCTGTTTTTTGCTTTTTAAGAGGTTGTACAAAATTTTGTTAACTGAAACATTAATATCGAGTGAAGTGTCAGTCACTTTCAGGTTAGCTCTCAATGTAATTCTATTACTGGCACAAATTGTGTTTTATGATTTTTTTGATATCATATACAGCAGTTAAATTTCATTTTCAACTTCCTGTCAAGAATAATATAATAATCTAAATATCTAAACAGAACTTAGTGTATTCTGCAATTAATATAATATGAAATACCATTCCAAACATTTATTTAAGGATAATTAATAAGCATTCTGCGGTTTGCTGTCCTGATAAATATATGGCAAGACAACAGAAAAATCTTTAGTGCTTCATCTTAATTTTTGCTGAAGAAAGCACCTTGTATTTACCATACATCTTAAATTTAAGATGACTGATGCATAGATTTGTTTGTTAAGCTGTCTTAAATCATATTACTCAGAAAATGAAAGTTCATGTCATCAATCCTGAAACAGGATACCTACAAGATACTTAGTGCATGGATTAACCCTTCCGTGCCAAATTACTAGATTTGAAGCCAGATGCAAAGATCAATTAGTAATTTCATAATCAAAAGATCACTACAGTGATAAATCCACTTCTGACACCATGTAGTATCTTCTACAGCTATCTATATGCAATGAGATATGGATTGAATTTAATCTAAGATCTGTGGTAGGTATATGCACTCCTAAACTAGTATAGACATTGCTGAGTGATCTTTGGATAAGGCCTCTGTCTGAGGTGATTATAATACAGAATGTCTGTGGCTTGTAGTCATATCTGACACCAAGTATAGCCTCATCTACATGTTGGGTTTCTTAAAGGGGTATACCTCTTAAAGCAATAGCATTACTCTCTGCACCAAATCATTAAGTATGTAATAATTAGTGGATCCAAATAGTTGCACACAGGTTCCATTAGCAAGAAAAAAATAATTAATAGGTGGTATTAATTAACAGTAACATTATTGAGGCTTGAAAATATTTTTAACTGGAGCCCTTTTCGGGGACACTATCTTTTCTCATCTTGGCCATATTGGAGGCAAGAGAAAACAAGACGAGAAAGGTGCTTTTATTTAAAGTTTCCTTTAGTTCGGTAAAAGAACTTTAAACCGCCTTTGCTTTGGTCTACTCTCCATCTGTTGTCCCTTTCCCACAAATGTAGCTGACTTACCAGGAAGTGTTCCTTCAGGTCCCATTTGGGTTTCTTCTGTCACCTGAAATCCTGCTTTTGGTTAATGGATGGGTAGTGCTTTCCATGGAGTTTGTCTGGGTGACTAACTTGTGTTTATAAATCCTGTGCTGTGGCTTCAAATACTTGACGTATTCAACAGGGAAAACAACCCTCACAGTCTTTCTAACAGGAATAGTAAGTATTTTGAAGATGGCAAATATTTGTTTGTAAAGTTTGAAGCCTTATGGTACCTTAAAATGATCTTTTGTTTGATTACTGAACAAAATACAGGAAATTATTTATTTTATGTATATTTTTCTGCAGCATTTCAATTGGGATCAGTTATGTCTTGGCTGGTAGTGAAGCTTTTGCTGAGCTGTTGCAAATCAGGTGAGTGAAGGGAGATTTATACACAAATCAAATGCACATTTAATAATAAAAATAAAACTAATAACTACAGATGCTGGAAATCTAAACAAAAAAACCCAGGAATTGTTAGAAAAACTCAGGTCTGGCAGCATCTGAAGAGAGAAAGCAGAGTTAATGTTTTGAATCTAGTGACCCTTTTTCAGAGAGAGATGATGGTGAGCCAGGGAGAAAATACAGCTGATAATACGGACTGTAAACAGGTAAAAATGGGTTGGCTGTGCTGAAAGCAGCCCATGTCATGACAGGAACTCGGGTGTGGAGGTGGATAAAGGACATAAAGGAAGATGTTCAGTTTCTAAAAATGTTGAATAAAAACTGGAAGTGCGGATGTTGTAAATCAGGAACAAAAACCAAGTTGCTGGAAAAGCTCAGCAGGTCTGGCAGCATCTGTGAAGGAAAAACACAGAGTTAACATTTTGGGTCCGGTGACCCTTCCTCAGAACTGTTGTTGAACTCGATACAGTCCTGAAAGCTGTAGAAAATGAGAAACCTTAGCCAACATTACTGTCTCAGGCCTATTGTAGTTTTCCAGTGAAGCTCTGAACAAGCTGGAAGAACAGCATCTCATTTTCCACTTGGGGACCCTGCAGCTTTCAGGACTCTATACACCTAGCCTGCACATCGCAATTTAGCATGGCCAATGCACCTTTCCTGCAAATCTTTGGACTTTGGGAGAGAACTGGAACAAACCCGTGCAAACACAGGGAGAATGTGAAAATTCCACCCAGGCAGTCACCCAGGGGTGGAATCGAACCCGGGTCCCTGGTGCTGTGAGGGAGTTAACCACTGAGTCACTAAACTGATATCATTCAGGTCTTGCTGCATAAAACTATGAGCTGCTTCAGTATCTGAGGAGTTGTAAATGGTGCTGAACATTGTGCAGTCATCAGCAAACATCCCCACTTCTGACCTCGTAATGGACGGAAGGTCATTGATGAAGCAACTGAAGATGTTTGGGCCTAGGACAGTACCGTGATAGACTCCTACAGAGATATCCTGGAAATTAGATTGTTGATCTCCAGCAACCACAACAAAATCGCAATGTCCCATTATGTCTCCAACCAAATGAGAATACTTTTTCTCCTGGGATTCCCATTGGTTCCAATTTTGCTTGGGCTCCTTGATATCATATGCAGTCAAATACTGCCTTTATGCCAAGGGCAGTTAACCTCACCTCTAGAGTTCAGCTCTTTTAGCAGTTGTTTGGACTATGATTATAATGAGGTCAAGAGATGAGTATCTCTGGTATAACCCAAACTGAGCATCACTCATCAGGTCATTGTTATTCGAGTGCCACTTGATATAATTATTAATGACCCCTTTCATCACTTCGCTGATGACGGAGAATGCTCTGATAAAGCAGTGATTGACCAGGTTAGATTTCTCCTGTGTTTTGTGCAGAAGACATACCTGGGCAAGTTTCCAAATTGAACAACAGGAGAAGCCAAGACGGATCAATCACTTGGCACTTCTGGGTCGTGATAGTTGCAAATGCATCAGCTTTGTCCTTTACGTCAATGTGCTGGGCTCCACCATTGTTGCAAACAGGGATAATCTGGAGTCTCCTCCTCCTGCTCATTGTTTAATTGCCCAACACCATTCATAAGTGAACTGGACAGGACAGCAGGCCTTAGATTTGACCTATTGCTTGTGGGCTTAGTTAACTTTGTCTGTTTCATGCGACATCTGTTGTTTGGCATGCAATAAGTCCTGTGTTGTTGACACCTCATTTCAATGTAGGCTGATGCTGCTCCTGGCATTCCATCCTGCACTCATCATTAAACCAGGGCTGATCTCTCACCTCATGCCTGATGCTCATGGAAGCATGGGAGATGATGGACCATCAGGTTGCGGATTGGTGGTGAATACAATTCTCATCTGCTGAAGGCTCACAGAGTCTTGTGGAATTTAGATGAATGAGAGGTGACTGTATTGAAATATAAAAGATTTTGAGGGGACTTGACAGGATGGTTGCTGAAAGAACTTTATCCCTTGTGGGAGAGACTATAGTTTGGAGGTACAGTTTAAAAATATGAGATCTCACATTGAAGATGGAGATGAGGAGAAAGTTTTAACTTTTGGAAAGTCATGAGTCTCTGGAGTTCTCTTCCCCAGAGAGCAGTGAAACTGAGTCATCGAATATTTTAAAAACAAAAATAGATTCTTGACTGACAAAAAAGTCAAATGGTTTGGGGGTATGAGATCATTCAATCACGATCTCATCAAATGGCAGAACAAGCTCAAGGGATGCAAAAACAGAAGTTGCTGGAAAAGCTCAAAAGGCCTGGCAGCATCTGTGAAGAAAAAAATCAGTTAATGTTTTGGGACCCTTCCTCAGAACTCAATTCTGGTTTTGTTCCTGATTTACAGCATCTGCAGTTCTTCCAGTTTTTATTAAGCTCAAGGGATGGCTTACTCTTACTCCTAATTAGAATGTTTGCCGACAGTGTCTGGAATTGGCAAGTGTACCTCTGTCACTCAATGTTACATTGAGGAAAAACTCAAAGTTTGTTTATTACATTTTTGTATATTTTAAGAAAAGTTCTGAAGTGGAGTTTGAATTAAAATGAGATTGGGGTATGAGTGGGGGAGGGAAATAATCAAAAGCTGGTGAGATTTGTCACCTTGATAACTTCATTGGGTTCTTAGACATATTTAATTCTTGCTTTCAATTCTCGTACTCGACAAAGTGCTAAAGGTACTTAATGAGGTAAATTATCCTGAATCCTATTACTAATTATGCTATCACCTGTGAATATGTGCTATTAGCCGTATAATTAAGCAAGCTTAATCAAATAAAAATAAGTTGTCTTGCTTCATGCCTAAAGGTAACATTAAATTTAATATACATACGCTGCAGTTCAAAAACAGTAGGAACCAATCTGCCACCGTGAGAACATTTTAAACTGTCATACTGCCAGTTTTGTAACTAAGAAATGTGGTCACCAATTGACATTTGAATGGGAGATAACAAGCGTGGGGCTGGATGAACACAGCAGGTCAAGCAGCATCATAGGAGCAGGAAAACTTGACGTTTCGGGCCTAAACCCTTCATCAGAAATGGGTGAGGGGAAGAGGGTTCTTAAATAAATAGGGAGAGATGGGGAGGCGGGGAGAGGATAGGTGGAGAGGAGGCAGACAAGTCGAAGAGGCGGGGATGGAGCCAGTAAAGGTGAGTGTAGGTGGGGCGGTAGGAAGGAGATAGGTCAGTCCAGGGAGGACGGACAGGTCAAGGGGGCGGGATGATGTTAGTAAAAAGGAGATGGGGGTGGGGCTTGAGGTGGGAGGAGGGGATAGGTGAGAGGAAAAACAGGTTAGGGAGGTGGAGATGAGCTGGGCTGGTTTTGGGATGCGGTTAGGGGAGGGGAGATTTTGAAGCTTGTGAAATCCACATTGATACCATTGGGCTGCCGGGTTCCCAGGCTGAATATGATTTGCTGTTCCTGCAGCCTTCGGGTGGCATCACTGTGGCATTGGCGGAGGCCCAGGATGGACATGTCATCTGAGGAATGGGAGGGGGAAGTTGAAATGGTTCGCGACTGGGAGGTGCAGTTGTTTGTTGCGAACTGAGCGCAGGTGTTCTGCAAAGCGGTCCCCAAGCCTCCACTTGGTTTCCCCGATGTAGAGGAAGCCACAACGGGTACAGCGGATGCAGTATACCACATTGGCAGATGTGCAGGTGAACATCTGCCTGATGTGGAAAGTCGTCTTGGGGCCTGGGATTGGGGTGAGGGAGGAGGTGTGGGGGCAGGTGTAGCACTTCCTGCAGTTGCAGGGAAAAGTGCCGGGTGTGGTGGGGCTGGAGGGGAGTGTGGAGCGGACAAAGGAGTCGCGGAGGGAGCGGTCCCTCCGGAAGGCAGATAAGGGTGGGGAGGGAAAAATGTCTTTGGTGGTGGGGTCGAGTTGCAGATGGCGGAAGTGTCGGAGGATGATGCGTTGGATCCGGAGGTTGGTGGGGTGGTACGTGAGGACGAGGGGGATTCTTTTTTGGTTATTATTGCGGGGACGGGGCGTGAGGGATGTGTTACGGGAAATGCGGGAGACACGGTCGAGGGTGTTTTCTACCACTGTTGGGGGGAAGTTCCGTTCCTTGAAGAATGAGGACATCTGAGATGTACGGGAGTGGAATGTCTCATCCTGGGAGCAGATGCGGCGGAGGCGAAGGAATTGGGAATAGGGGATGGCATTTTTGCAGGAGGGTGGGTGGCAGGAGGTGTATTCCAGGTAGCTGTGGGAGTCAGTGGGCTTGAAATGGACATCGGTTTCCAGGTGGTTACCTGAGATGGAGACAGAGAGGTCCAGGAAGGAGAGAGAAGTGTTGGAGATGGTCCATGACATTTGAATGGGAATGCGGCACTTCTGTCATCTCATTTATGCTCAAGTTTCCCTAATAATAGTTAGAATGCTTAAATTTGCAAATCAGAGTCTGATGTCTGTGGTGGGACTCGGTTTGTAATTTTTAGATTCAAAATTACCGGCTGTTGATTGACCTGAATGGATGATATCTGAAGGAACCATGAGTAGTCACATGACAAGGGAAGTTTAACTTTCTTTTGTAGACCAGGAAGAACGGAACTACTCTTCCTGATTTCATGTAAACATGTGCAAGGACATTCTTTGGGATTGTCTAGTGTCCATTCTAGACTTGACCTGTTGATTGGTTCAGTGTTGTAGGTCTCCAGCAACTGGCCAATTGCATTAAGGAGCCCAGTCTGCCATCTCAGTTCACGGAAATGAAGTGGAAGTGGTTTGGGGAACCTCCAATGCTGGCAAAGCCATTCTATCAATTTCATGTTGACTTTAGATGGAAGTCAAAAAGTGGCCCCACTAATTCTTCCATTATAGAGAGTACACAAATATGGAATATAGAGCCTCTAGTCTTTTATTAGGAATTTAAACCCTTTTGTGAAATTTTAAGAAACACAGTACATTATTCTCTGTGGATAAAGTTGGATTTATTTTAAAAATATTGCTACGTGGTCAGTTAAAACTGAGCAGAAATTCAACGTGCTATTGATGTTCTTATAAGCACCAAAATTTCAGCCAGTTAATTTATGTGAATATTAAACATAACCAGGAGTTAGCCTGTTCAAACATATTGGAATAGGGTTTTGTTTTTACAGCCTGAAAGTTAAACATCACTTTAATGAAGCAGACAGAGAAAAGGGAGGGTTGCATACTCCTTACAGAACTTGCTGAATTTTCCTTTAATTTCAATGCAAAAAAATCATTCTCTGATATGATCCTCCCTATCAGATTTTTCCTTCAGCATTCCACCCACATAATGCAGATAAACAATAATCTATCCCATTCCATACAACTGTGCCGTGGGATGTGTTCTCTAGGAATAGATCTTTAAGGGCACATGGACAAGCTGAATTTTTGATCAGACTTATGATGTAGGTGCTGAATTGGAATTACTTACACATCTATAGGACTTTGACACAACTCAAAGTGACAAGGTTCATGGAGTGCCCTTACTTCCTCTAGTTGATGGGCTTTATGGTTTCTGAGAATAGAGGACAGAAAAAGGCATAGCTTTGCACTAATGTTACAGCCCAACTAACAATGACTTGTGATTGAACAAAAAAGCTGTCGATTGTTACTTGAGTTGTGCCCCTTTCTAAATATGTAAACACTTTTTTATTATTTGTGATCTGTTCAAAAGGTTTTAAATAAGGAGGTGGCTTGGGAGGTTTCCAAATATGTTAAGACCTCGGTATTTACTGAGCATTCTAAATACTTGTCGTCCTTGCCCTGTGATTTCACCCGATTCAATTTGTATGTGCATTTCAGAAATTTCTGGTTTTTATATTTCATATATCTGATTTAGATATTTTATCTGGCTTTTGTACCTGGATTTCTGTCCTGCATCACCGTTGGTGAAACAGCGCTGTCATGGTACTTCACCCATATACTATCATCATTTTAACCATACTGTAGGAATCACTGCAGATGAAATGTAAAAATACATTTTCTCCGTAGACTCAAAAGATTCCTTTCTGCTTCTTTCAATAGCATGGAGGTATATTTCTGCAAGGTGCTGTTATAAATTCATGGATAGGCCAGTGATCAACATGTAACAATATAGTCTGTGTAAGCCTGGCTTCATTTTGATTCTGTAGTGACTGGCTATGCAGCTCAGTGCTTATTTAAATGCCTTTTTAACCATTGATCTTAATGTATATTCTGTTTGACATCAGTTTACATTCATTTTTAAACTTTTGCATGTTAAGTTCATGCACACTTCAGTTTTTTCCAAAAAAAAGTCATGTGACAGTTTGAACAGAAAATTTAATTTTTCTTTTACATTTTAGTGTTTATGGTGATGCTGGTAACCAGAAGTTCTTATTGTAACCTTTCCAGATATCATTGGACACGTATGGAATAATAAACAATAACCAGTATGGAATCATTGAAAGGATATTATATATGACTAAATTGATTGAGTTTTTTAAAAAAAAGATATTTCATGGGCAGCATTTATTGCACATTCGTAATACCCATTGAGAAAAAGTAGCTCACTTAAGCTGTATCACTTAAGACTCAGCCATGTCTATCTGGGCCTGGAGTCACAGACAGGCCGGACCAGAATAATAGAATATCCTTTATTGTCATGTGTATTCAATATAAAATAGAGTGAAAGCGTATACTGCCGCCATACATAGGTGTTACTCACATTAACTTGGAATAAAATAAAATATGATAACTTAAAGAGAGCCCAATATTTCCTTCCCCACTGCTACAGCATACCGTCTCCAGAGTCCTGCTTCACAGCCCATGCCATGCCACTGAGAATGCCCCACTCTGGGCTTCCCAGCCCATGCCATGCTGGCACCACAGGCACACTGCATGTGAAAGCGAGAGTCCTGCTCCAGGCTTCACAGGCTGACCGACCGACCGACTCTGTAGCCACGCTACCACTGCCGCTGCTCCAGGGCCCATTGAAGATATCTCCTGCCGAAGAGCTGTCTTTATCCGGTAATTTTGAGAAAAAGAATGTAAAAGTAAAAAACGCCAACGAAGAGGACAAGCCCAGGCACAGGAGCCCACATGCTGCCTGCTCCGCTGCTGCCACCATCTTAGGGTGCAATTGGGGAAAGCAGATTTCTTTTCCAAAGGGCAGGACTGAAGCAGATGGTTTTTTATGACAAATGATGATAGTTTTATGGTCAAGCATGGGGCTGGATGAACACAGCAGGTCAAGCAGCATCATAGGAGCAGGAAAACTTGACGTTTCGGGCCTAAACCCTTCATCAGAAATCTTCCCATTTGCCAGCATTTGGCCCGTATCTTTCTAAACCTTTCCTGTT
>JAHRHZ010000268.1:28321367-28351651 GCA_024137785.1 Ginglymostoma cirratum
CTGTAATAAACACTGCTCCAGGCCACTTTTAGAGCCTAATCAGATTCACTAAAACATATAATTGAAAAATAACTCCCTCTACTCACTATCCTAGATTTACAAAAAAAAAGTAGTTATGCTTTAAAAATCTGCTCAGCTGCTCCCCTGCTGTCAGCTCTCCCACACAAGTTTCTCCAAGGTCAGCTGTGAATCTTGCTGTTTGTTATTTTTTTTTCTTAGATGGACTTTGATGCCCAGAGATACTTGAAATCAAACAGCAAGACTGTCAGCTGTGCAGATTCACTGCTGGATCAGACAGCATTGCAAGTTTATTTCTCCAGTTTTCATCTTCAACCGTGGCAACCAAGACATTCGATCCCTCTATTTACTAAGCACGTGGAATCCCTACACATGTCCATATCCCACAAGAACGTCCCACAGGTCCTCAGTTTTTTCCTCTCCAACAGACCCATCCAGTAGCGCCCCCCCCAACCAATTCCCTCCACTGCCTCGCCGAACTAGTCCTCACCCTCAGTAACTTTTCCTTCAATTCTTCCCACTTTCTCCAAATCCAGGGGGTTGCCATGGGCACTCGCATGGGCCGCAGCCATGCCTGCCTGTTTGATGGCTATGTCGAACAGTCCGTCTTCAGTACGTACACCGTTACTGTTCTTCAGCTCTTCCTCTGTTACATCAAAGACTGCATCGGTGCTGCATCCTGTACCCACGCTGAACTGGAGCAGTTCATAGACTTCGCTAACTTCCACCCTGCCCTTAAATTCACTTGGTCTATCTCAGTCCCTCCCTCCGTTTTCTTGACCTCTCTGTTTCCATTTCTGGCCACAGTTTGCAGACTGACATTTATTATACACCCACAGACTCCCATAGCTACCTAGACTACACCACCACCCACCCTGTATCCTGCAAAAACTCCATCCCATTTTCCCAATTCTTCCATCTTTGTCACATCTGCTCTGACAAGGAGACTTTCCACTTCCAAGCATCCCGGATGTCTGCTTTTTCTCAAACAACTCTATTTTTCTCCGCCTCTGCCATCCAGACAGCCCTCCACTGCACCTCCTCCATTCCCCACACCACGGCTCTTAACCACCTCCCCCACCAACCCCCCCCCCAACATAATAAAGATAGGGTACCCCATCTCCTCACTTTCCACCCCACCAGTCTCCACATCCAACGTATCATCTTCAAACACTTCCGCCAACTCCAATTAGACCCCACCACCGGAATACCTTCCATGCCCCACCCCACTCTGCCTTCCGCAAGGACCATTCCCTTTGCCACTCTTTAGTTCACGCCACACACCCCACCAGCTATTCCAGCCCGCCCTGTACCTTCCCCTGTAACTGTAAAAGATGTAACACCTGCCCACACACCACCTCCCTCACCACCATCCAGGGCCTAAACAGCCCTTCAAGGTGAGGCAGAGCTTCACCTGCATCTCCTCCAACCTCGTCTATTGCAACTGGTGCTCCCAATGTCGTCTTCTCTACATCGGTGAGACCAAACATAGACAAGGTGACCACTTCACCGAGCATCTCTGCCTGGCCTGTAACGGCCAACCTAACCTCCCGGTGACCGCCCATCTCAACTCCCGGCCCGACTCCCCCTCTGACATATCAGTCCTCAGCCTCCTCTAGTATCTCAGCGACTCGCAACGCAAATTTGAAGAGCAACACCTTTATCTTCTGCCTTGGCACCCTCCAGCCTGGAGGATTCGACATTGAGTTCTCCAATTTCAAGTAACCTTCCCAGCCATCCCCTGGCTCCCCTTCCATTCCACCTTCTAACCCTCCCTTCCAGCCACCAAGCGGATTCATCCCTCCCATTGACCAACCAGATCATACCTACCACTGGTGTCCACCTGTCACCACCATTCCACCTCCACCCCTTTCCTCGCCCCCACCACCTTTATCTGCAGCTCACCCTACCCTCACATCCAGTCCTGAAGAAGGATAATAAATGAAACATTGACTTCTCCTTTCATCCAGATGCTGCTTGACCTGCTGTGTTCTTCCAGCTTCCTGTTTGTCTATCCCCAATAGTTTAGACAAATCCTACATCTGTTCTAGTAACTGATATTGTCCTTTCAAACTATGGTGGCTCCCTGCAATGCAGTCCTGTCATTCCCATGACCCCTCCCCCATCCACCCTCAATCTAGAGTTCTGCAAGAGCTTCTTTCCAAGTGCCTTTGCAATTTTATTTTGTGATAATTATTTCAACTTCTGTTCCTTTCATAGTCAATGAGGTCCAGGTTTTTTAACCCAATATTGTGTTAAAAAGTTCTTCTTCAGATTCCCTCTACATTTCTTACCCAAACCTGTGTCTCCTGGTCCTTTATTTTGTATTTTAACATACATGAAACAAATAATGAAAAATAACATGTAAATCTTTCAAAGCACGTATGATATATTAAAGTTTTTGAAAATTCAGCACTTTATTTCCAAAGGGATATTTGTAAAGTAGGGAAACTATCATAAAGCGATAGGAACTAACAAGAAGCAAAGAGTGGCGATAAATGAGTGTTTTTCTGGTTGGCAAACAGTGACTATTGGTGTGCCTTATAGATCAGTGCTGTGAACACAATTGTTTATAATTTACATTGATGATTTGGAGTTGGAGACCAGGTGTACTATGTCAAAGTTTTTGGACGACACTGAGATGAATGGTAGAGCAAAGTGTGCAGAGGTCTGTGAAAGTTTGCAAAGGGATATGGATAGTTTAAGGTGAGGGGACAAAGGTCTGGCCGATGGACTACATTGTTGAAAAATATGAAGTCATCCATTTTGGTAGGAATAACAATAAAAAGGATTATTATTTGAATGGTAAAAAAAATTGCAGCATGCTGCTATGCAGAGGGACCTGGGTGTCCTTGTGCATGAATCACAAAAGGTCGGTTTGCAGGTACAACAGGTAATTAAGAAGGCAAATGGAATTTCGTCCTTCATTGCTAGAGGGATTGAGTTTCGAAGCAGGGAGGTTATGTTACAGCTGTATTGGGTGCTGGTGAGGCCAAACCTGGAGTACTGCTTACTTGAGAAAGGATGTACTGGCACTGAAGGGGGTGCACAGGAGATTCACTTGGTTGATGACAAAGTTGAGAGGGTTGGCTTATGGGGAGAGGCTGAGTAGACTGGGATTGTATTCATTAGAATTTAGAAAAATGAGGGGGGATCTTACAGAAACATATAAAATTACGAAGGGAATAGATAAGATAGAAGCGGGGAGGTTGTTTCCACTGGCAGGTGAAACTAGAACAAGGGGCCCTAGCCTCAAAATTAGGTGGTCAGATTTATGACTGAATTGAGGAGGAACTTCTTCATCCAAAGGGTTGTGAATCTGTGGAATTCCCTGCCCAGTGAAGTAGTTGAGATTTTCTCATGGAATGTTTTTAAAGCTAAGGTGAAAAATTTTTTGAATAATAAAGGAATTAAGTGTTATGGAGAGAGGGTGGGTAAGTGGAACTGGGGCCATGAAAAGATCAGCCACCAGGTGCGGGCTCGAAGGGCCAATGGCCTACTCCTGCTCCTAGTTCCTATGTTCTTAAGTAGATATTGGGCGCTCTTAGGCTGTACTCGGAATCTTGTATGCAGTTACAGTTGCAGTACTACAAAATAGATTTAGAAAAACTGGAATGGACACAGAAAAAAATTACAAGGATGATACCAGAAATGTGTGGTATACATAACAGAAAAGGGCAGGCAGACTAGGTTTCCTTTCTCCTGAAGAGAGAATGTTGAGGTGTAACCAAGTGAAGGTGTTCAAAGTTGTGAAAGGTTTTGATAGTGTGGATAACAGAGAGAATGTTTCCTTTTCTGTGGACGAGCATAACTAGACCCCATCAAAATAAAGTAGTGGCTAAGAAACTCTGGAGAATTCAGAAACTGCTTTATTCAGAGAGTGATGGGAATGTGACCTTGCTACCAAAGGAAATGATTGAAACAAATACTGGAGATGCCTTTTAAAGGAACCTGAATGAGCAAATGAGAGAGTAGGGAATAGAGAGTCATGGTGATACCATCAGATAAGAGAAGATAAACAGTCATGGGATCATTTAAGGCACAGAAAGAGGCCATTGCAATCCATGCTGGCTCCCTGCAGACTAGTCCTGTGATTCCCATGCCGCTCCCCCATCTACCCTCAATCCACCAAAGTATAACTAGCTCTGTTATAGATTGATTGGGCCGAATGGCCTGTTGCACTATGATTTATCCTAAATAAATATTTGGACATAAATGGGCATAATCAATACAAACAATCTGACCCCAAGGAAATAATGCATCTAACTGGTAATATTCTATCTTGAACCTTAAATTGGTTGCAATATATAAATTTTAATCCTCATTTATGTGCATCAGGCAAAGGATATTTTTAATGCAATTCATGCTTACACAATATGAAAATAATAAAAGTATCTCATTGCATGTCTCAAAAGGATTAAAAAAAACAATTAAAAATCCAGAAAAATGACTTTGTGGCCAAATCCTAGCAGAACAGGCAACAAAGTTTAGAAAGTTCTGAACAGAGTAGCAGCAGTTGAAGCGTACGCATATTTGAAAAATGAGGGCAAAGACAGCTTTTTGGTTTGAGGTTAATTTTTATGAAGGGCTTGATGGATGGAAGTAAATGATTAATGAGACTTGGGCATATTGTAGTTAACCAGATAATTTACTTATGTCATTTGACTTGTTTGCAGCTGGGTTACCATAATGGGTAACAAAAATATCATTTGGTGAAAGCTGCCATGTTTTCCTTAAGCATAACCCACAACTGGTTTTGTGGTTCCAGTTCTAGTTGATTTCTAGCAAATCCCCCCATACTGGCTTTAAAAGTAATTAAAATAAGTAAAATCTAATTAAAACTGTGTCTCTAATAAAGGCAACAAATTACCCACACCGGGTTTAAATATAATTAAAATAAATAAAATCTAATTAAAATATATCCCTAATTAAGGCAACACTTGCATTTATATAACAGATTTAATGTAGTAAAATACTCCTAGGGTTTTAATGACAGTAAATAATTCAATAACTATCGGACAAAATTAACGCCAAGTTACACAAGAAGCTATTGGGACAAGTGACCAGTAATCGTACATGGAGGATGTAGATAAACACAGACCCAGTTTGTTGGGAACCATTGCTGTGTAGACTTTTGGACCATGTGACACAAGATTGCAAAGGTCCGTATTTTAGCCCCCTCAAGCTTGTTCCACCATTGAACAAGATTGTAATTGAGCTGCAGCTTGACTGCACGTGACTGATCAATTTGAAGAGATACAGAACAACAGCAATCTCAGATTTAAAATTACTGTTTATCTAGCAATTGTTATTTGCAGAAAAGTTCTAATCACTGGTGCTAGGTCCACTGCTTTTCGTAATTTATGTAAATAATTTGGATGTGAATATGAAAAATATGGTTAGTA
Source organism: Ginglymostoma cirratum (assembly GCA_024137785.1). NCBI lineage: Eukaryota > Metazoa > Chordata > Chondrichthyes > Orectolobiformes > Ginglymostomatidae > Ginglymostoma > Ginglymostoma cirratum. Next base: position 28,326,791 of record JAHRHZ010000268.1, read on the forward strand.
AATTTGCACATGGCTATGTTCCCTTAATATCTTAAATTTCGATCAAACAGCTCCTTAATCTTGTTTATTCAAAGGAATACAACCTGAGTCTGTGAATCTTTCTCTGTAATTTTAATTCTTGGATTTCAGATCCAAAACAGTTCACAATATTCCAATTGGGCTGTAAGTAGGACTTTGTGATTTTAAGGTATGACTTGTGATCCAGACCTCTAGACAAAAAGGTGTCTCTCCATTATCTGTTTTGATTATTTTCCATATCTGTACCTGATACTACAATTATCTGTGTATCAAGAACTGAAGTCTCTTTGGATTGCCATTGTTTCTAGCTTTTCATTCTTTAAAAGTTACTATTAGGTCTTTTCTACTTCTAAAGTGGATGACCTTTCATTTGCCTATGTTGAAATTCACCTACCATAGTATACTCATTAACCTGACCTTTTTAATGTTGTGCTGCCCTTTATATTGTTTACAATACTGCCCATATTTGGCCCTCAGAATATTTAGATATTTGGGTTTCTATTCTATCATCCCAGTTGTTATTGAATACAATGAGACAGTAAGGTCCTAACGTAGACCGTTGCAGGACATTATAAGAACCAGGAACAGGAGTAGGCCTCCTGGCCCTTCAAGCCCGCTCCACCATTCAATAAGATCATGGCTGATCTTTACATGGCCTTAGTTCCACTTACCCACCCTCTCACCATAACCCCTAATTCCTATTCTATTCAAAAAATTATCTATCCTAACTTTAAAAACATTCAATAAGGAAATCTCAACTACTTCACTGGGGAGGGAATTTAACAGATTTACAACCCTATGGGTGAAGAAGTTCCTCCTCAATTCAGTCCTAAATCTGGTCCCCCTAATTTTGAGTCTATGCCCTCTTGTTCTAATTTCATCTGCTGGTGTAAACAACCTTCCCGCTTCTATCTTATCTATTCCCTTCATAATTTTAAATGTTTCCGTAAGATCCCTCCTCATTTTTCTAAATTCCAATGAGTATAATCCCTGTCTACTTACTCTCTCCTCATAAACCAACAGTCTCATCTCTGTAATCAACCTAGTGAATCTCCTGTGCATCCCCTCCAGTGCCAGTACATCCTTCCTCAAGTAAGGAGACCAAAACTGCATGCTGTACTCCAGGTGTGGCCTCACCAGCACCCTATACAGCTACAACATAACCTCCCTGCTTTGAAACTTAATCCCTCTAGCAATGAAGGACAAAATTCCATTTGTCTTCTTAATTACCTGTTGTACCTGCAAACCAACCTTCTGCAATTCATGCACAAGGATACCTAGATCCCTCTGTAAAGCAGCATGCTGCATTTTTTTAGTGTTCAAATAACCATCCTTTTTACTGTTATTCCTACCAAAATGGATGACTTCACATTTATCAACACTGTATTCCATCTGCCAGACCTATGTCCACTCAGTTTAAACTATCTATATCTCTCTGCAAATCTTCAGAGTCTTCTGCACACTTGGCTCTACCACTCCTCTTAATGCCATTCGCAAACTTTGATACACTACACGTGGTCTCCAACTCCAAATCATCTATGTAAATTGTTCTCATCGCTGATCCTAGAGGCACACCACTACTCACTGATCACCAACCAGAAAAGTACTGATTTATCCCCACTCTTTGCTTCCTGTTAGCTAACCAATCCTCTATCCATGCTGATACATTGCCCGTAATACATAGAACATAGAACAGTACAGCACAGTACAAGCTCTTCGGCCCACGATATTTTGCTGACCTATTATCCTACTAAGATCAATCTACCCTGCATACCCTACATTTTACTATCCTCCATGTGCCTATCCAAGAGTCGCTTAAAAGTCTCTAAAGTATCTGACTCCACGACCACTGCCGGCAGCGCATTCCACACACCCACCACTCTCTGTGTAAAGAACCTACCTCTGGCATCTCCCCATACCCTCCTCCAATCACCTTAAAATTATGCCACCTTGTAACAGGCATTTCCGCCCTGGGAAAAAGTCTCTGACTATCCACTCAATCTATGCCTCTCATCATCTTCTAATCCTCTACCAAGTCACCTCTCGTCCTTCTTCGCTCCAATGAAAAATGCCCCAGCTCCCTCAACCTTTCCTCATAAGCCCTCCAGTCCAGGCGGCATCTTGGTAAATCTCTTCTGCACCCTCTCTAAAGCTTCCACATCTTTCCTATAATGAGGTGACCAGAACTGAACGCAATATTCCAAGTGTGGTCTAACCAGGGTTTTATAAAGCTGCAGCATAACCTCACAGCTCTTAAACTCAATTCTCCTGCCAATGAAAGCCAACACACCATATGCCTTCTTTACAACTCTATCAACTTGGGTCCTGACTTTGAGGGATCTATGGACGTGGACCCAAGATCCCCCTGTTCCTCCACACTGCCGAGAATCCTGCCGTTAACCCTGTATTCTGCATTCAAATTCGACCTTCCAAAATGAATCACTTCACACTTTTCTGGGTTGAATTCCATCTGCCACTTCTTTGCCCAGCTCTGCATCCTGTCAATGTCCCATTGCAACCTACAAAAGCCCTCCACGCTGTCCACAACTCTACCAACCTCAGTGTCATCGGCAAATTTACTAACACACCCTTCCACTTCCTCATCCAAGTCATTTGTAAAGATCACAAAGATCAGAGGTCCCAGAGCAGATCCCTGCGGAACACCACTGGTCACCGAGCTCCAGGCTGAATACTTTCCATCTACTACCACCGTCTGTCTTCTATTGGACAGCCAGTTTTGTATCTGGACAGCCTGTTTTGTATCGAGACAGCCATATTTCCCTGAACCCCATGCCTCCTTACTTTCTGAACGAGCCTACCATGTGGACCCTTATCAAACACCTTGCTAAAACCCATATACACCACATCCAGTGCTCTACCTTCATCAATGTGTTTTGTCACATCCTCAAAGAATTCAATAAGGCTTGTGAGGCATGACCTGCTCCTCACAAAGCCATGCTGACTATTTCTAATCAAACCGTGCTTTTCCAAATAATCATAAATACTATCTCTCAGAATCCTTTCCAATAATTTGAACACCACAGAAGTAAGACTGACCGGTCTGTAATTTCCAGGATTATCCCTATTCCCTTTCTTGAACAAGGGAATAACATTTGCCACCCTCCAGTCTTCTAGTACTACTTCAGTGGAGAATGAGGATGCAAAGATCATCGTCAAAGGGGCAGCAATCTCTTTGTAGCAACCTTGGGTATATCCCGTCTGGCCCAGGGGACTTATCTATCCTCAGGTTTTTCAAAATTTCTGGCACGTCCTCCTTCCTAACATCAATCTGTTCGAGCCTATCTGCCTGTTTCATGCTGTCGTCACAAACATCAAGGTCCCTCTCACTGGTGAATACTGAAGCAGAGTATTCATTAAAGACTTCCCCTACCTCCTCTGACTCTGCACATAAGTTCCCTCCACTATCCCTGATTGGCCCTACCCTCACTCTGGACATCCTCTTGTTCCTCACATAAGTATAGAAAGCCTTGGGGTTTTCCTTGATCCTACCCGCCACGGTTTTCTCATAAACTCTTCTAGCTCTCCTAAGTCCATTCTTCAGTTCCTTCCTGACTTCTGTAGACCTGTAGAGCCCTTTCCGATCCTTGCTTCCTCAACCTTAAGTAAGCTTCCTTCTTCCTCTTGACTAGGTGTTCCACGTGTCTTGTCATCCAAGGTTTCTTCACCTTACCATCCTTTCCTTGCCTCAATGGGACAAACCTATCCAGTACTTGTAGCAACTGCTCCCTAAACAACCTCCACATTTCTATTGTGCATTCCCATGAGAACACCTGATCCCAATTGGTGCTCCGAAGTTCTTGCCTAATAGCATTGTAATTTCCCCCTCCCCCAATTAAATACTTTCCCATACTGTCTACGCCTATCCCTCTCCATGACTATAGTAAAGGTCAGGGAGTTGTGATCACTGTCACTGAAATGCTCTCCCATCGAGAGATCTGACACCTGGCCCGGTTCATTGCCAAACACCAAATCTAATATGGCCTCCCCTCTAGTCGGCCTATCTACATATTGAGTCAGAAATCCTTCCTGGACACACCTGACAAAATCTGCTCCATCCAAACTATTTGCACTTAGGATGTCCCACTCTATATTAGGGAAGTTGAAGTCACCAATGACAGCAACCCTATTACTTCTGCACTTTTCCAAAATCTGTCTCCCAGTCTGGTCCACAGTGTTTCACACTGAGGATGCCACACACCTTTATCTTATGCAGCAGCCTTTTGTGCAGCACCTTGTTGAATGCTTTTGGAAATCCAAATACACCACATCTACTGTGTCCTTCTTGCCCCCATATTTATAATGGCCTCGTAGAATTCCAGTAAGTTAGTTAAGCATGACCTAACTTTCATGAATCCATTCTGCATCTGCCCAGTGGGACAATTTCTATCTAGATGTCTTGCTATTTCTTCCTTGAGGATAGATTCAAGCATTTTCCCCACTACAGAAATTAAGCTAACCGGCCTGTAATTCCCATCTTTTGTCTACGTCCTTTCTTAAACTGTGGTGCTACATTTACTGTTTTCCAATCTGCTGGAACTGCCCCAGAGTCCAGATCTAGGGTAGCTTGCTCCCTTCTCAGTTCCATTGCATAATGTTCAAGAAAACTGTCACAGATACATTCAATGAACTCCTCCTCAAGGCTGCCTTGAATGTCCTGGTTCGACCAATCGACATGTAGATTAAAATCCCCTGCGATAATCACCATACCATTTTTACAGGCATTAGGTATTTCTTTATTTATTGCCTGCCCCAATGTGGTGTTATTATTTGGTGGCCTATAGACTTTGCTTATCAGTGACTTTTTCTTCTTAGAACTTCCACCCAAATGGATTCAATCTTCTTCTCAATAGAACCTATATCTTCTCTCACTACCGCCCTAACGTCATCCTTAAATATCAGTGCTATACCACCTCCCTTTCCTCCCTGTCTGTCCTTCCGAATAGTCTGATACCCCTGGATATTTAATTTCCAGTCATGACCATCCTGCAACCATGTCTCTGTAATGGCTACTAAATCATACTCATTTGCGACGATTTGTGCCATTAACTCATCTATCTTGTTTCGGGCTGTGGGCATTCAGGTAAAGTGCCGTTATGCTGGTTTTTATACCTAGTTTTTGAATTCAAACATCTCCATTAATAATATCTCCTGAGTTTTCCTTCCTCTTAACTTCCTTCATAGTCCTCGAAGTAGTTAAACCTTCCTGCACACCTTAACCTGCTGCTTTCTTTTCTATTTACCATTATACTTTCTGTTGTTTTCCCTGTCTCCTCCCCCAGTTGACTAGTTTAAAGTCCTAGTGACCACCCCTGTTTGTCCTTTTTGCTAGATCACTGGTTCCAGATCGGTTGGAGACCGTCCCAACAGTACAGATCCCTCCAGTCCCAAAACTTAAGCAACACTTGCTGCAGATGTGGTCAGTGCAGCTCGCAATGGGACCGGCTAGCTCCCACATCATACAGCTACAATACGTCTCTTGTCCAGCCATCTGTACTTAGTTAATTTATTAGTTAGTTAATCCCAGGTTAGTTAATTTATTAATTAGTTTTGGAGTGTCTTGCTTTTAAGTTTAGGACAGATTTCCTCCCAGCCAATAAGTCATATCCTGCTAATTAGAGAACTTGCCATCTGCTCCCTGCTGCTCAGCCATTTTCCAAAACAGATCAATAATTTTCCTTCAATTCTATGAGTTTCAACTTCCAATGCTATCTTAGAAGGACTTCATCAGAGGCCTCCCGGAAGTCCACGTAAATGATATTCATATAGTCTCGCAATCTATAATTTGTTGCATCTTCAAAAATAAAGTTTCATCAAATTTATTAGGCATATCTGATCCTCTACAAATCTAATCTGACTGTGTCTGATCAGCTGAAAAATAAAATGTGTTCAAAGACTTCATCCTTAATTTATAGATTCTAATAATATCCCAAAATAAAAGATGTTTTGCAGACTTGACTGTAATTTCCTGATTGCCTCATGTCAAATATCAGATTAACATATTCAACTTTTCAATCTGAAGGAACACTTCAGAAGTCTGGAAAATTTTGTTCATGATTCAGATTTAATTCCCTTGGGACATATCTGATCATTAATGTGTTAACTCCACTGATCCTAAATCCTTAGGCTGAGTTAAATAATGTGGGCAGTCTCTTAGGGGTGGATAAAATCTCTGGTTCTGAGTAAGCTCATTTGCGGGATAGAAATCACTACTGCAGCTTTTAAAGGCTTTGAAGGCGAAGATTGTTTTTATTGGCATGGAGTTTGAGAGAAGGTGACAGATTTTTGCAAAGTACGGCTGGTCCCAGGGACCCAGGTTTTAAGGCGAAATATTGTTGGAATGAATTGGCAAGAGGTGAGTGAACACCTTGTGAAATCATATCACTGAGTATTGGCGGTGATTGTGAAGAAAGTAGGCATTAAAATCATTCAGCAACTCTGAGCTGACGTTTTAATGACTTCAGATTGTAGTACATTATCTAAAATTGTCTAAAGTTACATGTGATGCAGTATACGAAGCATGAACAGCACATCAAATTATCTTCCCTCACAATCAATTTTTAGTGCATTCCTTGAATATCCTTTATGCAGCAGGGTGAACTTTTCAGCTGCAAACCTTACTATATGCAATCACTTACTGGCATCCTGAATTATATTTCTCAGTACAAATCTATTCATGTAATGCTCACGCATAATGCATACACATTCTGTCTTGCCCGAGATGAGCTGCATGTTTGACAGTTGGATCTAACCGTATGTCTTCCTGCCTTCCAGTAAAAATTGGACACTTGTATACTCTTTGCAGAAGAGGTCAGCAAATAACAATAGTGGGCAGCCATCTTTGGAAGAGGGCCTCAAAACTCTCCTTATTTTATATGAAGACATAGCCCTTGGGTTTTCTGGAAAAAGTCATATTGAAAGGAGGAGGAGGTAGAGATATATGCTTAACTTTGTTGTCTTCAGCTCTTCTTTCTCATTCCTCAGCATTAAGTTTCACATTAAAGAACAATATGAAGTCATGCATTCTACTGGAAGTGACAGAGGTGTTGTGAACAGACAGTCTTCCCACTTGCTTTTAAGATGTACTAAAGAAAATACAGTCAGGTTCCAGGGACACGTGAGTTCATAATGACACCACCCACAAACTGGAGGAGCAACACCTCATATTCCGCCTCAGGAGTCTACAGCCCAATGGCCTAAACGTAGAACTCACCAGTTTTAAAATCTCCCCACGTCCGGCCTCATCCCACGTCCAGCCCTCCCTCTCACCCCCACTTCCTTGACTTGACACAACCTGTCCATCTTCTCTCCCACTTATCTGCTCCTCCCATCCCACTGACCAATCCCCATCACTCCCTACCTGTACTCACCTATCTCCATCCTACCTACCTTCCCCAGCCCCACCCCTCTTCTCTATTTATTTCCCAGATCCCTTTCCCCTCCCCATTTCTCAAGAAGGGTCCCGACCTGAGACGTCAACTTTCTTGACCCTCTGATGCAGCCTGACCTGTGTGTTTCTCCAGCTCCATACTGTGTTATATCTAATATTACCCCCCAGTGTTTTTTCATTTCAACCTATTTTTCTAATCAACCTGTTCAGAGATGTTATTACACACCACTGGAGCAGGTGATGCTTGAATCTGGGCCTCCCAGTCCAAAGGTAGGGGCAATACCTCTGTGACACAAGTAGGTAGTCTAATGTCCTTAATTGGACTAAGGAACAACTCCCTGCTTCAACTGACCTGACCCTTTGTAAATCTAGGCAAGCTTGTCTGGAATACCCTGTGCATAGTCAGGACCCGAGAACAAAGAACAAAGAACAAACAAAATTACAGCACAGGAACAGGCCCTTCGGCCCTCCAAGCCTGTGCCGATCCAGATCCTCTCTCTAAACCTATCGCCTATTTTCCAAGGATCTGTATCCCTCTGCTCCCTGCCCATTCATGTACCTGTCTAGATACTTCTTAAATGACACTATTGTGCCCGCCTCTACCACCTCCGCTGGCAATGTGTTCCAGGCACCCATCCCCCTCTGCGTAAAGAACTTTCCATGCATATATCCCTTGGAGAACTGGGCCTATAATCAGATTCCTGACTTCAGATTGGAAGTCCCAGCCTCGTCACTAAAGTACGAGAGTCCATGGCCCACATCTGCACAGTACTGATGAACAACATTCATGTTGTAACATTCAGGTCACTAGAGTGCATATGGCTGGAATATTTGTACAGCATCCCTACAGCACTCCATCCCCATAATCATGATGGAAACCCATAAGCCAGTCATAATGCTTCTCCGATAACCTTTCACTTCATGCCATTAGACACCTTGGCTTCTAGCATGTCTGTTTTGTTTTTCTCGTAGCTTGTACAGGTTTTCAATCTTAGATGAAGAGAACTGTTCATCAGAGCTTCAACAATCTCAGAACTGCCACCAAGTTTATTTTTGTTGCTGATTAGTGGCTGTGTTGAGACAGTGTCCCAATGACCACTCATCCTGACCCAAACATTATATTCTTCAACCCGCCATCGTCCTTTATCGAGGATATGCCAAAATCGGGCAAAGCATCTAAACAACTTGAGTAACAATCAGACTATTTTGAACTCAGCTCAATGTTTCTTTAAGTCATTGCTTTGCTACAGTTCATGATCTTGTATTCTAATACAAACAGAAGTCAAGAGCATAGAGTAATTGTCAGAAAAAAGTGGTTTAAGCAGTACTGGTAAAGAGAAAGCTGAAAGATATAAAGTAATTAAACCTGGAGAGAGAGAGAATGCATAGGAAGTGAGTGAATAAACCATCAGAACAGAAAGAACTAGTTAGTGTGTGTGATTCAGATGTTCTTTAAATAAAGATGAGGAATAAAAGGAACATATTAAATAAATAGCAGGTGCAAATTCAATTTGGAGGATGTAGTTTGCTAGTGGTTATGATGATATGGCTGTAATATGGTCAAGACTAGAAAGTGACGGAAATGGTATAGAGACCGAGGGGTAACATCAGTGATTTAGAAACACTTTGTTAATGAGAAGTAGACAGCTAGTGGAACTTTTACGGGGAGAGTTTAGAAATGAAAAAGATTTAAATTAGTGAAAACTATGTATAAACCCTCAGTAACAGCTGTGAAGTGATAGGATGCTCAAGTCAACAAAGGCAGAGTGGTTTTAATAGGGAATTTTAAATTTCATGTCAATTAGAATAACCAAACTAGTTCATGTCAGAAAGTTAGTTAAGTTTTTGACTATGTTCAAGGAAGTTCTGTACAGCAATGTGCTTTAGTATTAAGTAAGCGACTAACCATGTTAGATTTCATAATGAGTTAGATTCAATTAACAGCCTAATGATGTACAGATATTCGTCTAATAGTGAATGATAATGTAATTGAGTTCAATGCAGTGTTTGAAAGTGAGAAATGCAAAACATCTGCTGAGCTTCTAGCTTTGGGTAAGGCTGACTTCACTGGAATGAGACTGTGATTGCCCACAGTAAACTTTGCAAATCTGTTAATGGGTCATATTAAAAATGATTGGTGAGAGATGTTCAAACACAAATTTAGTGTGCTGCAGAACCAGTGTCTAATGAGAAACAGCAACAGCTCAAGTGCCAAAAAATGCTTAATTAATGAGTTAGGAGACATACCAAAATGCAAAAACTTACACAGATCAAGTGAGAGATGGAAAGAAAGAACAACAAAGTGTGCAATAAAAAAGTCAAACTGATAATAAGAGCTACAAAATCAAATATTGAAATAAAACTGATGAGAATATGAAAAGCATAGATTTTTTGATTATAATGAAAAGGGCATGATCAGGTGCAGTGTGGAACCTTTGGCAACTGATATTGTTGAGTTTTAGAAGTAAATTTTTAGTAAAAGAGTATGGATTGGCTTTTGCAGGACTATCATTTTGGAGAGATTAAAATCCACTTTCTCCCATTGCTTCCCTATCACAGAGTTGCCATATTGGACCCTGTTCCCATCAAACCTGCCCTTAAAAGTAGCATAAAAGTTTTGGATATACTTTCACATAAAATCGACTATTACATAAGTATATCGGTACTTTGCATTAGTGTATCCAGTGAAGAAAGTGGAAGGATCACTGGACATCCGAGGGAAACTAACATTGAAACAGGTGTGAATTTAGCAAATTGAGTGCAAACAAAATAACAATAATAAAGAAAACGATGGTAATACTGATGGAAGTGTGAAGTTCTAAGGAGCTAATCGACAAAAGAAATGCTACAAGTCATAAATTAATTTCAATGCAGACAAATACGGAGTCATGCACTTCGAATTCAATAAGAATTCTTGTTTTCATTTGTTCTTGGAATGTATTCATTGCTGAAAAGGGCTGTGCTTATTCCCCTTTAGAAGGTGGTAGTGAGTTGCCTTCTTGACCTGCTGTGGTCCATCTGGTTTAGTACACCTATAGTAATAGGAATTTCATGATTTTGACCCAGCAGTGAAAGAATAGCAATGTAGTTCCAATTCAGGAATAATCTGTGTACTGATGTTTGGTTTGGGTTCTGCCAGGGCCACTCAGCTTCTGACCTGTTTTCAGCCTTGGCCCACACTGACTGGGAACGTTTGCTGAGAATCACTGAGTGTGGCAACACGGACCTGAAGCCAATGGAAATTTGGGCCACGGTAGGGAGAGTCTCAACCTGATTGGAGGTATACTTAGCACGGAGGAAAATGATTGTGATTTTTGGAGTTCAATCATCTTAGCCGCAAAGACATCACTGCAGGAGTTCCTTGGGGTTGTGTTCTAGGTCAACCATCTTTAGCTGCTCCATTAATTATCTTCCTTGCATCATAAGATCAGAAGTTGGAATGTTCAATGGCGATTGCACAATGTTCAGCACCATTTGTGACTCCTCATATACTGCAGCAAAACCGAGACAACGTTCCAGATTGGGCTCATAAATGACGAGTAACATATGCATCAGACAATGGCTATCTCCAACAAGAAAAATCTAACCATTGCCCCATGACATTAAATGGCATTAGCAAGTCAGAATCTCTATCAACCCGTTAAGTATGTTGTAGATTTACCGGAATGGTGCCCAGACTCCAAAAAACCTACAAGGAAATATTGCACAAATTATGATAATATTGTGGTTGTTGACTTGCTCATCAAGCTGGTACGTTTGTTCGCAGACATTCCGTTACCATACTAGGTAACATCATCAGCGCGCCTGCGGTGAAGCATCGGTGTTCTGTCCCACAAGCAATTGATGTGTCTCAGTATGCCCAAAAAGCGTAGTCCGCCAATATCCACACAATAGACCCCAACAGGAAGACACAACACGTCCAGAGACGTTAGTTATCCTACCATACATTAAGGACATATCTGAAATGACCACCAGATTACTCTTCCCCCTAGGAACCATGGTAGCCCAAAACTGACAACTACACTGTGATAGCTACTGACGAGAATACAGGATCCAACAATCACACTAATAGAACCAAAGTTATTTACAAGATACCATGCAAAGACTGCCAAAAACAATTACGTCAGGCAAACCGAAAGGAAACTAGCCACTAGCATTTATGAACACCAACTAGCTACTAAGAGTCATGACCAACTATTACTCATTTCAATACATGTGGACAAAGAGGGACACCAATTCGACTGGGTCAAAGTGGCCCTCCTAGGACAAGCCAAGCGAGACACGCTCGAGAATTCCTGGAAGCCAGGCACTCAAACCAGAACTCCATTAACAAATATGTAGAGCTGGACCCCACATACCATGCACTAAGAAACAAATCCGGAAGCAATGCCACCCACCCCAGCAAACTGAGACACACGAATAACAAGCAGGACAGAACACCGATGCTTCACTGGAAGCGCATTGATGACCTCACCTAGTATGGTAACGAACCGTCTGCGAACAAGCTGACCAGCTCGGCGAGCAAGTCAACAACTGCATCAACAACCCGAGCTACAAATCTTCTGAAAAGCTATGATTATATTCCCTCGATAATTAATGTGCGATTTGACCAAAGGTTTTCAGATGTTAAGGTGAACTCTAAGGATAGATGGAAACTATTGCGACTGGTTGAAGATCCAGTCCAGAGGGCATGGTCTAAAAATTGGTAACAGGCCTTTCAGGGGAGAAGTTGTGAGGCGTCTCTGTGTGCAAATATGGTATAGTTTGAAACTTTTGACTGCACGTGGCAATTGATATTTGACAATTGTTAGTTTTAAGACTGACTTTTATCATGTTATGCAAATTTAAGATCTTAAAAGATACATGCCAAACGTGGGCATGTACAGAACTAGGTCAAATTTAGCTGTTATTTCATTGATTGACAAAATAGTCCCTCAATCCTATGTGTCCTTTTCGTCATAGATCATCATCATATGGACAATTTGGCCTTTGCCTGTTCATATATTCCTTAGGTACTCCATGTAGAAAGCAAATTAGATGACTAAAGTTTTGGATGCAACAGGCTACAATCCAGAAGAGGTTACCAGACTGTATTGTGGGGTAAATCCCTAATCCTTGATTTATGTGCACTAAATTATGAAGGAGTGTACTTTTCTGTTTCAAACAGAAGTAACATGAGAGATCAAATTGCATCACATTCAGTCAATTATCCTGTTCAAGTAAGTTGCCACTTCGTTGGGGCCATGAATCTCAGTGGCCACAAAGACTTAGAGAAGGAATATGCTGGACTCTGTACTCAATGAAGTTTAGAAAAATGAAGGGGGAATCAGATTGAAACGTACAGAATATTGAGAGGCCTGAATAGAGTGGCTGTGTTGAAGATGTTTCCACTAGTAGCAGAGACTAGGACCCGCAGGCACAGCCTCAATGAGGCTTGACTCTTTAGAACTGAGATGAGGAGGAATTTCTTCAGCCAGAGGGTGGCGAGTCTGTTAAACTCATTGCCGCAGAAAGCTGTGGGTATCTTTAAGACAGAGATGGATAGGCTCTTGATTGATAAAGGGATCAAGGGTTACGGGGAGAAGGTAGGAGAATGGGGTTTAAAAAACATATCACCCACGATCGAATGACGCGCAGAAGCTCATTGTACAAAATGGCCTATTTCTGCTCCTATATCTTATGGTCTTATCACTGATGTGTCCAAATGTAGATACAGCATCAGCAAAAAACTAACAGTATTGTCAGTCAGTTATATCTCCATTATTTCTATTTACAAGAAGACATCAGTAAACTGGTGTCAATATTGTTTGTGCCATATTGCTCAAAAGAAAGAACTTGCATTTATATAAAACTTCTCACATCTTCAAACGTCCCAGAGCACTTTAATTCAAAAATACCTAATTGATGAAATAGTCACTGTTATTATGGGAATCATGGTAGCCAAGTTGCACATACAAATGTTCCACAGGCAGTGACCAGTGTGTCCTACTTTCGAGATATAGATTTAATGTTAGATATGGGCAAAGACACTGTGAAGAACTGCCCCACTATCCTTTGAACATAGTAAAAATGGTCTAATATGAGAGCTATTAACAGGAGGCTAATGATAGGTGTGCCTTAAAGTCAGTGTGAGATTTTAGGAAATTAACATTTAGCTTAAAATTTTAATACAAACTCTTTTGGAATGTCTTTACTTGAAAGTGACAAAACATCAGTATTATTCTTAGTAGTAGGGTGTTTGGGAGGAGGCAGTGGCAAGGTGGTAGTGTCACTGGACTAGAAGAGGCCTATTATAATTCAAGGACATGGGTTCAAATCCCACCATGGCAACTGATGGAATTTAAATGTAATTAATAAATCTGGAATTGAAAACTAGTCTCAGTGATAACCATTGTTAATTGTTATAAAAACACATTTGGTTCACTAATGACCTTTAGGAATGGAGTCTGCCATCTTTTCGGTCTGGCCTATTTGTGACTCTAGACCCTTAGACTCTTAATTGCCCTCTGAAATGGCTTAACAAACTGTTGAGTTCATGGGTAACTAGGGATGGGGCAATAAATCATGCCCAAATCCCAGGAAGGAATACATAAAAGCACTACCCATACCAATTTTATTCAATTGAAGTATTTTTAACACATTGTTGATTATTTATTTGCTGTAATGACTTATTGTTTACTTCATAAAACTTCTTTTTATTATTCAGGAATTCTCTTGATGCCCTAGAACTCAACCTGTGGATAAACTATGCAAGCAGAAACATATATAACTGAAATAGTCTTAGTAGAAAATTTATTCTAAGAGCTCATAAATCAGGAATTCCCTTATTGGCAAATTCAGTGACTAGTTCAGATTGTTGAAAATGCTACATTGAACTTAATTTGAAGTAGATGAATAGACAATCAATAAGCTTTTTAATCTTGCTAAGGCAAGCAGAAGTACAAATTGAATCTATTTCTTCATTGGTAAAATAAATTTGTGTTGTCACGCTGTCTTAGTTTTTCATCTTCTGAAGGTTAGTAAGCACAACAACTTTTTCAAAAACGCAGATGTATTCAACTAGACTGCATTGTATTTTTGAGTGTTTAACTGAAAGTGTTTTATGTAAATTATCAGCTTATTTGCTGCAGTGCTACATTAATATAAAAAATGCACCACATAACACAATACTTCATTAATAATACATTTCAATTAGAATTTGCGTGGGTCTCATTTTTTGTTTTATGCTCCTTTGCTAAAATCAAACTAAAAATATGGTAGTTTTCTTCAGAAAAAGTTAGAACCAGTAAGCAAAAAAAGTTGACCCATGTTACTTGGAAATAAAATGTTTTATAAAATTATCTTGTTCCTGTCTGAAAGAAAATGTACTGGCCTGAATATTCCAAGGGTTGGCAATCACAGTCAGATTACTATTTATTCCATTCGGACTGAGCTCTGCATATCCAGCAGGGAACTGTGATCTTGGCTCCTTCAAAAATGTGGAACGTAGCTGAAATCAAAAACTCCCTCATCATGGTAGGTAGTCGGGGAAATCAAACAACATCCCTTTCTGCCACGGTCAGTATGTCGTGTTCTTAGATTTAAATGCCCAGCAGCACAACCAGCCAATTGATAGCTGATGTAAAGGGGTAAGAGTTGGGGTAGGGTAGCGGATGGTTAAAAGTTTAGGATGTCAGGGTTTCAGATGGGTAAGGTAACAGGTTGGTAGGGTGCCTGCTAAGTAGGGCGAGTGGCAGTGGGAGGGCAACAGGGGTATCAGTTCTAGTGGGCAAGGGTTGGATGGTTTGTTGGGTCCACAGGGGGTAGGTGTTGAGTCTAGCTGGGTAGTGGGGGGTGAGAGGTTATTGTTGGGTGGGATGTGTGGTAGAATCTTGTTGGTTTGATGGAGTTTGGTTGTCAGGAGTCCAGTGGGGTATAAATGTTCAAGGGAGGGGTAGTTGGGTGTATGTGTGTAAATTGGAGGGTCACCTTAATAGTTAGCCAGGAGTTAGACTAGGCTATTCATTGTCTAACTTACCTGGGTAACAATCAACTGAAGTGGAACCATCCAAATTATCTGACTTCAAAAGGGGATTTTTTTGTTTTGGATGGTTCCAGATACTGGGGAGTTGCTCATCATAATCTTCAATCTTCTGCTGAAGTCACAATGAGTCTGTTTTGTCTGGAATTCTTGTGGAACTGATGTGCCAGTCTGTACTGATCCAGTGACTGCCTGGCCATTGGAATATCAGAGCCACTGTTCCGATGGTATGCAGATGGATCATGCAGGCAAGTAATTATAATCACATCCCAAATAAAATACTAAGCACCTCCGGAGAGGTACCAGCTTTGAATATTGTTAATTTCTTGAATAACATTCCACAATACTCCTTTGATTCCTTGCTATTATTTCTGAGATTGGGAACTGTCTTTGTGATAAACTATGTTATCAAGCTCAGCCCTATATCACAACAATGCACTTTGGTATCAACATTGTTGTAATCCATATGCTATATTTAATTCATGGTTTGGCTGCTTATGTGCAAATGCAATGATAGAAGTGAATGCTTCTCTAGTGACCAATGCTTCCCTAGAGGCTATCTGTGATAGCATTCAGTTATGCCTCAAGTCAGAAGAAATGAGATTTTGCTGGTATCGAATTATATGCATATAATTCGAATGATTGAATAGGATGAAAGTTGCTGCATTTACAATAAAATTGATGTGTTGCTGACATTCATCATAGAATAGATTTCATCCAACATTGCAGAATTTTGAAAGGCAGTGAAGTAAGAAGATTCAGCTAAAACTCAAGAGGTTAACCAGCTTTGTGGCTGATCACATTCTTGCATTTCATTTGCAAAACTGTCAGCTCATTTAAAAATAATTTATTGTGTGCATTGTGCGTTGAACTAATTACAGTACAGTATCAAAATTACAGGTTGTGATTTGGAAACCCGATTTGGAAACAAAGTTCAATTTAGAAAGCAATTAAACAATTCCAGCTCGTGCTGAACAAAAGGCCATAGAGTTGTACAGCACAGAAACATCTTTAGTCCAATTCACCCATGCTGACCAGATATCCTAAAATAATCCAGTCCCATTTGCCTGCATTTTTCCCATATCCCTTGAAACCCTTCCTTATTCATGTACCCACCCAGTTACCTTTTAAATGTTGTAATTGTACCAGCCTACACCACTCCCTTAAGTTCTTTTTAAATCTTTCCCCTCTCGCCTTTAACCTATGCCCTCTAGTTTTCAGACTCCCCTACCCTGGCCAAAAGACATTGGCTATTCACCCTAATCCATGCCCTTCATGATTTTATAAAACTCCATCAGGTTACCCCTCAGCCTCTGATGCTTCAGGAAAGAAAGCTCCAGCATATTCAGCCTCTCCCTATAGCTCAAATGCTCCAGCCCCAGCACCACCCTTGTAAATTTTTTTCTGAAACCTTTCAAGTTTCACAACATCCCTCCTATAGCAGGGAGACCAGAATTGAACACAGTTTTTCAAAAGTGGCCTAACCAATGTCTTGTACACCCTCTACAGGATATCCCAAATCCTATACTTAATGCACTGACCAATAAAGGAATCCTGCCAAATGCCTTTTTCATCACCCTGTCTACCTGCAACTCCACTTCTAAGGAACTATGAACCCGAACTCGGCCACACTCCACAAGACCCTAACATTAAGTGGATAAGCCATGCCCTGATTTGCCTTTCCAAAATGTAACACCTCACATTTATCAAAATTAAACTCCATCGGCCCATGTCATCAAGTTTCCGTTGTGCCCTGAGATAACCTTCACTCTCCACTGCACCACCAATTTTGGGGTCATCTACAAACTTACCAACCATTGCTCCTATAGTCACATCTAAATCATTTATATAAATGACAAAAAGTAGGGGACCCCAGCACCAATTCTTGTGGCACACCACTGGTCACAGACCTCCAGTCCAAAAAACAACCCTTCACCATCGTCCTCTGTCTCCTACCTTCAAGCCAATTTTGTACCCACATGGCTAGCTCTCCCTGTATTCAATGTGAGCTAACTTTGCTAACTAGTCTACCATGCAAAACCTTGTTGAATGCCTTTCTGAAGTCCGAATAGGCAACGTCCATCGCTCTGCCTTCGTAATCTTCTTTGTGTTTTTTTGCAGAAATGGCAATCAAGTTAGTGAGACACAGTCTCCCATGCACAAAGTCATGTTGACTATCCCTAACTAACCCTTGGCTTTCCAAATACATGTAAATCCTCTCCCTCAGAATCCCCTCCAACAAATTGGCCACCACTGGCGTCAGACTCATTGGTCAAAATTTCCCTGGCTTTTCCTTACCACCTTTCTTATATAATGGCACAACATTAGCTCCCTTCCAGTCTTCTGGCACCTCACCCATGGCTACTGATGATATAAGTATTTCAGCCATGGGCCCAATTATCATTTCCCGAGCTTCCCACAAAGTTCTGGGATACACCTGATCAGGAATTCAGACTTTTGAACATTCTAAAATTGATAAAGAGAGGCTATTGGAGAGGTTATCCATACTTAATGTTGATAAGGGACAATGTCCAGATAAGGATACAGAGGGGGATGAGAAGGGAAACTGGGGAAGCA
Organism: Ginglymostoma cirratum; assembly: GCA_024137785.1. Lineage (NCBI taxonomy): Eukaryota > Metazoa > Chordata > Chondrichthyes > Orectolobiformes > Ginglymostomatidae > Ginglymostoma > Ginglymostoma cirratum. The sequence goes on from JAHRHZ010000268.1 coordinate 28,344,814, forward strand.
TTGGCTATCACTTTTCAGTTTTCCTTAGACTGGCTGGTGGTACCGGAAATCTGGGAGAATTGCAAATGTTATACCCTAGTTCAAAACATAGAGTAAAAATGCAACTATGGGCCAGTTAGCTTAACTTTAGTGATGGGAAGGCTTCCAGAAACAACAATTCAGGAGTCACTTGGACAAATGTAGATCACTTAAGGAAAACCAGCACAGATTTGTTCAGGGCAAGGCATATTTAAAGATCTTGCTTGAGTTTTTTTGAACAAGTAAGAGGGCAGTGATAAGAATAACAAAAGCAAAATACTGCAGATGCTGGAAATCTGAAATAAACACATAGTGCTATAGGAGCTCAGCAGGTCTGGCAGCATCTACAGAGAGAGAAACATGGTTAACATTGAGTGTAGAATGACTCTTTCTCAGAACATGATCAGTGTTTGACCAGGATCTGTTCATGCGCTAATAAGCCAATTAGAGTTCAGAATTCTTTAGACTTTGCACAGGTGGTGGCTAGCAAAGGTTAATAGTGCCTGGGTTTTACTGGTTTAGAGTTTCTCTATCCACAGATTCTGGGCTCAGCATATCAGTGATGAGAACACAAACTGCGTGAACAATCATGGTCAATCTCAAATTGGCTAAACAGGATATGCCCAACTTCTGATTTTCTTTACAAGAACATCATTAGTGAGATCATTTCCTGCTGTTTCCTAATTAGTTCCCTCCGATTTCAGTTATTCAAGACAAAATGCTGGAGAAACTCAGCAGAATTAGCTTTAAGTGTGAAGAGAGAAACAGTTAACGTTTTGTAAAAAGGGTGTAAATTAAGTTGTGATCGGGAGAGAATGAATCCTTGCTACTAAGTACAAAGAAAACAAGATAAGAACCCGATGCGGCTGTCGGGGAAGTGAAGGAGGGGAAAGAGAATGTAAAAACAAAAGGAGGGCTCAAATAAAGCAGTCAGTTTTTGTTTAGTTATTGAAATCAAGGTTGAAACATTTAGGTTGTTGAGTGCCTTAGCAGAAAATAAGGCATCATCTTCCACTGGACTTCCTCCCACATGATTGCCTTTTCCCTCGACCAAGGATTATACCCCCCTTGTAGTTGATGGGGCCCTCAGCCATATCTGACCCATCCCCCACACTTCTGCCCTGAACCCTTCCCACAACATTGGTAGTGTTACACTTGTTCTTACTTTCAAACACAATAGTCTCCACGTTCAATGGATCGTTTTCTGCCACCTCCAGCAGACTGCCACCACCAAACACATTTTCCCGTCCCCTCCACTGTCACATTTTTCAGCAACCATTCCCTCCATGACACCTCCACCATTAATCCTAAGGCTTTCTCACCCTCCCCGTCCCCTCCCAACCATGGCACTTTCTCATGTAATCGCAGAAGGTCTAACACTTTCCCATTCACCACCTCCCTCTTCAATGTCCAGGGCCACAACACATTTTCCACACAAAGCAGCATTTCATTTATTCTTCTTTCAATCTAGCCCACTGCATTCACTCCTCACCTTGCGGTCTCTTTTACCATGGTGAGATCAAAGGCTGACTGGGTGACTGTTTTGTGAAACACCTCCATCACCTCTGTCAGTAGGAATAACCCAAACTCTCAGGTGCTTTCCATTTCAGTAAATCTCCTTGCTGTTATGCAAACATTTCTTTCCTGGGTCTTTGTAATATTCTAGTTAATCACAGTGCAATCCTTTTTTGCATCTTTTCTTTCTCCACTATTAACAATTCCTTCATCTTTTGCATTGAGCTTCTGTGCCATCTGCCCTCTTGTTTCTCCTGTGCATCTTCAAAAGTTTAAAAAAAACCTATTTTCCAAAAACTGAATTTTTTGAAAAGGTGATTAAATATATTGATCAGAGTAGTGCAGTTGATGTGCGCTCTACATGTACTTTGACAAGGTCCCACATGAAAGCTGATCCAAAAGTTAAGAGCCCATTGGACCCAAGGCAAGTTAGCAAACTTGATCCAAAATTGGCTTACAAACAGGAGGCAAAGGGTGATCGTGGAGGGTTGTTTTTGTGATTGGAAGCCTGTGATCGATGCTGGACGCTTGCTGTATATGAATGACCTGGATGTAAATGTAGAAGGTATACTTCATAAGTTTGCAGATGACTCAAAAATTGGATGTGTTGTTGATAGTGAGGAGGATGATCTCGTGCTAAAGTCTGATATTGATCAGTTGGTAAATTGGGCAGAGCATTGAAAGATGGAATTTAATCCTGGTAAGTGCAAAGTGATGCATTTTGGAAAGTTTAATAAGGAGGTATATACAGAATAAATGGTAGGACCATAGGAAATACTGAGGAACAAAGGAACCTTGGTGTATAAGTCCATAGATCCCTGAAGAGGATAGCACAGGTAGAAAGGGTGGTGAAGAAGGCGTATGGGGTGTTTGGCTTCGTCTGGTCACCACACTGTCAAAAGGATGGTATTACAATAGAGAGACAATAGAGGAGATTGACCAGGATGTTGCCTGGGATGAAAAATCTGAGACATGAAGAGAGGGCGGATAGCTTGTTTTTGTTTTCCTTGTTTTCCAGGAGACTGAGGGGAGATCTGTTTGAGGTATACAGAAATTTGAGAGGCACAGACAGAGTAGATCATGGAATCTTCTTCTTATGGCACACTTATCTCAGACCAGAAGGCATAAATTTAAAGTGAAGATTAAGTGGTTTAGAGGATATCTGAGATTTTTTTTCACCCAGAAGATAGTATAAATAAGGGACAAGTTGCCTGAAAGGGTGGTGGAGGCAGGTACTGTCACAACATATAAGAAGCACATGGATGAGTACTTAAAATGCCAGGACTTAGTTGGTAAAGGACCAAGTGCAGGTAAATGGGATTAGTATAGTTTGGTGTTTTCTAGTCATTCGACAAGGTTCTTCATGTTAGACTAGTTAGCAAGGTTAGATCACATGGAACAGAGGGATAACTAGCTATTTGGATATTGAACTGGCTCAAAGCTAGAAGACAGAGGGTGGTGGTAAAGGGTTGCTTTTCAGACTGTAGGCCTGTAACCAGCAATGTGCTACAAGGATCAGTGCTGGGTCTGCTGCTTTGTGTCATTTATATAAATGGTTTGGCTGTGAACATAGGAGGCATGGTTAGTAAGTTTGCAGATGACACCAAAATTGGAGGTGTAGTGGACAGCAAAGAAGGTTATCTCAGAGTACAGCGAAATCTTGGTCAGATGGGCCAAGGAGTGGCAGATGGAGTTTAATTTAGATAAATATGAGGTGCTGCATTTTGGAAAGGCAAATCAGGGCAGAACTTATACACTTAATGGTAAGGTCCTGGGGAGTGTTGCTGAACAAGGAGACCTTAGAGCACAGGTTCATTGTGCCTTGAAAGTGGAGTTGCAGGTAGATAGGATAGTGAAGAAAGTGTTTGGTATGCTTGCCTTTATTGGTCAGTGCATTGAGTAAAGGAGTTGAGAGGTCATGTTGCGGCTGTGCAGGACATTGGTTAGGCCACTATTAGAATATTGCATGCAGTTCTGGACTCCCTGTTATAGGGAGATGGTGTGATACTTGAAAGAGTTCAGAAAAGATTACAAGGCTGTTGCCAGGGTTGGTGGTTTTGAACTATAGGGAAAGGCTGAAAAGACTGGGGATATTTTCCCTGAGTGTCAGAGGCTGAGGGTTGATCTTACAGTCGTTTATAAAGGGGCATGAATGGGGTAAATAGACAAGGTCTTTCTCCCAGGGTGAGTGAGTCCAAAACTAGAGGGTATAGGTTAAAGATCAGAGGGAAAAGATTTAAAAGGGACATAAGGGGCAACTTATTCACACAGAGGGTGGTGCGTGTATAGAATGAGCTGCCGGAGGAAGTGGTAGAAGTTGGTACAATTGCAACATACAAAAGGCATCAGGATGGGTAAATGAATAGGAAGGGTTTGGAGGGATATGGACCACATGCTGGCAAATGAGAGCAGATTAATTTAGGATATCTGGTCGGCATGGGTGAGTTGAACCGAAGGGTCTGTTTCCATGCTGTATATTTCTGGCAATATGGTCAGCATAGACATGGTGGGCTGAGAAGGCTGTTTCTATGCTCTACGATTTTATGACCTTTTCAATTCTGAAACATAGTCATACCAGACTTGAAACATTGTTTCTCACTCCACAGATGCTGCCAGGACTGTTGAGTTTCTCTAACATTCTCTGTGTTTGTTTCAGATTTCTGCAGCGTCAGCCTTTATTCATCATGGCTTGTTTGTTATTGGTGTGAATTCTCACTAAGATAATAGTATGTTTTATAATATCCTCTACACTCATTCGTTCAGAATAGGAATAGATGTGCTGTCATGTTCTCATGACTGACTCTGAGTTTTATCATCTCAGATTTACTTAATTGGTGAGAATTCTACATTAAACCAAACACATTATCATTGCCTACCAGATGGTTTCTTTTAAAAAAAAGTCAGTTTTTTTTAATGTTGGATGTTGGCACTTGAATGTATTACCTTTTAAAGAAATGGTAAATTGCATATAACCTCAAAACTATGTAATGTAAAAATAATACAGCGAATACACAGCAGCTAGTACTAAACCAATACGGGGTGTGTTTAATACATCAGTGCATAATGACAATTAGCGTGTATGTGCAATTAATACCGAGCCTTGAGTAATAAAAGTTTTATTACAGAACTTAATTCTAATTCAAAGAGTGCATATGGTGAATGCAGTTGGCCAGGGATTGTCATTCTGGAGCCTCCTTGCACAGTTACATTTCCCTTGCACGTGGCAGAGCATGAGGAATTGACACCTCATGTTGTGGATGGGGACCTGGAGGTGGTGCTAGATGGGATGGTGCAGAGGAATGTCGTCCTCTTTCCGCAGGCATCAGACTCTGCCAACCTGGCCTGAGGTTGTCACAAAAATCAGTGTTTTCTCAGCCATTTTAAGGTATGCTCAGCAGTATAGGAAGAAGGTTAATGGCCTTCTCTGCTCTGCCAGGGGTAAGTATTGCTGATTTCTCTCTTCTACCCACCTCCCACCAAGGCTCATGCTGTACCACTCCCTCTGTCGCCTGAAACATCTTCCTAACTTGTTTCTATCGACCCAATTGCCCTCCTACAACTAACAACGTTCAATTGGAACACCTCACCATTTATACCCCACCTGTGCCATTCATAACAGCGTGCCACCCATTTCTATCTCACTTAATTCCTCCTTTTCTCTCATTTCAGGAAAAAACAGCCAACAATAGGGCAGAAAGAGCCAATACAATTGGTGGGGCATTCTAAAAAGAGAGGAACTTGATCCTGACCGCCCAAGCAGATGCATGACCATTCCCAAGCCCCTGTACTGATATACAAGGCTGATGTTAACTTACCATACTGCGACGTCCTGACTGAAGGATGGCTTCTTTGACTTGACTGAAGAGTCCCATTAGATTTTGAGACAAGGCCCTTTGGTTAATTCACATGCAGTGTGTTTGCCAGTTACCCTGCTGGCATATGGTGGAGGTGTGACATTGATGTAGCACGATGCTGTACAGCAACATGTCCACCCCCTTGATGAGGAACTGCTGACAACTATGCTTAGCTGCCTGGCTTTGTGTCTGAGCTAAAAGCCAAGTCAAGACAGATGTAGAGTCCTGGCTCAGGAACAATGCTAAAAGACAAGGCAGGGATGCTGTAAGCATCCAGGTAGGTATTAAGTGAACAAGTGCTAAGAGAAATGGCAGGTATTTTGGAGATTAGCCTGGACAATCCATGAGCTAGATGCCTATCCCCGCATACAAATTATCTTTGTAACAGCATTCCATGAGAGGTGCCGGTGATATTGGAGCAAATGAACCGAGGAGCTTCGATGGGAACCTGAATATTAATAACATGAGATAAGATGATACTGAGTGATAATCCTCATTCATAAGTTTCTCGCCACTCACCAGTGAGAATCTCATCTGAATGTCCGGAACTTAGCTGGATAATGTGACTTGTTGGTTTTGAGAAAGACCTTGCTAAAATCTCTCATGCAGTTCTCCCAGATTTCTCCCCATAGCCCATGTTGTTCAGGGCCTGGATAGGTTCCACCATGGCTATTTAAGAATAAAGCAAGAAATCAAGTAGAACATTTTAGCCCAAGAATAATAAAGTTGTGAAATGAGATACCAGGGAATGTTATTAAAACAAGTAATGTAAATGGGCTGAATAAATAATTGGTGTATTTTTCATGAACAGTGTTATACATCATGCTTTTTCTAGACGTTTGTTCTCATATTCATAGCTAGACCATTTCTAGAAGCCAAGTTAACACCTTCTGAACCAAAATTTGCATCAGTATTTATCTTGCTGAGTCCAAATGCCAATTCTGTATATCCTACCTCTTTCTGAACCTTGACCCCACCACTGAATATCAAACCACCTTCTCCACACCCGCCATTGTTCCCATTTTTTCTTGAGATCTTCCTTCCACAGCCTCCAAACCCAAACACCCCTCTTCTATCTCTTTCCCAAGATCGACAGACATACTGCCCCTATATACCTACTATTTCAGACTGTCTCTGTTCCACAGAGCTGACTTCTTCTCGTATCTAATCTATTTTTTCATCCCTTGTTTGGTTTCTTCTGGCCTGCATCCATGGCCTTTCTGTTGCGTTACGTCTCTTTAATGGTTTCCAATTTTCTGATGCTAACCATTCCCTCTTCAACATCCTCTAGCAGGATGGTTTGAGGGATCTCTACCTGAATGGAGCCTAACCAGTCTCTAATTATCACAAGATATAAAAGGTACTGCAGATGCTGGAGAATCCGAGATAACAAGCATGGGGCTGGATGAACACAGCAGGTCAAGCAGCATCATAGGAGCAGGAAAACTTGA
>JAHRHZ010000268.1:28352051-28458729 GCA_024137785.1 Ginglymostoma cirratum
TATTCTTTGTTCCTGTCCTACTTGGGAACACTCTTACCTATTTTTCTGGTGCCTACATTAATGAACGTGTTGTGCTATTTCCTGCTCTTGTTCTGAAATGGAAACTGTCCTTTGCATTCAGTTTCCACTTACCATGCTGTTCCTTGCCCATCTCAAGAAATGGAGGCAGAGAAGTCAATCAAAAAGGGAGATAACAAGTTGTGGGGCTGGATGAACACAGCAGGCCAAGCAGCATCATAGGAGCAGGAAAGCTTGACGTTTCGGGCCTAGACTTCTCCGGCATCTGCAGTACCTTTTATCTCTCAATCAAAAAGTGTTCACTTTAAGCTGTAAGACCACCCAGGATCTTTTCTGTTTCAATTCAGTCATCTCTTACTCTTCTAAGTTCTCGTGGATACAAGCTGAACCTATCCATCCTTTCCTCATAAAACAATGGCCCATGCCAGATTTATGGTGAATAAGTCGTCTCTGAGATGCATCCAATACTTTCACATCCTTCTTTAAATCAGATGAATATTGGACAAAGTACTTCACGTGTGGTCTCACCAGTGCCCTGAATAACAGAACCAAAGCCTCCCTATCTTTACATTTGTAATAAACTGTAATATTCCGTTGGCTATCCTCCTACATACTAACCTTTTGCAATTTCTAAACTAGGACACCTTTACTCTTCTGCATCTCAGAGCTCTGCAATCTCTCACCGTTTAGAAAGACCTTTTGCCAAATCTTTGCTCACTCACCTAACCTATCTGTGCCCCTTTTTACCTCCAATATCTTTGCAATTTACTTTATACCTATGTTTGTGTCATCAAGAAATTTAGCAACCAAACCTTCAGTTGCTTCATCCAAGTTACTTATATAAATCGTGAAAGTCGAGAACTCTCTCCATTGGTAGATTGCATTGTGCCAACCAGAAAGTGAGCCATTTGTGCCTAATATCTGTAACCTGTTAGCCAGCCAATCTCTACCACGCTCTTATATTATACCCTACAAGATGAGCTTTTATTATTTTATAAAATTGTCTTTGTGGCACATTTTCAGGTGACTTGTGGAAATCTGAGTACACAATATCCTCTGGGTTCCCTTTTATCAATACCACATGTTACTTCATCAAAGAACTCTAATAAACTGATTGAATGCTATATCCCTTTCACAAAACCATGTTGACTCTAGCTGATTCTCTTTTTTTTTGTGTAAGTGCCCTGCTGTAATGCCTTTAATGATAGGATGTAAAACCTAGATATTGAACTAACGGGCTTGTCATTTCCTACTTTCTATCTTCCTTTTGGAATAAAGGAGTTACATTTACCATCTTAGCATCTAACGGAACCTTCCCTGAATTCAGAGAATTACGAAAACTTAAATCCAATGCATAACTATCTCATCTTTGAATAAGAGCCATATTGGACTCAAAATATTAACTTTGAAACTGAGTTTCTCCAGCATTCCCTTTGTTTGTATCACATTGACCTACTTGCCAACACATTTTACAGATAAAATCTTTAGATTTGTAACTATTCAACATGAAGACTAATTTCAATATTATTACAAGTTATTAGGGTATTTCAATTGGACCAAAATACTGGCGCTCGAATTTCTAACTTTCCTCTGCATACCTCCAATGTTTGTATTTCTCTTGCTTCTTAGTGTGACTGTATTAAAGTTAATGTTTGACTGTTGCCTCCTATGAAAACCCTGAAGTCTGTGTTTCTTAGTCATCCTTCAGTTTTTAACAATACGATGTCTTGTAAATTTTTTCTATCCATTTCCACTGCTTGTGGATTCTGGGTGGGAGACTTCAGTGTCCATCACCGGGAGTAGAACAGCAGCACCAATACTGATTGAGCTGGTCAGGTCCTAAAGGACATAGCTAGCAGACTGCTTCTGTGGCATGTGAAGAGGGAACTGAAAGAGGGAAAAACGTACTTGACCTCAGCCTTACCAATCTGCCTGCCACAAATGCATCTGTCCGTCAAAGTAGCATTAAGTGACCACTGCATAGTCCTTGCATGACTCTGTGTTCACATTGAGGATACCCTCCATCAGGTTGTATGGCACTATTACTATGTTAAAATGGGACGGACTTCGAACAGATCTGGGTATCCATGAGATGCTGTGGACCATCATTTGAAGCAGAATTGTAACTTGAGCACAATCTGGCTGAAGTATGTGCAGCAGTATTCAGGCAGAAGTGCTGAGCAGATCATTCATCTTGGCGTCCTCCAGAGGTCATCACAGATGCCAGTCTTTAACAAATTTGATTCAGTCCCCCTGATATGAAGTAGTGGTTGGAGACACTGGATACTTCAAAGGTTATGGGCCCTGACAACATCCTGTGCTGAATAGCACAGAAGATGTGAGCTCCAAAACTTGCGGCACCCTTACCCAAGCTGTCCCAGTACAGCTACAGCACTGGTAACTAATCAACAATGTGAAAAGTTGTCCAGGTATGTCTTGTACAAAAAAAAGTGTGAGACAAATCCAACCAGTTCAATTACCATTCCATCACTTACCCCTCAATTATTAGTCAAGTGATGGAAGGTGTCATCAGCATCAAGCAACACTTCCCTCGCAATAACCTGATCACTGATACCCAGTTTGGGTTTGGTTAGGACCACTCGACTTCTGCTTTATTGCAGCCTCCATAAGGGCTCAATTCCAGAGGTGAGTTAACACAATTGCCCTTGACATCAACACTGTATTTGACCAAGTGTGGCACTAAGGAGCCCGAGAAAAACTGGGGTCAAATGGGATTAGAAGAAAATTGTTTACTGGTCACTGTTATACCTAGTAAAAGACAGGTGGTTGTGGTAGTTGGGGGGTCAGTCATCTCAGCTCCAAGACATCTTTGCAAATGGTTCAAGAGACAGTTCATCACCATGTTCGCAAGGGCAGTTGGGAATGGGTGGCATGGTGACTCAGTGGTTAGCACTGCTGCCTCACAGCTTCAGGGACCCTGGTTCAATTCCAGCTTTGAGTGACTGTCTGTGTGGAGTTTTCACTTTCTCCCCCGTCTGTGTGGGTTTCCTCCGGGTGCTCTGGTTTCTTCCCAAAGTCCAAAGAAGTACTGGTTAGGTGGATTGGCTAGGCTAAACTGCCCATAGTGTCCAGGGATGTGTAGGTTAGAAGGATTAGCCATGGGAAATGGTTTCAGGGATAGGGTAGATGTATAGAGGTAGTGGGATGCACTTCAAAGGGTCGATGTGGACTTGATGGGCCGAATGGTCTGCTTCCCCACTGTAGGGGTTCTATGATTGTGTGAACTGCTGGCCCAGTCAGGAAGCACCACGTCCCAAAAATGCATTAAAAAAAAATCCGCCTGACTGAATTGATAGGATGACTGCTCATTGGGTGGGAAAGCTTGCAACACAACGAAAAATCAGACAATTAGTTCACAGTAGTTCAAACTGGTTCACTTTTTTTAAATGAAGCATACAGTATTCTCAAAATGTTACATCAATCGTCTCACCTCTTACGAGAAGTTTGGGTGCCAGCCCCTCACCCCATCTCTGATGAAACCAGAAGGGCATGGGTTCAGCACAGGTTTGATTCCTATTTCAGCTTTCTAAACAATACGTTCAAACCAAATTGATGCTTTTTTTTGTGGTTCAACAGCTACTACATTATAACTTCCATCTACCCTTCCATTTCCATTGCTTACAGTCCCTTCCCTCACAACACGTTATCCTCACGTGTCAGTATTATCTTAAAATCTGTACTTATATGACCTCTTTGTATTAGTAATAAATCCGCGTCATTTATTTGAATTAGAAATGGTGCCAGCACTGAGTGTTGAAATGCCTTACTCCACGATTTCTGCTCCAAAATATGACCTATAAATTCTTGATTAACATTACTATGAAGAATAGTTCCAACATTTATATATATATATTTTTTAAACTTAGGCATGTCTATGTCATTCCATTCTTCACATGGATCTTGTCTTTGGGAATTATTTTGGCTCAAGTTATTATACAGCCAATCACATCCATTTTGACCCTGGCAAAGGGAACTCTGTTAATCATCACAGTGAGTATAATATTCCGCAAATTACTTTCTTTTGGTCTAAACATGTACAGAATGCATTTTTGAAATATTTGTTTTCGAATGAAATACTTTCATCAATTCCTATGTGTGAAAAACAAAAATCAACAAAATTTAACCCTGGTGAATATTATTGCACATTTGGTCTGAGTAAGTTTTGGACTTCTTTGGCTCAGGTGAGAAAATACTGACATACCACCTGATCTTTCATCTTTTATTCACTATGTTAGTTGAAGATTAATTCACAACTGTTTGTTCATAATTATTGCCACTCCTTGGGATATCTGGGCTGCAGTGTATTGGGGTAGGATGGGGGTAGGATTGGTTATGAAGTTTTGTGGATTCATTTGTAGAGGAAGGGAAGGGTGAGACCTTATCCATGAAGCAATGAGCCTTTTAAATTGGATGCAGTGGAACTTGTAGGTCAGTAAAGTACAAGTTTGAGAAGTGTATTCCCTGTATACACTGCTGTTTTAAAGGAAAGAGTTCCTTCTCATTTCACTGGTTCATTTTTCATTGGGGTCCCATGTGTGCTAAAAGACCTTGACAAATTAATTGCAAGGAAGAAGATGACTTGGAGTTGAACCTCTAGAGTATTACCTGGAATTTCCATTACCATTAAGAGACTAAAAATGATATTGATTTTAAGAGCTTTTCGTCCTTATACAAGTTGTGTTGCAAATCATCAAAACCAGTTGTTGGCTGAGGCCTGTCTCCTTTCAATTTTGGTACAGAGAGTTTTGAACATTTTCTTTTGTCACTTCCTTTTAATGTTCATAGTTTTGACCAAAATGCGAATAGAAACATGAATGAACAAGGCTAATCTTACTGGTGATCAGCATTAAATAGAGATTACTTCAAGTGTTATTAATAGCCATGCTTTCATTGAGTTTCTGTCAGTGTTAGGTGATTAGTTATTCTGGTAGAAATAATGACAAACAAATCCTGATGCTGCTCTTTATTTTAGACACTAAACCCATATGGATTTTCAGCAAACCAACCGAAGGCTCGGTTGACTCATAGCCCATTTCTTTTGAGGAGCTGATGATATTTTTAGATATTTGCTGCTGTTAAGTGGCAAATAAATCTTCAATCTTGTTGGATCCCCCACTGCCCAAAGCAAAAAAATTAATTCACATGCTTGATCATATTATTTGTTCATCAGATGTAGCCACACTGAACGAGAGCATACTTATTACCCACTGCTGGCATTGCTGAAGGTGAACAGTTTGATCCACCACTGCCTTTATTGTAACGGCATTGCTCTTACACTAATATTGTTCACATAATGTGTAAATTATTTCAAAGTTTTTCAGTTAGTTTGGGTGACACTGATAAACACGGGCTAATACTAGCATACTGTTTTGTGTTGACACAGTGAGTTTACACTCTGCCATAATTAATTATTCAAAATTGACAAACAAATATATGGGATGTGCACTCCAGGAGATGATGAGAAACCTGAACTATCTGAGATTATTTATGTCATTTTAATTTGAATATGGACCATATGAAAATATTACTCAATATTTCATCAGAAAAAGCTTAATACTCTACAATAAGAAACACTGGATTTTGCCACATGGTTCAGGTTGTGATATTGGGAACAAATGGAGGTTTGGAACAACACTTGCTGGAGCAAAAACAGAGAAATCAAGGCATTGTTGCTGGCCTGCATGTCAGTCCATAAGTAACCAGGATCTAGACTGGTAGCTCATTGGGTGGAGGAGAAACCCTTCCAACAATCTCAGCTCTGATTGCAGCTTTGTATGAATGCAGCCTATTCTTTACAGTTAAGAACCTCAGGCTCTGATTGTTTACCAGTCTGCTGCAGGAAGGCCACTGCATTGAAATGGTGGCCTCTACACTCGGGAGCTTACCCTGCTGCTGGGAAAATGTCACTCAAGTTGCCTGCCGATGGGCCTGTAATAATGTTGATTGGTTGCCTAGCTCCATACTGTGGGCAATTGATCTGCTTCCCAGCCACATCTGAGAAAGCTCCCTAGAGGTGAGAACGTATTAGTAGTCATCCCAACATGGCTTCACTATTTTCTGAATCTCACCCCACTCAGTGTCCCCAGCTCGAAGCCTGTTGTCACACTTCAAGGAACGTTCCGCCCATTGTGTCATCTTTCTCAGGAGAGGCTCTGTATATTTGCACAATTCTGTCTTCTCCTTTTCAGGTAATTGTAACTTTTGTTGTTGGCTCTGAGATCCATCAAGAAATATTCAATGATTTCTCCAGCATTGGAACACCCTTCCTGATGGGTACTGTTGCTCTTGGTAAGTTACTTGTACCTGTACATTTTTAATACTGTTATATTTGCATCTTGCAAATTGAGTAAGTGTTCATCTTTCAGCATTCAGGAAGAAGTAGACAAAAGTCCTGATTGCACTGTTTTGATAGAATGTTTTAATTGCCCATGATTTCATTAGCTGCAGCAAGAAGTGGCCAGTTGTAATCTAAAAAACTGTGACAAGTTATCCTTCATTTCTTCAGCAGCCATTGAGTCACTGAATTCATCAATATTGACACTAAGGTTAGGAGTTTGAAGGATTCAAACATCAGATGATCAAGTTCCAAACACCCCTTAGCCCTGCTAAAATGCAGGGAGTAGTTGCAGATCAAGAACTGAAATCTCCTGCTTTCCCACTCGATGCACTAATCAATCAGATAGCACAAGTGGTATCAGGTGCACATCCACCAAAGAAATGCTTTCTAGCCAAAGGGACATTAGCAATGACACTTAACAGCGCTTAGACTTTCAAGGCAGCAGGAACTACAGGAATAAAGTGGAGATCTAGAGTTTCTTTCTTGGAGTTTCTGCTGCAGGATCTGGGGGATTGTGCTGAGGTGATCTTTTGTAGAGAGAGGACCGCCTCTCCAAACAAGCATGTGCAGATGGAAGACTCCAAGAAAATCAGCAACAGAAGTCTGGCTGTGCAAACTGGAGACAGTATGCCAAGAGGGTTGGAAAGGTGAATCATACACACCTTCAGCTGCCATTCCTTAGCTCTGTCCAGCATTCTCCAGCATAGAACTCCCCAGACTAAGCCACTCTGCTATACCACTCAGCTTTCTGCAGATACTTCAAATTCAACCTGTCACATGAGGTGAGATATATGTGCTTGACATCAAGTTTGCATTTTATTGAGTGTGGCATCATGGAGCCCTAGCTAATGTGGAGTCAATGAGAATCCAGTTGAAAGCTCTGTCTTGGCTGGAGTCATTTCTGGTACATAGGAAGTTAGTTGTAGTTGTTGAAGATCAACCATCTCAGCACCAGAACATCACAAGAATTCCAAAAGGTGATGACTGGACCGAAACATCCTCAGCTGCTTCATCAATGTCCTTCCTTCCTGAAATAACTCTACAGAGACTGGTAGCCTGTCACCCTTTGCTTAGACATGGAGAGTCCTTGACACTGATTTAGCTTCCTCATAGCCAGCGCTCAGAGTGAATAGAACCTCTGACACTCCTGTTTATATCTGTCAGCCAGAGCTCCCTGATTAGATCGATTAGCAGCCCCAATCAGGGAACTGATGTTCTATGAGGCCCACCTAGCTGACCTTGTTACGAACACTACACTTCCATCATCAGGTCAGAAGAGCAGATGTCTGCTGATGGTTGCACAATATTCAACATTGTTCATGTCTCCTCATGCACTGGAGAATTCCAAGTCCAAATACAGTAAGACCTGGACAACATCCAGACTTGGGTTGACAGTTAGCAAGTAATATTAACAGCACACATGTGCCAAGCAACAGTCAGCTCCAATAAGAGAGAACGTAACCATTGTCCTTTGACATTCAATGGCATTCCATTGCTGAAAACCCCACCAATCAACATGTTGGCAGTTACCAATATCTAGAAACTGAACTGTACAATACATATAATTACAGTGGCTACAAAAGTAGATGAGAAGCTGGAATACTGCAGTGAGTAGCACACCTCCTGCTTGTCAGAAACCTGTCCACCATCTTTAAGGTACAAATGAGGACTGTGATGGAATACTCTCTACTTGTCTGGATGAGCGCAGCTACAACAACATTCAAGAAGCTTAACACCATCCAGTAGAAAGCTATCTGCTTGATTTGTAGCACTTCCATAGCCATGCACTCCCTACACCATTCAGGCTCAGTAGCAGCAGCATATACCATCTGCAAGATATTTTGCTGAAATTCATCAAGGTTTCTTTGACAGCACCTTCTAACTTCATAACCACTTCCATCTAGAACGACAAAGGCAGCAGGTACATGGGAGCAGTAACACCTGCACATTCCCTTCAAAGCCATTTAACATCCATATTTGGAAATATCTGGCCATTCTTTCAGTGTCACGGAGTAATATCCAGGAACTCCCTCCCTAATGGCATTAGAGTACCTACGTCAAATAGACATTGAAGAAGGCAGTTCATCGTTACCTTCTGAAGGGCCCCCAAGGATGGGCAATAAATGCTGACTCAACCATCAACACCCACATCCCATGTCTGATTATTTTTAAAATCGAGCAAATTTTTACCCTCACCATCATCTCATTGCTCTTCTAACTTGGACTCATGCCTCACAGTCACTTTCCACAAATGCTGTTCTCGCTCCTTCCCTTCAAAAGGGAAGTGATGGCCTACTGGTGTTATCACTAGACTATTAATCCAGAAACTTGGCTAATGTTCTGGGGAAATGTTCAAATCCTGCCATGGCAAATGGTGGAATTTGAAGTCTTAAAAGAAAATTATCTGGAATTAAGAATTGCCGATTGTTAGCAAAAACCCATTTTAGCTCGCTAATGTCATTCAGGGAAAGCAATCTGCCATCCTCACCTGCTCTGGCCTACATGTGACTCCAGACACAACAATGTGGCCGACTCTTAACTGCCCTCTGAAATGGCCGAGCAAGCCACTCAGCTCTAGGGCAGCTGGGAAGGGCAATAAATGCTGGCCAGCACATGTCCCATGAGCGAATTTTTAAAAAAATATCCATTTCTAACATTCATATCTCTGCTTGCTTTCCTTGCATAAGAACAACACACACCCTTGCATAGAGAGGCAGAGGGAAGTAATGGTTCTACGGTGACAGTCACATTGATGTTGTTTGGTAATATGTGCCCACTTGGCCCACTGGAAACAAGGTCATGGTCAAAGAGGCTGCAGATCTTAGCAATGATCTCCTGTGATATCCTGAGGCACTGGTCAATATGCATATTAAGAGAATTGATCCTCTGCCTTTGTATCCTGCACTGGGGGTTTCAGATCCTTGGAAGTTGATCTCTATGTTCAAGCTGTCTGCGCAGAGGTGGGACCTGTATTTGTAAAGCATACCTCTGCTGACATTGTTACTGCACCTCTTGGTCCTCATTACATGCATAGTTAAGTTGCAGAAAAATACTTCCCTGCTATAGTAAACTGTAACAGCCACTACAGATAGTGAAGTGTGACATCTGGAGTGACCTTCAGAAAGTTAGCAATAATTGTAAAGCAGTGATAGCATTCCCTGGGAAAGGTCACATGAGCTCCTGCCTGTGGTCAGAGCTCTTCAGTTTCACGTATCAAAGGCTTCCCAGCCTGTCAGTTTCACTGAAGAAGTACTCTCGGTTACGCTATCATCTAAGTGATCCTGATGAGTTGATGACAACTTGGGAAATAGGCCCACTGATTGTTAGAGCTAGAATACTTGAATATAACAGTATTCAATAAACTAACTAAATATTTAAATATCTAACTCAACAGTTCCAAGGGCTTTGTCCAATCACCTCAAACCTCACCAGAGTGAAACCCAAAAATTGGTTGTACGATATTGGGATCTCCCCAGAGGCACCCAAACTCACCTACCCTATTCTGAAAAACTGCTCGCCATTGTCTTTGCTTTAGTGATTCCGCAAGACTCTGGAAAGAAAAGCATAAAACATTTGAAGCAGCTAGTTTCTTGTATCTGTAAATATCTTACGTGTTCAGCATTGGGAGTGCCAGGATTTTGAACAGGTCTAAAGAAAGATGGAACATAACTTGATCTGGATTCTGCCTTGTCATAAAGACAGAAAGTCTAAGACATCTACAGCACGGAAAACGGCCCTTTAGCCCATTGAGTCTGTTCTGGTCAACAACAACCACCTCACTATTTTAATCCTTGAAATTAATTCACCCACCTCTCTCTCCTGCCCCCACTCGCCCAACCCAACCCTCAGTTTCTACCCCAAGAAACTGCCCTGCCTGTCTCAAAAAGTTATTTATTAGCCCAGGTTCCCGATCTTTGAGCAGTTACTCCAATATTGTTCCGTTTTTAAGAGAACGTCAGTGTTCCCTGAAAAAGTAAATATGAAAGTAGAAAAATGAAAAGGTGTCTCACCTGATAGCCTACTTAAAGTGCAGTACTTAGATCAAAAACTGTATGTCTGCTTATGGAATAATGTTCTATTCTTTGCTTAAGAGTACCAAGGAATTCATGTGACACTTGAATATTTGTATTCAGTAATGTTATGCATCTGAGGCAAGCTACCAACTTGGTAAAATCCGTGCTGTCTCTGTTGCTACTTGACAATAATTGAGTATGCTTCAATTCTGTTAGCTCCTCAACAAAACTGCATGGGAAAGGAACACTAACCATATACAAATAATCTGTATTAGATTTCACTGGAAATGTAACACTATTTACATTTACACTATTTACGTTTACACTATTTACATTTTCTCACTTAACTATTGCATAGAGCAAACTACCAAAAATCAGCTGTTGAACATGTTGTGCAAACAATATTGGACTTTTGCAAACAACACAGTCATTAGAAGCAAGCTATATTAGGCTTGTGATTTGAGGAATTATGAGGTTTATAAATCAATTGACGTGTTAAATTACTTCACAAATTTCTCTCTTGATATGAATTTCACATTACTTAGGTAATTTGCACATCAATTAAACCACAACTGATTATGTTCTCGATAATTAAGGCTGAAATTGTATTTTCCACTTAGTGGAAAAAATTCTAATGACACCAATAACATGCATTGTATGAAAGGATTTAGAGACAAGGTCAGAATGAAAAGGAGGACATGGGTTCTTTATAAGGCTTTCTTTCCAACATTGCAAGAACATTTATTTAAGACATTTGTGTACTTTATCTGTCCAGATTGCAAATTAATTCTCTAACAAGTCAAGAATACATTCAGGACCGAGAATCATTCCAAACATCTAGGAATTATGCAGTTTGTACCAATAGGAGTGGATTCTGATTGCCACATATATGGTTGATGAAAATCAACTAGATCTCAAAAGTAACTCGTGAAAATGAGATCTGCTCCTTTGATCATGTGGCACAATTTACTCAGCATGCCAATAGCTGTTTAAAGTCGCACTTTATCTTGGACAATGGGGAATTTCATGGGAACAGATTTAATAGTATCTCCTTGGGTAATTGGCAGCCAAAAAGCTATGTGGTTTGGGAGATATGAAAAGTTGGAAGCTTTATTGGCTACAATATTATAATACTCTTTATTGGAAGAATTTACTGTATTTAAAAATCCTGAGAATAGTGTAGCCTTTTGTCATGCCCAATAATGACATCATATTTATAATTTTAAACATGAGCTGTACTCACGGAATCTCCGAATTGTTGAGCGTTGATGGAGGTACTTTGGCCCATTATGTCTGCACCGGCAGTCCAAATGAGCAATTCACTTAGCAGCAAGCCGCTGCCTTCTTCCAGTTACCTCAATTTTTTATTTTCAAAAACAGTTTAAATCCCTTTGGAATGCCTCAATGAACTTATCTCCAACACACTTACAGGCAGTGTGACCAGACCCAAACCACTTGCTGCATGAAAAAGTCTTTTGTAAAACTGGTATATTTTGCCAGGTATTTCAAATTGTGTCTTCTAGTTCTCAAGCCTTGTACAAGGACTTTACATTTCTCTCTATTTAATCTGTTCAAATCCTTCATGACTGGGAAGACCCCAATCAGATTTCCTCTCCACTTTCTCTTATCCAATGTAAATAGCCCTAACTTCTGCAATCTAACTTCATCAGGGAAATTCCTCATCTCTGGAAACATTCTCATAAATGTCTTCTACACCTTCTTCAGTGCCTTAACATTTGTCCTAAAATGTATGGCCAGAACCAGAGACAATACTTCAGATCAGGTCAAACTAGTATCCGATGCAAGTTCAATATAATCTCCGTGTTCTTGTATTTCCAAGCCCCTATTTATAAAGCCTTAGTTGCTATATATTTTGTTAACTGTTTTCTTAACCTTTAAAATTGTAAACTCATATACGCCAAGATCTCAGAGATAAAAGGTACTGCAGATGCTGGAGAATCCGAGATACCAAGCGTGGGGCTGGATGAACACAGCAGGTCAAGCAGCATCATTGACCTGCTGTGTTCATCCAGCCCCACACTTGTTACGCCAAGATCTCTCTGCCCTTGCACCCAGTCCTTTGTGCTGTATCTTATATTTTAAGATGGAAGGGGGCCTGAATAACAGGACAATTGTGTGAAATCTGGGACAATTGAGTGAGAAGTTCAATGATACTTATCTTTATATCGGGGCAACTAGCTGCAGTTCCCAACTAAATTCTAGGTGTCAAGATGAGATTCTTGCCAGACAGCCATGAGATGCCAATTAGCAGGGATTATTGCTTCTTAAGAGCCTCATTAACACGTTAATATGCAGCTTCATATCAGACAACACACTGCAAGGAAATAGACATCAACAATTCCTGGCATGAAGGTCAGAGTGGGCACCTTGTGAGTCCAACTTGCCACTTGATCGTCTGGGCCACCACTTTGGACACGTGGCATTAACATCTCAGAGCATGTTCCATGGCACTAGGTGTGTGCAACCAGCGTCCATAAATGCTGGCATCCAACACATGCCAGCCTCTCAGCCCTCATGGCTCCTGTCTGATCCAGTTGCAGGACACCTCTACAGTTTAAAGCTTCACTTTGGGGCACACCAGCAACCAGCCTTCAAATGCTGTCACAAGGACACTTTGTGTGAACGGAAAAGTACCCTGACTGGCCATATGGACTGGATAAGGCTGTGTCTTGGGGTACTCACACTTTCTGTCCTTGTGTTGATTCACTTTGTGCCAACCTTGCAAGCCCACAGTAACCCTGCTTGCCTTACTGTGCCATGTCTTTAATGTGTTGGCAGTTTGGCCAGAGCATAAAGGATCACAGCAGAGATAGTAGGAACTGCAGATGCTGGAGAATCTGAGATAACAAGGTGTAGAGCTGGATGAACACAGCAGGCCAAGCAGCATCAGAGGATCAGGAAAGCTGATGTTTCGGGTCTGGACCCTTCTCCAGAAACCTGAATCACAGTACTACTGTTTTGCTTTTAATATACACTCAAAGCCAATACCTGTCAGTGTTGTTTGTAGGGGGTAGCCTTGCTATATGGCACAGTGATATGTCAATCTCACACCAGCCCATGTGCCAGATGTTTGTACAACAAATATGCTTCATGATTGTTCAAAATTATGGCCATGTTTGAATGTATGTGCAGAGTCATCCTCTGTCAAATAGAGAGGGGGCTGCAATCAGTCTTGTGGTCTTGGTAGCACCACTCAAGGGCAGAGCCGGCACATAGTCCAGGAGTTACCCAGCTGCTTAGGGCCATCGTGATCCAGGAAGCAGCCTCCAGAAAGTCCATGGAATCGTAAATTGTTTGCTGGGAAGCTGTAAAGAAAGAGTTCAGGAATCTGATCAGTCCGTTCTCGGGCTGTCCATTAAGGTCAGTCAGGGTCTGGAGAACAGCGAGTACGTGGGGCATATACACTGAGTGGTGAAGAGGTGGAAGGAAGCCTGGGGGCGATTGCGTATTCTGTGGCCAGAGCTGGAGTGGCATTCAAGGCTGGGAGTGGGAAAGCAGAAGCATGTGTTGAAGTTCAGACAAGAACAATGATGGGAGGAAAGTCAAGGTGTAACGCAGGTATGTGGTTCAGGATGTGCCAGCATGGAAGGCTATGTGAGGGTGAGTTACTGGCAGTGACCACCACTCTGGCCTCCTTGGGGGAAGTGTAAAGGACCACTATTGGAATCATTAAAGCGTAATGTCAAAGCATTTGGAGGGTGTGGGGAGAGCGGGGAGAGAGGAAACCTGGAGGTGGTTTTGGAGTTTGAATGGTTGTCCACATTGGGGGAGGGGATTGCTGGAAATGAACTGCATTGTGGGAAGGAACCATAGCCTCTTTGTTTTGTTTATGTTACCTTTTAATTACTGTAAATAAAAGTTCATCTTTGGAATTGCCTGTCTGTGAAGATCCCTCACTGGACAGTAAGAAGATATCGGTCTGCAGTGGACATTGGGAACAGAGTAGTAGTGGATAGAGCGGGTGGGAGAATAAGACGTGTTTAGGGACTGGTGGCTTGACAGTGACTGGGACAAGAATTATGGAATAGTAGCGTGAGGAACTGTCAGCCAGCTATATGCAAGAAGCAACATAGTTTGAGGCTGCAGTGCCATTCCATTGCAAGTGAAGACAACTCTGGACTACCAACGCTTGGCTTGGTGTTTGGCTAGGGGTAAAGATGATGTGAATACCAGTGATGTCAGCCTACTCCAGGATATTTGGTGACAGTTGACGACTTCTATAATGAGTGATAATATCAGGCCAGGAGTGGAGGAGAAGGCCACTGTAGGTGCGGGGCACATAGTTCATGAGATGGATTTGGGACAATGCAGCAAGAAATTTCACTAGGCTTCACAGAGAGAAATCATCTTGAATCTCAACAAAATTGACACTTAGCTAAAATATCAGATGATTCAGCCCAATTGTCTATTATATTTTTATGAATCACCTCATATTTCCCTGCATTTAACCTCATCTGCCACCTGCCAGCTCATTCTACTAACGGATCTATATCCCTTTGCAGTTGTACACTACCTGTCTCGTAGTTTATAAAATGGTCAGGTTCTGTATCATCCGCACATATGCCCTGTACACTGAGCTCTGGATCATTACTATTAATCAGGCATGTGACCGCTGAGGAATCCCTTTACAAGCCTTCAAACAAGTTAGAGAACATCCATTAGTTGCTATTGTCTGTTTTCTGTCACATAGCCGATTAATTATCCATGTTATGTGTTCTTTTTGTTCCATTATCTCTAACTTTGCTCATGACTGTATTGTGTGACACCTTTTAAATGCCTATTGGAAGGCTAGAACGTGCACTCCTTTGAAGCATGGTCATTAGAAGGCTGACAACATGGCTGCTGAGTGCCAACCAATCTTTTCAATTTCTGCACAGATACCTAAAGTCTCTGGAATGTTTCTAATTGATTAACCATGGGCTAGGCAATGGCATAGTGGTATTGTAGCTAGCCTAGTAACCCTAAAATCTTGGCAATTTTCTGGTAATCTGTCATGCAAGAAGGTGAAATGTGAATTCAACTAAAAGTCTGATGAAAACAGTTGTCAACAAAAACCCATTTGGTTCACTAATATCCTTTAAGGAAGGCAGGTGCATCCTTACTTTGGCCTACAGGTGACTACAGACCCATATCAATGTCGTTGATTCGTAACTGTCCTCTGAAGTAGTCTCATAGCTACTAATTGTATCAAGCTGTTTAAAAAATTTCAAAAAAAGAGACAGATAAATCATGTGGCTTCACCCGATGCACTGGAGACAACAATGGCAAACACAATCTAGAATGTCTATGATAAGTCATCCTCACCAATCTCTGGGGACTAGTGCCAAAATTAGGAGAGCTAACTCACAGATTAGTCAAGCAACAGCCTGATATAATCATACTGGCTGGTTCATACTTTATAGATGATGTCCCAGGTACCAACGTCACTATCTCTGGGTATGTCCTGTCCCATTGGCAGGAGGGACCCAGCAGAGGTGATGGCACAGTGAAATCCTGTCAGGAACAATGTGCAGCTGCTCCAAGGATCCATGCAAGCCAATTGGCATTGACACACCGATCACTGTCCCTGAAGTCACTGCTCTGCACGGACCTCACATTTCAAAATAATGAGATGAAACAGAAATGGGATGAGATCAATATAACATTGAGAAATGATTGTGGCTCAGAAGATGTCGAAGAAATTTGTTTAGAGATCAAAAATATCAGGGGAAGAAGGTTGGGAATAGTATGTTGTCCCTCTAACAGTAAGCTACATGACATAAAGAATGTAATGGGATGTAACTTGCATCATACCCTAGTAAAGAAATAGATCACTTTAGAATTGCATGACACTTTATGACTTCATGCTCCTTATAACTAATTCTTTTCAGTTAAATATTTTCACATTTCTTTAATATTCTTTCCCAGGATATGGCCATTGATGTATATGTTGGACAGTATATGTTTCTCATCCCTGACTGCACATGAGCCAAGTGGTGGATGAACAACTTTGTTGAACACTGCTGTCTTTTCTGTCATGGAATGCTGCAACTGAGTGTCCGCTAGATTATATCATAGGGCTTTTTAAGGTCAAGCACATTGCTGTGGGTCTGGAGTTACATGTAGGCATACAGTACGACAGATTTCCTTCCCTAAAGGATATCGGTGAAGCGAATGGGCATTTACAGCAATTAATGAGCACTGTTACTAAGACTAATTTATAATCCCAGATTTTGTTTTTAAACTTAATTTATTGAATTTAAAGGACCCTAACTCACGTGGTGGGATTTAAAGCTGTGGCCCAGGCCTTTGAATTACTTATCCAGTGATAGTAAAACTGTGCTACTGTCTTCCCAAAAGATGAAATCTAATTTGTGTCAAAATTGTGAAGGGTATGAACAGAATGGAGAGAGATAAATAAATTATTCTCACTCGTGAGAAAGTCAAAAACAAGAGGACACCATTTGAATGTGAATGTCAAAAGAACCAATGGTGTGTTTATAATAGTTTAGCTAGAACCTGAAAGGTCTACTGCTGCTTTTAAAGGTAAGTTTCTTCAGCTGGGGTATCAGTCAATATTCCTTATTTGTCCAGTGCCAACAAAAATAAGTCAACTGGTCACTGGTCTCTATACAGTCACTTGAATCATGCTCTACATAAAATGATTGTAGTGTAATCCTGCCTAACCAAAAGAACTGTACAAAGGTAGTTCTATGCAAGTGGAGGCCCTTGAGTTGTTTTAATTCAGTATCATATTGTAGCCACTCTTCCTTGCTTGTAAATAATTTGATTACTGTCTATTTATCAATGTTATGGGCTGTCTGCTATTTCTTAGCTTATTGTCAGGACGCTGCACAGTGCTTAGTTGCATTTGCACACACGATCATATTAAATGGTACCTTATTCATATGGTTGTGAAAATTAAATTTTAAAAAATGTACAGATCCTAAAACTTATCTGCAAGCCGACTTACAATCAAAGCACAATCCATTAATCATTATCTTCTGCTTGCTGTTGCCAAGGTAATTTTCAATCCAGAGGGCAATTTTCCATTAATCTACACAGCTTTATCCAATTTAGAAGCCTAAGATGCAGAACCCTATAAAATTCCATTTAAACATCCTAGGGGTTTAATTTGTTCAAATGCTATTTTTAGCACATTGGTTAGTGTGCTCACCTTTCATTCCGATGCTATTTTACCACACTGATTAAAGTATTTATTTTAAAAGCTGGTAAAAATATGTAGACTGAAATTTAATGTGAATGCATTTGTCATTCTATACAGAAGAATTGAACACAGTTGAAATGCAGAACAGTACATGTATCAACATCCTGCAAATCACTCTATTAATTTCAGATTAACAAGTCACAGTCGTTGACTCCAGGCAACCAAATTGCAATCAAACCACAATGACAACTTTGGAGAGCATTTTGTATATTTAAAGAAACAAGGTGGCTGCGCTAGGCAACAGTTTTTACAAATACTGATTAAAACAGAAGACAGAGGGAACGAGCAGAGTGTTATTGAATAAGTTTGGAGTCTTCTCGGGCCCTGAACAATGTGAACAAAGCGAAAAATGTGGGAGAATTGTGTGAGAAGTTCAGACTTTCTCGACTTTGGGAGCTACTAATGGCATTTTCCAACAGAGTTATGGGCATTGAGATGAAATTCTCGCTAGGGACTAGTATGATGCCTATTAGTAGTGACTATTGCATGTTATCTCCTCCGAAAACATTGAATCTCAGCTCATTAATATATAGCTTCTTATATCACAGGATGAATGGAACTAGACATCAAAAATTCCTGACATCAAAATTAGAACAGTATCTAGTGACTCCAGATACTCCCTTGGCTCATCACCTTGGACAGCTAGCATCAATATCTTGGATTCTGAAAATCCCTCCACACACCCCATGTTAATGGCTTTGGCATCCAATACCTGTCAGCCTTTCTGCATCATCATGGCTCATCTCCAATCCACTTACAGTAAGCCTATGCACTGTAATGCTGCGCTTTAGAGCATAATACATTTAGCATTGTAGTACTGTAATCATTGTAGTAATACTTTGTGCACTGGGACAGGATTTACCCCAAGGTAACTTGTTTGCTCCCTTAGCTTGACCCGCTTTGCCTTGACTTTTTGTACTGTGCTCCCTCAGCCAGAGATTAAAGACTTGCAGGACTCCTGTATTAGCTCACCTCTCTGTGCAGGCACAAAGTCAGGCAGTTGTCAGTCACGTTGGTGTTCATCCTGCACGTAGAACAGCAGCTCCACACTTCACGCCTTGGTCTGTGGAACATCGTGTAGGATAAGGAAGGGTTGTTTCAGTATTTCCAAACTTGCCTTTGCGGCTAGACAAAAACTCTTCATGGCAGTTGCCAGTCTGTCAATGGAAGCAACCAGATTGCATGTCTGAGGCAGTAGGCTCCCTGTGGTACCAAGGTGTAGAGCTGGATGAACACAGCAGGCCAAGCAGCATCATAGGAGCAGGAAAGCTTGACGTTTCGGGCCGAGACCTTTCAGGGCTGAAGTCTTGTAACCATTCCATTTGAGTGGCCAGTAGCCCCAGTAACCTGCCCACTGCTTGTGTCTGTTTATGCATTCGTATGTAGCCCTAACATTCAACACCATGAAGTCCTTCCCTGCCTGGGACTGAGCAGATGCCTGGTCTCCAACAGTCCAGCTGAGTGCCACTGAACTTGGGCATTTCTTCCTCTGACAGCGAAATGCTCATCATCGTGACTCTGATCATGCTACTGTAAACACTAAGGAGTTGATGTCTGATCTGAGGGACGGTATGGGAGGCTGTCTTGCCATTGCTTCCTTTGAGGCAGTCGTGCTCCCTCCCCCTAGGGTGTTGGATGAGATTTGTTGTGGGACAGCCCCCCTGGCCACATTGATTATAGACACTCCACTTGTACCTGCAAGACACCAATCAAGGCTTACAAATTGTGGCACGTGCAAATTACATAGACGTGAAATAATTGACAATAACATGAAATTTTCCGTACTGTGAGTGCTGCTTCATCACTTGGCAAGACAAGGATGTCACTGCCTCTCCACATGAGCAGTCCTGGTTATCACCAGCCAGTGCCAAGATCCGGTCTTCACTGGAGGCAGAATGTTGGGCAGTTCACCACCAGTCCTGGCACTTGCCCCTCTTGCATGGTGTTTTCTGCTGCAATGAGAACAGCAGGGAATGACCGAGATAGTGGTAGCAGAGAGAAAATGATGGCACTCACTCTGCTGGAGCAGCAAAGGTCATTGACCTTCATCCAGCATTGCTGGATGTGTTGCCAAACCATGGAGACTGTATTGACCTTGATGGCAATCTCATCTCAGACTGGCAGGGTGTGATGGCGTGGCCTCCTCTGGCAGTTGTAAGAGAAAAGAACAGCCCTCTTTTGTCCCATCCATCTTTGAGGACTCGCTTACCCCTGTCTGCCAATGGGACATCAATATCTTGTCTACCATCATGTGAACAAAGTGTCTCCAATCATGCAGTGAAGTTTTGGAATTCCAATGTTTTAAATATTGTGCCAACCCCAGGGATACCAGTCTAAATAGGGATATCGAGGTAGTGTGAATACTTCTGGCCAAAGCTGGCTTTAGGAAAATCTGGCTAGCATTTGATGAGAGGTACACCATAATGGCATGGTAGATAGTTAATAGCGTGAGTTTGGGACAAGTACACTTGCTAGACCACTAGCCCCCAACCTCACTTTCATGCCTCTTGTGTACTCTTGAGAGTGAAACACATAAAACATGTATCTCATCGTCATGTTCACAGTCTGCCATAACTCCCAGGAGATTGCAGTTCAGTTTGTAGTGTATTTCTCCTGGTTAAAGTCTATGTCTTTGATGTTTCCTTCATACCTCATCAGGTACAACATTGAATTCACATCCGCAGTCACCTTTGCTGTATTTTGTTAAAAATAAAAGACATGTGGTAATTAAAAGTTCAATGTGTAAGTGAGTACTTTGGGACTCTGGTGATGATGAAATTTATTGCATGGAACATTTTGATAGGAAGGGTGAGGTCGTACAATATGAAGGAAGCAATTCTAAAGGCTGTGCAGGAGCTGAGAGTTCTGGAGAATTTATATGAAAAAATACTCGAACTTGGTAGAGCATATTAAGAAAACGGCTAAAAGGGCATACAGCATTACAGGCTTTATAAGTAAGAACATAGGGTAGAAAATTAAGGAAGTTGTGATAAATCTTGGTAAAGCATGGTTTGGCTTCAATTGTAGTGTCTAATTCTGGACATTGCACTTTAGGGAAAAAGTGAAGGCATTGGAAAGTGTGCAGAGAAGACTTCAGTTAACGGCTCCGGAGAGAAAAGATTCTCTTAGCAATGATATTTTGGAGAAATTTGGATTATCACCTTTACGGAATTTTAAGAGGAGATTTGATTGATGTGTTCAATATCATTCAGGGTTAAGACAAAGTAGATAGAGAGGGAAACTGTTCTTTTTGGTGGACGGCTGAGGTGTAAGATGAAAGCCAAAGAATCAATGGCCTTCTGTGGAATTTCATTTTACTCGGTGAGTAGTTCAGATCTAGAATGCACCATCTGAGAGTTTGCAGGAGACAGTTTCTCTTGTCGCTTTCAAAAGAGAATTTGGTGGTGACTTGAAAAAATATTTGTGTGGCTACAAGGAAAGTGTATGAGAGTGGACTATTTGATGTGCTGTTAGAGAAAGCTGCATACATGTAATCGACTGAACAGACTTTCTTGGCATTGCAATCATTGATTCTATGAAAATCATTGTTGTGTAGTTTCACACGATCTAGCCAACATTTAGGGGTTACTATCCTCTACCACAAGTTCTGCTACACTTCTCAGTGTAACCATACTGTATACCACCTATACCTCTGTATTCTACAGATAATCACTGAAAGGGCCCTATGAGATTAGCACTGGTGAGCACTGCTGCCTCACAGTGTCAGGGATCAGGGTTCGATTCCAGCCTCGGGCAGCTGTCTGTGCGGAGTTTGCACATTCTCCCTGTGTCTGCGTGGGTTTTCTCTGAGTGCTCCGGTTTCCTTACACAGGCCAAAGATGTGCAGTTTGAGTGAGTTTGCTGTGTTAAATTGCACATAGTATCCAGGGATAGGCAGGCTAGGTGGATTCGTCATGGGAAATGCAGGGCTACAGGAAGTAGGGCAGGTGGTAGGTCGAGATGGGATGCTCTTCTGAGGGCCAGTGTGGTCTTGATGGGCCAAATGGCTTGTTTCCGTACTGTAGGGATTCTATGATTCTAATATACTATTAAACCTACAAATCAGTATTAGATTGATCAATAATGCATCCTTCTTTGTATATCAGTATATCATTTGTGGTATAAACTCAGGTTTTATTGAACGCCAAGAACTGATAAAACCTTATTTATTTTGCTTAGATTCTAGGACTCATTGCACTTAGTTTGGCTGTCCTGTAGAGTTTTTGAGTTTCTTAAATTACATAGTTTACAGAATTACATTTCCTACAGGTCTTTGACGTAGAGGAAATTTCTACATCCTTACCTGGATGGAGAATTTCTCGTACTTTCATTGCCGCTCAATTAATTTGATTACATTTAATTAATGAATCAGATATTTTTATGACAATTCTGCTCATATTATCCAGAAAGCTAATAATTTGCTAATTTCATGCATAGCTGAATAGACCATGGAATCCCCACTGTTCTTATTCACAATACATAATTTCAGTTAAATGACTTCTGCCTATTCAGAGACTGAAATAAATAACCTAAGAGAAATCAGTCTTAGAGTGAGATTTAGCTTGTTTAGCCAATCAGTGAATATATTATTTCAGATGGAAAGGTCAACCAATCTAATCAATGCCAGCTTTCAGTAAAGAAAGAGGATTTTAATATTATTGAGTGTATTTCAGCATAAAGATAAGAATCCCAGGCATATAAACTATGATTATATTCCAATAATAAAAAAACTGCACATTTTTAGGACTGAGATTTGAAAGCTGTTGCGAAGGATGTGCAAATAACTAAATATTGAATTGCTTCATCATCTTGAAATCTCATACATGACAAACTCTCAAAAACATTGAACCGATTTTGCAAGGTACTCTGTGGAAGTAGAGTCACACATTCCTCACTAAATCTGGCCTGTAAGTTTGAATGCCAGAATCGCGTAAAGTCAAGTTCAAAAATGTCAATCTTGCACATTTTTACTGCTTCAACGAAGTTCACACAATTCTTCGCTTTAATGCAATCCAATGCAAATTGGTCTCACATCAACACCAGTGATTTTCTTTCCACCTGATCATTCCTTTTGCAATAATTGCCTGGATGAAGCACACTATTGGGAGTTACTGGGCTAACCTGTGGGATTTTACTTCTTAAGGGGCTCTTTGATTATTATTGTTGCGGGTTTTTCTTTGTATTTGATGTCTGCTCCTGAATACCACTACTGTTCAGCAATTTTTTTGTGCATTGCATATCATCTCCTCAGTAATATTGATGAGAATTGCATTTTACTGGCAACTTTCACATTTTTTCAATATGAAAATTTCTTTTACATCTTTAAAGCAGTCTTAGAATTAAAAGAGATTGTTACTTTGAAGAAAAATACGAGATTGATAGTAGCTGAGAGGTTACTTTTTGTCATCCCGAGAGTACGAAGACTCAGACACACTTAGCTAAGTACATTTGAAAAACGTTTTCATCCATAATTCACCAGAGTCTGTAAGCATGGTCTGCAGTTTTCTCATAAGTTCCTAACATAATGCAAAGGATTAATTATATCTTTAGTCCAAGAATATCTACTGAGCATGTGCAAAAGGACATGGAGTGGGAAGCTGAGTCTGGAAAGCTTCAATAGCATCTCCTTTTACTATGTCTTGTAAATAGTTACATCAGTGAAGCCTGTTAATATTCACACATAAGACTGTGGACCTTACATTGGCAGACAGTGATCAGACCCACAGAACCAGAGGCAAGCAGCAGTCAGAGCTCAAAATAACTGAAGGGGGTCTCAGAGGACGTAGAGACCAGCAAGTGATGAATGTCAAAAGCTCACCTAGGAACCAAACCACGGGGCAGCAAAGCCCACAGTAAAGCAGAACAAACCTGCAGAAGAGAACACAGCAAGTAACAAGTATCAAAAAATAATTGAACACAATAAGCAAAACATTACAAAAAATGGAATGTACTCTACAGCAATGGGAAAATAAATTAACTCTCAAAAAATCCACCAAAAGTAAGCATGCAAAGAAACAGCTTGAAGTTAATGCTATGAATGAACCCCACCAGTGGAAGCCCAAATGAACTGGCCTTACAGAGGGTTGTGAGTGTGAGGAGGGACACCAGGTCGTAGCTGTAGCAGCAGCACAGGAGAGTTATCACATACTACCATCATTTACGGGACTACCAACAGTAGAAGACGTGGGGACAAGGTGAGCTCTTCCTGGGAGATTGGGCAAGCATGCTCCACATTTTGACTTCCCTGGTGGCGCAGGCTGGCAAGACACATTCCAGTATGCCGATATTATGATGAAAAGCAAGAGAACTAGTTTTAACGTAGATACGGGGCACATGTATTGATTCATTTGGAGACTATGCTATGGTTAAGAAAAATAACTCTTGGACCACCCTTCTTTTAAGTTTGGATAACATGAGGCATTAAAATCAGAGTGAAATTGCAGATGTGAACGATATTTCACTAAATTGGAAAATAGGTCACATAGACCCACTGTGTTTCTTTATAAGTAGAGCTACATGTGTAGCTTTAAATATTCTTAAGTTAGCAGATGGTGGAGATTCCACTGATTTCTTCATTTTGAAGCAGTTGACTATACCACCAGAACTGGACAGACGCCTGCTAAACAATTATTTACCCATTGCAATATTAACTGTTGATGACATTGTAAAATTCTGGGTAAGACATGGCTGCAAGTATAAAGCCTCCCATCACTATTCAAATTTAGGTAGAACAGTGATTCTACTACTTGTGGAAGAGCAACCTGTTATGTACCTTTAAGAAGGTCTCCCAGTTAATCTGAATCTTTCACTGATCACACCATATCCCCATCCAAAATGGAATAACCATACAACAAAAAGATTAGGAAATACATTTATTTTGAGCTCTGACTGCTGCTTGCCTCTGGTTCTGTGGGCCTGATCGTTGTCTGCCATAATGTAGAAATGTGAGGTCCACAACATTATGAGGGAATATTAACAGGCTTTATTCATTTAGCTATTTACATGACATTGTGAAAAGAAATGCAGTTGAAACCCTCCAGATTCCAGTTCCAGCTTTATGTCCTTTTGCACATTCTCAGTGGAGATTCTTGGACTAAACATATAATTAATTCTTCACATTACGTTTGGGAACTTGACAGAGGAAAAGAAGGAAGAACGAGATGATAGCTACAACCAGGATACTCAATGTGTCAATCATTGATGACTTTTACCTGTGCCTGTAAAATGGAATGTACGTTGTTATGCTACAAAGAACACAACAGTGATACGGCTGGGAATCATTTTGTCATTATGCTCACAAACATGTGTGGGAGCATATCACTGGAAGCATTGACAATGTTGATGCCCTGTGTTAGTTGATAACCCACCATAGTAGTTCCAGACAGGGTATACTGCTTTTAACTTGCATTCCAGGTCTTTGGAGCCTCGTAGAAGTATTTGCAGTGGACGTTATGTCCCAACCAAAGTATCTTTTGGTAAAGATAGTTCTGAAGTGGCCATATTGTCTCTGATGGACTACAGATCAATCAAGAATTTGTGCAGAGCTGCAAAGGGATGCATTACAACCTTCTCCTTAAATAACCCCAGGAGAGACAACTCTTTGAGTTGATTATTTCTCTTGATCGCCTCTTTCTTTCATATGTGGTTGAACTGCCAAGATAAATTAAAGGTTATAGGAGAGATTTTGGAATTAGTGAAATTCCAGCATATTAATAGTTGCTGACAAACCTTAAATATGAAGCCAACATCTCTGTCTCTGGCTTGCTGCAGTGTTCCAGCGAAGCCCAACGCAAGCTGGAAGAACAACACTTAATTTTCCTCCTGGGGACCCTGCAGCCCTCCGGACTCAATTTCAAGTTCAATAATTTTCGGGCCTAAACTCTTCCATGTCCCAGCACCCTACCCCACACATCAGGCCTTGTTACCACATAGCCTGCCATTACACACCACCTGTTGTTAGTCACTCATGGTCCCCATTAACAACTATTCACCCTCTCAGCTTGATCGTTATTAACTCTTTGTCCGTCCAACTGCTGTTCTCTCACTTTAGGCTCTATCCTTATGTTTCGTCCCTACAAAGTGCCCCTCCCTATTTTCTGCATATAAACTGACATTTTCCCAGCCACCATCAGTTCTGAGGAAGGGTCGCTGGACCTGAAAAGTTAACCTTGAATTTTTCTTCACAGATGCTGCCAGACCTGCTGAGCTTTTCCAGCAACTTCTGTTTTTGTTCCATTCCAACTTGTACTTGTATCATCAAAATCTATGCTAACAGGTCATCCTCCAGTACCTTGTAAATGTGTGCATTTGGACAGCACCAATAACTATGATAGGTGTGTAAAGCAGCAAAATCATTCTGAATGATTTTGGTTCAAAGTGGATACATTGGGAAATTATATTTTTGAGGTCATCTCAGTATTTTCTGAAAGGGAAATGGGAAAGTAGAGCTCTTTTGTTTTGAAAGGATTCTCCATTCCCTTTAGAGTTCAATTCTATTTAAACTGACTGAATCAAAATAATTAAAATTAAGTTGAAATTTAAACTTCACCCAGACAGTTCATTGGTTCCCCGTGGAGATGAATCCTAATAAAATGTCCAGTTATTTTTTTCAATCAGAAATTAGTGATTCGGTTTTGTGAGGAAAAGAAAGTGCCAGTTTATAGAACTGCTTCAGACAATTATCCTCTTTGCATTGAGATTAAGTCCAATGAGATTCTTATTAAAACATTTCTTTATTTAATAATTACTTATGAAAGTATTCAATGGCTTGGTGCCAAACTGTAAACAAAAAGAATTTTGAAAATTACAAAACGTAAAGATAGTGAATGTCTAAGAGAAATGTCTTAAGTGGCTGGAGTAGAGTACAATGCTTCAAGTGATCTGAAGTAAGGTGATATATGAGATCTTTACCCTCTGGTTACAAGATATGATGTGATGGCGATACCATGACTATTTCTCTTGAAGGTTTACTGACACGTTGAATGTGAGGCATAACACAAGCAGCACCTGTAGATTGTCGACCAGCAGCAGTCTCCACTGGCTACAGTAACAAGCTAATGACTCCTGTGAATATCGAAGATGATCTGTCATGTCAATATGTAAAGAGCATGCTATTAATTTTATAAAATGATTTCAAACAGAAGCAGAAAATGCTGGAAAAGCTCAGCTGGACTGATGACGTCTGTGGAGAAAGAAATGGAGCCGATGTTTCGGATCAGATATGAGTCTTCTTCAGGACAAAAGCAAAGCCACCCCCACCCCACCTTAATGCCCCAGTGGAGTTGGATGCCTTCTGCTTACATCCTTTGCCATGTGGCTGTGAGACCCGTGCTGATTGGCTTCATCGAGCATGGGCCCTTGCTGGGACTGCACAGTGTGTATCTTTGCAGGAGAAGATGTTATTAATTGTGCCTGGATCACAGATGCTCCCGTGTCAGAGGGGCTGAGGACAGAGAGGTTCTCCAAAGTGCAGCGATGAAGCTGAAGAGATTATGATCCAGAATTCTGTCCAGATGCTCGCTGCACCTTTATTATTGAGAGGATTCTGTTCAGTCAGGCACTGTTTGTGCACTAAATTCTGCTCACCGGAATGGGGTGAATATCTATATTTTGCTCAGGGATTTGGGAAGAAATTTAATTCAGTGAGTGATATTGTCTATCGCTGACTGTATGTGGGAACTATCCCCTTCTGCTACGTGATCAAATGTTCAAAAGTAAATTTCTGCTCAGCTAAAATTGACTTGGTCACTGAATTTTTGTGAGTGTGCGTGGCATGGTCTATGTTTTCTGTTCAGGGAGTAGAGGTTTGTGCTTATTTTAGAAAATTCCTTTTTGCTTTGTGTAATTTGTGCTATGCATTCCAGTCAGTGAAGCACTTCCTATAGGACAGAAGTGGCAAAAGTGTAATGTTAACAAGCGAAATGAAGAAAACCATTTTCACAAAGCAAAGACTTTACATGCTATTCAAATGCACAGCATGAGTCTTGGTGGAAGCAAGTTCAACAGAAACATTTTAAAAAGGAATTAGATTGTTCTTTTTCAGATAACAATGTGCATTGTATAGGAAGAAGCAGGAACGTAGCAGAAGGTGAGATGCTTATTTGGAGAGCTGTCACAGCCACAATGGGCCATACGGGTTCCTTGTGCATTGTATCAGTTCTGTGATTCTCTAGGACAGGATGGAATGCGCTCTGTTCATTTTGGTAAAAGGATATTTGATTCATGTCATATTATGTGCTGTGTGCAGATAAGATAAATGTGGGAATCATCAGTTTGTGCCCTGGGTTTGGTATTTAAATACAACAAATACAAGTGAGGAGATACATCAATTTCAATAAAGTGAAATAACAGGTAGACGATTGACTCTGGTATTCTGGTGAAAACTGGAGCTTCCTGTATTGATTGGTTTCCCAACGTTTCAATGGTCCTAGGCTAGTGCTGATAAAACTGTTTCTTGTTGATATACAGGATTCACAAATTCAAATCACAAAGCGAATCTTCAACGCTACTTCAGTTTTCCGTTGTTCTGAATTTGATCATATAATTATTACCTGTTTTAATGTGTTGTCATTGCACTACCTTTGAGAGTCCAAGCCCACTTTTAGAAAGCTAAAAAGCTTTTCAGATTTAAGAACTAAAATTCTGTTGGTTCTGATTACCACTTGGCATTTTCAGCATCTGCTTTCATGCCGTGTTTGTCTGGCGAGCTCTGTGAGTGCAGAATTGTGATTATTTTTGGGTGAGGTGACTTAGGGTGACTGAGAGGATGTGGTGGATATGTCATGTAATGTCAATTGGCATCCCACTGTTAGTCATCTGTCACTTAACATGACGTTTACATTTTCAGCTGCTGTAGATATGCTCCTTGCACCAGTATTTTGAAATCACTTTTTTCTAAATGTATATAATAGCACTTATGGGCTGATGCGCTCACTGGTTATGAGGTACGATGTATTTTGATGGTTGGTTTAAAGGGCAGATTAACGTTGGATCAAAGATCATGAACATAATTTTATCCCCATTTTGAAATTGCAAATTCTATTGCCGTTTTGAAGTCAGAGTTTTTTCTGATATTGAATGGTGTAAATGTTCTTCTTCACCGACCAAGTTGCAATCTGTCATTGTACCCATCCAATTTTCATTTCATTGATTCCAGTGGAACCTTGACAGCCTTATTGTGGATAGGGGAAGGCTCTGTCCTATTCAACTACCCTGTGCCCACCAACCCCTGTCTCACTTTCCCAAATCCGGATTAGCGCCATCACCTAAATCATCATGGTCTACCCACCAGGCCTCAGCAAACTCCACACTGTTCACTTTGTAATCTGATTCCGGTAAATATTGACCAGCAGCTGTTAAAGGTAGGACTTTCTCCCAGATGGGGACTAACGTGTCGAGCCACTTAATGGCCTGTAGCCATAAAATCATTTCGGTGTTTCTCAACCACGTGGTTGTGGGCTTGCCTCTGAATTTTAAGCTGGTGGCGGGACTACCACCTCCACATCAAATTGCACCCAAGATTTTTAATATATTTCACACGTCAGTATGATTTTAATATCGATATATTGGAAGGAAACAAGAATCATTTTCTCTTTAAAATTCGTAGTTGGTAAAGCTTATATTAGGTGCAAACTAATTCATATTCTGTTACTTGTCATCTGTTAATTGTGACTTCAATCATCTCATTCCACTCTCTTCTAACCTCCAGTGAAAACAAGCCCAGTTGTTTCATATTTCATCATAAGACAACTTGCTCATTCCAGCTATGAATCTAGTAAATTTCCTCTTCAGTGCATTTACATTGAAACGTAGAAGATAGGAGCAGGAAGAGGCCATTCAGCCCTACAAGCCTGCTCCACAATTCATCACGATCATGGCTGATTATCCAAGCCCATTGCTTAATCCTGCTTTCTCCCCATAACCTTTGATCCCATTCACCCCAAGTGCTATATCGAGCCACCTCTTGAATACATTCAATGTTTTAGCACAACTACTTCCTGTGGTAATGAATTCCACAGGCTCACCACTCTTTGGGTGAAGAAATGTCTCCTCTTCTCCATCCTAAATTGTCTATCCTGAATCCTCATACTGTGACCCCAGGTACTGGACACACCTACCATTGGGAACATCCTCCCTGCATCTACCCTGTTTAGTCCTGTTAGAATTTTATAAGTCTCTATGAGATCTCCCTTCATTCATCAGAACTCAGGCGAAAACAATCTTTACCTAGTCAGTCTCTCTTCGTATGTAAGTCCAGCCATCCCCGGAATCAGCCTGGTAAACCTTTGCTGCCCTCTCTTGAGAGCAAGAGCATCCTTCCTCAGAAAAGGAGACCAAAACTGCACACAATATTCTAGATGTGGCCTCACCAAGGTCCTGTATAACTGCGCCAACATCCCTGCTCCTGGATCGGAAACCTCTCGCGATGAAGGCCAACATACCATTTGCCTTCTTTTTCACCTGCTGCACCTGCATGCTTACCTTCAGTGACTGGTGCACAAGGACACCCAGGTCCCGCTGCACACTCCCCTCTCCCAATTTACAGCCATTCAGGTAATAATCTGCCTTCTTGTTTATGCTTCCAAAGTGAATAACCTCACATTTATCCAAATTATACCGTGCCTGCCATTGATTTGCCCACTCACCCAACCTGTCCAGATCATGCTGAAGGATCTCTGCATCCTCGTCACACTTCACCCTCCCACCCAACTTGGTATCATCTGCAAACTTTGAGATGATACGTCTTGTTTTCTCACCCAAATTATTAATATATATTGTGAATAGCTGGGGTCCCAGCACCGATCCCTGTGGCACCCCACTGGCTACTGCCTACTTATTTGAAAAGGACCCATTAATTCCTACTCTTTGTTTCCTCTCTGCCAACCAGTTTCCTATCCATTTCAGTGTACTTCCCCCATTCCCATGCGCTTTAATCTTGCACAATAAGCTCTTATGCAGGACTTTGTCAAACACTTTCGAAAAGTCCAAACATACCACATCAACTGCCCCCCCTCCAACCTTGTCAGCATTACTGGTTATATCTTCATAGAAGTCCAATAGATTTGTCAAGTATGATTTCCTCTTCATAAATCCATGCTGATTCTGTCTGATCCTGCCACTGCTTTCTAAATGCTCTGATATAAAGTCCTTGATAATGGATAATGGACTTTTCCCCACTAATGATGTTAGGCTTACTGGTCTATAATTCCGTGTTTTCTCTCTACCTCCCTTTTTGAATATTGGAGTGACATTAGCTACCCTTCAATCTGCAGGGGGACTGTTCCAGAGTTGATAGAATCCTAGAAGATGACCACCAATCCATCCACTATTTCTAGAGCCACTTCCTTTAGTACTCTGGGAAGTAGATTATCAGGTCCTGGGGATTTATCCACCTTCAATCCCATCAATTTTCCCAGCACCATTTCTCTACTAAAACTGATGTCCCTCAATTCTTCCCTCTCACTAAATTTTGCAATCTCCAACATTTCTGGCATCTGATTTGTGTCCTGTTTTGTGACGACAGAACCAAAGTATAAATTTCAGTTGCTCAGCCATTTTTTTGTCCCCTATTATACATGCCCCCGTTTTTGTCTGTAGGGACCTACATTTGTCTTCACCAATCTCTTTCTCTTCACGTACCTATAGAAACTCTTATAGCTGTCTTTATGTTATCTGCAAGCTTACTTTCATACTATACTTTTCCCTTCTTAATCAATCCCTTGGTCCTTCTTTGCTGAATTCTAAACTGGTCCCAATCCTCAGACATATTATTTTTCTTGGCCAGTCTGTATGCTTCTTCCTTGGATTGGAAACTATCTTTAATTTCCTTTGTAAGCCATGGATTGGCCCTCTTACCCATTTTGTTCTTGTGCCAGACAGGAATAAACAGTTGTTGCAGTTCCCCCATGCGTTGCTTGAATGTTTGCCATTGCCTATCCACTGTCATCCCTTTAAGTAACTCTCCCCAATCTATCAAGGCCAACTCATGCCTCAAATCTTCAGTAGTTTCCTTTATTAAGATTTAGCACCCTAGTCTCTGAATCAACTATCTCACTCTCCATCTTGTTAAAAGAAATTCTACATTGTTATGGTTGCTCTTTCCCAAGGCGTCTTGCACAGCTAGATTGGCAATGATTCCCTTCTCATTACACAGTACTCAGTCTAAGATGGCCCGCTATCTAGTTGATTCCTCCATATATTAGTCAAGAAAACCATCCCGTATACACTCCAGGAATTCCTCCTCTCTGGCATTGTGGATAATTTGATTTGCCCAATCTGTGAGCAGATTAAAATCACCCATGATCATCAATATTCCCTGATCACATGCGTTTCTAATTTCCTGTTTACTGCCATTCCCAACATTACCACTGCAGTTGGGGGGCCTATGTATGACGCCCACTTATGTTTTTTGCCCCTTGGTATCTCTTAACTCTACCCATACAGACTCCATGTTGTCAGAGCTAATACCCTTTCTCATTATTGTGTTAATTTCCTGTTTAACCAGCAATGCCGCTCCACCACTTTTTTTCCTTTTTGCCTGTCCTTCCTAAGTACTGAATACCCTGGGACATTCACTTCCCACTCCTGGTCACCCTGCAGCCGTGTCTCCATAATCCCAATGATATCATACCTGTTCACATCTATCTGCACAATTAGTTCGTCCACTTTACTGCGAATGCTCCATTAAGGCACAAAGCCTTTAAGCTTGTCTTTTCAATATTGTTTGTCCTGTTCTTATTTTTATCAATAGCCCTGTTTGAATTTTGTCCTGGGTTCCTCTGCCTATCACTTTTCTTATTCCCTTTTCTACCTTTTGTTTCTGTCCCTGCTCCCTCCTAGGTTCCAATCCCCGGCACATTAGTTTAAACCCTCCCCAGTCGCTCTAGCTAACACTCTCCCACAACATCAGCCCCAGTCCTGCCCAGGTGTAACCTGTCCAATTTGTACAGGTCCCACCTTCCCCCAGAACCAGTCCCAATGCCCCAGGACTTTGAGACCCGCCCCCTAACATAAGCTTTTCAGCCATGTTTTCGTCTGATCTATCCTGACATTTCTACAAAAACTAGCTCGTGGCACCGGTACGAATCCTGAGATTGGTACCTTTCAAGGTATGATTTCTTAACTTTCTTCCTGGCTCCCTGTACTGTGCTTTTAGGGCCGCATCCCTTTTCTTTCCTGAATGCTGTTTGTACTGATGTGAACCACGACCACTGACTGTTCACCCTCCCCCTTCAGAATGTCCTGTACCCGCTCTGAGACATCCTTGAAACTAGCACCAGGGAGGCAACATACCATCCTGGAGTCTCGTTTGCAGCCATAGAAATGCCTGTCTATTCCCCTTACAATTGTGTCCCCTATAACTATTGCCCAGGAACACTTTTTACCCCTTCCCTCTGCAGCAGAGCCAACCGTGGTGCAGTGAGTTTGGCTGCTCCTGTTTTCCCTGCCCCCCACCCCGAGAGGTCATTCCCCTCAACAGTATCTAAAACGGTATATGTGTTTTCAGGAGAATGGCCACAGGAGATTCCTGCACTACCTGCCTGTCTCTCTTGCTCTGTCTGGTGGTCACCCATTCCCTTCCTGCCTGCAGAGTCTGAGCCTGCAGCGTGACCCACCTCTCTATATATGTGCTATCCATGATGCTGTCTGCCTCATGGATATGCCACAGTGTCCCCAGCCGCTGCTCCAGCTCTGAAACTTGAGCTTGCAGGAGGTATAGCTGGAGACACTTCCGGTACATATGCTGTCCCGGGGGGGGCGGAAAGACTGGAACTGTCCCCTGCCACATGCAGCAACTGGAGCAAACCAAGACTTTGAGCCGTCCTGCCATGGCTTACCTCTTTAAATTGAACCCTGGAGTGTACTTTATATTATGTGAAATCAAATCCAGTTACTTGTGGCCCTTCTTTCCTGGTGCGTGTATTACCCTTACAGATTAGAAGCCAAAAAGAAAGTGCGATAAGCAATAGAAGTTGTGAGGACTTACCTGCCTTACCCCCTACTCACCAGTCAGTTCTCTCCCTTGTGGTCACCTGCAGCAGGGCAAGACCACTCACTTTTCCTTGCTTCTGGTCCTCATAGTGACTTTTTTTAATGGTGGTTAGAGGAGGAGGCGGGGAGGGAAACAAAGAAGTAGTGTTTCAGGTTTAACTGTTCCTTGACCACATTCCCTCCACCGGTAGTGGTAACTGTGCCGATGCAAATCTTCACCCTGATGCCAGTTAGCACTGTCGCAGCCCCTTGCTGGACGCTTGTCCTCACTTGAACTCAGAGTGTCTTGCCGGAGGGTGTCTTACAATCTTACATAAATTAAGGGACCAAACCGCTGCAGTATTTGAGATGTCATCTCACCCTGCAAGAGGCTAGATAAGAAATTGCGGAGGCCCTGGCTGATATATTTGCATCATCATTAGCCACTGGAAAGGTCCCAGAAGACTGGAGGAGAGCAAATCTTGTGCCCGTATTCAAGAAGGGCTAAAAAGGAAAACCTACGAATTATAGACGCGTCAGCCTAACATCTGTGGTAGTTAAGTTACTTGAAAAAATTCTGAGGGATAAGATATGCGTGCATTCAGAAAGGCAGGGTTTTATTAGGAGTAGTCAGCATGGCTTTGTGCATGGGAAAT
Source organism: Ginglymostoma cirratum (assembly GCA_024137785.1). Classification (NCBI taxonomy): domain Eukaryota; kingdom Metazoa; phylum Chordata; class Chondrichthyes; order Orectolobiformes; family Ginglymostomatidae; genus Ginglymostoma; species Ginglymostoma cirratum. Next base: position 28,386,294 of record JAHRHZ010000268.1, read on the forward strand.
CATACCTCACAAATTTGTTAGTGTTCTTTGATGAAGTGACCAGGAAAGTTGATGAGGGCAGGGCGGTAGATTTCAATAAGGCCTTTGATAAGGTTCCACATGGTACACTGCTCTGGAAGGTTAAATCGCATGGAATCCGGGAGAGCTGGCAAATTGGATACACAATTGACTTGATGATAGGAAGCAGAGAATAATAGTGGAAGGATGCTTGTCAGACTGGAGTCCTGTGACTAGTGGTGTGCCTCAGGGGTCAGTGCTGGCCCCCTTGCTGTTGTTATCTATGTCAATGATTTGGATGAGAATGTACAAGGCATGATTAGTAAGTTTGCGGATGACACTAAAATAGACGGTATCGTGGACAGTGAGGAAGGTTATCAGAAATTGCAGCAGGACCTTGGGGAAATGGGCCAAGAAATGGCAAATGGAATTTAAAATAGACAAATGTGAGGTGTTGTATTTTGGAAAGTCGGATCAATGTAGGAGTTTCATGGTGAATGGTAGGGCCTTAAGGAGTGTAGCGGAACAGAGGGACCTTGGAGTTCAGGTGCACGGTTCGTCTGAAAGTGGAGTCACAGGTAGACAGGATGGTGAAGAAGGCTTTTGGCACACTGGCCTTCATCAGTCAGGGTATTGAGTATAGAAGTTGGGATGTTATATTGCAGTTACAGTATGTTAGTGAGGCTGCACTTGGAGTATTGTGTTCAGTTTTGGTCAACTTACACTAGAAAGGATGTTATTAAACTGGGAAGAGTACAGAAGCAATTTACAAGGATGTTGCCAGGACTCAAGGGACTGAGTTATAGAGAGAGGTTGGACAAGCTAGGACTTTTTTCTTTAGAGTGTAGGAGACTGAGGGGGGGACGGGATCTTTATAGAAGTAAGTAAGATCATGAGAGGCATGGATAGCGTGAATGCACTTAGTCTTTTTCCCAGGGTTGGGGAATCGATGTCCAGGGGACCACAGTTTAAGGTATGAGGGGAAAGAATACATGGGAACATGGGGCAACTTTTTTTACACAGAGGGCAGTATGCATATGGAATAAGCTGCCAGTGGAAGTAGTTGAGGTGGGCACATTAACAACATTTAAAAGGCATTTGGATCAATACATGGATAGGAAAGATTAGAAGGATATGGGCCAAGTGCAAGAAAATAGGCTTAGCGAGGATGGACATCTTGGTTGGCATGAACCAGTTTGATCCAATGGGCCTGTCTCTGTGCAATAGGACTTTATGACTCTAAGACTCTATAACTAAAGTTTAATATCCTTACTTTTATGTTCAATTTCTCTTACAATAAAATATTGCATTCTACTAGCCGTCTTAGTCAATTGTTGTATTTATATGCTGGTCCTTTACAACTAGTACATTGGAATACCTAGATCCCTTTGCACCTTGGAGTCCTGCAGTTATACCATCTTTACAGCAAGCTTTCCTACCTAACTTTTTCTTTGGAAATTTAGCTATGGTGCCTCTGATCTGGCCATCTATGTCATGGATATAAATTGTAAGAAGCTGAAAGCTGAACAAAAGCACCTGTGGAATCCTACTCATTCCATCCAGCCAATCTGAAGAAGACCTGTTTGTCTATACACTCTGTTTTCTGCTACCCAGCCAATCTTCTATCCATGCCCGCTACAACAAGAGCTTCTCATAGTAAACCTTTGGGTGGAACCTTGTCAAATGCTATATGAAAATCCTAATACAGTAGATCAACAGGATCCCTTTTGTCTACTGTGTATGTCACCCGCTCAAAGAATTCCAATATATTGGTTAAAAATGATTTCCCTTTCACAAAACCATACCTACACTTCCCAATTACCTTGAGTTTTTCGAAGTGCCCAGTTATTATCTCCTAACTGAATGATTCAAACACCTTCAAATGCCAAGCCTATAGTTTTCTGTTTCCTGCCTGTCTCTCCCATTTTGAATTCAGGGATTATTTTGCTCCGTCCCAGTCTCTGGAACATTTCCAGAATCTAATGACTTTTGAAAAATTAACACCAACACACCTACTACCCCATTCATAATTTCTATTAAGGATGAAGCCCAGAGGCTCCTCAACCTCACAACTCTATCTTTCACTCAGTACCACTTGCCCAGTGATGCCAAGTGCACTGTACCCTATATACATCATAGGACACAGAGTTGCATATTGCAAGTAGCCACCCATGAACGCAGGCAAGTCCTTCCACCAGTCATAGGACTCCAGCCATGGTAGCAATGCCCAGTGTGTTAGCAATCCGATATTATTTCCATGTTGTTAAGCTGATTACATCAGGCTGGGCACCTAAAGTCAGTACTAGTAATAATCTGTGTAACTAGACAGTTTTAGTTTAACATTCATTTTAAATTAGTTCAATGAAGTCAGTGGATATTCATTGGTCTTGGATTTGAATGGATTAATTGCTTTTTACCTTATCAAGCATTAATTAAGCCAATAACTTCTCACACATATCACATGTGCTTTTTGTTTCCCCCAGGAGGTATTGTAAATGTGATGCCCATGCTATTCTCTGAGATTTCACAAAACAGGTCCCAGGTGAGATTTAAGTTTATTTAAATATATTTCCTGGACAGGAAGTCTTTGCTTTTCCATTTTTGTTATACATAATAGTCAGCAGTCTGTTTTATTAAATGTGATAATTTGGAAAATTTAACAACTGATATTGTGACATCCAATATATTCATCATATGCAAAATTAGTTTATCGGGTTAACACTTATATTGAAATTCAGATACCTCAGCCATGAAAATATGATATTAACTTGAAACAAAATATTAATTCCAGATTTGTTTTGAAAAGCTATTGTGTTTTATTTTTTAAATTGTAACTTGTCTGTATTAGATTTTTTTGCAATAATATCAAAACCACACAAAGTCTGATTTGTGATTGTAGATTAATGACCAATTTTCAGATGATTAATCTATGCCAGATGGCAGGTCTAATCCACTGTGCTACAATTTCCACCATGGTTAGGGTCCTGAAAACATCTCGACTAGATCAGAGATTGGTCCCAGCAGTGCATGGTTCAATCACATCCATATCAGCTATGTAACTAACTGAGCCAACACACCCTTCAAAGATTCAGAGGTTCTGTGGCCAGATGCACTTTTACACGCATGTTGTAGCCTGGAGCTATGGATAGTGATGAAAGAGGCTTCAACTTATTTTTTTTCTTCATTGGCATATGTTAGTGATTTATCAGTTGATACTTAACATGTTTGGCCACGTTATGAATTCACCTTCCTCGGGCATCGAGACCTGGAATGGAACTTGAACCAGAACGTCTAGTTCAGAGACAGGGGCTGTACTAGAGATATTGCCACTGCATCACAAGACATCCAGTTTGATAAATAATTAATGATTACTTCTTTGTTCATATTAAAATTGCATCTTGTATTACATCCTAATCTATCTTGTTAACACGCAGGGCATAAACCCATAGTGCCATCATACTCACATCTTTGGAAAAAAGTCTTTGTGCTTAATTTTACATGAGATAAAATGTGTTTTTTTTTCTTGCGTAAGATAATGTGGTTCCGCCGAGCTGTTACTGGAGGACTCGCTACTTGTGCTATACTGAACATTCTCTGGTAGGTTTTCAAATACATGCTGTGTGAAGCAGAAACGGTTGAATTTTTTTTGCTTCCTGAAAGTTGCACCGTCCCCAATCAGAAAATAAGATACTGCTTGACCAGTTTGTGCTGAGCCTTGCTGCAGTATTGCCGCAAGCCTGAGACAGAAGTGTTGGACAGGGAACGTGGTGGTGTGTTGAAGTGGCATTTGGAAGCTCGGGATTATTTTAGCAGACAGAATGTAGATGTTCCACAAAGTGGTTGCCCAGTCTGCCTTTTGTCTCCCTAAGGTGGTGTTCTCCAGGGAGAACAATTTCTGAACAATCACTAAACTTCTCCAGGGAGCAAAATCTCTAAATTTGCAGATGATACTAAGGTAGGATGATTAGCAAATTGAGGATGATACTAAGGACGTTAACAAGTTGGCCAAATGAGCAGACCCCCGGTGGATGGATTTCAGCACTGAGAAAGGTGAGGTAATGCATTTTGGTCGAAGAAACATAGAGAGACGATACAGGCTCAATGGTACAATTTTGAGGGGAGTATAGGAACAGAGGGAACTTGGGGTTCACGTGCTTGATTCTCTGAAGGTGGCCAGGCCAGTTGAAAGGGTTATTATCAAGACTTGTCGGATCCTTGGGTTTATAAATAGCGGCATAGAGTATAAAAGCAAGAAATTGATGCTACACCTCTATAAATCGCTGGCCAGAACACATTTGGTGTAATGTGTTCAGTTCTGGATGCCTTTATTTAAGGAAGAAAAAATTAGAGAAATTGGACTTATTCTTCTTTGAGCAGAGGTGATCTCATTGAGGTGTTCAAAATTATGACCAATTTTCATAGGGTAAAGAAGGATATTCTGTTTCTACTATTTAGTATGTTAGGAATTAAGGGTCACAATTTCAAGATTGTCAGCAGGAGAGTTAGGAGCAAGATGAGGAAAACCTTCTTTATTCAGAGAGTTGTTAGGATTTGGAATGCACTGCCTGGGAGAGTGGTGAAGGCAAATTCCGTACAAGGTTTCAAAAGAGAGTTGGATATATGTTTGAAAGTGATGAAGTCAGACAGCTACAGAGATGGGGTTGGAGAGCGGACGAGCTGGGTAGCTCTTTCAGGAGCCACTACAGACAAAATGGGTCAAATGACCTCTTCCTGTACTGTAAAATCCTATGATCTATAATTCTCTATAGAGGAGACCACATTATGAGCAGCGAGTACAGTAGACTAGATTGGGTGAAGTGCAGGTAAATCACTGCTTCACCTGGAAAGTGTGTCTGGAGTGGGAGGTCAATTTGAATATTGTCCAAATTGATATTTACTTTATCTGAAAGGCTTGTGTGTGATAAATGAGTCCTCCAATTACATTTCAGCTCTAGACTCCAAAATTGTCACACAGTCCCTAGTTGATTCCTGATATAGAATACTACTAGAGGTTGGCTCATGTACTTTTAATTATACAGTTTTGTAATTCACCCACTATTCAGATGAGCCACAGTTAATTCATTCCCACTTGTCCTCATAAAAGCAGTCTGTGGCACAGTCAGGATCCTGTAATTGTTTGCAACATTTGCAGGTGATTAGATTTTCTGTTTTTACCAGCAGTTGTGAAAAGACAGGGATTGTTATCGCTGAATATCATTTTTAGAAATGACATTTTCATTGTATTTTGAAAGACCTTTTCAGTTCATCCATATTTACTAGCGGCATTTATCTGTCATTTATTAATGTCACTTCAAAATGACTTCAATTGATGATGCCAGGATCTCATTGCCACAGCAGACATTCTCTGATATTAAGCATAGATTTTAATTAGGACTGGTAGTATTTTTTTTTCATCTGCATATTAAGTTACATGGAACATAGATCAATGAATTATCTCGTCTTTATGTTGCAAGGTCAATTTGAATATTGTGCAGAATGATAATTTACTTACACAAGGGTTGTGTAAATGTGATAGATGAGTACTGCAGTTATGAAAATGAAAGGCTGGATGGGCTCCAGCAGCACTCACCTTCCATTATGTATTTATTGCTATGTGCAATAACTCTGAAAAGAAACCAGAAATTGTAACTTGTCAAGATAATGATTACAGGTGTTGATTTTTACATTTTCTCATCGATCACTTTCCACATATTGCATTTGATGTCTTTACATGTGGACTAACAACATGCTGATACTGTTAAATTAAACACATGTCGTCAATAAGTGTACAAAATAATTCTTCAAAATTGTTCTCAAAACAACTTTTTTATACACAATACCTAGACTGAGTTTCAGTTTTAAGGCTATATGAGCAATATACACCAACAACTATACATCAGAAAATCAAGGATATATTGTTAAAGGGGGTCATCTGCCATGAGCAGTCAAATTTAGACTTGTACAAGCGCTTTGATCTGCATCGGTCGCTGTTGAGATTTTTCTGACCTAACAATGAAATCTCATCTCTGTAAAAGGTGCCATTTCTAATTAATGCTGTATAGCATCCTGGTCAACCTGGACAGATAAATAGTACATTTATTTTCCACCTCAATCTATTACTGTGATTTTGATTCTGACCTCCTTTCTGGATATAATCTCTGACAAAACCAATTGTTAGAAATGTCAGTGACCTCTTCCACACCAAATAGATGTTCCAACCCAATGTACTTATTACTAAAACAGCATATATCCACCTCCATAACTTCAACTGTGCCTGCTTTGTATCTCTGCTTCTGAAATCTTCATCCGATTCTTGCCTCCAGATATAATTATTCCTACTTTTCTCTGGCTCAACTTTGTCTAGCCCACAGCTCTGATGCCTGTTCTTAACTCCTACCACATTCTAGTCATTTGCCACCCCTACAATTGTGAACCAACATCAATTGTCAGTCCCAGAATGCCTTTGATTAAAAAATTCTAATTCTATACCTTGATCCTCGTTCGCTGTCTGATGAAATCATTTTAAGCTGTATACAAAAAAAGGAAAATTTTAAATTGAACGTTGCTAAGTTGTTGAGCCAGAGTTTTGTCAGGGCAGTGGGGGCCCAATGATGAGTCTGAAAGTCAATGACAATCCCACCTGGGCACTTTTTGGGAACTGAGCCACATTTGACAGTGATTGGCCACTCATTAGGTGCTGGTTGGCTCAGTTGGCTGGACAGCTGGTTAGTAATGCAGAGTGATAACTACAACATGAATTCATATCCTGCACTGGCTGAGGCTACTACGAAGGACTCTCCTTCTCTAACACTCTCCTCACATTCAGGTTATACCACTGTAGACATTTGTCTGTAATGAGAGAGCAGCTCTCTGGTGCAGTAACACTCTGGCAACTTTACCTTGAATTAGTTGTTATCTGGCCTCCTGTTTATTTCAAGCGTGAGAACCTGTCTCCAAGAGCTGCTGGTAAATTGAAGAGCTGGCAGCTCAATAACCACAATGGTGATTTCTCCTGGGGTTGTATTTAGCAGAAAGAAAACCATAAAAGTAAGGATCTGGTGAGTGGAGTCTAGAATCTGAGTCCAGTCAAGTAGATCCTGGTGATGAAGGTTGGGCATTTGGTGAGGATGGGTCTGTGGCTGCCATTGTAATGGCAATGTCCATTGATGGGGAAGAGGAGGTGTGGTTATGGAATGGCTATCACAGGTCATAGATTTGTCTGATTAGAATTGCCACTGTCCAGACACTGTAGGGAGGATTTCACAGTTTATTAGGTGATTTGCTACTCACTGTAGAGCGCCGCCCCCCCCCCCCCCACAGCTGATAAAATGCCAACAGCAGTGAAAAGTAGCCCTTCAAAGGCTATTTGAAGTAGATCAATTGCTTCTGTGCATAAGGACTATTTGCCACTTTTCCTGGCTCTGGTAAAATCCTGTGAGGACAGGAAGGTAATATATACTCTTCCCTTACTGTTTCCCAAGCTCCAGCTCCCTGCCTCCCATTCCAGTCACTTTGAGGGCTGCTAAATTCCAGACTCTGAGTACACTGATGTATCATTGCATCTAGGTACAGGTACATCTTTCACATATACGGAGGATTTATTTTGAAAACACTATGTTGGTTCTTCAGTTTTCCCCCTGTAAGCCCAAAACCACCATCACAACCACCCCATTGGAAATCTGCATTCCTTATCTCTAACCATTTGTGAATCCACCCTATAAACCTTTCCTTAGTATTTCCGCTATTGTGGTCCATTTTGCACAATGCCTTTTATTCAAATCAAAGGGGTTTGGGTTAGATCAGTTGGCTGGACAATTTGTTAGTGATGCTAGTCGCATGGGTTCAATTCACATACCAGCTGAGGTTCCATAAAGGCGTCTCCTTCTCAACCTTGCCTCTCGCATGAGGCATGGTGACCCTGGGGCTAAACTGCCCCAGGTAGGTTGTTAAAAGGGCAAGGGGTTGGGGGATAGAATTACTGCAGGGAGGAGAGAAAATAAGAAGAAGAGAAAAGGAAAGGGAACTGGCGGGTAGAGTGGAGCTCCGAATGGAGTGACTTATTCTGCCCCCATCTTGCTGGTGTAGTTAGTGAGGCACTTAACCAGGAGAAGAAAGCTACAAGATTCCGCAATTTTGAACAAACAAAATAAACTTTAAGTTAGATGAGCAAAATAATGTACATTATTTTATAAAAGTTATATTATAACATCTGGAATTTAACGTGAGGTAATTGAGTTAACAGACAAACTGTTGTTGAACACCCCACTGAGCAAATCAAATAGTACATGTGGCTAGGACAGATCCCACAGATTTCTAAGCAACTCCAAGATGTCAGTGACATCATAAGTCACCAAATCTCAATAAAATTCTGCCTCCTTCAGACTGAGTATTCAAATCTTCACTTTCAAAGATCTAGCTTCTGAATTTCCCTGAAACCAGTCAGACTGTCAACAGCTGTGCAAGTCCTGGTAAGTCCACCCTTTCTCTGAGACCAGGTTCCCAGGATTCCTGAGGGTGCTTACGAGTATCCAGTTACCATCACCATTTCAACTTCTTACCAAACTGTTAACATCACCAAGGTAATGTTGCCTGGGCTGCAATATTTCTCAGTTTCACTGAATGAATAGTACTTTCAGGATTCAATCAGTCTCATTTGCAGCTGCACTGAATTGCCATCTTCCCTGTGAGATGTTAAATTCCCCATGGTTTCCGCGTGTTCCAGAAACATGGAGCCAAAACAAAAGTCTTCCTTGAGCCCCAGTGCACTAAGCCAGTACTTTATTTGCATGGAGCCTCTTGCTCCCCTCTGACTGACTGGCCCTTCAACTGTGACTTAGTGACCCTTCAGTTGATCTGGGTGACCTATGAAAATCCTCACAACATGCCCCATCTTATTCTTGGGTAACATCAACTACAATCAGTTGCAGTACTGGAATGTTTTGTGTACCAATGTTAAAATCCCCCAGTAGAGTAAGTCTCCAGTGATTGGTTTAGGAATACAGGCACACAGCACACAGAAGAGGATTGGTAAGAGAGAATATCTTCTAGAACTTTACAGACTCATGCTCCAAGTTCCATTCCATTTCATCTCATGTCCCTAGGACTAGGACATAGCTCTCTGCACATATGCTCAGTAGTTATACAAAAATAAATTCCACGGGGAACTAGTATTCAGATGCCATTACTGTAAGGATGTAGTAGATTTAATAAACAGTCAACACCTGTGATAACCTACGTGTTCAAAAAAGTTTTGATCTCTTCTGGAAAACAATGGAAATTGGGCATTTTTCATAGAGGATGATTAATCTTCAATGCCAATTACATGCCCAGGAAGAAAGTTGAAACTTCAGCTCATAGAGTACAATCTTCCCAGCTCCTGAACAATATGGTTACTGGAGACAAAGTTGGGAGAATCACAATTGATTGGCAGTAAGGCAGTTTCTGTTGTCGAGAGCAGAAAGTCCCATTTTCAAACCAAGTGTTGAATGCAGAGCTGAGATGAGATGCCTATCTTTATGCAATAGAACATATGACCATTCTTTCAACTTGGTGAAAGCTGCTCTTTGGCCTGCCTAAACTTTTTGGTCTTCCAGAGCAAGGTGTTGACTTAAACTGAGTGTTGCAGACTGACACGTTCCAAGGTCTAGGACTACTTGTTGAAGCACATACCAAATTCTGGGGCAGCTGCAGCAATATACTGTGGGGAAAGACTACCGTCTAAGGTCTTTCTGCTAAAGTACAATGGGGATCTGGTCAGTTGTCAGACCCTCTTGTTGCTTCAAATGTAGATGTATGTAAACAAGAAATGCCTTCTGCCTCTGAAACTGCAGAGAAGGTCAGGTGCGAGGTTTGTCTTTCTTGATATGCAAAGACTGTACAGAACTGCTCTAGTGCCTGTGTATGTACGTAAAGTTTTTTTTAAGAATAAAACTCATTTTTGCAGTAAAAAAGTAAAACTGCAGGAAACTTCAGTGCTTTTAGGATTCATGCCAGGCAGCAGTAAAACACAGCTGTTCATTCTGATCTCCTTGATGATTTCAGAGAATATTTTTAAAAGGTCTTAGTGTCTTTTGAGTCTTGCAATGTGCCCCTTCTGCAATGGTCGTGACCCCTAAGACAATTAGTAGAACTGGTTAAGAGCACTGAGACAACATACCCGCCAGAGTCCTGATGCGTGCTTTCTAGTTTCGATAGGGAAGCAAAATAAAATTGTTGACTGAGGAGCAGTATGGCTGTCATCTGGTTAATGCAGGTATGAACAGTTGATTGATTAATGTCGCCAATGTTATCTTCTGCAGCCTAGAATTACTGCAACATATAAATATTCAGGAAAACCATTTATGATTGTGTTTAAATTAAATCTGTCAATTATGATCATGAGTTGTAATAGGCTGTCAATTAAATATTGTGTTATAATTCAGCTGCCAGGATTATAATAAGAGTAGGTATATTTGCATTTTTCAAAGTTAAAGCTTGACATAAAACACATCCAATATTATGATTGTTAAATAATTCTGTGCTGCTCTGCAGATAACAGTCTGATGCGAATTAGGTATGTCACTAAAGAAAGAGCAGAATATGATCTAAGCTTGGGCCAGGTATTAATTAAAATTGATCCATCAAAAATGGTACCTCAGTTGCTCAGATTGAAATTATTTCAGGAAGTAACAAATCAGAGAATAAAGTTGTCACTGTGTGCGGCCATAGTAGTTTAATGCTAAAAATATTAGTGTTGCTTGTCTGTTTTGTCCTGTTACACAAGGCAGAATTTTCCCGACCAGATGGAGAAGGGGTTGAAGGTGGGGGTTGGGGCAGCAGAACAGTCATAGGAGAGATGTGTTCGCACAGCTTCTAGATACGTTACCGCAGTCGGGGAGATTCCACAGCGGTGGGCCAGGTTGTAGGCCAGCTGCTGATCTTTCTAGCTGAGCAGCCAATTTAAATAATGAAAGCCCCAATTAGGTCCAATCGCTCAGGCTGGCTGCAATTTTGCTGGTGACAGAACTACTCCCTCCCAACCTCTGCACTGGGGAGATTAGCAGCTCAGTGAGAATGGCTTCCCTGCAGCAGGATGGGGTGGGCCTTTGGAGCCACCATGGCCCTTTTGATCTCACAGGAAGGAAGACCTGCCTGTGTGACCCTAGCAATTCCTCTGAGTGGGCTGTCTTCTCCAATTTCATTGCCAGCTCCCCCTGAAAGGTATCATTGTTTTGACCTTCTCCACATGCCTCGCTTGGGGTTGGGGTTTGCTTCAAGGTTCTAGAGCTGATGGCTGTGGTGACTAGATCACATTGCTTGCCTACCTGCCATCTTTAAACTAAAGGTGAGAGCTGTGTGACCAATTAAGAGACCATGTCCAGGAAACTTGCTAACCAGCCTGACTCCTGATAAGCTTGGGCTTGTTTAATTCTGATGTCAAAGCCTTAAGCACCATGGGAAAAGTCCTATCTAGGGATTAAATACCTTTATTATGATCTTTTCTATTCAATTATCATATGTATTGGTACTTTAATTAGCATTGAAATAAGTTAGCAACAGTTGCACTTTATTTTTATCTAGAACACTTTGGGTGGTTCATAATAATAATGGTCCAAAATTTCAGTTGAAATCTGTCACAGAGCTTGGCGAGATGATAGGGCTAGTGTCTGTTTTTCCACCTCAACTGACCAAAGACTAATGTGATTTCCAAGGAAGAAATGTTCTACCCCTCTGAATGCTGCTACTGTCCGGAATAAACAAATCACAGGTTTTCTCAAGTTTTAAAATAGATAAATGTTTATCATTTAACACCCAAATGTACTTGCAACCGTAGCCACTTGCGCAGTCAAACAGTAATACATACACTCAAAAACATGAGGTTACAAAATGTAACATCTGTTGTCCTCTTATCTGATTTGGACCACATGTGACTCCAGACCCATAGTAATATGGTTGACTTTTAACTGCCTTCTGAACAGTTAGGGATACAAAATAAATGATAGTCTGGCCAGTGACGCCTACATCCTGTGAATGAATAAGATAAAATGTACACGCTCTTAAATTTAAAGGTTGCTTGTTGAGCTTGTTTTTGCTGTGCTTAAGTCTGGAAACATCTTTTGATTCAAGTGAAGAAGAGACTGGAGGTTTAGGAAGACAAATGCACTATGGTCTATTGCTTGCAGTAGCAGGTTTCTCACATTCCACTTCAGTTGAGATGCAATTGAAGCCTTGTAGTTAAATTTGATCCAGTTCCTCCAATGAAGAGGTCAGGCCCAACTTGAATTCCCTGCATATTGGTAGTTCTTATAGACTGGGTCTTGTTCCTTCACTGGTCTGGATCTTCCAACCTTGCACTTCCAGAAATGTGGCTTATTAAATGTCTGGAATATAGTTTCTGCCAAGTGACAAGCATGGTCCCAACCTGGAATTGTTTTTGATACCTAACTGATTGTTAAACAATGGAGTTCAAGTTACACCATTCACTTATCATCGTAACAGAAAAGGGCTTTTTTTAAATCACACAAATTTGCTTAATTTCAACTCCAAAGCCAAAAAGTCTGTTAGCAATAATTATGAGACATTTTTTTAATCATTTGGAGAATGCAAGCCATTTAAGAACAAGAATGGTCGATTGCATTTTAATCACTCCTCAAAGGTATGCCCAAAAGTTTGTTTGCATTTTAATGAGTTGCCCAGGTATGAAGTTTAGCTCAAGGGTTTCTGTAATTCAAAGGAAGCCCATCTGGTACTGTCATGGAGTTCTGACTCCAAAAAGCTGTGCTCAATATTTTCTTTGAGATAAAGAACATATTTTCTTTGTAGCAAAATACTGAAGACAGTGACACTAGCCAGACTGTCTAGTAGAATTAGAGATGGTGGAGTTAATACTGAGAGGGAGATGATGGTGTTGTGGTAATATCATTCGTCTACTCATCCATGAATCCCAGATTGATGTGTTCCAATCCTACAATGGCAGTTAGTGAAATTTGCGTTCAATAAAAATCTGGAATAAAAAACTAGCTGTATGGCATAGGATTCTGAAATCCACTTTAATTTTAATTGTAAGACTCATTGCCATACTAAGTACAAAACCATTTTGTGTATGTGTGTGTTTAGATAAGATTCACAAGTTTTGATTAAGTTGTCAGAACAAAATACAAGTAGCACTTAATAAGGCAGAAGACTCAGTCAGTTCCCGATTGAATACTGTTCAGCAGTTGAATGGGAGGCTGTCTCTTCTGAAATTCTTCTGCTTTTTACACGCAGTACTGTTGATTAGTTGTCAGGGATCCAGTTGTCAATCTCTGTAAGTCAGGGGTCGACCATTATTCATATTATAATTCTGTCCTCTTGTATATATCCTGGATTTTCTTTGCTCAACCAAGGGTCATTCGTGTCTTTAGCTGTATAGTCCAGAAGCTCTCGAGTTTACTCCCTAAACTCTTTTTCTTTTCTCTCCCCTCACCATGTTGTGTACGAGCATAGGGTTTAGATTTTATTTCATAGTGTTCACATGAAATGCCTTTTAGGAAGTATTTCTTTGTTAATAGCACTCGATAAACAGAATTGTTTTCTTGTCTGCCTTCTGCAGGGACTGTTCCCTCCGGGACACCCTGGTCCACACTTCCTTCACCCCCCAACACCGCCCCACGGCACCTTCCCCTGTAACCGGCGAAGGTGCAACACCTGCCCATTTACCTCCTCCCTCTCCAGTATCCAAGGGCCCAAACATACTTTCCAGGTGAAGAAATAATTCACCTGTACTTCCCAGACTCTAGACTACTCCATTCGCTGCTCACAATGTGGTCTCCTCTACATTGGGAAAACAAAGGGTAGACTTGGTGACCACTTCGCAGAATATCTACGTTCTGCTCGCAAAGAAGACCCTGAACTACCTGTCGCCTGCCACTTTAACGTACCACCCTGCTCCCTGGCCAACATCGCTGTCTCTGGCTTGCTGCAATGTTCCAGCGAAGCCCAACGCAAGCTGGAGGAACAACACCTCATTTTCCGCTTGGGGACCCTACAGCCCTTCGGACTCCATATCGAGTTCAATAATTTTAGGGCCTAAACTCTCCCATGTCCCAGACCCCTACCCCACACACCAGGCCTTGTTACCACATAGCCTGCCACTACGCACCCACTGTTGTTAGTCACTGACAGTCCCCATTAACAACTATTCACCCTCCAGCCTGATTGCTACCAACTCCTTTGTCTGCCCAACTGTCTTTCTCTCTCTTTGGGCTCTATCCTATGGTTTACTCCCTACCCCACCCACCTCCCTATTTTCTGCATATAAACTGACATTTTCCCAGCCACCGTCAGTTCTGAGGAAGGGACACCGGACCCGAAACATTAACTGTTTTCTCTTTCACGGATGTTGCCAGACCTGCTGAGCTTTTCCAGCAACTTTGTTTTTGTTCCAGGACAGATTGTTGGTGATCATCACTCCCAAGAACTTGGCACTCTTGACCATTTCCACCTCCGTGCTATTGATGCAGAGAGGAGCGTGCCCTCCACTCTGTTTCCTGAAGCCAATGACTAGCTCCTTCATTTTGTTGATGTTGATAGAGAGATTGTTGTCTCTACACCGTGGTCTTAAGCACTCTCCTTCCTGTACTCCATCTCATCACTGTTTGGGAACCAACCTAGTATGGCAGTGGTGTCCACCAACTTGTAAATGGAGTTGGTGTGGAATTTGGCTACACAGTCATGTGTGTATTTAGTAAGTATAATAGGGGGCTGAGTATGCAGACTTGTGAGGCACCAGCGTTGGGGATTATCATGGAGGTGGTGTTGTGGCCTATCGTTACTGACTGCAGTCTATCGGTCATGAAGTCAAGAATCCACTTAGAGAGTGGGGAGCAGAGACTAGGTCTTGGAGTTTAGAGATGGCGGCAATGTAGTCAATAATTAGGAGGCTGACGTAGGTATCCTTGTTGTCCAGATGTTCCAGAGATGAGTGTAGGGCCAGGGAAATGGCATCTGCCATGGACCTGTTGCACCAGAAGGCACACTGCAAGGGATCAAGGCAAACTGGGAGGCTGGATTTGATGTGGGCCGTGACCAACCCGTCAGCTCCTCATAATTATTCATGTCAGAGCCACCAGTTGGTAGTCATTAAGGCACCATCTGAGCCTGTCACTTTCCATGAGTTCACCCTTAAGAACAATCTAATGTGTGGAGGTGACCAAACTTACAGATGCATCCAGGGCTTTCTGGGCGGGTGATGTCATTTCACTGACCTCTGTTCGAAGGGAGCATAGAGTGCATTGAGCTCGTCGGGTAGCGATGTATTGTCACCTACAATTTGAGGGGGGAAGAAAAATAAAGGGCATTATTGGGCCCGCTTTAGAAAATAACAAATGCACGGGCTGTCTTGTGGCGCAGTGGTGGTGTCCCTACCCCTAGACTGAGGCCTGGGTTCAAGTCCCACCTGCTCCAGAGGTGTATACCAACATCTCTGATCAGGTTGGTTCAGGAAAATAAGTTTGTTTTTAAACCAAAAAAAGGTATGGCTCCCCCTCACCCCGATCCGTTTTGATTCAGCCTCTTCCCTCTCTCCCTCCCAATCCCTCACTTTTGACGGAGGTTTGCATTATCCATAATGGGCTTTGCTGGTAAATATCCAATTGATAACAGGCGTTTTATTGGTAGTGGTTGATTTTTGTAGGGGGAAAGACATTGGCTCGTATGTCTGAAGAAGGGTCTAGGCCCAAAACGTCAGCTTTCCTGCTCCTCTGATGCTGCTTGGCCTGCTGTGTTCATCCAGCTCTACACCTTGTTAGCTCATATGTAAGAGCACTTCTGTATATTAAAAAAAACTTTCTGTTGGAAAACACAAGGTTATTTAATCATGGTGCTGAATAGATGAAAATTGCCACAGGTGATTTGGTGGAAAAGCCATTCAGTTGTCTGTGACAGTACTTCCGGATATAAAAATAAAAACCTCCTTTACCGGGAGTGATTAAGAGATGAAATGATCTGTTCAACAAATGGAAAGCTGGCAAGGGTGGGATGGCTTTGTTTTTATAAAATTTTTTGGAAAGGTGGGAAGGAATGGATGTGTATGTCCTTTTGGGGATAACTTGACACTGACCCCTAAAATGAATAGCCTTCAATTTAGTGCTTCCTCGGTCTCTCAAACCCTTACCCCACCTCCTTGACCCCTACCTCAGATGACCAATCCCTCCCCATCTGTAAAGGTCTGCCATTACCACTCTCTAATTCTGTATGACTCTTCTCCACGGGACACCTTCCTGTCCAAGAAGTGTTTACTGCCCTTCGGTGCTGCGGGCACGGCAGAAGCTGTCAGCCAGTCAGATTGGCTGGCAGTATTTGAGGACGAGTTTCCCGTCTCCCACCAGTAAAATGCCTGTTATCAATTGGATATTTACCAGCAAAGCCCTTTATGGATAATGCAAACCTCCCTCAAAAATGAGGGATTGGTAGGGGGAGAGGGAGGAGGCTAAATCAAAATGGGATCAGAGGGGGATGAATTGGGGCGAGGGGGAGCCATTCTGCTTTGGGTTAGCTTTCCCATATGTTTCATTTCTGTGGGGCAGCTTATGGTAAAATCAGTTCATTAAGTGGGGACAAGAAATCTGTCACCATCCCGTCCACCAACCCTCAGTAAAATTTAGGCTTTTGATGTTTGAGGTGATTGTGATAAAATGACATCGCTTCACATTAGCACATGAATCTTCATTGCCTTTATCTGGTAGGTGTTGGGCAGTACTGGACATTGTTCCCCAGACATCTGTACGGAAAGTTCTATTTGATGGAGATTTGAACACCAGTGCGTTTGCTGCACATCATGTGGTCGCTGGCTACATAATGACCTACTCTAATATATCTTTGGAAGCGTGAGTAATCTTGTGCTTATTTTGTACCAATAATTGCTGGTTGTTGGCAAATTGTCAAAAATATGTTTTATCAAAAATGATACTGTAACAGTGTAATTTTGACTGGCTGCAAGAAGTATGTAAAACTAAGAGAGAAGCTTGCTTCCATGTCCCCAACTCCCGATTTTTTTTTTTTTTTTTTCAATAGCTAATGTCTGTTGATTTCTGGGTACCTTTTAAGCCACCACGTGGTGCAAATGCTTCCAAGTATTTTCTCTTAAGCTTTTGCACATATAATTTTTGGAGCCCAGAGATTGTTGAAAATTTGTTTATTTTTATATAACATGCTTTGAAATTATAATGGATGAAGATCACAGCAAGTGCTTCTCAGATAAAGTGTGTGCATTATTTACTTTCTCATTAAATATACTGGAATTTATAGTTTAAACGGTTGTCTATTAAAATGTTCATTGAACACAAGAAATAGAAATGTTAAAACATTTCTTATTTACGTAGTTACTCTTAGCACATCATCTGAAGTCACATCATGGGATGCAGTTGCTTTTTACTACGATCTCTCTTTTATTCTTCAACTGTCTCTACTTTGTCAATCTGCTTGTCCAATGAGAAATTTTTTAACAACTATACATTGAAAAGATAGAAAACATCGTCTTCAGCTACTGCCACAGTGTCTGCCTCTCCTTGGCCATTGTATGTAAACTTTTTTTTTTGTTCTATTTCAACTTGTGTTGAGCTTCCTATCTCCAAAACCTCTCCAACTCGGAATTTACCTCTTTCACCTCTGTGTTATTAATCAGCTGCACTCTTCCTCAGTCCATCTGCTGCTGAAACCTTCACCCTTGCTTTTCTTAACTCCAGACTATTCCCAGTGGTTTCCCATCAATCACACTCCATAAACTTAAACTCAGCTAAATTTAACTGCCAGTATCCTAAGTCATACCAGGCCCCATTCAAAAATCTGTTCTTGTCAACCTACATTGATTCATGACAGAGTAACACCTAGACTGTAAAATTTTGATCCTTATGTGCAATCTCTCCATGGTCTTGTTTATTTCTATCTCAGCAACCTACTGCAGTTTAACAACACTCCAATAATTTTATTTCCTCCATCGCATGCACTTGTGCATTACCACCATTGGCAGCTATGTATTCTGTTGCCTAGAATTTAACCTGGAATTTGCTCTCGAAGCGTCTCTTCAACTTTCTCTCCTCTTTTTAAGATGCTCACTAAAACCTTCCTCCTTGACCAGGCATTTTTATAAGACCTTGAATAGCTAACACAGCTTCTAGAACTTCCCTCAATTTACTAACAGGTAGTATATTCAAATTCAGTTTGGTTTTTTTTTATATTTGTACATGTGTGGAATCTCCGAACACTTCTCAATGCAAAACATTTACCGCCTCATCTCCATGACTATGGCCTGTTTTTTTTTTTTGTTTTGTTTTGATGCACAAGGCTCCTTTACAAATCTGGAAGTGCTAATAATTTGTGTGACCAGAAACCTGCTTAAGTTTTATATTTTGAAGGATCAATACTCATTGCTGTAAATGCAGTACTACAATGCCATCTGCAGAATGTGTCAGAAATGTGCTGCAAGTTAGTGTCTATCTTTTAAATGCATTTTATTGAGTTATGCATAAAATTTGACATTTTCAGAGTCATTTATTAACTCTAACATTTTTCTGCATGTGTGACCAGTATTGGATTTGCAGTTTTAAAAGCTAAAATCGTGTAATTTACAAAATGTTGCCACAATGTTAATGGTTCTGTGATAAATGAACAATAGTGCCTCTGTCAGGTTGGCCTTCAGTTGTAAAGTTGCATGTCTGTTGTATTTTGCTCTTGGGTGCTATAAACGGCATGCAAAAATTTTTAATATTGAAACCTCAACTCATTTATTTTGCAATTAAATTAATAAAAATTTTGGAACACTTTACTACAATATAAATCCAAAAACTTTAGGAAATGTTGATATGCAAATGAGTGCAATTTAAATGGCCTTGTCTGTTCGAGTAAGTTTTTCAATAGGATGGTTAATGAGTGCGCTCAAGATTAAAACATCTGAATAATTGTGGAATTATCTATGGTTAGATTCTACATTTAAATCTGCTATCTGAAGCACAGATGTGAAATGTTTGATAAAATTTGGATCACCGCATTCCTGATCTGTTTATTTTACACTGAATTAGGTTTTGTTCATCGAAATAGGATATTTCCTGAATGCTGTTCATTTTTACAGCAAGAATTCAGGTGTACAAAACAAGTTAATTGTTTTATAATGGATAGTTTTATAACTCTTCTAATACACCCTAAAGATTAAGCTTTTCTAATCCTTTTAAATGATCTGCAATTCAATATGTACCTCAGCTATAATGGGAAGGTTTTAGAAAGGTATATATTAGAAAAACCCACCTGAAATATACCATTCTGGATTTACCAAATTAAAGAACAGGATTAAACTTACAGTTCATTAGACATTTCACTCAATTACTTCTTTGCTTTTGCGTTCAGTTACAACTACATGTCGGCACCCACACATTATAGAGGCCTCAATTTCCCAGGTCTCTGTATATTTGCATTTGGTTTCTGCCAACCAAGTGTAGGATTTTGAGTTGAAAATTAGGTTTTCACTAAATATTTGCCAGACTGTGCTTCAGGATTACGGTTACCTGGATATTAATTCCTTTCTGCGCACTGCTAAAAATTCTTCAGAGATTTCTAGGGGCAGATCTAATCAACTTGAGGTCACCTTAACTTCCATTTTGCTGTTGTTTACGCCTGACCTGGCTAAATAAACATGGATTTCAGTTTTATTCAAGGGAGATTTTGTATGCTATTATGACCAATTTTAATTTTAAAAATAATTGCCTCAAAACTCAACTGCATCGGCATTAAACATCCCCCCCCCTTCAAAACATTGTCAATGTCAACAAACAGCGCATTAGGGCCATTGAGGTATTGCTGCTCGCAATGTGCTGCCTGTAATAAGCTCAGAGATGATTTTCTGAAAGATGCCATTAAGCGACCACTTCTATGTTACTGGTGAACTTCTTCTCTCCTCCCCACCCCACCCACCAACTCACCCAGTGCTATTGGGCTTCACACTATCACCGGAAATGCCAGTGGCCTGGGAAAGTCACACTTAATTAGACCATTAATCATCAAATTAGCTGACAGTCTCAATTTGCTGAGCAGTATACTGGCACTGTTGTTACTGGCACTGGGTACCTTCCCAAGTCATGCGACTGCACTGGTGAATTAACCCAACAAGGCTTCCCAGCATTCTACTAGCACCCAGAGCTCCATTTCATTGCCCAGGTGCGAGTAGAAGTTTGGCCATGGTTTCAGTATGGCACATAGAGAGACCCTTCTGCCCATCAAGTTTATACCTGCTCTCTGTCAAACTGTCCAATCAAGTCACATACCGCTTTTCTATCGACATAACCCTGCAAGTTTATTTCACTCAAATGTTCATTCAGTTCTCTTTTGAAATCTTAGAATATCCATGACTCTTGCATATATATCATTACCACTCTGTAAAAGGATTTCTTCCTCCTTTTCTGCCTGCAGCTTTTACCCAACATCTTCAATCTGCCCTCTAGTTCTTGTACTATCATCTAATGGAAACAGATTTTGTTTGTCTAATTCATTTGAATCTGCACAATTTTTTTTTTTTTGTTTTTTAACCTCTCTCAGATTTCCTCTCAACTTCTTTACGACAAAGAGAACAATCCTGGCCCCTCTGAACTAACTTTGTAGTTGAAATCTTTCTCAAAGTCCCTCCAAAAGTAGGATTGCTAGAACTGGATGCAATACTCCAGCTGTGGCCTAACCAGAGCTTTATAGAGGTTCAGTGTAACTTCCCCACTTTTTTTTTTTTTTTAAAACATGTGAGCGGCATGGAGCATGAGTCCAACCAGCCACTCAAACCTGCTCCACCATTTAGAAGATCGTGTCTCATCGGATTATTCGGCATTCCAGCCTACCCTGACAACACTCTACCCCCTTGATTATCAATAATTTTACAATTAATGTCTCTACTTATGAAGCTAAGGTCCCACATTCTTGGCGAACTACTCACTTTATATGCCCTTGGAATCCATGGACTGGACCATATTCAAGAATTCAGTGGCCAACCTAGATAAGTACGCCATTACCATTACGGACTTCATTAGCAAGTTTCTGGAGGACTGTGTGCAAATGTAATATTGTGATTACATAATTTTGTTGTTAAAAACAAAGGACGTGTGTCCCTGCTACTGATACGATATATAGAGCTGATAGAAGTTTGTGTCATGCTAATTGCATGTTGGAAAAATAATGCTAATGCATAGATCTCTGAAAATGGCAGGATTTGATTTATTGTTGTCATAAGTACAGTGAAAAATTTTGTTTTGTGTGCAGTACAAGTAGATCATAACATACCAGGACGTACAGAATGATTGAACAGAGCGAGGCATACAGAGTTACGGCTGCACAGGAGGAGTGCAAAAACAAGATCAACATTAGATTTGAAATTTGAAAGGTCAGATTTCTGAACAGACAAAAGTGGGAAGAGACTGTTCTTGAACCTGTCAGTACGTGTGATTAAGCTTTCGTATTTTCTACGTGATGAAAGAGCTTGGAAGAGAATACAACCAGAGTGGGAGGGGCCTTTGATGTTCACTGCCTTTCTGCAGCAACGAGAAGTGTAGATAGTGTCGTTGGGAGGTTGGCTTGTGTGATGGTCTGGACTCTGTTCACAACTCTCTGTAGTTTCTTGCAGTCTGAGGCAGAGTAGTTGCCGTATCAAGCCATGGTGCATCCGGATAGAATGCTTTCTATGGTGCATCTGTAAAAGTTGGTGAGGGTCCTTAAGGACATGCCAAATTTCCTAAGCCTCCTGAGGAAGAAGGGGCATTGTTGTGGCTCTTGACCATCTCCTCTACGTGGGAAGTCCAGGACTGATTGATGGGAATTGTCTATCATAGGAATTTGATGCTCTTGACCCTCTCCACCTCAGCTCCAATCATGTAGACAGGGTGTGTCCTCCTTTCTTCCTGAAGTCAATGATCAGCTCTTTAGTTTTGCTGACATTGAGGGAGAGACTGTTATCTCTGCACCACAACACTAAGCATTCTATCTCCTTCCTGTATTCTGTCTCGTCATTGTTTGATATCCGGCCTACAACAGTGTTGTCATCAGGAAACTTGTAAATGCTGTTTGTACAAAATTTGGCCGTACAGTAGGGGGCTGAGTACGTATCCTTACAGGATGCCAGTATTGCGGATTATCATAGTGGAGGTGCTGTTGCCTTTCTGCATTGATTGCAGCCTATGGGTCAGGAAGCCGAGGATCCGGGGGCGAAACTGAGACCTAGGTCAGAGTTTGGAGATTAGTTTAGTTGGGATTATAGTGTTGAAGGCTGAGGCATAGTTGATAAATAGAAGCCTGACATAGGATTCCTATGTTCCAGGGATGAATGTAGGGCTAAGAAAATTGGTCTGCCATGAATGTGTTGTGCCAATAGGCAAATTGCAGGGGATCGAGGCAGGCTCGAGGTGATGTGGCCATGACCAGCCTGTCAAAGTACTTCATAATTACAGAGGTCAGAGCCACTAGGCGGTATTTGCTGAGGCACGTTGCATGTGTCTTTTTTTATTCTTGAAGCAGTTGGAGACCTCAGATTACAGCAAACAGAGGTTAAAGATGTCAGCGAATACTCCCACCAGCTGGTCAGCACTGGAGCGGAGTGCACAGCTGGGAGCTCCATCTGGGCCAGTCGCTTTCATTGGGTTCACTCTCAAGAAGGCCAGTCTGCTATCTGCAGCGGTGACGGAGGGAACAGGTGTGTCCAGGACTGTCGGGGCAAGTGTCGGCATTCTGCCGGAACCGAGCATAAAGCAGCATTCGGCGCATCAGGGAGGGATGTGTTTTTGTCCACTATTCTATTCTACTTCATTCTGTATTGTGTTACGTTGTGTAGGCCTTGCCACAGGCAGCAGGTGTCCACTCGGTTAGTTTGGGTCTCTAACTTAGTCCGGTATTGCCTCTTGGCATCTTTAATGGCTTTGCAGCAGTCGTATCTCGATTTCCTGTAAAGATCTGGGTCATCTGACTTGAATACCGCATGCCTGGTCCTCAGTAGGCAACGGATTTCCCTATGCATCCATGGTTTCCGGTTGAGGAATATATGGATTGACTTCTTTTAACCCAGTCGATCAGTACATTTGGTCAACTTAACAAGCTACATGAGCACTGCCAGAAAAGACTTGACCTTCATCAAGGTGATATACCCAAAAGAATGGACAACATGCACTATATGCCAAGATTGCCAGTGGTTCCAGTGTACATTATTATTCTAATTTGCATCATAATTGAGATGTGCTTGGGAAACTGGCGCAATTTGGTACAGTCCATAGAAAATAAGCTAACTGCTTACAACAGATCTGACATCCCATGCATTGGCATTATCCTTAACTACCATTGCAAATCCTTAGAATGGACACCTGAAACCTTCCGATCATTGAAATCGACAGACCTTCTATCGACAATCTAACAACATGTGTAGATCTACATATTATCATCGTTCACAACACGAAAAACCTATCACTTACAACACCAAATATTTCTAATCACAATATTGAGTCTATCTGTGACTTGGCTGATGTTTACTCAGTCTGGCTTAATCGTCTAGTCACCTTTACAGATGATGCAGTGTTACTTCTAAAAGTTGTGGCTCAGTCCTTTCTAGGATTTGGGATGTCATGTTGAGGTTGTACAGGACATTGAGGCCTCTTCTGGGAGTACTGTGTGCAGTTTTGGACGTTGTATTATTTGAAGGATATTATTAAACTGGAGAGGATTCGGAAAAGATTTATTGGGATGTTGCTGGGAATGGAGGGTATGAGTTATTAAAATGGCCTGGAAAGACATTTTCACACAGTGAGTGGTTAGTGTACGGAATGAATTGCCAGAGGAAGTGGTGAATGCGAGTACAATTACAACATTTAAATGACGTTTGGATGAGTACGTGAATTGGAAATGTTGGGAGGGATATGGGCCAAGCACAGGCAAATGAGACTAGTTTAATTTGGGAACATGATCAGCATGGTCTGGTTGGACTGAAGGCTCTGTTTCTATGCTGTAAGACTCTTGTGACTGTATAAAATCAATGTTGACAATTTCTGTCCAAGGACACAATTCCATTCTGACCACTTCACCAAATTGCCTTTTGTGCAACAAATGAGAGGTACCACCATTGCATTGATCATTGACAACCCTAGTCGTATGTTCAATATATTCTCAACAAATTGTAGCTGATCACAGTTTGCTGTACTGTAGTGTACCTTTCCAGGATGCGTGGTGTTTACTAACAGTGATCATTTAATGTTAAGTGACTTGCCAGCATTTCTGGATAGCTATGTCAAATTTTCATGCTACTCCCTTCACAGGCAGCTCTCAGTTTGGGAGATCAATCCGCACGTTTCTTCCCTACGTGATCAACGAGCATACTGTACAGGCATTTATTCCTACTTAAACAGTGTCAAAACATCACGGTTTGAGATTTTCACATGAACACAACAGCTTCGTGGAATGGTACCATGCATTTTGTCGAGCCTAGGTCATATGACATTGCAAGACTTGACCATTGGATATGTCATCTTTTTATTTGCAATGAACAAAGTGCATATCATCAACCACCCATCACCCAGGGTGACTGCATGGATACTGGAGGTATCATGCCAGACAACAGCCACGTATCAGTAGCAAATGACACTCTGTCACGATGACAGCACACTGCAGAAGGAAGCTACCAAATCATGATAACTGTGGACTAGTCTGGTCATATCACACAGTCACAAAGATGTCCTCAAAATGTATAGAGACAATAGTTATGCATCCTCATACATGGTTATTGGAAAAAGTGTCCCCATTTTTTAAACTGAAAAGTTGGGATGTTGTACCTTTAAGACAGTTACATGGCACTATGACATTTACATTCCAGTTTAAAGGTATCTGTCATGATATCAATATATTCAGTCGGTTGTGTGCATATAAGGTACAGTAGCATTGGAGAACCCAATGTGTATATGTCTGTGATATTGTAGCTCTGTGAATAGTGTTATAAGTAAACTTTAGATGCATCGGACTTGACAAGAACCATATTTTTTGTGGTATATGATACTGGCTAACGTACAGATAGCCAGAAACTATACCATGTTTATACATTAAATATGCAGTAGTTTTTGCACTAACCCTAAGAGAATACCACTTATTTTGTTAAACAGCCTTTTATGATATTTCATAAAGATTTTTTTTTTTTTTTAAATTCATATAGGAAATATCACCCCATTCCCTTCATCAATCTGTTTCATCATCAGAGAAATTCAACTGGATCAGTCAAACATAATCTTTTTACCATGCCATGTTGGCTATTTTAATTAGCTCCAATCGTTTGAAATTTTCCCCTGATTTAATGTTTCTAATACCTACTACCCTCTTTCAATAAAATGACCGGGTCTTTAGTTACTTGGACTATCTTACTTCCTTTCTGAAGCAAAGATGTGACATCTGCTACTTCGAAACCCTCCGACACCTGCCTACTGTTTGGGAAATTCTGCAATAGTGTGTTTTTCCATTTCCTCCAATGTTTCCTTTACAACTTGAGGAGCAAGCCAGCTACAAGGCCAATGTGTTCACTCTAAGCACAGACAGGCATTGAACTGCATCCTGCTGACGAATGTCCACCCCACCCAACATCGACCAACTCTATTTCAACAGCAACATTTTCCTTTAGTAAATATTGAATCAAAGTACTCCTTTAGGTTTTTGGCATCTTATCTAAACAGATATCATCTTTGGTTTTTAAAAGGCTCCAGGCTGCTTCTTACTCCCAGTCACATGCTGATAGTACATATTTGAGTTACCTTAAACTCCTTCCTGCTTTGCTAATCTTTTATTTCCTCTTCAATGTTCCACTGAACTCAATTGTATTCAGCCTGGTACTTGCTTAATCCCCTTCTTGTACCATGCTATAAATTTTGTTAACCAGGATTGCCAAAATGGCTAATTCTCACTTTCTACATCTAATTCTTAATGATGTGACTATACTTTGTGGCAGCTAATTTATTTGCATCTAACTTACTACTCCGGTCAGGTTGGCAGGTGAGATACTGGTATTGGTGCCCTGGAATTTAGAAATCTAACCTCGTTCTTTCCTCAGACAGGCAAATGTCGCTTTTGTAAACTTCTATGTTGCAGCATTGATAGGAGGGAAATCCAAATTGTCGTGTAAAAGGCAGAAAGAAAAATTGTTCTGGAGAAACTTTAAATTTGACTGAATAATACATGTTTCAAGATGATAAATGATTATAAGCTTGAATCAGAGTGCCATTGATTACTGAGTGCTAAAATGCCATTACATGGATCTTGACAGTATAATTATGGTATTTCATTTTTTAGATTGAGTTGTGTTGCAAAATGTGCTTATGAAAGTTTACGAAATCAGAAAATAAACGAATACGTGTGTGATAATTCAAATTGCATGCCTCAGATTATGATTCTGAAGCTTTGGGTCAAAATATAAAAATGACTACTTTGAACAATTGATTTTGGAAGTATTAACAGACATACTTGCAAGTTGGTGATTACCTAGGTGACATGTGCCAATTTGTTATGGATTCAAACAGGAAACCTCAAAGTAGAAAGGATAAACTGAGTCCCTTTGATTATTCACTTACCGCCTCAGTTAGTGGCAACAAGGTTAATTTTTAATTTCCCTTGGGAATACCCTTCTCCTAGACCCAAATGAATTTGTTTCAAAAGATGCCAAGTTAACCAGGTGTTCTTGAATTAACCAAAAGTCTGAATTTATTAATCACAAACGCAAGAAGAAGTAGTAACATACACACAGATTAGAAGTAAAGGGTGGGTCCAATTACAATTAAAAAAGAATTAAATTTGTCTCTGAATTGGTCATGAAGTGCAAATGGTTGAATTTGGTGGCCATTGTACTGGATGAGTTCAGTAGTATTGATGATGACAGTTGAAGAATCAAATTTGAGATTCTTGATTTTAGAGGTTGATTGCTTTCATCGGTGGCGGACAGGCAGCACTCAGAATGTGTTTTCTCCTCTTATTTTAGCTCCACAGTAGGGATGTTTAAGTCACTGCCCTCAAAGAGATGAACCTCAAAGCACACTAGTCCACAAATCCAGACCCTGGGCCACTAACATTCACAGCCTTATTGTAGTCAGTATTAAACCTCTTTTTTGGTATATATCCCGAGAAGGACTAAACACAAAAATTACGCAATATGTGGATTTCGGTTGAGAGGACGAAGATAGTTAACACTCTCCCTCTTTCACTTTTTTTTCCCTGTAATGTTTCTGTCTGCAGTGCTGGGCAAGCTTCAAACACGGTGTGGCATTCCATGAGGAGTTTGCCAGACAGTGACTGCATTTACATTTACAGTCTTTTTGTCTGTGGCAGACATCTCTAGAAAAACATACATTTCGGGGTTAAAACACAATAATGTCCGTGGTATTTGAATCTTCTCATCCAACATTTTATAATTATAAAAAAGAATGGTCAAGAAAAGCAACAGGAGATAAAACTGATACAAATAGGAACATTAAGTGATTAAAGAAGTAATTTAAAACGTTCTATAATCTAAAGTGATTCAACTTTATTTTTCATAATACGTGTTTTTCCCTTTACTTCTCCCTTCCCTTTCCTGAGCGCGCTAAACCTGGGTTTTCTGGTCAGAACACCAATCGCCATTCATTCATTTCAATGGGTTAACCCTTTGATTGGAAATCTAGGCCAATGATTTTGAATAGCTCCACAAACGTGCACTTTGTAATACCATGCCGAAACAAGCCATTATTTGAGTATTGCCAAAGTTTTGTAGTGGTTAAGGGATCACAGTATAGTGTTCCCCTGTCCTGATCTCACAATGCAGCATCAATGACTGGATTGGAGTGGATAATCTTGTTTTCATTTCATTCTGCCCACGCTTGAGCATTGACAGTAGTACTGAACTACCAACATAATTCAAATTCAAGCCAAGAACAAATCTAGGATATATGCTTCAATCATTGAGTGAGATCTACTATGTGGCCTAAGGCCCATATGATTGTATTGACAAATGCATTACCATCCATACGGGAGCCATTAATGTCTAGGAATATCCAAAGTCCATTCTCAAATCAGTGGTGAGTTGGATGCTCTCAATTATGGTAACAGCAGGACATTATGATTAATCTCAGCATTTCTAATATGTGGAGGAAAAAACATCAGTGTTCTTTCTCCTGAGTACTATCTATTTGTCCATTCTAGAACAGCTGAAGTTTGGGTATGCACAGACATTCCATGCACTTCTGTCCTTTTTTTTTGTTTGTTTTTGCAGTGTTCTAGTTTCTTGTAGCAATTCATCTCTTAGCAATTTTGCAGCTGTTATTATTTCTGGTGACGATTGAGGCACATGCCTCAAAGCTTTGCTATCATTCATTGGGACAGTCTAGTTTCTCACATTCACTCTGACACTAATTTATTTTGTACTGGCTTGCTCTTTTCAGATTTACAAGTAAATTAATCAGTCCTGCACGCTTAGCAGGGATGCACGCTTCGAAATCATGTGGGGCAGAGCTGGAGTACTATAACCTGGCTCTTCTGCTAGTATTCACTTTAAATGCAACTCTTATGGGATTGTGGAATCAATAAACCTACCTTTTCACTGTACAACTATTAATTCTTAGTCTGACTTCAGCATAGTGCTTTCATATTCCTCAGAATTGGACAAAATTTGGAAAATATCCAAACTTGAGTGTTTTTTTAATGAAGTTGTTTATGATACTTTCCTAGTAATTAGCCAGGATATCATCGTTTCTCAAACAAAAACAGAAATTGGTGGAAAAGCTCAGCAAGTCTGGCAGCATCTGTGGAGGGAAATCAGAATTAACCTTTTGGGTCCAATGACCCTTCCTCAGAACTAGTGGTAGCTGGGGAAGTGTTGGTTTTTACGCAGAAGATATGGTGTTTCTCATAATGACCAGTTGTGACGTTGTTTTCAAGTGATTAGATTTGTTGGTCTTATTTCTCCCTGCAATTAAGCATGTTGTTTTAATTTCTTTCAATGATTCAAAGCAATGGTTTTTTTTTGCCTGTGATTAGCTACAATGCTGTCATTTCTCATGATTGGTTGTGATGCTCCTGATTTTTCCTAGTAATTAGCCACAATGTTCCTGTTTTATTTGATAATTAGCCTTGCTGCCTTTGATTTGATTTTTCCAGTGATCAACCACAATTCTGCTGGGTTTTTTCCCCCCAATTATTAGCTAGCTGCTAGCTTTTTTTTGCAACTTGCATGTAATGCTAAGGTTACTTAGATTGGTTATGATACAGTGGCACTCATTTTTGAAGTAATTTGCTGTGACTTTTTTTTGCTTACACAAGCCTTTTTTTATAATCCTTGATGGCACATTTGTTTGTTCATTGTAGTTTGGCTGTGTCCTCATTTTCAGAACTTCACTGTTAGGCATTCATCTCTTGTAGGGATCCACTCTGACGCTCTCATTATTTGAAGGGCTATTATTTCTCAGAGGGATTCGCCGTGACATGATTGTCACTTGCTGCAAGATTCTCATTTCTCAAAAATTTGTCCCAGCGCTATTATCACGTGTCGCATTCCCTCCAGGTTCTTTAACTTTTGGCAAGGTTTCACTGCACTGCTCTAATTTTTCATCTCTTGTTTCTGTAAAATTCGTTCGCTGCCAAGATGCACCACAAGACGCTCAATTTTTACAGCAATTTGGCATAGTACTCTTATGAATATTACTGCTTGATTTTTAACACCCATTTGTCAAGAATTAGGTTAAAATCTAGCGCTGATCCTAATTAGCATACTTTGCACAACAGCTTGTATGTAGCTTTGGGGTACATACCACCTGCTGTTTTAATCAATGCAGGCTTTCAGTAGAGAATGCAGCTGTGATTCTTCAAGCGTGGGATTACTCTTGTTTGTTAATACAAGTGCTATGTTGTCAGAGTACTAGCAATTAAAAGTTTTAGTATCCTACATTTTCATCGTTTTGAGCAGTTATGTTTACATTATATCATAACTCAGTCAGGACAGGATGTATAGAAAAATTGTAATGCCTGTTTGCCTATTTCTATGTTGCAAACATGTTTACATTAATTGGAACTCCGATTTATTGCGGGAAATGTTGAAGTAGCCATCGATGCAAGCAATGTTTCAGATATGCTAACTCATGTCCCCAAGTTAATGCATATTCTTAGTTGACAGCGAGCTGGTGCATTTTATCAGTGAGTGATTAAATTCTTGCCCTCCACCTAATGAATTCCAAATTATAACAGGACTGGTCATAAGAACTTTATAGTCTATTTGGTATTTCCCAATGGTTAGTAAATCTTACAATTCAAAATCTTTCCCATACTTATCAATCCAAATTCTTGAACACTGCGAATGGACACAACTGCAAATACAGAACTTCTGATGCAAGTCTTCATTTAGAAGACTTCTCACATTACAGGGTCCTTCTTGAACCAGTCATTGGATACATTAGCTATTTATTGCAACCTGAGAGATTCCCCAGAAATGCTTACCATCACCATTAACTGTGAATATTATTCCAGGAGAAATTGCTGTGTAATGCCCAATAGCTGGGCTACCTGACACAAGGGAATTAACAGATTTTGAAGACTAAGCTAATGCGCTCCAGTGGGGAGAAACAGGTGTAAAAGTTGGCAAAAGGGATGTTAATGTGCCAATACCAAAAATAAACGAGTGGGTGCTATGCAGTTCCACTGAAAGAATGAAGCTATTGTGAAATGCAATGCTTTCTGAACTGGTCGCCCTCTTTAGTTTTGAATCCCTAATCTTTTGTATTGAATTTCAGTAAGTCCCACCCAACAATGGGAGAAAGTGGATGATGATGATAATGAGAAGAACTGGGAGGAACTCTTACCTGATGAGAAAATTTTGAGGACGACGGTAGCTGTCATCTGTGCCTCTGGCAACCCTTTGTGTCATAGAATCCCTACAGTGTGGAAACAGGCCCTTTGGCCCAACAAGTCCACACCGACCCTCAGAGCATCCCACCCAGACCCATCCCCCTAATTTACACATCCCTGAACACTGTGGGCAATTTAGCATGGCCAGTCCACCTAGCCTGGGAAGAAACCGGAACACCCGGAGATAACCCACACCGACAAGGGGAGAATGTGCATACTCCACACAGACAGTCGGAGGGTGGAATCGAACCCAGGTCCCTGGCGCTGTGAGCCAGCAGTGCTAACCACTGAGCCACCGTGCTGCCACTGTATTGCACAACATTCATCAGCTAAAATTTTCACCTGCTAACGTCTTGGTATGAGGCTGAGGATACAAAGTGACTCACTGAACCTGAGGTAATTGGAGGAAAAAGAAGTGGACAAGGACAGTATCACAAAGCAGATTAAGAAAGCAGAATGTCTGAGTGTGGACAAAAAGACAAAGTAAAAGCCACTATACCTGACTGCTCGTGCTATTCACAAATGAGGTAGATGATCTAAAGGGCACTAATTGGGATAACTGGTTATGATGTGATTGCCATTACACAGACAGACAGGGTTGCATGGTGACCAGGAGTGAGAATTGAATATTCGAGGATATTCAACAGATAGGAAGAACCAACAAGAAGGGAAATAAGTTGGCATTATTTTGATAGTGCAAGGTAGTATCAATACATTCATAAGGGAGGATCTCCGATCAGAAGAACAATATGTGCATCCTGTTTGAGTGAAGCTGAAAAAAACAGCAAGGGGAAGCAGATGTTGGTTGGAGTTACTTAGGACACCAAATAGTAGTCTCGGGCATGGTATATATCATGGTAAACCAATTGAGGCCTAAAGCCTTGGAGGTCAAGTTTCTGGAGTAGCTTAGAGACAGTTTTCTAGAATAACGTGTTGAACAGCCAGCTCGAGGACAGGCCATGTTGGATCTAGTATTATGAAAGGAACAAAAGCTAATTAATGATATTGTTGTAAAAGAGCTTTTAGAGATCAACGACTACAATACGATAGAATTTTGATTTTGTTTGAAAATGAAGCAGTTCAATTTGAAGGAACAGTTTCAGTTTAAATTAGAGAAATTATGAAGGCATGAGGCACAAATTGGCTGAACTGGATTGAGAAAATCATTTAAAAGCATGACTGTACATAGGCAATGGATAGATTTTAAATAACTGTTACATGACTTGCAGCAACTTCAAAGTGCAAAAACTCAAAGGTCAGTCTACTGTGGCTGACAAAGGAAGTTAAGGATTGTATAAGATGAAAAGAAAAGGCTTAGAAAGTGACCAGAAATGGTAATAAATCTGAGGATTAGGAAGGTTTTAGAATTCAAGAAAAGGAGGACCGAGAAACCGATCAGGAAAGGAAGAATAGAATGCAAATACAATGTAGCCAAAATAAAAATTGGACAGTAAACGTTCTTACAGGTACATTTTTAAAAAAATGAAATGTTTGGTGAAGGGAAATGTGGCAAATATGGGTCCATCCAAAGCAATATTAGTGATTGAAAATAGAGAAATGGCAGAGAAGGCAAATGATTACTTTGTTTGTTTTCAGTGAGGAAGGTAAAAGAAATTTGCTAGGTTTAGAGATCAACGTGATAAGGGAGAATGAGGAATTGAAGGAAATTAGAATTGGTAATTAAGAAATTAATTAGACTACAAGTTGATAGGCTGCAACCCAGAAAATTGAAGGAGGAGGTGATAGAAATGGTTGATGCACTGGTAATTATTTTCCTAAATTCCATAGATCCTGAAACAAATACTGCATATTGGAAGCTTGCAAATGCCTCCCATTATTTAAGAAA
This sequence comes from Ginglymostoma cirratum, assembly GCA_024137785.1. Taxonomy (NCBI): domain Eukaryota; kingdom Metazoa; phylum Chordata; class Chondrichthyes; order Orectolobiformes; family Ginglymostomatidae; genus Ginglymostoma; species Ginglymostoma cirratum. Next base: position 28,418,998 of record JAHRHZ010000268.1, read on the forward strand.
GGAGCAAAAGGCAAAAATAAAAGGAACTACAGACCAGTCAGCCTACATCAATATTAGGAAAATTGCTAGAATAAAAAAAGCTGTGATAAATGGACACTTGAATAAAAGTGACCAGATTGGGCATAGTCACCATGGACATGCTAATGGAAAATCAAGTGGGGTAGTGAATATTATTTCAGAGATGCTAAGGAAACTGTTACAGGACAGGCATTCACCAGGATGAATATATACAAAATAAAAGTAAGACAGTATAGGATAGCACTATAGAATGAGAAATCCCTACAATCAGATGATTTTCATCCCATTATTTTAAATAAAGTTGGTGAGAACACTGTCAATGCTCTACGTATTATGATCTCTGCAGCAACACTGCCAGCTGCTGTTGTCGGTTGAGATGACTCCTTATTGTTATCATGTTGGAAAAGAACTTCCTTTTTCTCTTTGGCAGCTTTCGGGGGAACCTCTGGGGAGGCATCGCTCAAGTGTGGTTGCACTTTATTTCCTGGTCCCTAACATCTCCCAGGGGTGGGTGGCTATGATGGGCAAAGGTTGTGTGAAGATCCTGGGTAGCAGAAAGTAAACTGCTGCCTGCGTGCCCTTAAACCTGGGAATTGGTGCAAACACCCCAGTGGCAGGATAGACCTATCTGCTCACCTGCCAGAAACATTTGGTATTTCAGCTGTGTATATATTTGCAATGAACTGTGAAGAATATAGTTACATCAAAAAACCCATCTTGCCCCTGAAAACCAGATTCTGCCCCTTGATAGATGAGGCAAATGGCTAAAAATTGCAAATAGATTTCAGTACTGACAAATGAGGTTGTTCACTTTCTATCTAGGAAGGATAGAACAAAGATTTTTCTAAATGGTGAGAAGTTAGAAACAGCAGAAGTCCAAAGAGAATTCTGGTTCTGCGTACATGGTCAAGGAAATATCATAAAATAGTTAAGTCTAATGGAACAGTGACCTTTATCGGCATACAAGGGGATAAGAACTCCTGCTATAATTAACCCAAACCTTGGTTAGATCTGGTGTTGCTGTGAACAGTTCTAGTCACTACATGTTAGGGAGGATATATTGGCCTTGGAGGGAATACAGAATACATTCACCAGAATTATGTCTAGATTCCAAGAGTTAGTTTAAGAGGAGCGATTACCAGGACTAATGTTTTATTCCTTAGACCTTAGAAGAAAAGAGATATTGTTTGAAGTTTTCAAAATAGGATCGATAGAAGTATAGTATTTTCTTTGGATTTGAAGTGTTTTGCACAGAGGGAACAGTCTAGCCAAGTGTTAGTAGTTTGGATTGTCTTCAGTGAATGTTAATTGATATTAGTTCAATTGTTAAATTTGTGATTGATAGAAATTGCTTTCCTAACAGGCTTATGTATGACAATGGTCATAGTTCAGCGGTTTCAGCTGCTGTAACTTCGTGAGGGTTTTTCCTCATTGTGCAGATCAGTAGAATGTGACAATTTCTCCCCCAATACCACCTTGCATCCTCCCTGACCCTGAATAGCAGCAGCCAGAATAACAAATCTACGTTGGTGTTTAAAAGCAAAGACTGGAGTGTTGGATAAATTTTGCGAAATCTTGCATTTCTGACATTTAGAAATTTGTTTTCGGTGACCACCTTCATTGGAGTTTCAATCCTACTAATTTCCTGCATGTTTCCCAATGCAGACTTGACGTCTTTCAGTTCAGTGTTTGGACCCCACTCGTATATCTGTGAGAGCTTTCAATCACTTTGTAAGAGTTGCTCTTTGACGATACATAGTAAAAATCGATGTGCTCTTCACTGGTGCTGATAGCTTCAGTGACTTGTGACTTGTGTCCCAAAATCCCTATCTTGTATCATACCATGCTGCGTAATACTTACCGAGGGTGATTTATCAATGGGGCAAGAACACTAAGGAAGATGAGAACCCTGTCCACTTGGGGTATGTGCATTCAAATGTACAATTAGAGAATGCTGTGCACAGACAACCAGCTGGTGTAACTTCCAGAGAGATAAGGGAATGTAAGAGACAAACCTGACTTATAAATCATGTTCAAACGTTCATTTGTTAAACTTGCAGAAAAAGCATTTCAATATATTTGTAATATAAAATCAGGCACGATATTTAGATAAAATTTACAAATGAGTGAATTAGATTGTTAATTGAAAGCCTAACCACAAACCAGAAGTTTAGCGTAAATGTTATGGATTATGACTCTGTCTGTCTGTTTTTTATCTATAGTAACTTGTTATTTATTAAAACAAATTATCCAGTTTTAAAGGAATATTCAGCTTTTTGCATTAACAAGAATGTAAATTGTGAAGCAAAATGCTTTGATTCTCACATGAGTATGGCATTAGCTACAATGTTATTATCTACAGGTGATGTTGATTTGCTTCTGAAATTGTTAAAAAATTTGCTTATGGACCCTGTTATGCCATCAGCTATCCTTGTATATGGCCCTATGCACTTTCTTTTTGTCCATTTGTTCATTATATACAAATTAATATAACAGCTTGTGAAATTCTGAAGTGTGCTTGTGCTGTTGTCTACCAACCTGATTTTTCTAAAAATCTCTAATGACGACTCCTGCTTTACGTAAGTGTTCTTCCAGTGTTATCGTACTCTTAAGCATACACAGGATAGAATTACACTGCTGAATTCTAAAAGTGATCTCTGTTATTGCCTATGGGATTCCAGGGAGGTGGGCCACCATTGCCATCTGTATGTGCTGATTTAAAAACAACAGGATCTTCTTAAAGTAATAAGGAGAAATAGAGAGCTAGGGACCAGAATATGACTGGTTCATTAGTAAAATGTTATTAATGCTCACCAGTTTATTTTTTACACCAACCTCTTTTTTTTGCTTCTTTTGAATTACATATTACTGTTTCAGCACTGCTGGTGTTCTCTCATCAAGTTGCAACAGGTCAGCTTCCATGAGCTCCTAATGACCATCCACCCCCTCTTAAGAGCTACCTAGTGACCTCGCCACCCAAGAAATGCAGCAGACCCCTTCCCTTTCCCACCTGTCCCGTGCTATCTTATCACCACTTTCTTGGGAAAATTATACGAGTTCAAAACAGGGGGGGCAGACCAGCACGCTATCTTTTTGCCATTCATTCCTGATTTAGAGCAGGAAATTTTGTTTTTTGCACAAACCCATCCTATTTTCATTCCTCTTGTTCTAATGAAACAAAGACCAGACTGGTTCTACAATAAGTAAACAGTCTACTCTGCCAGATTACCACCCAGTCAGTAAAGATGAACTGCTTAATTAGAGTATTATAAATGACTTCAATTCTAACCTGCTGTCATTCGTGTATTGCTTCAAGTTTTTAATGTTAAATCCCTAATTATAATCCAGTTTATGTGGATTCTAAAAATGCTTGATGTGTTTTTTTTTTTACTTGCAGTTCTGAAAAAGCAGGGGAAATAGCCACCGTCCCACTGACAAAAGTAAGTGCCCCTTAATTTATTGAGTGCGTTTTTCAGCAATTGGCAAAAAGCCAGTGTACTTTAACAAAACTTCTGTTTAGATTATGACTGTGGTGAAGTGGTGATAGTGATGAATTAATTTCCATTCTTGAATTCCCAGTAATTTTGCATGCCACTTTGACCACATCCACATTTCTATTTTGTTTGCTAAGTGAGAGCATTATGATGTAACGTTATCTAATTAATGTAGCACACATCACCAGTGTTTTTTTTTTTTTACTGCGCTCTAACCTTCAAAGTGCTCCAATGCATTATCTTGTGAACTCCTTACTGTTTGCTCATGATGGAGTAGTGATTTCCAACGTGCAGATCTCCCATGTAATCCATGTTGCCGTCTTGGCTATGCAAGTTTTGCCTTCAAACATAAGAGTAACAGTGTGAATTAACAGGGTTATTTTTCATATTGACAATACCAGCAATGGCATTTTCCTATCAGCAGTTTATGTTGGCCTCTATTGATTATGATTTTCTGATGAACAGTCAGAAAATTATTAAGTTATGACAGGTATAATTTCTGCTTAAAATGCATTCTCTACACTTTCACGGTGTATATAAGTTATGTAATCTTGATTTTTAATTCCATTGCAATATTTGCTACAGCTTGAAAGTACTTCTGTGCCTGTTGCAATTTTGTATTGTATGTTAGTATAATGTTATTTGCTACTCTGGCAAATGGATGTTGCATCCTCTTTGAATCCAAGCCTGTCTCCATCTGTACAGATAAACAAGTCGCTAAATAAGCGCAACAGAGCACACGTACCTCTCCAGAAAGGTATACAGTAACTAGGTCAAATGAGACCTCTAGAATATTACACTGAACTTTGAAATGTTAGTCTCATTAACCTGTTTCTATAATTATCAAATCGACTACACGTTCCTTTACACAATGATATACGTTTATTTGAGATGAGCTTTTATCTGGGGAGGGAGGGGAGATGAAGGGAGTCTTAGCATTGTGTGTCTCGCAGTCCGTATGCCTTTGAGACATAGTAATGACATCGTTACTGCATTGTAGCATGTGACCTGAGGGTGCAAGGTCTCTTACTCCATTTTGCCTAGGATTGCTTGAAGATTACACTGTGTATGGGCTGTATGTTAGTCATTTGTAATCTATTAATTTAATGCTAGGTCAATGTGCTTGTGAATGTAATGTCTATACTAGACAGTTGTATTCACCAATGCCAAAACGTTCACATCTAATTGCTTAAACTACAAATGAAAATGCCAGCATTGTCACATCAGGTAAGTACCCTGCTGGAGTGAAAACTCTCATCACGTTGTTGGCAAATTCACAACAGCAGCTTTATCATCTTTTCAAAAGAACAGGCAAAAATGGAAGAAAGAAATCGCATAGAATGTCAGCACAAATATCTCATAGGCAAATTTAACTACTTGGGTGCCAAGCAGGCAGTTATTTTGATCCCCTCCCCTTCCTTCCCTTACCTAGTGGTGAATGAAGCAGGAAGGACCTGTAATTGTCTGTTTTCATTCCTATGCTTTTTTATTCCTGGCAAAGGTTGCAAGCCTGTATCAGGGGCTGTTGCTTGAGGGATACCACTCAATACAAGCATAGTCAGGAGACTCGCTCTTACTGTCTGCCCGATACGTATTAGAACAATTTACAGGTTGCTAATCGACCCATTTGGCTACGTTGTTAATGTACATTCCATGGCTATTCAGTCTTGAAATGGGACACATCTGGAACCTCTGGTTATACCGCAAGACTTCCAAGTTTCATGTTAGCCTTTGTTTCTCTTGCATACATTGCTTGAGCATCCATAGGGTTCAATGTCATGTTTATCCAATTGCAGTTGTCAAACAAACACATTGTCAATAGAAAATAACACAGAATACCCTCTGGTGTCATGGCCACAGTAAGGACTGCAGACACTGGAAACCAGAGTCTGTAGGTGTGAAGCTGGAAAAGCACAGTAGGTCAGACAGCATCAGAGTAGCTGGAAAGTCAATGTTTCGGTCCTGACAAAGGATTTTGGCCTGAAACATTGACTTTCCTGCTCCTCTGCTGTCTGACCTGCTGTGCTTTTCCAGCTTCACACCTATAGGCTATCTGGTGCCATGCCTGAGTCAGTTCTTTCATTGCATCATCCAAGTAATCCCAGTCCCCTGTTCCACAAGATAATAATTGAATGGAATGACTGAATTAATTTTGTGGAATCTGGTTATCTATTCTAAACACCTTTCAATAATCTAAGACCAATAAACAATTTTGTGTCTTTAGCATATTAATGTAGGATGTTGTGGTGCGTTGCAACTTTAATTGCAACATTTATATGAATTACAGTTATAATCCAGCTCCCTCAAACTCAGTCTGAAATTTCACCAGTTCTGATTAGTTTCAAAACCCATCACAGGTAAAAATGTTTTACAGAATGTTTTTAAGTTTAAAATAATTAAAAAGACATTATACTTAACAAATTACACTTAATAAAAGCAGTCGTGTCAGCACGTTCACGTTGAGATGTCAGTTCATGACATTAGTTTGATTGAGCATAGGTCCCTTGTTCTTTTCTGTTGACTGAAGTTCTTCTGCCTTCGACCCTCTTTCTTGTGCATCCAACTACTTCGACTCATTGCCAGCTACTAGACCCTTTGCAAGATCTGAGGCATCTGAACTCTGTTTGGCTTATGACTCCATGAACAATTCCTGGTCAATCTTTGTGTTTTGAAAAGAGTCATTGAGTACACTATGTTTTATGACACTATGTCCGTCTTAGCTTGCCAATTCCATAGATCTTTAACAAGACAACGTGGCACTGGTGAACAATTAATGCATCTGCTTAGGGTGTGTAATGTCATCTCCTAGTGATTAACTAACATCTTAAGTGTCTCAAATGATACATCTAAGAATTCGCAAATTTATCAATATGCTTTAACTATAAGAGCTATGTGTGAGTCCACAATAGCTGATACCTAAAAGAAATTAATATTCAAAATAACCATACAAATTGATACATGTAGACCTGTTACATACTATTAAACATGACTGTGGCTGAGTAAAAGCTGTGTACACTTCAAAAGCATTTTCACATTTGTCAGCCTAAGTTTGTGTTTGCTTGAGCAATAATGTAACAATAAAACCATCAACTTATGCCTTCACTTTTAACCCGCCGTACAGCTTTTTTCTTCACTCACCTGCTTAATCAAGACAAAATGATTAATTACTATGTATGCTTTTCATATTGATGAATCGGTTGTGATAACCAGAACACCCTGTGTGCTCTGTAACCTACTATAAGAGTCTGATAAACAAACATCATAGTGAAAGAAAATAATGTATATCATAGTTTCTATAGCTTTTCTCATCAGTTAATAACATTTTACTGCCTTCTATCCATGTCCGTCCCATTGTCACTCCTGGTAATACTTGTGTTACTACTTTTTGCTAAGAATTCTTGTTAACTTATGAGCAAGCCCTCCAGGTAGTAAATGTGCAACAGCTAGAGCTGCTATAACTTAAAATATTTCTTTGTTTAATGTTCTTTACATTTTTATGTGCTAATTTTCAAATATATTGGATTTTTAATACCATGTCATCTATGAAAATGTTAATGCATTAATCTCCATGTTTCTGCAATTGTAATTCAGTGAAGGTAAAATGTTACGTGTGATTTGTTTATAAATAATTCATTCCCTAAGTAGCCTTGGCATAGGTAAACACATCTTTCTCAAAAGCATCTTTTTATATTCCTAGATATGGTGATAAGGAAAATAGTATCTTTATATGGTAATTTTAACATAGGCTTTCCAATGTAATTAAGTAATGCAATTCACTTGAGTTTGTGTTTTTGTGCTTACGTCCAGGTTGTTAGAAACCATGCCTCTCATTATTCAGATCAGATCTGAGCCACTTGATGAACAATCCCTTAACTATGTCAGAGATAAAAGGTACTGCAGATGCTGGAGAATCCGAGATAACAAGCATGGGGCTGGATGAACACAGCAGGTCAAGCAGCATCATAGGAGCAGGAAAACTTGACGTTTCGGGCCTAAACCCTTCATCAGAAATGGGGGAGGGGAAGAGGGTTCTGAAATAAATAGGGAGAGAGGGGGAGGCGGATAGAGGATGGATAGAGGAGAGGATAGGTGGAGAGGAGGCAGACAAGTTTGCAGTGGGAGAGAGATTCCCTGAGGTTTGTCCGGAGGGAGGAGGGTAACTTCTTCAGGGTAGGCATCCTTAGAAGAGGCTTCGCATGTTGCTTCTCCGTAAATGTTACTTTAAAAAACATCTGAACTAGTTGTAGAGTTCAGGATCTTTATGTATTTTCTTATTGTTATTCTGAGTATTTTAGTTATGTTTTATTACTAAGTATTTCTCATTGAGAGAACTTTATACAGTGTAAATAATACTAATCAATAATTTTATCTTGTTGGATTTGTATTGTATTTACTGTTAAATGAACTTATAAAATTTAAATATAAAGTAAATTCAATAGTTAAAGAAAAATAGTAGATGATGTTAAGATAACATGCAGTTGACAGGCATTGGGCAGGTGAGCTGTTAATGTTAATTTAATTTTATTTCATGATCCATCCCCACTATAATTGTGCTAGTCTCTAAATTGCTCTTACCATGTTGATGTCTGTAGCCCTCATCAGAATCACATTAGTCTCTTGTGAATGTATGCAACCTAAGGTTACATGATCTAATTAAGATCTAATTCTGAGTTAATTGGGTGGGCCAAAAAACCCTCACATCACATAGGCCATTGAACAAAAAAGCTTGGGGAATTGGCTGATACACACACCAGAAAGCCAATTCAGAGGATCATTTGGATCATTGTAATTCACGTGCTGTTTGCTTGGTAGAGTTCCAAAGAGTTTTAGATCTTCACGATTGCTTGTTTCTATTTCTCATACTCTACTGCTTTACAATGATTAAGCTGTCACATTTTATTGCGGATACCATTTTTTTTTCTTCATTACTTTGAGTGGAGAATTCGTAGAGAAAGTAAAATCAACAATATTGAAGAATATAGCAATAGTGTGCTGTGCCCTTCAGAGAAGCATGATGAAACAAAATTTCATGTGAAACAGCAAGCTGTTAGATCAGAAGACCAAAGCCTTGATGTGGCTTGGTGGGGGGGGGATTGTAAAGGAGAAAAGAGAGGCAGAGGGCTTTAGGGAGGAAATTCCACAGCTAAGGGCTCACAAAGGTGAAGTCTTGGTCATCCAAGATGCAGTGAAGATGTTCAGCAGAAACAGAGACCAGAATTGAGGGATGCTGCTATGAGTGTTGTGCAACTGTAGGAGATTAAAGTTAGGGAAGGGGAAGCCATGCAAGATGTATGATGTCCATGTTTGCACCAGAAATCCTGCAGAATCTTTGAATCTTTAACTAAATTTGAAAATGTGCACATGCAAGCTACAGTTGATCTTCTCTACCGTTGCTGAAGTTTAGGACATAAGCTATAACTCAAAACAGAATAATCTGAAAATACTGAACAGGTCAGTTAGCATCTGTGGGGACAGAAATCTAGATAATGACTCAGATTTGCAGGGCTAATGAATGTGAAACTCAACATTTGCTGTCAAACTGGGCTAACCTCTGGTCTAGGCCCGAAACGTCAACTTTCCTGCTCCTCTGATGCTGCTTAGCCTGCTGTGTTCATCCAGCTCTACACCTTGTTATCTCAGATTCTCCAGCATCTGCAGTTCCTACTATCTCTGACATCTACGGTTCCTTCTCTTTTTGTCAAAAAATGAAGACCATACTAAATTTAAGCAAGTACCAGAGCTCTCACTGAAGTGCCAAGTTCCACAAAACTTTGTGCTGGGAATTGCAATAGAGTGCTCAGAGTGAGGATAGGAAGGAAAAAGGTGTTCGGTTGCTTTTGCTTTTTCCAACGTTTCGGCCTCCAGGTATTGGTTCTTCCTCTGCTACAAGATGAGAAAAGCTTATTTGGTGATTAACTCACGAAGGTGGACCGAAGGGTCTGTTTCTGTTCTGTATGACTGACTCCAATTTTCAAATGGAATTGGGAGGGGAGCAAAATTGAATGCGGTGGAACTGGGTGATAGTTTGATCAAAGGGATTAACACCATCCTCTGCAGCAAGGCGTGCATCCAGACAGCTGTTGCCTGCCTGGTCTGCTCAGTGCTAAAGTGGAGCTTGCAGTGGGACAGAGCAACTGCAGTTGTTGTGGTTCATTTAGGTACCAATGAACAGGCAGGACGAGGAAAGAGATTCCGTATAGTCAGTGTGAGAATCTGCGTTCCAAACTAAGAAGCAGAAATTCAAAGGTTATATGCTCTTTATTACTATCTGAGCCGCATGAAAATTAGCAAAGGGCTGTCAGATTCAAAATGAATGCATGGCTCACAGACTGGTGCAGCAGAAGTGAGTTCCAGTTCACAGGACAGCAATGCGATCTGTATCATTGGGACTGTCTCAACTTGAACTGTGCAGAAGCATGGCATTCTTGCAAGCTGTATAACTAGTGAAGTAGAGAGGATTTTAAACTAAATCAAGGAGGCAAGAGATGAGGTGTAATTCCAAGAGTGAAGAATTCCCAGAAATTTAAAGCAGACAGTGACAGGAAGGGGTAGAAATTAAATTCAAAAGATAAGATGAGAGGTTGCAAAAAGAACAAAAGGATAAAATTAAAGATTCTGTATCTGTGTGTATATAGCCTTCAAAGCAAAACGGTTGAACTTAGTTTAGATAGAAATAAAGTAAGTACAATCTGGTAACCATTACAGAGATAAAAGCAAAGTGCTGTAGAAACTCCGGTTTGGTACCACCTGTGGAGAGAAGAATTGGAAGAGTCATAATTGACTCAAAATGCTTCTCTCTGCTCAGGCACTGCCAGACCTGCTGAGTTTCTCCAGCACACTTTGCTCTTAAAACATTAGAGACATGACCGCAAGATAGTGTGGATTGGGACATGAATATTAAAGGACAAAGGACATCCAGGAATGATGGGAAGCCAGGAGAAGATGGCAGGGTGGCTCTGTTAGTGATAGCCTCGTGACAGGGAAAGATCAACTAAGTTCAGGAAACTCGGATGTGGAATTGGTTTGGGTAGAGATGAGAAATTATAAAGGCAAGAAGTCACTTGTGGTCGTGGTATACAGCCCCAATTAAAGGGATCCATACGGTACAGTGGAGCATAAGGTGGGGGAACGGCAGGAAATGGGATCTTGTCAGAGAAGTACGTGATAATCGTGGGAGATTTTAACCTACAGATTGGGTAAGGGTAGCCTAGACAAGCAGATCACAATGTTTTCAAGATAGTTTCTGAGAACAGGATGTTCTGGAGCCAACCAGAGAACAAAACTGTACTAAACCTGGTATTGTGAATGGGATTACTTGATAATCTCAGTGAAAGTGCCCCTAGGAAACAGAAATCATTTAAATGTTTGAATTTCACCTTCAGTTTGAGGGTGAGAGCAGTGGGTCTGAGATTTCCTTAAACTTAAATATGGCCGGTTGAGGGCATGTCAGCAGAGTTGGCGAAAGGAATTGGTAGATTAGCTCAAAGGATAGGTCAATAAAGATGTGGCAGACATTTTAAGGGATGTTTCAGAATTCATGAAATATTTCAGACCACTGAGTAAAGGAGCTAGGACAATATGTTGAGGCTGCACATGACGTTGGTGAGGCGTCTTCTGGAGTACTATGTCCAGTTCTGGTTACCCTGTTATAGGAAGAATATTATTGAGCTGAAAAGGATTCAAAAAAGATTTACTAGAATATTGCTGAGAATGGACGGTTTGAGTTCTATTTCTCGTTTCCGCAGAAAGGTTGCCAACATCATCAAAGACCTCTCCCACCCCAGTAATGCTGTCTTTCAACCTGTTCCATCAGGCAGAAGATATAGAAGCTTGAACACGTGCACCACCAGGTTCAAGAACAGCTTCTTCCCAGTTGTTATTAGACTGATTGAATGGACCTCCCTAACTTCCAATAATGTTGATCTTGCTTTATGCACCTCCTGTGCAGCCATAACCTTGTATGCCTTGCTCTGACTAAGCACCTGTATGTCCTTATTTGCTATGATCTGCCAGTACTGCGTGCAAAACAAAGCTTGTCACTGTACTTAGGTACGCGTGACTACGATAGATCAAATCAAAATAGACTGGGAATTTTTTCACAGTTGAGTAGGAGGTTGAGGGGTGACCTTTATAGAGGCTCATAAAATCATGAGGGGTATAGATATGATGAATAGCTAAGGTCTTTTCCCTAAAGTGGGGGAGCCTAAAGCTAGGTGAACTATTTTTAAGGTGAGAAGAGAAAGATTTAAAAAGGAAATGAGGGAAAACTTATTTTAAGAGGGTGACCAGTGTGTGGAATGAACAGCCAGAGGAAATGGTGGATGCAGATACAGTTGCCACGTTTAAAAGACATTTGGATAATGAAATAACTGCACAGAGGCTGGTATCCCATCACCAATTCACCCTTTATTTACTTGTGCACGGTACACAGGCTGTGACCAGCCAGCTTGAAGTCAGTCGCCTGAACTGAGGACATTCTAAGTCTCCTTGTTATTTTGGTCAACCAGGGCTTTCCTGATTGAGGTTGTTAACTTGAGTCAATCAAGGACCTCAGTCAACGAGGTCTATCTGATTTCGATCACCACAGATAAGTGCACGAATAGGAAATGCAGGCAGGAGGGGCTGGTTTAGTTTTGGAACATCGCTGGCGTGGACTAGATCGACCAAAGGGTCTGTTTCTCTGACTCTTTGTGACACTGTTCCTATGAATAAGAAAAGTTGCAAGGCATAGACCCACCATCAGTCAATTAGAATTAGAATATCCTTTATTGTCATGTATACCGAAGTACGTGAGTACAGTGAAAGGTTTACAACGTCACCCCATATGGCACCATCGTAGGTTCAAAGTACCTAAGTACAGATCGTAGATACAAAATATAGAAATATTTTCCTTTCAGTACAAGTTAGAAAAATGAGAATGAAGTTAAAAAGATAAGCATTACAGTCTTTTCAGTAGATCAGCATCACAGGCCTCTGTCCCTACTCAGCTCTGAGCCTCTAGCGCACTGGCCATCCCTGCTCAGCGTGAGCCTCCAGCCTGTTCTACCTCGAGAGAGAACACCAAGAGGAGGGGAAAGAGAGCAGGAAAATGAGAAATAAACAGAAAGAGTGGAGAAGCTCCAGTTGGAACATCCCACTCTGCCACCATCTTGACCAGAGAAGTTTTAACCAGGAAGTTTAAAAATGATGTCAAAGTTCAAGTAAACACACACAATTGTGCAATGTTGGTGACAGGTCTGAAGATTGGACAGAGTATTATGAAAAGGACATGAGTCTAGACATCATGAAGTTGTAAAAATGAGGTGAGAAAGTGGATCAGAAATATTAAAATTAATGTCTCTCCATGAATCTTTAGAAAAATAGAATTAACAAAGTGATTATGAGGAGTACAGAAAATAATAGCAAAGAATGATATTCCGTAAGTAAATCAGAATATCACACCAAGCATTAGCTGTCTCTTTATTCCACTGCAAACACATGCACAGCTTTGACCTGAGTGCCAGAAGATTTCGGTCATCAGAAATGGAGCAAAAGTTGGGAGATGCGTGTTCGGACCCTGGAAACCTAGCACACATATGTGCTGAAATAGCCTGGAAATTTTACGCTTTTAATGAACTGATTTCTTCTGGCAACGCCTTGCTGCAAGTGTCTCTGATCCTGACTTGGAGACAGTAAGGACTGCTGAAGCTGGAAGCTAGATTCAATAAATGTGGAGCTGGAAAAGTGGACCTGGAAAAGCACAGCATCCAAGGAGCAGGAAAGTCAGTGTTTTGGGGTGAAACCCTTTGACTGGACTGGGGAGGGGAGCCCAGAAGTAAATTGATGGAGTAGGGGAGGTGCTGGAGTTGGGGAGGGAGTAGGCGAGATGGAGATAGGTGAATGCAAGTAGGGAGTTATTGTGGTTGGTCAGTGGGAAGGATGGAGTGGATAGGTGAGTCAGAAGATGGACAGGTTGGGGAAGGAGAGATGTTGAAGCTGGTGAAGTCAATAGTCAGGCCATTAGCCTATAAGCTCCCAAGGTGAAATATCAGGTGTTATTCCTCCAGTTTACATTTGGCCTCACTCAGCCTCCTCCACTGTAAAGGATAGATGTGCCACCAGGGGAGTGGGAGTGGGAGGGGGAGTTAAAGTGGATAGTAAGCGGAAGGTCAGGTTGGTTGGTGCGTGCAGAGCGCAGATGCTTCGCAAACCAGTCCCCGAGCATCTGCGCTCTGCACGCACCAACCAACCAACCTGACCTTCTGGAGATAGCAAGAACTGCAGATGCTGGAATCAGAGTCACTACAGTATGGAGCTGGGGGAACACAGCAGGTCGGGCAGCATCAGACAAGCAGGAAAGTCAACATTTCAGGTCAGGCCCCTTCGTCATCCCTGCAACATCGATTTGAAACATTGACTTTCCTGTTCCTCTGCTGCCTGACTTGCTGTGTTCCTCCAGCTCCACACAGTAGTGAACACGACCTTCCAGTTGCCGTCCACTTTAATTCCCCCTCCCACTCCCCTGGTGACATGCTCCTTCTTGGTCTCCTCCGCTGTCCGAGCGAGGCCAAATGTAAGCTGGAGGAACAATACCTCCTATTTCGCCTTGGGAGCTTACAGCCCGATGGCCTGAATATTGATTTTCACCAGCTTCAAAATCTCTCCTTCCCCAACCTTTCCATCTTCTGAATCACCTACCCGCTCCATCCTTCCTACTGACCAACCACAATAACCCCCTAACTGTATCTTACCTATCCTCCCACCAGCCACATACCCCTTTTATCTATTTATTTCTGGGCTCCCCTTCCCCTCCTCAGTCCTGACAAAGGGTTTCGGCCCAAAACATTAACTTTCCTGCTCCTTGGATGCTGTCTGACCTGTGCTTTTCTAGCTCCACATTTATTGTCCCTGAACTGAAATGTTTCAAACTATAGTCTGTGATGGACCACTGAGATCAAGCAATATAACTGAACTTGGCAACATAACTGGCTCCCAATCCCCCCTTTTGAACTGTGCTGACTCCCTCACCAACAACTTGATTACCCTCCATTGTCCGACTGTACCCCATACATCCAACTAACTCCTCACCACCCGGATACATGACCCCAACCTTAAAACCGCTCTTCCTACCCTTGCTGTCACCCTACTGCTGCACCCCATTCCCCCTCACCTCCCCCACCAAGCCTGGCTGTGCCCTCCCACCTCCCCAAAAACTAACCTCATCCACTCGCCTATTCACAGATCCCCTCATTTACTGAAGGATGGACCTTTAGAAAAGCTTAGCTAAATAGAGAAGCCATTGTTATGGGAAAGGGCCGCTGGCCTTCCTTTGGAGGGGCTGTATCGACAACGTGTGAGGTATAGACACACTGCCAGATTTGCACCTTGGAAATTTCTTTTCCATGGGTGCTCTTTCATTTATTGACATCTATTGGTAAAAGATGGACAGTACAAAAGGCACACTATTTTTGAGGGTGTTTAATTTTGAGATGCTCCACACTTGTAGTTTCACAGTTCACACTGTAACATCTTTTGCTTAAAATCTGATTTTATGAACAATATTGGCATTCGCTCGCTATCTGATAAGATTTTACATTACTGCTTGATGTAATTAAATTTGTACATTTTTATAAATAAAATGACTTAGTAAATGAAGCACTCAAATAATATGGAAATGATTTAATTGTGCAAGTATATACCAATTGAGTTACAGCCATAAATTATCTGGACAGTACAATATTTGCACACTTTTGCAGGAATACAGCAATCGAATTGAGGACCTTTACAATAAATTGTAAGAACAGTGCTTCAAACATTTGATCTTAGCAATTTTACACTTTCTTTGTTGCTACATTTTTCAATGACCTCCTCCGATTTAAGATGCTGCAATGTACGGAAACTTTGCGCAAGACACCGGTCAAGTCTCACTTCAAATACTATTCTCATTTTTGGTTTTCTTGGGTGACTTTGGGGCTTTGGAATCGGTGCAGAGAAGAGGCACCAGACTAGCTCCCAGAATACTACATGTCGGTTCTCAAGAAGGGCTGAAAGAATTGTGAGGCTTTAAAGAATTGTCCATTTAAGAATGGTCTGATTGAGTTTTATCGGCTGTTGAAGTTCCAGATTATGTTGTAATTGACTGTTGTTTAAATAGGCTAGGGAAGTTAAGGGGTCACAATTTTAAGTTGTTTAAGACCAGATACAGTTTCAATGTCAGAAATTGTTTCTTTTCCAGAGAATAATGAACTGGAAAAGCTTACTGGCTCATGAGGTGAATGCTGATTCACTGAATTCATTCACGCTAGAGCTGAACTTTTTAATTCCCTATAATAAAACCAGGAACTGTGGATGCTGAAGATCTGAAACAAAAAAAAAACACATTCTTGAGAAACTTAGCAGGTCTGGCAGCATCTATGGAGAGAAAGCAGAGGTAACGTTTTGAGCCCGGTGACCCTTCAGAACTGAGCTTTCTATCTGCAGATGCTGCCGGACCTGTTCAGTTTCCCCAGCAATTTCTGTTTTTGTTTCTGAATCTTCTCCTGCTCCACAAAGGTAGATGGTTGAGGGAATACAGGGCACAGTGATTGCTTGGAATAATTTTTTGGTTGTTTATATTGAGGAATTCCTAGGAACATTTGGTGTAGGATTAGTATTTAAGTCCTTTTGAGTCTGTCCTGCCGATCAATCTAATTCCATATATCCATGTTGGCCTGACGTTGCTAATACTTTAGGCTAAAAAAGCTGTCAATCTCAGTTGTAAAATCAATAGTTGATCTATAACCATTTCATATTTGCAGATGAGAATTAAAAGTCCTAACATCCTTTTGTATGAAAAGTATTTTCCAATTTCATTCCTGAAAGATCTAGCTGTCATATATCCTTGGTCTTGGACTCCGCAACTAATAGGAAATAGTTTCTACTATTCCCTATTAATTTCCTATTTCTACTAATTGATTCCAAATCTGTTCTTCATAATATCTGTAAAATATTAACTGTTTCACCTTGTGACATTCTAAATTCTGAGGAATGGCATCCGGTATCATAGATGCTGGAAATCTGAAATTTAAAAAAACAGAAAATGCTAGGAACGCTGCAAATCTGATGACATCAGATGGGGGGAGAACCAGTTAATGAGCTGAATCTTACAATATTTGGGCTATATGCCCATCTTGTTGTGTTTCACAGAGCACTTCTCTCCGTGCTCTTCCTACACTCAGCTCATTAATCATCTATCGCAGATTAAGGGCACTCTTCGAATCAGATGCTAGTCCAATTCCACCACTTGCTGAGTCTACCACTTGCACTAGGGAGGTGATGACCTAGTGGTGTTTTTGCTGGACTGTTAATCCGGGAACCTGGGTTCGAATCCCGCCACAGCAGATGGTGAAATTTGAATTCAGTAAAATATCTGGAATTACGAATCTAGTGATGACAGTGAATCCATTGTCAATTTTTGGAAAAACCCATCTGGTTCACTAATGTCCTTTTTATGGAAGGAAACTGCCAACCTTATCCGGTCTGGCCTACATGTGACTCCAGACTGGCAACAATGTGGTTGACTCTGAACTGCCCTCTGGGCAATTAGGTATGGGCAATAAATGCTGTCTGGTCAGAGATGCCCCCATCCAGTGAATGAACTTTTAAAAAAGTCAAAAGAACTTGCCAGATGTCTGTGTGCTCAAGTGGCCCAAAGTTGGATGCATTTAAATTGATACACAGCTAGAGAAATCAGGCCTGACAGAAAATTTGCCAAACTAAATTAGATAGCAGCTGGTTCAGTTTACACAGTTACACCTCCTGAGGGTTGTATATTAGATCATGGAATCCCTACAGTGTGGAAACAGACCCTTCAGCTGAACAAATCCACACTGACCCTCCGAGCCTCCCACCCAGACCCATCCCCCTGTAACACACCTAATCTACACATCCCTGAACACTAGGGGCAATTTTCCATGGCCAATCCACGTACATCTTTGGTCTGTGGGAGGAAAGTGGAGCACCCGGAGGAAACCCATGCAGACACGGGGAGAATGTGCAAACTCCACACACACAATTGCCTGAGGGTGCAATTGAACCTGGATCCCTGGTGCTGTGAGGCAGCAATGCTAACCACTGAGCCGCTGTGCTGCCTACTAGGTGTTGGAAAAAGTCAATCAGCATCTGTCATCTTGACTTAGAGCCAGTGTCTGAAGCTATGCATTTTACATGTCCGCAGTATGTCAACTGTGAAGGGTGTTGGTGTGATCCCATTGGATGTTTGAACCCAGCTCATGACCCCATTGACATTGAATGTTCAAGAAGGTCAGGTGAGTAAGAACGCACACCAGGATATCAACGCCCAATGAAGACTCACAGCAAGACATGTGGCAAAGATGACAGCCCAACATTGGAGATGGAGGAGACTCCAAAGCCCAGCTCAAACGTATGGATCATTGCGGGTAATATCCTTTCTCAGATGGATAGAGCTAGACAGAGGGTGGCATGGTGGCTCAGTGGTTAGCACTGCTGCTTCGCAGCGCCAGGGACCCGGGTTTGATTCCACCCTTGGGCCACTGTCTTTGTGGAGTTTGCACATTCTCCCTGTGTCACCGTGGGTTTCCTCCAGGTGCTCTGGTTTCCTCCCACAGTCCAAAGATGTGGGTGGATTGGCCATGCTAAATTGCCCATAGTGTTCAGGAATGTGTAGATTAGGGTGGGTTATGGGGGATGGGTCTGGGTGGGATGCACTGAGGGGCAGTGTGGACTTGTTGGGCTGAAGGGCCTGTTTCCACACTGTAGGGATTCTATGAGACAGTAAGCATTATGGGAATTTGGGAAATGCTGATATAATGTTTTTAAAAAGGAATTTTTTTTATAAGTAAAATCGAGCTGAACCTCAAACCACATACCCCTTTGTCCAGCTCACCCACAAGAACACCTTGTGTAAAGTGTTTTTAATAACTAGTCAAAGTGTCAAGAACATGGCCCAGCATCTCTGGCACCAATGCCACTTTCAAAAAGCTGTTTTGCACCCTGATCAGTATCATCAGCCTGTAGCTGCCCTGCACAGTACATGACGTTTGCCCTGATCATGGCACATCAAGAGTTTGATACCACACTTGGTAGAAAGACACCTTCTTTTTTTATAGGTCCTGGTGGATAGAGTAGTGCAGAGGAGCAATGTTGTCTTACCTCCTCTATTGCTCGTGGCGTCACAACACCAGATCCTGCTAGCCTGCTCAGAGATTGCTACCCGAGTTAGAACAGACTCTGCCAACTGGAGAAATGGCCAGCAATTTAGGAAGGTTAATGACCTTTACAGCGCTCCACTTAACATTTAATTTTGTTTCTCATCTTTTTTAACTGTTCACTTTCATCTCCCTGAATACTTCCCTTTCCCTCATACCATAGAAAGCAACTTACAATAGGGCAGAAAATGTCAAGGTGAATGGTGGCTGCCTGACAATCAGCTCCTAACCCTTCACAATGAGAGCTTCATGACCCTGACTCCTCTGAGTGACTGACTGTGCCCAAGCCCCTAGACTGGAATTACTGTACCAGGACTTCCTGACTGAACACTGTCTCCCTTGACTGCACTGAAGGATGCAGACAGCATCTAGGTAGGCTCAAATGGGATGAGCACATCTCAACACCCAGCACTTGGTTGGAAAATGCAGAAATTATTGAGTGAGGCCTTGCTGGGATTCGCCTTGACTTGTCCCTCTAACTCATGTCATTCGTGGCCCCGTAAGATTCTGCATAGTGTTTCAGGCCTGCAACTTTTCATCAGTGTTCCATTACAATACAACCCTTGTTTGATTAGTCTGTCCAATAGCTCCAAATTTGAAATCGACGTATTGTATGAATGCTTTTACATTACTTTTCCTTCAAGGCCACTGTAGAATTCCTAAGATGCGGTGTCCAGACTGCTCGTTGTATTCAAAGTTGTCGGAACAAAACATTCTGTAACTGAAGCTTGATTTCTTATCTTAGTCATCAGATCTAAAAGCCAATATCCCATCAGGTATTTTGATCATTTTTAAGTACTTATGACATTTTAATTCTTTGCGCACCTGAACCTCATCTCTTTGGCCTCACACAATTGCTAGCTTTCCCAATTTAGTAAGTCCCTTTTCCATTCAGAGGATTAGATAGGGTGGACAGTGAGAGCCTTTTTCCTCGGATGATGACGGCTAGCACGAGGGGACATAGCTTTAAATTGAGGGGTGATATATATAGGACAGATGTCAGAGGTAGGTTCTTTACTCAGAGAGTAGTAAAGGCGTGGAATGCCCTACCTGCAACAGTAGTAGACTCGCCAACTTTAAGGGCATTTAAACGGTCGTTGGATAAACAAATGGATGATAATGGAATAGTGTAGGTTAGATGGGCTTCAGATTGGTTTCACAGGTCAGAGCAACATTGAGGGCCGAAGGGCCTGTACTGCGCTGTAGTGTTCTATGTTCTATGTTTTAGCTCTAATTTGAATGACTTTCCATTGAGTTATTGAAATCAATTTTCCACAGGTCTGTCTGTCTAAATATATCAATACCTCTCTGTAATTTTATACTTCCATCACGCTTTAATTATTGTCATTTGCAAAATTTGTGTATGTGCTCCTTGATTCCGTTATCTCAGTCATTACTAAATAGTCAGTAATTGAGGGCCCAACATGCAGCCACAAAATGTGGGACACCACTCGTGACCCTGCCAATTAGGCTAACTGCCATTTGTCCCGACTGCTTTCTGCTGAACAACTAATTTCTGACTCATTTGCCTTCAATTTCATGAGCTTCAACTTTAGCTCAGTGTCTGAGGGGGACTTTTATTAAATGCCTTCTGAAGGCCATATATGCAAGGATGATAGAGATTTTACTGACTAATTGTGCCCTTTTCAAAAATCTCAATAGAAAACTCAGACATGACCTAGCCTGTTAAAATTCCGTGGTGTCTCTTTCTCATAAAATTAAAAATTTCAAATTGCTCACTCACCCACTCCTTAATTATAGATTCCAGCAATTTCCTGCCGAAGTTTTGGCCAACTAGTCTAGAATTTCTTGGTTTCCACGTCTTGCTTTTCTGGAGAACTTGAAAGTACAATTATATGTTTATTATTCCAGCTAATGTTGTTATTGAGCAAGTCAAATCCCAGACGGCTCGATAGAATTTTTTTTTTTTTTTTTGTTTTAACAAGCTGGTCTTTCACTGAAGCACAAGTACACAAACATACAGATTTGCTATTCATATTGAAACAAAAGTTTATGACTCAAACGGAAACAAAACAGAATAAACAAATGTCTTTCCAATAACAAGTTTCAAGATTCTAAAACAAGTGGTTGTCCCATTTATCTCACCAATAGTCCTTTTATTGTAATCATTCCAAAGAGAATTCCTTTCTCTATTCCCTTTTATAGGGCTTAATGTAATGGTGATTTCAACTCCCAATCTTGAGAGTCTGAGAGCCTCTTGCTTGAGTCAACATAAAACTGAGTTAACCTATTTATTCACAATTCTAATTTATCTCCATGTCACAGGACCAACTACCTTAGCTTCAGCCCCCAAGATTTTGGTAAACTTGCCAAACTGAAGCCAAAGTAGTTTTCTTCCAGCTGTGGCTGTTTCCCGTGAAGCCAAAAACATTAATCTGGAATCTTCAAAATAAAGCCGAATGCACGATTATACATGCATACTAATGCTCAAAAATCTCTGCCAACGTAATCACACTCCAGTTGATTTTCAAGAACTATATATCTCAACCTGACTGACTCCACGAGACCCTCGGACACATCCTGAGGTGACAACTGGCTCACAAAACCACTGCAAAGTAAGGAAAACTAAGTACTCGCCCAGATATATTCCAAAACACGTCCTACCGCATCTATGGTCTCAAGCCAGATTGAAGGCCTACTACATGGTCCGAAGTCGTCTTCAAGGTACTGGGTATGGAAAGTGGGAACAGGCAGCAGTACTTCAAAATTGCAGGCTTTCCCCCAGTGGTGAGCTTAAACTCCTGAGACCCCGAAGTTTCCAACCTACCTGACTCCTCTCTTCCCTTCCTCGACATCTCTGTTTCCATTTCTGGGGATAGATACTAAAATCGACTATAAACCCACTGACTCCCACAGCGACCTGGACTATAAATCCTCATACCCTCCTTCCTGTAAAGACTCCTTTCTACTCTCTCAGTTCCTCCATCTCCGTTTGTATATGTTCAGATGAGGCCAACTTTGACAATGGAGCCTCCGAAATGTCCACCTTCTTCCTCAACTGAGCATTCCCCAGCGCCATTGTCGACAAGGCCCTCAATCAGGTCTGACTTATCTCCCACACTTCTGCCCTCACCCCTTCTCTTCCCTCCCGCAACAGCTATAGCGTTCCCCTTGTCCTTACCTTCCATCCCACCAGTGTCCACATCCAGAAGATCATCAGATACCATTTCTGCCACCTACAGCAAGATGCCACCATGAGGCACATATTCCCCTCCCCCTCCCTTGTCTGCCTTCCCCAGGGACTGTTCCCTCTGGGGCACCCTGGTCCACTGTTCCTTCACGCCCCCAGCCCCACTGCACTTTCCTGTGCAACCTCTGAATTTGCAACACCTGCCAATTTACTTCCTCCCTCCCCAGCTTCCAGGTTTCCAAACAGGTGAAGCAACATAAGAATCTAGTCTACTGCTTTCGCTGCTTACAGTGTAGTCTCCTCTACATTGGGGAAACGAAGTGTAGACCGGGTGACCTTTTTACAGAGCATCTATGTTCTGCTCGCAAAAAAGACCCTGAGCTACCCGTTGCCTGCCACTTTAACACGCCACCCCGTTGCCTGGCGAACATCTCTGTCTCTGGCTTGTTGATTTCCACCAAACCTCAACACAAGCTGGAAGAACAACACTGCTTCATTTTCCACTTGAGGACCATGCTGCCCTATGGACTCAATAGCGAGTTCAATAATTTTAGGGCCTAAACTCTCCATGTCCTAGCCCCCTACCCCATACACCAGGCCTTGTTATCACATAGCCTTTCAATACACAGTACCTATTGTCAGTCATTAACAGTCCCCATTAACAGCTATTCACCCTCCCAGCCAGATTGATATCAACTCTTTTGTCTATCCAACTGCTCTTCTCTCTCTTTGGGCTCTATCCTGTATTACCTACCCCATTCCCCTCCCTTTTTTTTTTTTTTTGCTTAAACCCAGTGTTTTTCCCAGCTACCATCAATTCTGAGGAAGGGTCACCAGACCTGAAACTTCAACTGATTTTTCCTTCCCAGATGCTGCCAGACCTGCTGATTTTCCAGCAACTTCTGTTTTTGTTCCTGATTTACAGCATCTGCAGTTCTTTCAGCGTTCATTTAATATTTAAGACTCGTACTTAACCTTTCAAAGGAACTATGTTTTGCTTTAGAATTTGAAGGGAAATTAAATTAATGCAGTCAGAGTACAACAGAAATACTTTTGGAACTAAAAGCAGTGAGAGGATTTTGTTTTCTTCATTTGTGGAACGTGGGTTCCTTTTTGTCCAGATTGTTAAAGAATAATGTGAATAGTTGTTGTCCCATCATGGACCCCTGCAGAATTCCGCTAGGCACTGGTTGCTATCCTGAAAAAGACACCTTTTCTCCCTACTTTCTGCCTTCTGGCAGTTAGCTAATTATCCATCCATGATATTACCTTGCCCGTGGGCTCCTACCTTATTTAGCAGCCTCCTATGCGGCACTTTGTCAAAGGCCTTCTGGAAATCCAAATAGATCACATCCTCTGTCTCTCCATTGTCTAACCTGCTCATTTACCTCCTCGAAGAATTCTAACAGATTTGTCAGGCACGACCTCCCCTGGAAGAAGCCATGTTGAATTCAGCATGTTTTACCATGCACAATCTCGTCCTTAATGGACTTTAAAATCTTACTAATGACCAAGGTCAGGCTCACCAGCTTGTAGTTTCCTATCTTCTGCCTGCCTCCCTTTTTAAACAGGGGTGTTATATTTCCATTTTCCAGTTCTCTAAGACGCTCCCTGCTTCCGGTGATTCCTGAAAGATCACCAATGCCTGTACAATCTCCTCAGCTCTCCCCTTAAGAATTCTGTGTAGTGGTCCAGTCCGGGTGTTTTATCCACCTTCAGACCTTTTCAGCTTCCCCAGCACCTTCTCCTTTAGTGATGGCTACTACACTCACCTCTGCTCCCTTACTCTCCCAAAGTTATGGTTTGCTGCTGGTGTCTTCCACTACAAAGTACCTATTCAGTTCCTTCACAATTTCCTTATTCCACATTACAGTTTCAAGTGTTTGTGGGAGTTAGGGTAGGGAACAGCAGACAGGGTGGATTTCAAGGGCTAGCCACCTATGGAGTGCCCTGAGAGGAGGACTTTTGAAGGACCTGTATGTGGTCCCTCCTCCATCTGGGTATCTCCTGACACTGACCTGCCTGTTTTTTGAGGAAGGGGCATCTGGAATACAGACCAGGTTCCCCCTTCCGCTGTCACCATACCTTTGGACCTGATGGCAAAAAGCTAATGCGATGGAGCATGTCTAAGTGCCTCCTTCAGATCTGGAGAATGCTGGCCTTGACTCTCCATGACAACCGTTGATCTGTCCCTGTGGGCAGACAGATGATCACGTGCTTGAGGCATCTGGATTCCCAAAGTATAGCTGCACTCCTGCGGCCATTGCCTCCCACGTTCCTATCTGCCGCTCCTGTTCTTCCCTCTGCGTGTGGACCAAGTCCCTGATTGCCAACACCACAGGGTCCTCTGCTGCCTAGTCTCTGGCAGTCCTTAGTGGCATCATCCAGGGCTGTTTCTTCCTGTACCAGCTGCAGAGCTGTCACGGTGAGGATGTTCTCCCACACTGTCTCCGTCTCTAAACCTAAAGTACCAACCAAGGTGTCAGTATCCAGGGAGTGCAGGATGCAGCCTTAATGATGCTTCCTCTGAGGCCTCTGTACTCGTGCTCAGAGGTTGAGGAGGAGCTTTCTAGTAAAGCAAGCAGTTTCCCTGTAGTGGAATGGACATCCCACTGGTACCTACAAGGGAAAACAGATGACACAGCCTATTGGTTAAAATGACACCGAGAGCAGGATTACTGAGAGTTGCAGTAATTGAAGAGTGGTACATATTCAGTTGGTGGGAGATGGATTTCTCGACGTCCCCACTGAATGGGCCTGGTCTTCTCCTGCGATGGACAAGATTCTCACACACGGGATGAGGACCCCGATGTCAGGCACTCGTACCTGTCCAGACTGTGTCTGGCTGTGGGCTGCCTTCTCCCAGACTGTAAGATAGAGAAGATGACAGTGAGTGAATTGGTTAATGCTGGTGCTAGGAGTTGTAAAGTGTTGAGGTGTCTTTGGCACGTGAGTAGGTAACACAGAGCGTATGAGAATTGCAAGGCATGGGCTTTGATTGGAGATGGGTGCAGGAGCATGAGTATGAAAGCTGGCTGAGAGAAGAGTGTGGCACTTAGTCTGGCAGAGCAGAAAAGCTCATTGATCTTCTTGCAGCATTGCTGGCCATTCCTCTCGACCGTGGAGACTTTACTGAACTGGATGGTGACCTTGAAATACAGTGGAAAATGTTTTGTGGGGTGGCCTTGTCTGCAGGTCCTGGAAGAAGAGCACGTTCCTCTTCAGTATCACCCCATCCACTAGGACCTCCAGGTCTCTGTTGGAGAATCGCAGCATCACTTCAGCTTCTCTGATTCAGCTGAATGAATGTTTGTCACTGAGCCGGGCAGCTTCAGAATCCAAGTGCTCATCCAAGTTCAATCAATGACTTGGATGTCAAATAGGAGCATGATTAGTAAGTTTGCAGATGACCTCAATGGAAGGTGTTATGGACAGTGAAGAAGATTATCTCCAGAGAAAAATGGGATTTTGATCAAATGGGCCATGGGCCAAGGTGTGACAGTTGGAGTTTAATTTAGATAAATGTGAAATGTTGCATTTTGGTAGGACAAAATCAATGCGGGACTTATATAATTAATGGTAAGGTCCTGGGGGAGTTTTGCCGAACAGAGAGACCGAGGGGTGTGCGTGCACGGTTCCTTGAAAGTGGAGTCGCAGGCACACAGTGTGGTGAAGAAGGCATTTGGTACGCTTGCCTTTGTTGGTCAGTGCATTGAGTGTAGGAGTTGGGATGTCATGTTGCAGCTGTACAGGACATTGGTTAGGCCAGTTTTGGAATACAGCATGCAGTTCTGGTCTCCCTGCTATAGGAATGATGTTGTGAAACTTGAAAGGGTTCAGAAAAGATTTACGTGGATGTTACCAGGGTCGGACGGTTTGAGCTATAGGGAGAGGCTGAATAGACTGGGGCTATTTTCCCCTGGAGCATCGGAGGCTGAGGGGTGACCTCTATAGAAGTCTATAAAATCATGCCGGATGCAGCCTCAATGATGCTTAATGATGGATAGGTGGAATAGCCAAGGTCTTTTTCCTAGGGCAGGGGAGTCCAAAACTAGAGGGCACAGGTTTGAGGTGAGAGGGGGAAGATTTAAAAAGGACTTGGGATAGAGGGTGATATATGGAACAAGCTGCCAGAGGAAGTGGTGGAGGAAGGTACAATAAAGCATTGAAAAAAATTAAGCATGTGGATGGGTATATGACCAGGAAAGGTTTAGAGGGGTATGGACTGGCAAAAAGTAGATCGGATTGGGATGTCTGGTCGATGTGGATGAGTTGGACTGAAGGGTCTGTTTTCATGCTGTATGACTCTATGATCTTTTCAAAGTCAATTATGGGTAGGCAATATATAATGCCTCACTAGTGACCCCTACATTCTGCGGATTAACGAATAAATAAACTCTGCTTCTCCCAGGTCCCATAGGGAAAATCAGGTTTATCTTTCTGAAATTCTTCTGGTCTGGCAGAAAACCAAGAACCACTTCCACGTTCAGGAGCACTGTTAAAACAGCAGTCAAACTGTGAATTCTTCTACAGGGCTTGATCTGTATATTTAAAGAAATAAGCTAGATTCCGTCTGGCTTCCTTGCCTTATTGTGAAGAGTGCAGTAGAATTGGACCCTATGGGACCATTGCAAGCGGATGACAGGTGAGTCCCAATGTAGACTTTAAATGCTTGCTTAAAAAATTTCTGCGAGTGGCAGCATCTGTAATATAGAAAAAGCTGGAAATCTCCCGATATCTGAGAATGCCCCGAGAAGGTTTTACAGAAAATATTTGCATAACAGACAAGCTAGCTTTGCTGCTTGCACAGTGACATTCAAATCAATACTATTTATATCAATTTTTCCTATTAAAATTACGCAAATAGTGTACTTACATTGTTGTGCTCAATGCAGAAACTGATAATGGTTTCAAGAGAAATTTATGCTTCTGGTTATTAGCTGAAAGGAGCACGTCATCCAGATTCATGTTATAAGGAGCTTTTATTGTATCAATGACTAAAGTCAAACCACTTAATTAGATACTACTTTCCTTTCATATACAACTTATACTTGCAACGTCCCGAAATAGAGTACCTGTTTTTTACATTTGAGAACTACAAATCCGTTCCTACATTACTCTTTTTAAGTAGGCATTCACTTCTTGAACCAATCTGATTGTTCTCAGCTCTCAAGGGTTTTGATTCTGGTCTTTTCCCTGTACAATTCTCCACAAAAAGCATTTCCTCAGACCTTTCCTTTTCAGCTTCAGTTAGGTGAGCCCTCCAGCTTGGTTTAACTCTTTTTGGTCCTTGAATTTCAAACTGAGCATTCAGCCTGGTGAATGATAGCATTTTTTCTGCTTCATGGTACCGTCTAATTTCTATTGGGAGGTGAGAGTATGGGGATGATGTAATGAAGATGTTAATATATTCAAAAGTCTTTCACTGCTCGCTGGTGAGATTTGCATTTCACTGTTCAACACTTGGTTGGAAACTGGAACTTTTTGATATCGACATTTAGAGGTTCCTCTCTGACCATCTCATTAGAATTTTCCAACATTCTCACCACGGTCCACGTTCTCACTGCCTGGGAAGATTTTTGCCCAAGATTTCTGGTATGATTTGACAAAAATATACTCAAGCAGGAAAATCAGTCCATGAACATTTTAAGTTGCTTAAAGTAGCCTTAACAATACAGACCTGACTAGTCCCAAATATCCAAAAACTATTGTTGAATGTAGGCTTAATGTGGCAGGCTGGTGAGTCAATTGGTTCAAAATTTAATGGTCTAGAAAACTAAGCATTTAGAAATTCTGACCAGGAGAGAGATGCATGATTGGAGAGGCTCAGAGGCACTTGGCTCTACACAAGTAACTAACTATATGAATACATACATAAGACTTAGGAAATTATCAGATATGTAAATGAAAAGATCATAAAGAATAGAAAGAGGACTAGGTCTTTTGGCCCCTCTATTCAGTAAGTTCATCTCTGAGCTGATATTGCGCACATCCAATTTCCTGCCCTTTTCCTCCATAAATTTTGATTTCCCTGTACTGATCAAGACTTTATCTCTGCCTTAAGTATGCGTAAGGACTCTGCCCCACCACTCTGTCACAAGGAATTTCAAAAACTCTCAACCTTCTGAAAGAAGAGATTCCTCATTATATAGAGTCATAGAGCTGTCCAGCATGGAAACAAAGTCTTCGGTCCAACTCGTCCATATCGACCAGATATCCTTAATTTAGTTAGTCCCATTTGCCAATGTTTGGCCCATATCCCTCTAAACCCTGCCTATTCATATTCCCGTCCAGATGTCTTTTAAATGTTGTAATTGTACCAGCCTCCACCACTTCCTCTGGTGTTTCATTCCAGACGTGCAACACCGTCTGCGTGGAAAAAGTTGCCCGTTATGTCCCTTTTTTAAATTATCGCCCCTCACCTTAAACCTATGCCCTCTAGTTTAAGACTTCGCTACCCGGGGAAAAGACCTTGTCTATTTACCTTCTCCATGCCCCTCATGATTTTTGAAACTCTGTAAGGTCACCCCTCAGCCCCGACACTCCAGGGAAAATAGCCCCAGTCTATTCAGCCTCTCCCTATAGCCGAAACCCTCCAACCCTAGCAACATCCAAGTAAATCTTTTCTGAGTCCTTTCAAGTTCACAACATCCTCCCTATAGCAGGGAGACCAGAATTGCACACAGTATTCCAAAAGTAGTCTAACCAATGTCCAGTACAGTCTCAACATGATCCGCAACTCCCATCCTCAATGCACTGATCAATAGAAGCAAGCATTACCAAATGTCACCTTCCCACTTCTGTCTATCTGTAACTCCACTTTCAAGGAACTATGAACCTACACTCCAAGGTCCCTTTGTTCAGCAACACTGCCCAAGATCTTGCCATTAAGTGTATCAGTCTTGCCCTGATTTTCCTTTCCAAAATGCAGCACTTCACATTTATCTAAATTAACCTCCATCTGCCACTCCTGGGCCCATTGGCCCATCTGATCAAGATCCTGTTGTACTCTGAGGTCACCTTTTTCACTGTCCACTATGTCCCCAATTTTAATGTCCTCTGCAAACTTACTAACCATACCTCCTAGGTTCACGTCCATTATATAAATGACAAAAAGCAGTGGACCCAGCTTTGATCCTTGTGGCACATTGTCGGTCACAGGCCTCAAGTTTGAAAGGCAACCCTCCCCCACTCTCTGTCTCCTACTTTTCACCAGTTCTGTATCCAAATGGTTGGTTAGTTCTTCCTGTATTCCATTGGATCTAACCTTGCTAACCGGTCAACTATCAGAACTTTGAATGCCTTACTGAAGTCCATTTAGATCATATCCACTGCGATACCTTCATCAATCCTCTGCATTAATTCCTCAAAAAAACTCAATCAAGTTAGTGAGGCATGATTTCCCATACACAGACATGTTGACTATCCCTAATCCATCCTTACCTTTCCAAATACATATAAATCCTATTCCTTAGCATCCCCTCCAACTTGCCCACCACCAATGTAAGGCTCACAGGCCTACAGTTTCCTGGCTTTTCCTCACAACTTTTCTGAAATAGTGGCACTACAAGAGCCAGCCTTCAGTCTTCTGGTACCTCACCTGTGGCTATTGATAATTTAGATATCTCAGCAAGGGGTCCAGCAATCACTTCTCTGGCTTCCCACAGAGTTCTAGGGTACACCTGATCAAGTCCTGGGGATTTATGCACCTTTTTATGTGTTTTAAGATGTCCAGCACCACAACCTCTGTAATATGGACAATTTCAAGCTGTTGCTATTTAAATCCCTAAGATCTTTTAGCTTAAATATCCTTCTCTGGAGTGAACACTGATGCAAAATACTCATTCAGTATCTTCCCCTATCTCCCGCAGTTTCACACGTAGGCAGTCTTGCTGATCTTTAAGGTGCCCTATTCTCTCCATAGTTACCCTTTTGTCCTTAATGTATTTGTAAAATCCCTTTGGATTCTCCTTTTTAACTCTATTTGCCAAAGCTATCTCACGTCACCTTTTTGCCCTCCTGATTTCCTCTTAAGTATACTCCTACTGCCTTTATACTCTTCTAGGGATTCACTCGATCCTGATGTCTGCTTCCTTCTTTCTCTTGACCAAAACCTCAATTTCTCTAGTCATCCAGCATTCTGTACACCCACCAGCCTTCAAACTAACAGGAACTTACTGTCTCTGGACTCTCTTAATCTCATTTTTAAAAGCTTCCCATTTTCCAGCTGATCCTTTTAACTGTGAAGATCCACCTCCAATTTAGAGCTTTAACTTTTAGATCTAGTCTATCCTTTACCATCACCGTTTTGAAACTAATAGAATATGGTCACTGGCCCAAAGTGCTCCCCCGCTGACACCTCAGTCTCCTGTTCTCCCTTATTTCCCAGGAGTAGGTCAAGTTTTGCACCTTTTTCGAGTAGGGACATCCGCAAACTGAATCGGAAAATTTTGTTGTACACAGTTAACAAATTCCTCTCCTTCCAAGCCCTTAACACTATGGCAGTTTCAGTCTATGTCTGGAAAGTTAAAATCCCCTACCATAACCACCCTAATATCCTTACAGATAACTGAGATCTCCTTATAAATTTGTTTCTCAATTTCCCGCTGACTATTTGGGGATCTATAGTACAATCCTAATAGGGTAATCATCCCTTTCTTACTTCTCAATTCCACCCAAATAACTTCCCTACACATATTCCCAGGAATATCTTTCTTAAATACAACTGTAATGTTATCACTAATCAAAAGCGCCACTCCCCCTCCTGTCTTGTCCCCCTTTAATCCTTCCTACTGCATCTGTACCCTGGAACTTAAGCTGCCAGTCCTGTCCATCACTGAGCCACGTCTCTGTAATTACTATGATATCCCATTCCCATGTTCGCTAACCATGCCCTGAGTTCATCTGCCTTACCTGTTAAACGCTTTTTTTTCAATGCAAGAGGCTTATCAGTCCTACCTCGTTCTCTACTTTTTGTGCCTGCCTGCATGCCCTATCTGTTTGAATCACTGCTTTTCCCAAATGTACCAGTTTCTGACTGTTCTCTTTCCTCTTTATCTCTCTTGGTCCCACCCACCCCCACCCTTTACTTGTTTAAATCCTCTCTAGCAAATCTCTCTGCCAGTATATTAGTTCCCTTCCAAGCTGTCCTTCTTATGCAGGTCACTTCTACCCCAAAAGAGGTTCCAATGATCCAAAAATGTGAATCCTTCTCCCCCGCACCAGCTCCTCAGCCACACATTCATTTGCTCTACCCTCACTAGCTTGTGGCATTGGGAGTAATCCAGATCACACTACCCTCAGGGACCTCCTTTTTAAATTCCTGCCTAATTTCCTATTTTCTGTCCTCAGAATCTCGTCCTTTTCTCTTTGCACACATTCAATATTGTTAGTTTCAATGACCTCTTGTTGGCCCCTCTCCCCTTTAAGAATTATCTGTACTCCGAGATATCCTGGATCCTGGATCCAGGGAGGAAACAAACCATCCTGATGTCCGTTGGCGGCAGAATTGTCTCTTTGTGCCTGTAACTAGAGAGTCCCTTATCACAATCAATTGCTTGAAACCTGATGCATCCCTTGTTACATTAGACCCAGTCTTGGTACCAGAAAGCTGGCTATGAGTGCTACATTCCCCTGAGAGTCCATCACCCCCTACGTTTTCAAAAACAGCATATTTGTTTGAGATGGGGATAGCCACAAGAGACTCCTATACTACCTGCGCTCCCTCTCCTACCTTTTTCCTGGGAGGTCACCCATCTACCTGAATGTATCTGTGGTTTATCTCCCTCCCTCCCTGCAACTGCCATCGATCACAACCCTGGCTCCTGTAAATTCCTCGTTGCCTCTGACTGCCGCTCCAACCAATCCATGCAGTACAATAGGATTCACAACCAAACATACTTCCTGCAGACATAAGCGTCAGAAACATGGAAACTCTCCCTAATCTCCCACATCTGACAGGAAGAACACATCACTCTACTAAAGGCCATCTTTTCACCTTTACAATCTACAGACCTAGAAAATAGCACAGTCTTACTACTTGAAAAAATACTGTTCCAGGCTAGCTGAGTAATTATGTTTTTATATTTTCAAAGTTTAATCAAGAGACAGATCTCCCTCTACTCATTATTGTAGACTTACAAAAGAAAAACAGTAAGGTTACACTTTAAGAAGCCACTTAGCTGCTCGCCTGCTGTGAGCTCCCACACACAGCTTTCTCCAAGGTGAATTTTGCTTTTTGTTTTTCTTAGAACGAACGCCAATACCCAGAGATACTTCAAACCAAACAGCAAAAGCAGCAACTGTGCAGGTTACTGCTGGGTCAGACAGCAGTGCAAGTTTCTTTCTCTGTTTGAATCATCTCCCATGTGGTCACCACCTCAATCTGTCTTTCTCATTTTTTAAAAGTGCCGTTGTTTTGATCATCTTTTACCCAGAAGTTCCAATATCTAAATCTTTTCCAATAATAGCTAACATTATTATAATGTTATTACTGTTATTATATGTAATAAAAAGTAACCCGCTTCAGGAGGATATAGGTGGACAAGTGAAATGAGCGCATTACTTATGAAATTTAATGTACCAAACAATGAAATGGTGCATTTTATAAGGAAATGTTTAGACTATTTTAATGGGGACGCACGAGTGGAAAGGTGAGTTCACATAAGCATTTGAAAATAGCTCTTAAGTTGAAAATGCTTTTATAAAGGATCCTTTTTATTCACATCACTTTTTTTATAAACATGTAATAGATTACGCTACCGGTGAGAATACATTACTGGTTAGCCCCAAGTATTGTGTCCAGTCCTGACAATCACGCTGTACACAGGATCTCAAGGTTTTGATGAGAACATACATGAGATTTACTTGAAGAATAACCGAGATGAGGATCTTCAGTTCTATGGAGAAACTAGAGAAGCTGGAATTGCCCTTTCTGGAGTGGAAGGTTAAAGGGAAATTTAGCAAATTAATGAAAGCTTTTGAATGAGTAAATATGGAGAAACTGTTTTGTGTATCACCAGAGTATACACATTAAGACACTATATTGCAAAAAATCGCAGTGATTTTTATTTCCAGTAAGCTGCTTTGACCTGAAAAGTGAGGAATCTGGACCCTGAATGCTGTTTGAAGTGTGGAAGAGAAGCACAGGCCGGGACGAACTGCAGCAGCAGCAGCAAGTGTGGGCAGCCCAAAGAGCTCAACCCGCAGCCTTGGTTGAGACAGTCTAGAGAGCTCAAACTCCCTCAGTTTGAGACATCCTTAGTTGCAGATACCATTTTTCACTGGTTGAACGAGTAATCAGGCTTTTTATTTAATGGGAGCCAGCCATGAGTGCCCCAAGCATGCTGGCTTTTAACGGTCATCACTGTACGTCCAATCCACTTGCGACCCCACGCCCAAGTCATAAAATTGCTACTGTAGGTAGAAGAGAATGGCTTAGGATCATTAACTGTTGCCCTGCTGAATGCAAAGTGTACCTGCTCACAGACGAAAAATCAGTTCAGTGATGTGGCTAATTCAAGGAGCCGAGCTCTTTAGTTTGTGTGCCTGGAGTATTGGACCATCGTTGTTGAACGATTTATGGTTGATGTGACTGATAGATTTGATGCTAGCCGAAGATAGGGATATTCTGCAAGAACTTTCATGCTTTCTGTGTGCTTCAGTCTGCATTACAGTAGGACTTTGTGGGAAGAGCTGGGGAATGGGATTTAATGTGTAGCTCTTTCAGTCGCCAGCACAGAGATGATGGCCAAATGGCCTCGTCTGTGCTATATGGCTCTGGGAACTGGCTACAGGAAACTGTTGTGATGTGTGCAGTTCAATGTGGCTTCAAATTGCAATGTTTCACATCCTTGCTGTAGACATTATGTATACTTTCAGTTTAAACTAATCATAATATTGTGTGTAATGCTTGCCTTGTCTCCATTACCATTTGTCATTTGTTTTCGACCAGAAGTTCAGCCAAGTGACCTTTTTTGTAAAAACCGATAAACCTGCAAGTTAAATGACATTATCCTGAAACAGATACAGCGGTGAGATTTTTAAGACAGTTAGTCATTATTTTAATCTGCCAATCAAACACAATAGTTTGTCAGCACAGTTAAAATCCTCACTGTATAGTAGTGCTTAGTGGTTTAATTTCTTTGCTTTCAAGGATCTCTCATGTTGCAGCAAACAGTATGATCTCCAAAATCTCTAATATAGAAATGTAAATTAGCAGTACATCACAGGCAGAGACAAAAGTAGAAAGGTTGCCTGATGATAAATGTCACTGACAAAAGCTCTACTGCAAATGTCATTAAGCCAAGTTCTGAACATCTTTTATGCTGCTGCTTAGTTATTGGTCGTCATTAGAGTGTTTCAAACCATCAGGACTTTCCTGCTTTCTTGGAGTGACCTAGATTATATTTCTCAGAAATTTATGATGAATTTTGAGGAGTCAGTTAGCAAGACTTTTATGTTTAATTATGAAAATGGCACCAGTTCAATCCCTCTAGCGGGTGTGGTAATTTAGAGAGACTTTTTGCTTCCTTACCTTGGAGTGGAGTCCCTCAAGTTTTCTTTAACCAATTCTCACCCTTGAATGGAGAGACATATCTGAGCTGCATTGAATACTGTGCATTCCCCTTTCTTCGTCAGTAATGACTTCTGAGGTCTTCATTTCTTTGTTGGCTAAGTCCACATTGAATTGCACTAAAATGAACAACAAAGAACTGCAGATACTGGAAATCAGAAACAAAACAGAAATTGCTGGAAAGACTCAACAGGCCTGGCAGCGTCTGTGGAGAGAAAGCAGAGTTAACGTTTCAGGTCCAGTGACCCTTCCTCATAGCCATTTTTCTTCAGAATTGATTTGTAGCTGGAAAAATGTTGGTATATAAACTGAAGAGGGGGAAGGAATAAATGATAGGTGGATATGGAGCCTAGAGAGAGAGGAACACAGTTGGCCAGACAAAGAAATGGGTAAGGGTCAGCCTGGGAGAATGAATAGCTGCTAATGGAGACCGTTAGTGGCTGATAATGGGTAACTTGTGGTGACAGCCTGTGCAATGACGAGGCCTGGTGTGCGGGGCTCGAGGTCAGGACAGGGGAGAAGGTGCTCAAGCTCTAAAATTATTGAACTCAATATTGAGTCCTGAAGCTTGCAGTGTTCCCAATTGAAAATTGAGGAATGACTGCTCTGTAGCAAGCCCCAAGACAGAGATACTGGCTTGTTCTGAAGAAAGGTCACTGGACCTGAAACCTTAATTCTGCTTTATCTCCACAGGTGCTGCCAGACCTGTTGAGCTTTTTCCAACAATTTCTGATTTTGTTTCCGAGTTGTGTCGAGTGCTTTGAAGGGTTTATTGCCATGAAGCCGAGCAAATGTTCTCACCTGTCTTGCTGCTCGCCACCTGAATGTACCTCACATCTCAACTTAGGGCAGCATACTGGCTCAGTGGTTAGCACCGCTGGCTCACAATGCCAGGGACTCCAGGTTCAATGCCAATTCCAACGTCCAGCAACTGTCTGTGTGGAGTTTGCACATTCTCCCCGTGTCTGTATGGGTTTCCTCCGGGTGCTCCGGTTTCCTCCCACAGTCCAAAGATGTGCAGGTTAGATGGATTGGCTGTGAGAAATGCAGGGTTACAGGTACAGGGATAGGGTAGGGATGGGATGCTCTTCAGAGGGGCAGTGTGGACTCGATGGGCCAAAATGGTATGTTTCCACACTATAGGGGTTCCAGGGTTCTATTCTATGATAGCTGACATCGGTCAATCCGTGCAATGGAGTGGTTGCCATTGTACATTCCTATATGCGCTTGAGACGTTGGTGTTGAACTGCCTTGTTGAACCACTGCATGCATTGGATTGTTGCCATAATGCTGTTAAAGGAGATTTTCAGTACTAATATACAGAATAGAACTGAAAGTAGCCTTTTTTTTTAAAAAAAAAGTCTTTGAGTATGATTTGCCTTTCAATACAATCATGGTTGATGTGTATGTGATTCAAATTCCACATTCTGAGCTACTCTGATAATCTTTTGATTTCTTTGTTTGACAAGAGCCTATCCATCTCCGCCCTGAAAATATCAAGTGACCCAGCTTCCACTGCCTTCTGAAGCAGAGAGCTCTTAAATTTCAAGGCTCTGAGAGGAAAAAAAATCTCCTTTGCCTTTGTGTTAAAGGGTTTACCAGTCATTTTAATACCAAGGCCTTTTGTTTTTAGAGTAGGAAAAGAATCAAGTAAAGAAATTAATAGAGGAACTCAGGGCTGGCAGCATCTGTGGAGAGAAGGCAGTTAACATTTCAAGTTTGGTAACCCTTAGAACCGGAAGCAGCCCCAGGTTGACTCCTTCACACAAGAAAGCACCTTTTCTATGTCTACCATACGAAGACCACTATGTTTGAGATGTGGCCCCCTCAATCCCATATATAACTAAAGTATTACAATCTTTCTTGTGTGTTCAATTCCTCTCTCAATAAAGGGTAGCATTCCATTAGCCCTCTTATCACTTTGTATACATATTACCACGTCGTGACTTCTAGAACACACAGGTCCCTGTGTACCTCCAGAATTCTGCAGTCATTCTCCATTTAAATAATACTCTGCTTTTTTATTCTTCCTGCTAAATTGAGCAACTTCACATTTTCCACACGTTATGCTCCATCTGCCTGTGTTTTTTTCCCCTCACTAACTGACTTAATGTATCTGTATGGTCTTTCTCCTTGTCATCTTCATAACGCACTTTCCTACCTATCTTTATCATCTGCAAATTTAACCACTATGCCTTCAATCCTCTTACTTTAGTCATTGATATAAATTGTAAAAAGTTGACAGCCTGAGGGAGATCCCTGTGGGAACCCCCTATACGATGAACTCGACTTTTGTGCTCTCACCTTTTTTCTGTGGAATTTTGTGAAGTGTCCATGGACTCCCCTTTATCCTAATCGTATGTT
The DNA here is from genome assembly GCA_024137785.1 of Ginglymostoma cirratum. Classification (NCBI taxonomy): domain Eukaryota; kingdom Metazoa; phylum Chordata; class Chondrichthyes; order Orectolobiformes; family Ginglymostomatidae; genus Ginglymostoma; species Ginglymostoma cirratum. The sequence goes on from JAHRHZ010000268.1 coordinate 28,455,805, forward strand.
ATTCCTTCAAAGAATTTGAATAAATCGGCTAAACGCATTTTCCCTTTCTCAAAACCATGCTAACTCTTCTCAGTTACATTGATTTTGTTCAAGTGCCCCATTATAACCGCCTTTGGTCCTCGATTCGAATAGCACCCCCAAGATGACTGTCAAGCTAACTGACCTTAACTTCCCGATTTCTGTCTCCCTCCCCTCTTGAATAGAGGAGCTGTATCTGCTACATTCCTGCCTCAATGAAACATTTTCAGAATCTCATGCATTTTGGGAAAATTAACGTAAGCGCATTTACAACCTTATTAGCCACCTCTTTTAAGATCCTAGGATGGAAGCTCCATCGGTTTGTACCACTTTCCTGGTGATCAGAATCTCCACTGTCATGCCCACATAGTTGCCCTTATTTAAATTTAAAATACCAATCTTAAGGCTGTTCTTCTCCCTTTCAAACTGGATGTAAAATCAAATCTCATTATGATCACCACCACATAGGGGTGCCTTTTACTCTGAGATTATTAATAAATCCTGTCACATGGCAAACTACCAAGTCTAGTATATCTTTCTGTCTGGTCACTCTCGGAAAGTGTTCTACTCTTAATAAAATCGTTCGCATTCTATGATCAGTGAGGCTATGTTTATATATCTGATTTCATCAGCTTCTATCCAGGTTAAAATCATCCATGATTGTTGTCTCCCTTTATCATGAACACCCAAAATTTCTTGTTGTATATTTCTTCCTACCACTCCTTTAGTGGTTACTGTTCAGGGGCCCTATAGATCACTCCATTAATGACTTCTTCACCCACTATTCCTCATCTCCATCCAGTCTAATTCTACATTCCGATCTCCTGAACCAAGATCGTCTCCAACTATTGGACCAATTATCTGACCTGCTACTCATCTTTGCACAGAGGTATGCTTTTTTTACTTGAGTTTGGTGTTTTCTTACCTTATTTAGTTAAACGTAGATGGTGGTTCCACCCTTTAGAAAATTTCTTTTTAGTACGAATGATAGTATTCTGAAATACTCCCTTTAATGGCTGCCACTGAATCTCTGAGTTACAGCATTCTAGCTGAGTGAACAATTGGTGACATGGTTCCAAATTAAGATGGTATGTGACACAGGAGAGCTTGCAGGTGGCAGTGCTCTCATGCAGCTGCTGACCCTGTCCTTTTGGTGAAGGTGGTTACAGATTTGGAAGATGTTGTCAAAGGAACCTTTTAGGGAGTTGCTGCAATGCAGTTGAAGGTGGTATGTGTTGCCGCCACTCACGAAGGCTCCTTAGCATCAGTGTGAACAGAGTGATTGTTCACAGTGATAGATTGGCACCCAATCAAAAGGCCTGCTTTGTCCTGCATTGTACTGTGCTTCTTGAGTGTTGTTAAGAGTTGCATTCATCCAGTCAAACGGAAAGTATTCCATCACACTCCGGATTTGGTGCATTTAGAGAGACCGAGACTGGAGATACAGGAGGTGAATTTTCCAACAGTGACTGCTGAGTAGCCCTGGTGGAATAGTTATGGCTGAGCAAGTGCTGCACGATTGCACTGTTGAGGACCCTTCCATCACTTTGCTAATTGAACTGATTAAGTGTGATTTGTTTTTACATTAATAATTTAGTGGTAACTTATTATTTTGCAGTTTATAATTTACTGGCTCTGATTATTATACAATGAACTTTTTCTTCATTTATGCAGCAAAACTGAACAATCAAGAGAATGGAGGTGGGAGTGGGGTCAGACATAAAGCTACCCTTTACCACCAGGCGAAGCAGATCTGTAATGGATGATTCTTTTAAGTTCATTCACTACTTGCCAACCTAGTGGAGGTCAGAGGCATTTATTAACAATCATAAGAAATAAGCATACAAGATAACTATTAATAACCATATACTTAAGAGCACAGCAATGCAAGTTCACCAACATTACTTAGCCAACATGTTAACAGCTTTCCAGTAGGGTTGACCAGGTCTCATTCATTTCTGCGCTATTGCTCCTGACACACTGATGGTTTTACATTTTTCACAATATGCCTCATGCATATTTAATTAATTAGCTTTTCTCCCACATTGATAACTGCCGTTTTTCCAGAAAAACTCCCAGTCAAATGGGACCATTTATAGAGTCAGGAACAAAGGCTCTCCATAGTGGACATAATCACTTGTCTAACACATATATGCGACTTTGTTCTGGGGGAACAGATGAGATCACTAAGAAGACAGAGCAAAGCACAGCAGTATCTGATTGCAGGGGATTTTGCTATAATGCGTGTTTCTTCAGTGCGAATTGGCTTTAACGCGATTGAAGAATTTAGACCACTATCTGTAGGATGTGATAACGCTATTGGCTATGACGTAATTCCGGCACATTCCATGAGTTTAAATGGTGTGGCTATTGCACGATTTTCTTATAACGCGAGGTCACACGAGAACGGAACTATTGCATTATATCAGAACCAACTGTACTTTTATCAGTTCAGCATCTCTGTCCAGTAACTTCCAATTCCAACAGACTAACTGAACATTACTAAAGTACACAGGTGCAAAGCTGAAAATTCATAAAGTACTAACCCTTTTCCTCCTGACATGGTTCAGTTTTCCATTGTATTGAATTTAATGGAACCTGGTTGTGGGACTCATACACAGGTCCAAGATGCGTTCAGGCTCAGATGAGTAAAAAGGAAACAATGTATTTTTATTATTTAACATTGATGTGGCCCATTGATAAAGGCACAAAGGGGAATAACCACTGCAACTCTATGGGGGTCCCAATGTTTACCCTCACTCCCACCCATCCATGATAAAGCCTCTCAGTTTGTGCCATTCCACACAATACAAGAGCCTGAGATGTGACCATATTGGCACAACCAACCACCGAATACATATGAGTTAACAAGGTGTAGAGCTGGATGAACACAGCAGGCCAAGCAGC
>JAHRHZ010000268.1:28459129-28480886 GCA_024137785.1 Ginglymostoma cirratum
GCTGCTTGGCCTGCTGTGTTCATCCAGCTCTACACCTTGTTAACTCAGATTCTCCAGCATCTGCAGTTCCTACTATCACTGAATACACATGTTGGGTGGCTTCCCTTTGACTCTACCTATTCAAGGGTGGGGACCCAGAAGTGGAAGTCATCAAAAACCCTGATGGTGCAGTAAGTCCTCCTGTTAACCTTTGTTCAAAATTCACAAATATCATTTCTGTCAGAAAAAAAACTAAGTTCTATAAATTGTCCTTTATTGATATCACTTTCTCTGTTAGAAGTTTGAAGTGTTAGTTTTTATGAACTGTTGCTGTGTGTTTGGGATTATTCTGTTATCTTCATGTATGAACCAAGTGGTGGTCTTTTTGTTGTTTTGTTCATGAGACTTAGATGTTGCTGACTAGCCCAGAATTTTATCTCCCATCAGTAATTGTGCAAAATTCAGTTGAGATTCAACAACATTGTGGTTCTGGTGTCACATGTCAGCAGGTCAAGTAAGGATGACGAATTTTCTTCCCCAAAGGACAGTAGAGAACCAGATGGGTTTATGTGGCCATTTACAATGGCCATATAGTCACCATTAGGTTGGCTTTAAATTGCACATTTTCTTACTGAATGCAAATTTCACCATTTGCCATGGATCTTGAATGCCTTTTCCTGTGAGGTAACTCATTCCATTCTCTACACTTGTCACTTTGTGTATGGACGTGTTTATAACTGACTGATAGGAACTACCCACACACTGTGAACATTTGAGACACCTCTGCACCCCGACTTCCTAATAAGAATTAATTTGTGGATAAAATGTAAGTTATAGGTAAGTAACAAAGAAATTGTGCTTTTGACTGAACTGACATTTTAAACTTAGTCTTTATGTAGCATAATTGCAAACCAGTTTTCAGTAAACTGTCAGTTCTATGTAGGTGACCAGTGGGTGTTAATTTGATCCGGTATATTTCAGGGCTGACTGACCAATTGAAACTATTCACCAATAAAATGATGTAATTTCATAGTGGTGTGACTATAGAGTGCAGTAAGAGTAACAACTTCTAAAATGTGATTTGAGAGTGTAAATTAGAACAGAGGCAAATTACCAGCCTAGCTGATATTCTGCTTCAAACTTTTTTTTAATATTTATGCCTAATAAATAAATATAATGGAGCACAGGAAGGGGTTACGACATGTTATTGCTACAAAATGTTGGAGGTTTGAGCATCAGATGCTGACTTGGGCAGACAATGTCTGTGAAAGAAGTCTCCAAATAACATTCCACAAGCTCAAAGTCTCAGAACTTCTGGAGAAAATGGGAGCTGTTCAACACGAGAGAGAAAGCAGTTTCTGGAGTGGTGACGAAAATGGATGATTGAGGTGGAGTGAAGCAAGAGAGTAAGGAATATGAATTTCATAGAATTACAAAAATCTTATTTATGTTTGGCTATGCTACCTCCATTGAGACTTATTAAATGAATGCCTTAGTACAGAACGGCATTCTTTCTCTGTTTATGCTGTAATTTCAATTCAAACATTAGTGTAGAGCATTTGAATGTCAATCCAATTTGACTATATCATTGCTTTTCAGATTTAAGGTGAGAGAGAGATTTAAAAAAGACGTGGGTAATTTTTTTTACACAGGGTGATTCACATGTGGAATGAACTTCCTGAGAAAGTGGTGAATGTGGATAAACTGCAGGATTGGGCTGAAAGGTGGCAAATGGAATCCAATGCAGATAAATGTGAGGTGATGCACTTTGGGAAGAATAATAGGAAGGCAGAATACTGGGTCAGTGGAAAGATTCTTGGTAGTGTGGATGTGCAGAGGGATCTTGGTGTCCAGGTACATAGATCCCTGAAAGTTGCCACCCAGGTTGATAGTGCTGTTAAGAAGGTATACGGTGTGTTAGGTTTCATCGGTAGAGGGATTGAGTTCCGGACCCGTGATGTCATACCGCAACTGTACAAAACGCTAGTGCGGCCTCACTTGGAATATTGTGTACAGTTCTGGTCGCCCCATTACAGGAAGGATGTGGAAGCATTGGAAAAGGTGCAGAGGAGATTTACCAGGATGTTGCCTGGTCTGGAGCGAAGGTCTTATGAGGAAAGGCTGAGGGACTTGGGTCTGTTCTCATTGGAGAGAAGAAGGCTAAGAGGGGATTTAATAGAGACATACAAAATGATCAGAGGATTAGATAGGGTGGACAGTGAGAGTCTTTTTCCCAGGATGATGACGTCGGCTAGTACGAGGGGGCACAGCTGCAAATTGAGGGGTGATGGATTTAAGAAGGCGGGTTCTTTACTCAGAGAGTGATAAGGGTGTGGAATGCCCTGCCTGCCAATGTAGTTAACTCAGCCACATTAGGGGCAGTTAAACAGTCCTTGGATAAGCATATGGATGATGATGGGATAGTGTAGGGGGATGGGCTTAGATTAGTTCTCAGGTCGGCGCAACATCGAGGGCCGAAGCGCCTGTTCTGCGCTGTATTGTTCTATGTTCTATTGTTCTATGCGTACAATTACAACGTTTAAAAGACATTTGGATAAGAACATGAATAGGAAAGGTTTGAAGGGATATAGGGCAGGACCAGGCAGGTGGGACTAGTTTAGTTTGGGATTATGTTTGGCATGGACTGGTTGGACCGAAGGTTCTGTTTCTGTGCTATATGACTCTATGACTAGTCTATTGTCAAATCATCTTGTATTGCCTGCAGTGTCACTTTGTAACACAGTGCTACTGTGTGATATTACAAAATGATACTTACTGAACTACTATTATCTACTAGTTGGTATTATCCTGATACTTCAGTTCAGTAGGCCTATGTTATTCCAAGTATTTTATGTTCATGCGATGAGGTAAAATCATCTGCATAACCGGGTTACTTATGTATCCTTCAACATGGGTTTAAAAACATTCTGTGGGTAATAAATTAACACAATATGACTATATTGTTTGTTTCTGATCAGTTTGTTACATATTTCAGAGGAACATGGAGTCTGTGTGTAAAAAGCATAACTTGCCTGCGTGCTATGGCATAGCTCGATAATCCCTATTATATCTGACATTATTGCAGTGGCAATAATGAAAGTTTTTTTTTGCTGTATTCTGGATATTAATTCACTAGTGTTGCTGCCTACAATATAATGCAGTTGCATTTTCCCTGGTTGGGAGTTTTCAATCTTCAAAGGGCAGTAAAGTTAATAGCTGCTGGTACTGACAGCATGCCATTTTCCATTACTAATTACAATCTGCATGAAGAAAGCTTCAAAAAATGAGAACATCGTTGTTCAGAGCAATATTAGAAATCTGAGAAAATGGTGTAAGCAAAGTTTTTTTTTTCTATTTTTTTTTTGGGGTCCTGTTAACCCACCCATTGGTGTTATGGCAAATGATCCCGACGGAAACTCACCCAAAGTGAATATTAGCTGCTTGTTATGTGACACTGCCCATAGTTAGTTTCATGGCATTCTATCTGTAATGCATATGTAATATAGTATGTAACTAGAAGATCTCTAATACTATTTCTCATGTTGGTAGGGAAATGCAAATCTGTAAACACAAAATAAGTCTCATGAACAATTCACTGGCAGCTACAAAATATACACTTTCTTTTTTGTTTTCTCCAAAATAATGACTCATGTGAAATGTAAAGAAGTTATATTCCCCCCAAGATTTGTTTTCCCAGGATAGCAAATGGGAAGCAAGACGATGACATATTTTAGTTATGATTCGGGTAAAATTTGGAAGTATATTTAACATGGAAACACGGTCATTGCATACACTGTCTAAATAGCACAATCCACACCGGAGCCAGTTTACCGTGAGACATTGGAGGCAAAAGCTCTTTTCTTGCAGCTGGTTTGAGCTGCAGCACTGCTATTACCTCCATCTCCTCTTCTATTACACACACTTCTTCCTGACCCGGAAAACTATCGAGGTTCCTTTATCATGACTGGTGAAAATACAGGAACGTGTTATTTAACAGCACTGTGGGAGTATCTGCACCGCGTAGACTGCAGCAGTTCAAGAGTGATTCACTGTCACCTTCTCAAGGACAACTGGGAATGAGCACTGGGGGGAAGAAAAGGGAGATGCTGTGGTAATCACGTCTTAAATTATTGTAAAAATGTAACAAATGTAAGTGTGTTTAATGATCAGCTACTGGCAAGGAGATTATTAAATTGAAATGTAGTGGGTTGCTGATGTGATTGTCTGTCTGGTGCTGCAATTTCATGCAATGTCTCATTGCCTGAAATTGGCTTGGTAGGGAGGAGCAAAATACCAGAGCACCCCAAAATCTGCCCAACGTTATTTCTGGTCAAAATGTCATGAGGTCTTTTAAATTTACAAAACTTTAACAAGAAAGAAATAATGATATCCATCAATCAATTAAAAATCCAATTAAAAGCACTTGTTTCCAAAAGCATAATTACTCAAAATACCTACGAAATATGTCTATTTTAGATCAATGGAAAGATGCAAGGAAGGATGCAGAATTCAAAGAGAAAATTACCTCTATACAATGATAGCAAACATGATTAATGCATATAGCTAAAACTTAACCAGCTAAAACTTTAGCATATAGCTAAAACTTAACTGCAGCAAAATTGCCTCAATTGTTATACCCACGCTGCAGGCACATTTCCCCAAATCGTCATGGTTCCAAAGAAGACTGCCTTAAACTGTTAAGCGCTGTGTGAGTAGGGATGAACTGGCTGCCCTTCTTTATTCACCCAGTTACTCGGTGGGTTGCAACAAAGCTTCCCTTCTTAATACCTCTCTCCCCAGCTGTCTGAACTTATGACTTGAATAGAAATCAATTTAGCTAGGCTTTCTTAAATAAATAAAACATGTAAGTTTATTAATTACTACGTGCAGGAGTAAGCTGTGAGCTGGAACCACCCACTCTGACTTTCATGTGAGAATTGTCATCGCTTAGTTATTCTTCCACGTGATGGAGGAAAACTGATTAAATTTCATATAAATGAGGCAGGAATAGGTAATAATAGGTAATAGAGACGCTGATTCATGAAAACATGCCTCTCACCCCTCACTAGTGAGATTTCCATCTCACTGTTCAGATCTTGGATCGACAACCAATGTTAGGGAAACTAATTTTTTCCCAATTTCTCCATGTTTTCCCAGTTGACGCACCATTGCCCATGTCATTCAGGGGCTGGGAAAATTCAGACTGTTGTATTTTAGTTTGTGGAGGAATGAATTTTTTCATTGTAGGATTAAAGACATTATCTAAAGTTATTATTATGCAGGACAAGATGTATTTAATTAGGTCCAGTAGCTAAATCTGGATGTTTAATTGGGATTTTAATGATATTAATTATGCAGGGCCTTGAAGTTGCCTCTTCACTTGACATGGGGATACAGGGGAAAATAAAGCCTGCATCAACTCCGTATGTTATCAGTGAGACATTGAAAACAGTGCAATGTACATATATATCAATTTCAGGGATGTCAGAACTGGGCAAGTTTTTTGATATTAATATTGACATCACTTATTTCCAGATTAGAGGGTAAGTCACCACAGGAGGCTGTTGACTTTTACTGCACAACAGTTCTTTACTGCACAACTGCTCCTCCAGCACATTCTATAATTACACTTCCACTTCTTCAACTGCATTATGCTTGCCTTCATCACCCATTTCATGCTGTGTGATCACCAAATTGAATTGTTGAGTTTCTGAAGGAAGGGTTAGAATTTCTGTCACCCAGTGCAAAGAACTGAATATAGCTTTTCTTTGGAGAAACAGTTATTCCTCATCCCTCCCAACCCCGTGCCATTTTTGAGTGGCCACCCTAAAGGACAAAAAAGCATTGGGTGCAGAATACTTGAGCATCACTCTTGTGGGGGCAACAGGAAAATTGTATTTTCACCCAAGTAATGATTTTTAGATGCAGTTGCAAGTTTTAGAAATACTAGAGAAAAGAATTTCCTTGGAGAGTTTATAATCACTGGAGAAAGCCTGCTGAGGAATCATTTTTGGTAAGTGCAAAATGTTTCATACCTTCAAAGGTCACCAATAGCTGCTATATTGAAATGTAGTTGTGTTTTCATTACATGGATTCAATCAAAGGGCTCTGTCCTGCAAAGTTTAGTTAGCCGTTACATTAATTGCCATTGTGTAAGTCTTGATACGTTTTACAGTACTTGTGGAGGAAGTGTTGAAATGCATTCAACTATGGAAAGATGCGCTTGGTAAACCTTCCTTGGTATGTTTGGTAGTGGGATTTAAATGTACAGACTGTTGAGATAGTGAGGGGAGCAGGAGGGGTGGTGGTGGCATCTATGCACTTGGTCCCCCTCCTTCGATAGGCTATACACTTCTGAACGGAAAAGACACTATCTGGTCTCTTCATTATAGGCTTAGCAGTTGGAATTAAATGTTTTGATAGTTGTGGCCATTGAATGCTTCAATGAGTTCTAAAACCAGTTGAAATTTTCAGTTCTGTTTACACCTGTTTTGAGAAATGACTGAGGACTTTACGAAGTTATAACAATATCTTCTGATTTTGTAGTTTCAAGTTGCATGTTTGTTCTCACAACTTAGTGAGACAGTCCTCAGAGGCTGCTTCCTTGCTGTTATTCCATGCCTCCAATCAACTCTGAGTACTTCTCCTTTTGCTACTGCACAGCAAGTCCATGCACAGCAGTGGTTTCTGGAAGCTGGTTGATCAGTGTGGCCTAGAGCAAATGCTGCCTCCAATTGTCCCAAGATTGGTACGGTTGTAGCCATCCTCCCGAACCTGGTTTCTCTGGGATACTTGCCACCTTTCTCACCTACTGAGGAGGCAGGAAACTGAGGAGATGGTGATTTGAGATCCTTAAGTGGTCAATGGCCACTTAAATGCTTTATTTGGTGGTAAATGGAGAAGTTCAACCATGGACCTTTTCCATCCAGCACTAAATGGTGAGGTGACAAGAAAAGGGACAATATTTCACCAGGGTATACTTGCCCAGTTGTTGCCCCTCTCAGCACATCTCCCTTTTTCAAGTACAGGTTAGTTGAGGGCAATTGACACACTCTGCTATGAACATTCAAAGGGATATGTTGGTGATACAGTCTGTCCATTCTAAAGGTGTATAGTCTACATGGCAGGCATCATACTGACACTGATTTCATCGCTTTACTCTGTTGTAGGCAGAACATTTGGTATTGATGGCAGCATCCAGTTAGTGAGGAATACCACTCGTGCTGTTACTTTGCAGTAAACACAAGATGGGAGCTTTGCTTGTTTTCTCAATTTTTTTTTTTTTTTTTGAAGCATGTTCCCTTCCAGGATAATCTGATGTAGACTGAGTCCCTGTTAAGACAAAGGTGGTGGCTATAGGTGACTTAATGAGTTTTTGTAATGATTTGATCAGCGTAGCCATCATCTTTCAGGATAGTTTTGCTACACACTATTTCAGCATCAAACTTATGGGGTGAGCAAATGGTTAGACCTCGAGTCATGACGTTGTTAATAAGGTTAATCTTAGTGTTTGGAACTGCCTGAATCCCAAAACATCTGTTGAGTAGTGAACACGATTATATGTTTTTTGATTTGATTCTTCTTCGTAAACAATCTTTGAGCAGGCTGCATTAAACAGATTTCAAGTTTCAATCACAACTTGTGTAGTAGTTTCACCTAAATGTTTGGATGAAACGCTTTCTCTTAAAAATAGAATTTTTTTCTCAAGTCTTTATTATTTTCCAGTTGATAATTAAATACATTATTCATTGGCTGATTTACTATATTTATAATACTTTTGGACGGCAAATAAAGGTATTTGAATTAGTTCTACCAAAAGAAGTATCAGTACTTCAATTCACACAGCACAACTGAATTTGAAATACATGTAGAGTAATTACGTAGTTGTCTTCTGGCTATCCTCCATTCATCTTTAAAACAGGACCTTTCTTAACAGAGCTACACTGTTAAATCTATTTAATTTTCTCTCCGTTCATTGCATCTTGGATAATCTTTGCCCTGCAGAACCAATTCATCACCTCTCCACAAAAATACCGATCCTGTCCTATCAAATGAAGGGACGACAAGCATGTTAAAATTGAGTCTGGACTAACTATGAGAGAATGGAGAATTAGAATCATGCCTTGTCAACTCTGTCAAGGTTTATCTTTCAAAACCAACAAATAAAAACTGAAGTCTAATTGGATGTATGAAACTTGACTTGTTGAGATCCCTGTTGACATAGATCTGCCTCTTGTGGCATTCACCGCTTACCACCAGCCAATGAAAAATCTCCAAGGAGAGTTTGTTTATTAATCAGGAGCTGCAGATGCATAATGTCCTTGTAATTCTATAATTGTTCTCTTTAATTTTATGTAAATTAGAAATGGATGATGACCACTACACTAGGTGTTTGAAGTAGAAATAAAACTTCAATGGAGTCTAGGATGAGTGATCTGTAGAGATACGTTTTAAAAATTATAGAAATGTTGAAACCAAAGTACATTTTAGCTGTAACACTTTTTAATTCCCCTTCCAAATAGCAAGTCCATTCTGTCACAGAATATAGACACTCTTGATAAGACCAACTTTTGTGATCACTACGAACGCCCTTGAAAATGTGATGAGTCACCTTCTTGAATATAACATCTCCGGTGCTTTCCATGGTCCAAAAACTGAACTGGATATCCAAATAAATACTGTGGCCACAAGAACTGGTCAGAGGTTAGGGATTCTGTGGCAAGTGGTTCACATCCTGATTCCCCAAAGCATGTCTACTGTCTACAAGGTACATGTTAGGAGTGTGATGGAACACATCCAGGTAACGGAGTAAGTGCAGCTCCAATAATAATCAAGAAGCTTAATGTGATTCAGCACAAAGCAGCCTGCTAGATCAACACTGCATTCACCAGTTTGAACATTCACTTCCCTGACCACTGACAGTGGAAGCACGGTGATCAACTCTCAGATATAGAAGCAGCCTACGTCCATATGTAACAAAATATGGACAACATCCAGGCATGGCCTGTGTTTTTTTTCATTAATTCATGGGCTGTGTGGGCTGTTGGCTGAGCCAGCATTTATTTCCCATCCCTAGCTGCCTTTTGAGAAGGTGGTGGTGACAGCTGCATTTCATTTTATACAGGTACTCCCACTGTTAGGGAGCGAGTTCTAGGATTTGCACGACACTGAAGAAACAATAATATATTTCCATGTCATGGTGAGTGAGCTTGCAGGCAGCGGTGTTCCTATGTAACTGCTGCCTTCATCCTTCTAAATTTTACTGGATGTGAGTTAAGAAGGTTCTGCCTAAAGAGATTGTGATTATCCAGGTTGGATTCATCCCACCTTTTTGGGTACAGGACAATGCCTGGTCAATTCTCCACTTTGCCAATTAGATGTCTCAGTTGTTGCAGCTTGGCTAGGGATATGGCAAATCTTGAGGCATAATTCTTCAGTACTGTTGTCAAAATATTATTGGAGTCTATGTCTTTACCTTTTGTAGTAATCGCTGTTTTCAACCATTTCTTGACATCACGTGGAGTGAATCAAAATGACTGAAGAATGGTATCAGTAATACTGGGAACCTCTGGATGAGGCGAAAATAGACCGTTCACTCAGCATTTCTGGCTGAAGATTGTTATGAATGCTTCAGTCTTATCTTTTGTGCTGGTGTGCTGGTCTTCCCTGTCTTTGAGGATGAGGATATTTGTAGAGCCACCTCCTCCAGTGAGTTTTTAGTTGTCCACCACAATTTGTGACCGGATGTAGCAAAACTGCAGAGATCCGAGCTGATCTGTTGGTTGTGGGATCACTTAGCTTTGTCTGTCACTTGCACCTTATGCTATCTTGCGTCATCAGATTGACACCTTATTTCTCGGTATGCCTGGTGCTGCTCCCGGCATGTCCTCCTGCTTTCTACATTGAACCAGGGCTGATCCCCTGGTTTGATGGTAATGGTGAAGCGGGGAATATTGCCAGACCCTGAAGTTGCAGATTATGTTTAGGTACGGTGTGGCTGCTGGTGGCCCAGAGCACCTTGTGGACATCCAGTCTGGAGTTGTTAGATCTGTAACCTGCCTGTTAGGACATTCATGAAGAAGAGGTCAAGTTTGTGCTTCCTCTTGTTGTTCCTTCAACACCTGCAGTCCTGTTCTAGCAGCCATGTCTTTCAGGACTCGACCAGTAGTTGATAGACACTGAAGTCTCCCAACCAGAGTACATTCTGAGCCATTGTCACCTTCAGTGTTTCCTCGAGGTAATGCTCAACACGGAGGAGTATCGACTCAAGCGTATGTGGCAATCAGGATTTTTTCCTTGCCAGTAATGCCATCGTTCTTCATGAGATCTGGAGTCAATGTTCAGAACTTACAGAGCAACCCCCTTTGTTTAACCATGCCACCACCTCCTGGGTGGTTGAAATTTTATTTTACTCACAAAACCATTCCTTTTAAACAATGTCAGGTCATTGCTTGACTAGTCTTTAGACTTACAAGTAAATATTATTGAATCAGAGTTGGTACAGAACCTTAACATTGACCTCATTTGTTTTGGGCACACCGAGAAGAGCAGATTCAGCAAGCTACGTGAGATGAGGACCAACTATAACAGTTCAAAAAAATCATCATCTGGGATGGCCTGGAAGGCACCCGATGGATCCAGAGATAATATGTTCTTTCTGGTCTTTCAGAGATGAACTCTAGGACTTTCTAAAAATAAAGTCTTCAAAGTCAAATAATCAATTCTGCAACCACTTGGTCGAATCACGTTAGGCAGGTCATGTAGGCATCAAATAAATCCAAGAGACGAGGATGCAAATCCATTTCTTGGCACAGCATAAATAAGGACATGGATCAACTCATCCAATCATGGGAAATGTGTCAATTCATGAATTTCAACAACTAAGAGAACCTCCTGCACACAAGATTCCTTCTGAGCTGTCGTGTGGTCATCATTGAACCTCCTTTCCCATGTGCTAGACACAATTTCTAATGACTGATTATATCACAAAATTTCCTTTTTATATGACAAATCAAGGCTATCAGTCATGCAGTAGTTGTCTGCATATTGACCACTTTGTGTTTGATGTTCGTCAGCAAATTGTCTGACAATGGTCCTTCGTATACTAGTGCACGCTTCCAAGACGTGCATGTTATGCTGTAGTCAACATGTTAGTTACCCTCCTCACTACCTTCAGATGAACAGATTTACAGAATGCACTGTTTATACAGCAAAATTCAAATCACCTCCAACCACATGTCTATGATGCGTTGTGGAATAGATGGAGAAAGAGCTTGGTCACCAAGCATGTAGATGGGGGTTATGCACATTTAAACCAAGACAAAGCATAAGAATTCAAGATCTTTATGTGAACACGTGAATTTGTTGAAAGACACTACATTGTTCTGTCCAGCCTCAGGTGTATGACATTGTAATGTGTAATGGTCAAGTCTTGTAAAGAAGTGGGTAGCACATTCAAACTACATGCCAGTGATCAGCTGTCTCTCAGGATGATAACTCAGGTACTGAAGTTATTGTGGTAGACAACTACATATCTATGACATGATACAGCACATTGCAATGCCAAGCTGTGATAACTTTACAAAGACTAGATCTAGTTGTTTTGTACATCTAACAATGTATTATCTTAACACGTAGAGACAATATACCTGTGCATCCTTGTCCATGTTATTGGAAAAAATTCCTACTCTTTAAAAAGAAAAGAGTTGTTGTATTATTGCACAGGCTCCATAACAAACAGGCAATACATCTTTTTAAGACATTACATGACATCATGACAGGCGATATTCTGGTCCAAAGGTAGCCCCCTCACCTTCAGTCACATTCTGTGCAATGGAGCCAATGTAGTGTGTTCAATTAGTTACGTGTATATAATATAACGTGAATAACCACAGAACTGAGACCCTGCAAGACTGTAATATTGTAGAAATGTAAATAGTGTTATTTGTGGTTTGTTTCATGAACTAACATATATGATGGCAGTTGGACCATATCACACAGGTAGAGAGTTGTGTGTCTTTGGAACTCTCTGCCTCAGAAGATGATAGAGGCAAGATAATTCAATATCTTTGAGGTAGATAGATTAGGCAATGAAATCAAACATTATTAGAAATAGATTGGAATGTAGAATTTGAAACACAAAGATCAGCCATGATCGGATTTAATGGCAGAGCAAACTTCTTCAGAAGAGGTTTACAAGAATAATTCCAGGATGAGACCTCTCCATTATGAGAAATGATTGGAGAAGTCGGGACTGTTTTCCTGCACACACAGCTAACAGGAGATTTGATAGAAGTTTCAAGACCGTAAGACTGAGTGAATATGACTTGTAAACTAATCAAAATCCAGAAGGCACTGTTTTAAAATATTTTTTCAAAGAAGCAAATGCATAGTGAGAAACTTTAACACAGCAAGTAGTCAGGGACTGGAATGTGTGGCCTGGAACTGATGTGGAGGCAGGTTCAAATGAGGATTCAGGAGGACATTATGTAAATTACACATTAGATTATCATTTCCATGTTGTTGGGGAAAAGGCAGGAGATTGGCACCAAGTTAAAATTCTCAGTACCAGTGCACTGGGCTGAATAACCGCTTCCTGCGCTGTAACAAATCAGTGATTAGGATTTCCAATTAAATGTTCGTATTGTGTTTGACCCAAGAAACCAAGTCAGTGCATGTTGATTTTAGTATTATGTTGAGAGACTTAAAACAGGAAATCTTGTGTTGTCTTTGGAGTCGTCTTTATGGGAAAACTGATGTCTCCCTTTTTGAATGTTACCAGTTTGTAACTCTGCCTTCACTTTGCCCAAGGTTAGTAGAGGTGTGATTAAGCAATCACTGTTGAGTGACTCAAGTGGTGCACAAACACAGTGATTCTTAGACCTGAAATAACAATGCTCTGTATATGCGTCTGTCTCCTAGTCATGGTTGGATCAAATATCATCACCAGCGTAGGTGGGATTGATCTTCTGGAGATAATGAGGGCAGGTCCAATCTGTTTGCATTGCCTTGGCTCTGTTCTCAGACGCTGCAAAATGAAATGTAACACAAATGCTGAAACATGTTAATAACGTAATTGCAGCAGTATAGAACATGAAGCTGATTTGTTGCAAAGCAATGGTAAAAAATTTGTTGAAGTTCTTGCTTGATGTAGAACATACTTAGCAGAGGGATATATTGTTCCTAACTACATTGCTTTTTCAGTACATTAAATGTTTAAACGTATCAGGATGAAATATAACAAGGATAGGAATTAATGTTCCTTTTCTCAGCTTCAAGAACTCTGAAATCAGATTTAGAATAAACATTCCCCATTCCACCTTACAGCATGCTGTATCACAATTTCAGAAGAACAGCTGTATTTCAAAGAGGTTGGGATTTCAAATCTTCTGTGAATTAAACTTGTCCATTTTCTGTTTCTAGTACCAGGTGGCTTTGCACCCTCTCTGAGGCTACTAGAATAAATTAATGCTCCTAATTATTCGTACTTGGATGTGAACCAATTAGGACCTTTGTAGCAAGCAGATAGGGACATCCATCTCAGTTTGACCTAGTTTTCAACATTACACCCACAGGTTTAAAGAAAATAGTCTAAGTCATTACTGTAACCAGTTCTCACATAAGGTCTGAGGCATAGAAATGTATCAGCCAGGCTAAAATAAGTTAGAAAACTAGATTGACCAGAGGTCGAATATTAAGAAAACCTGAACTGTGACACAGTTTAGATCAATCATTTTCAGAAACTCTGCTTCTTATATTGTCTGTGTACAGCAACACTTGCTAAGAACTTAGGTGACTCGTTCCCATATTGTAGAATATATAGGGGGCACTATGGAATGCCCATTCTGAACTGAAGCTGTGCTATGTCTCATACTGGTATCAGCATGAAAAGAAGTGCCTAGGTTGGCTATTTTCACATAAATGTGCTTTACATTGCAGCTTAACAAGTGATCCTTTAGGAACGCATGCCGGCTAACATTAATAAGTTATATCCCTTCGCTTCCTGCTAGTCACTTTTCTCCCTTGTCCTGGTCATTCCTCATTTCATCTCTCTTATTTACAACTAGTGTTTTCCTCCATCGGGTTAATGCTACCCACGACAAAAAAAAATGCCATTTGTGTCCATTTCTTAATTTTATATGAACGAAAATGTATTTATTTGTGTCTATCTGGTCTTGTTTCTCTGGCAATATTATACAAATCTTGATAATTCTGTAGAATAGTATTCAAATGAGATTTTGCTGTCTGGCCCTCAGGATGAATTGTAAGTTTCTCAGCAGTTTAGCGAGTTGCTGTCAGTATACCCTGGGCCCACACTGCTTCGGATCAGTTTGTCTGTTCAACTCTTGGATAAGAAACATGAATGCAGATTCGATAACAGCTGCAGCCTAGTTCTGCTTACAAAATAACAAACAACTTTGTTAGTGACCGACTTGTTCCATTCTAGGTCAGTTATGGGTCTGGTTAGGAACAGAATCTTCATCAAGAATGTCATGAATGTGGATCAGAACCCCAAAGTATTGTGGACACTTTCTTTGAACTTTGTAATCCCAAAATGTATTTTTATACGAGGGCTGATAGAACAAAAAATGGCTGTGGAGGTAAATTTAAGTGGCTGTCTGGAGAGAGCAATTCTTGGAATTTCACATCCATGCAAGTGAGGGAACTTCAAAGAGCCCTTTAAAGAGTGAAGAAAAGTCAAAACAGACTGGACTGCATCTCTTGTAACCACAAAGACAATGAGGGGCTGATGACTTCCTGCTTAACAGCAAGCTGCCCTTGTGGATTATGACCCAAACTGCAGACACATTTTGTGTTTTTCCTTTTTGAGGAACACACAATGACAGGGCTTAAAAAGCCAGTTTTCAACTTTGCTGAAGTGTACTGCTGGGACTGAGTGCTATCTTATGCATCAGCTTGTGATCAACATAAGTATGCTGGGAAGTGCTGTCAAAAGAATATTCCTTAGTTAACCAGGTGCAGATAAAAAAATGACCCTTTCTTATTATGAATGCTACAAACCCGATAAGGAAACAGTGCAACAAAAGAACACCCTCCTGTCCTGATTGCTGAAATTCGATTACAGTAGAAAGAAACTGGACCATAGAACCTCAATTAATTTGCTCAACTAAGGATCGTGAAATGGACTGTTCAACTACCAACTTCAATACTACTGGTAACCTCCACTAAACTGTCACAAGATTTTAACTATCTGTTTTTTGAACAATTCAGACTGATCCTTGTATCTTTTAACTTTCTCTTCTAATCTATCTATGTGTTAGATTACTAAACGTGAGAAGAATTAGTAATTAATAAACTCTCACTTTTGTTAACTCAAAGCCTAGTTAAATTGGCTCCTTTTAAAAATAGGTTAGTGTGGTTCTGGAGGAAGGTATTGACTTTTGGAGTAACCTTGTTCCAATCAACCAAAGGATGGGTGAATAAAGAAATCAAGCCAGTCCATCTCTCCTTACTTGGAAATTTGATTTGGGCTATCCTGTCTGGAACTGTTACAAATTGGAGAAATCAACCTGGGCATCGTAAGGACTGTTAAAACATTTGCCAAGATGTATGGCACAGGAAGCTTGAAGATTTAGGAAACGAGATGACTTTTGGCAGTCTGTCTTACTACCAATATTTTAACCTAAGATAATATATTCATCAATTTGGGAATAACCGCTTTAACAAGATCTTTTGATATTCCCATTCATTCTGAGCTGTAAAATTTGAAATGAAGAAATTGTCAGTTTATAATGGAAAAATTAAAATAAACTCCCTTTGGGACTAGGAACGCGTGAAAAATAACTTCAGTCTTTTATTTGTTGAAGCATCACAGTGTCATAGTTGAAAACGAATTCTTTTGCTGTTGTCACAGCCCATGCTATATTGTGAGATCAATGACATGACTGTCAATGACTTTCACTTACTGTTTTGACGCTCTTATTAGAGATGTATTGCAAACCCTTAAGTGCTTCACTGCAAAAACTGCAGTAAATACACTACTTTAATTTAGATTTTATTCTATTCTATGACTGTGACTGAATCCATAACTGAGCGGCTGAACCCAAACCCAAAATAAATTGAACATTAATATAACAATGGCAGTTTTGATAGAAAATGTTGTAGGGAATGAAGTGCCGTTGTCTCAATGTGCTTTTATGGTAAGTGCTGTTGATTTTTTAGTGGCACAGTTTTTTCAAGATTCTATAAAATGATTGAACTTCATTTGATTCATCCATTTCTGGTGAATATAGCCAGTTGTGTTTTTTGATAACTTTTTGGCATTTAATTACATTAAATAGAAGGTGATGGGTTGAATTTGTCGTAACAAAAGAAAATTAAACTAATAATATCCATTCTAATAAGAGTATATTGGGCAGTAATTTCTGCCGACTCCATTTGAATAGCTAAACCCAAAAATCAGGAGGTTGCTATGAGATGTCCTAGTCCTCCAGATGTGTGCCAAACCAAAAGAGTGCCATTCAAACACAGTCAATGTCATAAAGTTGCTGTATACAAATGTGCACTAAATTCAACAGAAAATATTTGATTTGTCTTATAGAAAAATGTAGGGCATGCAGGGTAGTTTGATCTTAGAGTAGGATAATAGGTCGGCACAACATCGTGGGCCAAAGGGCCTGTGCTGTGCTGTGCTGGACTGTTCCATGTTCGATGTTCTTTGTCCGTTCCACTCATGACAAGTCTTAGTAACTGACAAATGAAAAGTAACTTTATCAAGTGTGGAGTCATATTCCCCCAGATTTAATGTATCATTGGAGATCTTTAAAATATATTTTTTCATTCTTCCTTTTGATTTCTTTTCTTTCTCTCTTAGTCTTATCTTTTTGTCCTCAGTATTGTTTCTACACCTGATAGGACTTTGAATTAAACATGGTAATAGAAACTGTTGGTTCAAATTCTGCACTGCTAATTCGATGTGATTTATTTAAAGTGATATATATTAACTTGCCATGTTCACATTGGTTGCATCTGCCCTGTCAATGGTGCTGTGATCTTTGCATTATTATTGGTTTACTGACAGGAGCCAACAGTATAAAAGCCCATTGAATATGGGCACACTCCACTCACCACTGATAGCAATATCTGGCCACTTATCTTTAAAATGTTTACCTCGAGTCATTTAGTATTTTCAAATGAATCAAATACATCAATAACAGACTCTAACGATATTGCACTATGACGTAATGATTTGGCAGGCCAAGTTTCAGCACATTGCATCTGTGTCTTCTTACTATGTTGTAGTTAGTACAATAAATTTTGAAAATGTTTAAAAATAAAAATTACAATGCTTCACAAGTAAAGGCAGATAACTTAATTGTGAGTTTCAATTAATAATGAATCTCTGAATCTAAAACCTAATATCCCATTCTCAAGAGTAGCTACATTTTCAAATGTAAAGTGATTTTCTAAGAATTATTCTAGAGACTTTGAAAAAGACCAGTGCCAATAGAATCTGAACAATTTACTGAAACAATTTGTCAGAGCAATTGCAAACTAATCCCATTGTTTTGTATTTGCCTCACACCCTGTGTTTTCTTCTGTTTCAAATATTTATTAACATGTCTTGAAAAGATGCAGTAGTCTCTGCTTGAAGTACGTTCTGTCGAAAAGTATTCCAACAACCTAATGACTGAAAAAGGAATTTTACAAACTTCTTTTCTCACTCTGTTTCACTTTGAAGCTGATGATCTCTCAACACTGACTCCTCAAGCAGATTATATTTAAACCTTATGGAGAACAATAGTACAGTTTTACATTCAACCTACTTTTTTTTTAAACAAACTCTCTTTAATCTCTCCTATGTTCTTTACATTCAGTAAAGGTAACAGTGATATTCAGGGGAGAGGATGTATGAGGTGAATTTCTATCAGATCCAAAACGAACAAAGCCCGTGGTAATTTTAAAGTCTGCATTTCCTCTGTCGTAAGTGATATAAAAATCAGTTGTCTTTATTTTAATTCAATCATCTGATATTAATACATTAATGAACTAAAATGGATTTCAACAGGAAAAATAGTGACTTAAAATGGCCAAAGCAACCATCTGACCACAGGTTCATCCAGTTATGAAACCGATGCAAGACCAACTAAGCTGAAATTTACATTTTTACCAAAAGGCAAGGAAGTTCACACAGACGAAACCCTCAGCTCATAATTTGATTTACAGCTCTATGATACGTTTCACGTGTTGGGGGTGAAAGTTATAATTTAAAATTATTGACAACCATTAACTGAGGCACTGAAATACACAAATAAGCTTATTTAAGAGAGTTATTTTCTGGCAAAGCAGGGGAGATGGGTTTGTGACTCGGACCCTGTAGTGAAAGCATTTTCTTTGCCTGTCAAAGATCAAAAAGGTGCCAGGTGATAGAACTGTTTAAAAAGAAGCATCACACCAAAACCTCAAATGACAACTGAAATATTTGTTACTGCTGAGGATACAAGGCATCAATTTAAATAACAGTAATCCTGGATTAAAACTTTACAACTCAAAGGACATCCTAAGGACTTTATATGACTTATTTTCATTTAGTACTAGACACTGTGTTCCTCTTTAACTTCGTGCCTGTGCATATGCATGCTTGACATTGTTTATTTATTTTCTCAGGGAAAATAAATAAAATTGATTTTTGTTTCACTCTAGAAAACTTTTTGTAACTGGCATGTTACTGATATAATGATTGTTAGATGACTATGTTATCAGAGGAGGTATAGCCTTGGGCTCAAGGAAAATCTTTGTAGCCAACTGAGGTTGAAAAAAGGGGTTGAAAAGAGACCTCAGCTGGTTGGACTCATACCTGGCACAAAGGAAGATGGTTGTGGTTGGCAGAGGTCTGTCATCTCCGTTCCAAAACATCTCTGCGGGAGTTCTAGGCCCATCAATGCTTCATCAATGCCCTTCTGTCCATCATAAGGTCAGAGGTGGTATGATGTTCTCAGCACCACTCTCAGATACTGAAGCAGTCATTGTCCAAATATTAATATCCAATTTGTCCTGACAGCTGGTGTGTAACATTTACATCTCACAAATGCCAGGCAATAATATCAGGCATAAGAGAGAAGCTAACCAGTGTCCCTTGATGTTCAATGGCATTACCATCACTGAATCCCCCCACTATTAAAATCCCGGGAGTTATCATTGACCAGAAACCCAACTGAAATACCTGCATGAATATAATTGCTACAAGAGTAGGTGAGTAGCTTGAAATCTTGCAATTGAGTAACACACCTTTATGACTCCCTGAAGCCTGCCTACCATCTCAAATACAGGGCTGGTTTGTGAATGAGTATATCTGTCTTGCTTGGATGAGTGACACCATCTACGACAAAGCACCCCACTTGATTGGCACCACGTCTACTCCATCCATCACTGCTCAATAGCCGTATGTATCATCTACAAGGGCATTGAAGAACATCAACAAGGCTTATTGGACAGCACCTACCAAACCCTCAAAATTTCCATCTGGAAGAACAAGGGCAGCAGATAAACGGGAGCACCACCACCTGCAAGGTCTTTTCTAAGCCACTCACCGTTGTGACTTGGAAATATAGCACCATTCCTTCCATATCACTTTTTAAAAATACTGGAACACATCCTCTCTGACAGGATTGTAGTGTACCCCCACCAAGTGGGCCGCAGTGATCCAAGAAGACAGCTCACCACCACTTTCTCAAGGGCAACTAAGGAGGGCAACAAATGCTGACCCAGCCACCTTTGCCCACCTGTCCTATATAAAATGGTCAGGAAGTGATGTGGTTGTCGATAGCAATCAAGGACTGTCATTGTAGTAATTGATCCAAGTGGTGGGGTGCCACAGTAACCCATGTAATTTGAATGTAGAACCAAAAAGAGGGTCCATGTCATGTTCAGAATTTTTCATTCTTGTGATTGCATGTTGATCTGGTTTTCCAAAATGCAAGTACCCTAGAGATGAATAGCAATTTCAGGCTGCCTTAAAAATGAAGGAGATTCAACTTGCCCCCTTCATTATTCAAAGGGCCTTATGCCTGGTTCTAGTGAGGCCAACATAGGTGATACTGTTCTTCCTAATAATGAGTCCTTGCTTCCCGCCAACCATGTGACCACCCATCTTGCTGAACTCTTGAGATCTTCTTTTGACTTTCTGGGCTATTTGGTATTCTTTCTCCTTCTCGCTAACTCAGTTATCAGATGATGCATTCATGAAATAACAGTATCTTCTGACGATCTGTTGACTTTTGGGATAACTGGACACACTGAAAAAAAATTAGAAGATCTCATCTCTATCCTCAACTTTTATTAACTTTTCAATAAACTTAAAGCCACAATGCGTAAGGAAAACATTCATTTCTTAGAAACTGCAATATTTCAATTAGTACAATACAGCAAGCATAATTTAACAAGATTCTTTTCAAAATAACTGACACACTTCGATGCACAAAAACACACCAGCCAGAACACACTTTCTGCTGTCCGAGGTCACAACTAATGTACGTCCATCACATATGCTGATGGCGGTAATATTTTAACCAGATATTGACCACTCTTTTTACTGCATCTTAGCCCTCGATCTCAGATTGAAATTTAGCAATTGACACAAAGCCTGTTACAGTAGCAACTAATAACACATGTATGCAGCCTTAAGCGAGAGATTCCACATTCATTTGTAAACAATTCAGTACCTCAGTGAATTTTTTTTCCCCTAGTCTGCTGTTAGATTTAAAAATGCTCTGTCTCCTTTGTAGCTTCCCTCTCCCTCTCCACTCCTCATAGCTTCTTTCACCATCTCCCTTTTGCGGTCCCTTCTCAGACATCTCCACTCTAGACACTCCAAAGATGGCTGGGCCCTTCACCTCCACCCTCATATGCTCCCTCCAGCTCTTGGAGGGTCATCCTGCTTCTGGCAAGAAGATCCTCAGCACACCTGGACCATCCAGACACATCTTCCTGGGTTGCCCACCTTAACTTCCAAGGCCAATGGGCTTCCTCCACCCTAGATGGTGAGCCAGGGAGTACACTAAGACATAACTGGGGGGCCTAGGAAGAAGGAAACTTATTGAGATCACTTTAGTGGCATGGATGATAACACACTGTATGTTATCTGGCACTTCTTTGTGAGTATTGTTTGGTCTCAGTATCTCCCTGAATGTCATCAGTATGGCATGAGGCATAACTTCATGCCAAACATGCACACGTTACAAGGATGAAAGTCTGTGCTGAGAACTTTCTGATCATCTGGAAGCAAAAGTAATAATATGTTTCCATGGCCCTGGGTGCTGCTACCACCTTTTGGACCTTGTCATAAAACATCTCTGTTCTTTTTTACAGACTCTCTGCTCATAAGAGTTGGGGTGAATGAGTTGCTCAGCAATGCCTGTGGCAGGAGAGTGCAATACACCAAGGGGGCAATGCATTAGGATGCCCAGGGAACAGGGACCTGCAGCTCTGTGTCTACAGTAGATGGGCCTGTGTGTAATGTTCTTTCCCTTTTTAAAAGCCCTAACATTATGGTTCCTGCAGCACTTCCCTCCAAGTCACTGACCTTGCCAGCTGTGTGTGTGGTCACAGCCATTTTCTTCCCGATTTATGCACTTCTAGTTTTTACCACATTGAAAGGCAGTGGTGAATGCACCTTGACCATTGCCTGTCAGGAAGCTTGCAACCATCCAAATCCCCTTCCTGGTAGCCTTTGTGATAAATACCATCAGCTTCACACCTCCCTAGGTCCTCACTGCACCCATTTACACATATATACACCTATTCATGATGCCCCTCTTTT
>JAHRHZ010000268.1:28485075-28528622 GCA_024137785.1 Ginglymostoma cirratum
AAGGGTCTGGACCCGAAACGTCAGCTTTCCTGCTCCTCTGATGCTGCTTGGCCTGCTGTGTTCATCCAGCTCTACACCTTGTTGTCGTGCACATTTACAGTTTGGTTTGCAAAGCCGTATCACCAAAGCATTGACTTCCAGTCAAAGTTGTGGAATGTGTTTCAGAAATGCCAAGCCCAGGTGGCACTTTTAAGATTACACCTGATTTTATTTGCTTTGCTGACATGATGAGCAGGTAATTAGTGGGAACAATGTAATGGTCATGATAACTTGAGGCTGTGAAATGTAAACATGGCTAATCACCTGCTGATGAACTGCAACCTGATGCTGGATGGGTGGAATTATTGAATTAATGAATATATGATTTATGCAAGTCCCCCAACAGGCCCTCCCATGCAGACAAGTTTACTCCACCCCTAAAGGAAAAATGTAGCACCCACTCAGCCCACCCTGCAGGTGGTGGCTGCCATTCTGTGGTGTTATTGAAATTGACTTTGGATCAATGTTGGGAATGTTTCAGCACTGTGTGGCCTTGTCAGTGACATGCAGCCTCCGGCTGAGATGTAGGATGGTCCCTCCATCCTTCATTTTCCCTTTAGTGACGATGTCCCTTTTGCATCAAATACCTTCCAGCCCCTCTGGTTTCCATTCAGCTCTCTTTCTATTACTATTAATATCTCCAGTTTAGCCCCCAGAGCCATGGCTTTGTGAATTGGCATACCCTTGTTGGTCACACATTCTCCTTGTTCTTAGGACAGAGTAATAGCGACCTGGAAGATTCCCGTTTGTGGAGCTGCCATCCTCTCCTCTGCTCTGAGAGACCACCTTTCTAGAATCTTGAATTGCCCCCTTTCACTGTTATCATTGCCTCAGCTCGATGAAACCCATACCCAGGCTTGAGTTTCCCACATGTCCCAGGATTCCATGGACCATTTCCTTACTACTGAAGCCCTAAGTATTAATGTCCAAACTGCCAGAAGTATCTGTGCCTCCCTTCCCTGCAGACGGACTTGAGAGGCTATCTCTGACTGACAGCAGCTCAGCCCCAGACTGAGTGGTTCACTTGGCTCAGACTGTAGCTGTAATCCCCAAACTGGTTGTACTGGGCCTGCAGGGGTAACATTGGCCTATCCCAAACTGCAAAGACATTGTCAATGTTCCCACCAAAGTTTGTGGCAGTGCAGCCATTCATACCTGATCAGTGTGTGGACTCATTCATGGCCGATTCTGGAAGCAACTGCCATGCCTGGATTTTGCAGCAGCGGGAAAAATTAGAGGGTATATATGACGTATATCTCTGGACTATAGTAAGACAAAGCACATGACTAATAGTGGCATAGTCCCTGACTCACTATAGTACTCCCTTGACCTCAATAAGGACTGGTCCCATTTGACTTTCACACGATGCCATTTATTTGAAGCACAGGCAGTGCCTTTGCTCGAAAAGCTGCTGTCACATGGTGCAGATTGGTGGAACATGGGGCCATAAAGCAACATATCCACCACCTTGACTATTCAGTGCTCTGAACAGTGACAAACTGTCCATGTGAGGCACGGAGGCTGGCAGCCTCAAGTGAGAAATAAAATTAAGAGTCATAAGATTTGGGGAGATGATGGCCTAGTGGTATTATTGCTAGACTATTAGGCCAGAAACCCAGGTAATGTCCTGGGGACCTGGGTTCAAATCCTGGCGCAGCAGGCGGTGGAATTTGAAGTCAATAAACATCTGTTATTAAGAGTCTGTTAATGACCATGAATCCATTGTCAATTGTTGGAAAAACCCATCTGGTTCACAGTTTCCTTCCCCGAAGGATATTAGTCATCCTTATCTGGTCTGGTCTACGTATTAATCCAGACCCACAGCGATGTGGTTAACTCTTATCTGCCCTCCGGGCAATAAATGCTGGCACCGCCAATGAAGCCATTGTCCTGTAAATGAATAAATACAAACGGTACATCCCATGTAGGTGGGAGTGTGTCCCTGCACAAAGTGACCTGGCAGAAGCTTGCATGTTGTGGGAGTCACTGAGCCCCAAAGTGAAGGGCTGAAGTGATATGAAAGTTGGACTGAGGGCATGCATGACAACATGCTGAGACTGGTGGTTTGCCAGCGCTGACCAGTGCAGACCTCAAATAGGGAAGGAAGAATGATGGAAAACTCCACTCCCCTTCCTCCCGCCTTCCCTTTTTATCCTTCCTATAGCATCTATACCCTGAAACATTAGGCTGCCAGTCCTGTCCATCCCTGAGCCACGTCTCTACAATTGCTATGATGTCCCAGTCCCATGTTCCCAACCATGCCCTGAGTTCATCTGTTTTTCCTGTCGGGCCTCTTGCATAGAAATTAATGCAGTTTTATTTATCCGCCCTATCTTGTTCTCTGCTTTACTCCTGCCTGCCCTGACTGACTTACTCCTTTTCCCAACTGCATGAGCCTCAGACTGATCCCTTTTCTCTCTATCTCTCTGGGTCTTCCACCACCACCACCACCAACACCGACACCACCCCCTTACTAGTTTAAATCCTGCTGTGTGGTTTTAGCAAATCTCCCCACCAGTATATTAGTGCTCTTCCAATTTGTATAAATGATGTGCAGCAGAATGTCGGTGATCTGATTAGTAAGTTTGTGCATGACACAAAGATCGGGTGTGCAGTGAACAGTGAGGAGAATTGCCAGAGTATACAGCAGAATAGATGATTAGGCAGAAAAAGTTGAGGAAGCAGGGAGGCTGCAGAAGACTTGGAATAGCTGTGAGAGGGGGCAAAAAAGTGGCAGATGGAATGCAGTGTGGGAAAGTGTGAAGTTATGCACTTTGGTAGCAAGAATAGACGAGTAAATTATTTCCTAAATGAGGAAAGGTTTCAGAAATCTCGAGCACAAAACTGACTTGGGAGTCCAAGTACAGGATTCTCTTAAGGTTAACACACAGGTTCAGTTAGCATTGGGAAGGCAAATGCAATGTTAATATTCATTTTGAGAAGTCTAGAATACAAGAGCAGACATGTACAGCTGAGGCTGCACAAGGCTTTGGTCAGACCGCATTGGGGCTACTGTGAGCAATTTTGTGCCCTGTATCCAAGGATGGAAGTGCTGATGTTGGAGGGGGTCCAGAAGAGGTTGACAAGAATGATCCCAGGAATGAAGGGCTTGTCATGAGGAGCAATTGAGGACTGTGGAGTTTAGAAGGCTGAGGGAGGTCTGTTTGAGCTTGCAGAATCCTGAGAGGCCTGGAGTGGATGTTTCCACGAGTAGGAGAGACTCGGATGCAAGAGTGAATGGTTGACTCTTTAGAACTGAGAAGGGGAGGAATTTCTTCAGCCAGACCTTGATGAATAAGTAGAACTCATTGCCCCAGAGGACTATGGAGGCCAAGTCATTGAGTGCATTTAAGACCGAGATAAGTTTGGGATTGGTAAGGGGATCAAGAGTTACAGGGAAAAGGAAGGAGATTGGGATTGAAAAATATATCAACCATGATCAAATGGTGGAGTAGACTTGATGGGCTGAAAGGCCTAATTTTGCTTCGATATCTTATTATAGGCTGGAGACTTAAGTGGAAAAATGACAGATGGAATTTAATCCATATAAATGGGAAATGGTGCATTTTGGAAGATCTAAGGACGGAAGTATACACTAAATGGCGGAACCATTAGAAGCATTAACAGACAAAGGGATCCAGGCGTATAGGTCCATAGTTCCCTGATAATGGCAACACACCCTGATAATGGCAACACAAGTGTGTAAGGTGGTCAAGAAGTCTTGTGGCATGCTTTCATCAATCTGGGCATCGAGTTTCAAAATTGGCAAATCATGTTGCAGCTGTATTGAACTTTAGCGAGGCTACATTTGGAATATTCTGTGCAGTTCTGGTCACCAAACTGTTGAAAGGATGTGGACGCTTTGGAGAGGTTACAGAAACAATTTACCGGGAAGTTGCCTGGTTTGGAGAGTATTACCTATGAGAAGAGATTGGCCAAACTTAGTCTGTTCTTACTTGAACATCGATGGATGAGGGGCAACCTGAGAGAACTTTACAAAATCGTGAGAAGCATCAATAGATTGAGTAGTTGGAGTCTTTTTCCCAGGGTAGAAAAGTCAATTACAACAGGAAGTAAATTTAAAGTAAATGAGGGAAAATTTAAAGGTGATATAAAAGGCAAGTTGCTTTTTTATACAGAGGGTGGCATGTACTTGGAATATGCTGCTGGAAGAGGTGGTAGAAGCAGATATATTAGCAACGTTTAAGAGGCGTCGTGACAGACACATGAATGGCCAGGGATTGGAGGAATACAGACCGTGTAGAGGCAAAAGGTTTTTTTTTAGTTTATAGAGGTGTTGTATGTCGGCACAGTGTTGGTGGTCCAAAGAAACTGTTCCTTTGCTGCACTTTTCTTTGTTCTTTGATGGAATAAATTGTCAATACTTACATGAACATATGAAACAGCAGCAGCCTAGTATCCCAGGCAGCTGAGTGAGGGCAAGGGAGGAAATAGCAGGGGTGCCGGCAATAATTTTCAATTCCTCTGGCCACATAAAAGGTGCAGGAGAACTGGACAACCGCCCATGTGGTAGCATTTATTCAAGAAAGGGGCAAGGAATAAACCGGGAAACTGCTGACAGTCAGTCTAACATCAATGGCAGGGAATCCATCGGAAACAATTCTGAGGGATAGAATTAATCTGTACTGGGAGAGGCTGGGATTAATCAGGAGCAGTCAAAATGGTTTTGTTAACGAGAGATCATGTCTGACTAACCTGATCAAATTTTGTGAAGAGGTAACCAGGTGTATGGATGAGGATAATGTATTTGACCTCATCTACTTGGACTTTAGCAAGGCTTTTGGAAAGGTCCTGTATGAGAGACTGATAGAGAAGGTAAGAGCCCATGGGATCCAAGGAAATTTGGTTAGTTGATCCAGAATTGGCTGAGTAGCAGGAATTAGTGAGTGATGGGCGAGGGATATTTTTGAGACTGGAAGCTGTGTGCACAGTGGTTGGGAAGGGATTCGAGGGGGCCCTTGCTGTTTGTGGTGTACATGAAAATAATTTAGACTTAAATGTAGGAGTGTTGATTAGTAAGATTGCAGTTAATACAAAAATTGGTAAATTGTGAGTAATGTAGCCTTCGATTACAGGCGGATATAGATGGATGGGCTGGTCAGATGATCTGATCAGTGGCAACCGGAACTCAGTCTGGGTAAGTGTGAGGCGATGCATTTGGGTAGGACAAACATGATGAATGGCCAGACCCTAGGAAGCACTGAGGATCAGAGGGACCTTGGAGTACATGTCCCCTAGTCCCTAAATGTAGTGGGACCAATAGATAATGTGGTTGAGTGGGCACATGGGATACTTGCCTTCATTAGCTGAGGCAGAGCGTTTAAGAGCAGGGAGGTTATGCTGCAACTGTATAAAACAGTGGCCACAGGAAGAGTATTGTGTGCATGTATGGAATCCACATTGTAGGAGGGTTGTGATTGCACTAGAGAGGGTCCAGAGAAGATGTACCAGGATGTTGCCTGGGCTGGAGAGATTAGACTAACTGTGTTTTTCTTGGGGAAGATGAGACTGAGGAAGGGACAGGATTGTGATGTTTACAATTGAGGAGCATCGATAGGGTGGACAGGAGGAATATTTCACCTTGGAGTAGGGATCAATGACCGGAGACTTAGATTTATGGCAAGGGGGAGGAGGTTTAGAAGAGATAACTAGGATTTTTTTTCACCCACAGGGTGGTGGGATTCTGGAACTCAGTGCCTGTGAGGTCGGTAGAAACCCTCATAACATTTAAGAAGTATTTAAAATGTGCACTTGCGATGTCAAGGCATACGAGGCAATGGGCCAGGAGCTGGAAAGTGGGATTCGAATAGTTAGGTAGTTGTATTTGACCAGTACAGACTCGGTGGGCCAAAGGGCCTTTATCTGTGCTGTAGACTTTTACAAATCTGAGTCGGCCATTTTTGCTCTTCAAATTGGATCCACCATTTAATAAGATTATGTCTGGTCTGATTGTGACCTCAACTTTACTTCCCTGCCTACTGTTGAATGCACTGTGACTCCCTTGTTAATTACATATGCAAAAATCATTATTATAATAGTTTATTACAATATTGTCAAACTTACAAATGTCAGTATCCTGCTCCTCTTTCAAGTTCACCCAGTATCATGCTCACAAACACTGTTCTTAGCTTCTGAGCTGCATCCGTGCTGTTAACTTTTCAGAAGCAGTAATTTAAAGTTAACGCTTCTGTTCCAGCTGTTTCCTTATCTTGATTTTCCTGTCTTAGTTCATCCAATTCCTTTATTGAACTCACTTTCTGAGAGCTCTATGCAAAGCTGTGCTGCCACTGCTATTAACTGCTGCTTTTTTTCCGTATCTCCTTGGACTGCTACTGCTAGCTGCTCCCACCGCCATTTACTGCCCTTACCACTAAAACATGAGATTCTTTAAACTACCAAAACATCACTTCCATGGTACAGATTTTCACTGATTCCAGTCCCATATCTGTATCTTCCTACATATTGTATCCATCTCCTATGCTAGTTTATTGGCAAATGAAGGTTTTCATGGGAAAGATGCTGGTTATCATATCTGGTAGGTTTCATTTTTATCACAAATTTGCTGGGATTAGCATTTCCAAGGAACGTAGAGGGCGGAGACAGTGACTCCAGATCTGTCAGTATTTATGGTTCCTCAGTTTGTAGGTACATTCCCATTTTCTCAATTAATAGTTTTGTTAGCAATCTCTTCGCTCTGTTGAGAAAGGAACTCACTGTGTCTGCGTCAGCTTTCTGATACTGAAGAATGCTAGGAGGCGTGTTTGGCCAATTTCTGGAAATTGTCCATCACAAACCGCCTCAGTTGTAGTACTTTTTTGAAGTTTGAAATGTTGGCTTATTTTAAATTCAATGTGTTTTTGCTTAAAAATCTGGCCATGCCATTTAGTTTCAAGCATGACTGAAAACGTCTTGCTATGATTATACATCATCCTCCAAAAACCCGCCTAAAATTATTCCCAGCTCCCAATAGTTTGCTGGGAAAGGAGAAAGGAAGCAAGTATAACTTCTAACCCGAGAAATGGCATTCGCTCTGAGCCTAACACGGTAGATTCCATTCGTTCGATTCCAAGCTAGTCAAACATTCCATTTTCTTCTTTATCCTCACGATTTCAGTCTTTAGTCTCAATGTGAGCTTTTGCATATGGTGAGTGACAAATTCAGCATTTTCTCTGCTTAAGGTGTAGATCTGTATGCTGTTATCTCTTGCTGTGTAGAGGGCTTCAGGCCACACGAGACAAAACTGGAAAATGCCGTCAGTTTGTGATATTCGCAGATTTATGAGGAGTCGGTAACTTAATCTTAAAAGTGGCTCTCTCTATCATTTTTCCCACAGCAATGGGAAACACCAGCCTTGTATCCAAATACAAATACAAATACAAATTAGTTAATCCCAATTTCCTTTCTTCTTATAAGTAATTGCGTAGTTTACAGCACTACTGTATGCAAGTTGATTCATATATAAAGGCCAGGTGTATTAGCCGTGGGAAATGCAGAATTACTGGGATAGAGTCGAAGGAGTGGGTCTGGGTCGGTGTTGTCTTGATGAGCTGAATAGACTGCTTCCACACGGTGGGGATTTTATGATTCTGTAAATATGTTTAGGGTCTATTCTTGCTATACTCAGATTGTGGTCACTGTATTCAGTACATATCTTACACTCTGTTCTCAGTAAAACAATGGAGTCCTCCTTTGATCGGCAAAAATCAAACTGCTCAGGCTGACTGTCTGACTGGGTCAAGAGCAGGTCACATGACTCCCTTTCATTTACCTTAAATTTAGAACTACATTCCCTAAACACATTATATTTTAGGTTTAGATTAATCTTGGAAACTGCACAATTGTAAGTTCTGAGGAAGGGTCACTGGACTCGAAACATTAGCTCTGATCTCTCTCCACAGATGCTGCCAGACCTGCTGAGCTTTTCCAGCAATTTCTATTCTTGTTTCTGGTTTCCTGCATCCGCAGTTCTTTCAGTTTTTATTCACAATTGTAAGGTTGGTTTCAACTTGCCAATTGTTGCCTGCCCTTAATGGATGGAAAGAAGTTGCTGGTTGACATTGACCAGATCAGATACCTGGAGCCGACCCACCAGCACCATGTCACATTATTAGATTGAGGGTGGAGCAGAGCATGATATTAGCATGTATTAGTGTCTCCGCAGGCAGCACAAGTCCAAACTCTCTCTGAGGCCTGGAGGAGCAGAAGGAACATTGTTCACTTCATTTCCCACTGTCTTACTAAACCAAACACCTACACACTGCTTAGCTGCTCATGAATTTATAGGAATGATCACTAGTGGCCGTGCCAGTCTTTTTCAATTAACCTATTTAGCAATATCCAATAACTTTGTTTTTCAAACAAGAAGCAAATTCTCTCTGTCCAAAATGACATCTTCACTTTTGGTGCATCAGTATTTTATATTATCTGTGTGTAGTTTACTTTGTATTCTGTGATCTCAACCATAGAATTGCAAGATTTTATTGGATTTCCTGTAGCCACCTCACATTTTTTTTTTTAATCAAATATTTGACTTTTACGTTCAAGTCTGATTTTTAGTCACTTACCTTCTATCAGTTACCTCTGCTTGGTGTAACTGTGTTTGAAGATTCCTAATCACAAGTGAATAACGCAACAGTTTTCCATATTAAGGGATACTTGTCACCCATACATCACTCAACTAACATCTCAAAAAGCTGGTCGCCTACATAATTTGTCGACAGGGCGTAATGTCTAGACATTTTGTCATTCATAAATTTAAGAATTATTCTGTTAATACTGTTCTGTAAATCATACATAAAATATATGCAGAAAGGTATTCTCGGAACAAGGCTACATAGCTTCTGCATATATTTGCATTGCAATCCGATTCAACCCCATGGTTAACAACTATCCATTTGTGATTCCTGTAATGTGATAGAATAAGATTTTTTTTTTTTTTTTTTAAAAATGCACGTGCTCTTGTCACTTCCTTGCAGAAATAGTTAAGGTAGTGAGGCAAGAACTAACATTCCAAAACAAGATTGGATATTGATAATAGTTGAATTCAATCATATGTAATATTCAGAACTTTACCGTTCTCGTATTTACTTTCTACTGAAGTCAAATTCAGGAGTTCATAATTTGCAGGGTCCAATCACTTCACCTTTTAGTGATGCATGAAAAGCGCTCCTGGACCTCTCTGAATTATCTATATGAACTTGTGACTTATATCACCTCCCCATTTCACTGAATGCTCATACATGACTTAGTGCAGATGGCAATTCAGAATTCCAAGTACAGTAATCTTTGCTAAAACACTCTCTACAGTTACTATTTTAGCAAAACACTTAACCTTAATATTTTCAAACTTAAATACAGAAAAAGAAAAAAATGCTATCTTCATGCCTAGTCAAGCCTGACAAATTTCTTCAAGAATCAATTTGTAGTAAAACTGAGAAAAGTCTTGCAATCACCATTACGTGTCCTTTTACTGTATTGGTTATAGATTTCTTCTGCTATTATTTTGTGTTTATTCCTCCTCTCCTGACAGTTGAACTGTTAAGGATATATTGAGGTGCTAGAAAAATTCAGATTCATTTTCATGAGCATTGAGCTTGATTGATGTAAAACCAGTAGAAATGACAACTGAGTAATTATATCCCTCCTCATATAAGGGATTATTGTGAGTAGGTAGTTTCCCATGCAGGACACGCTTACTTCTAAATGAATGCTACTTCTTTTATACAGCGAAGTTAATTAAAAATTAATCTGAAGTTTAAAAATTTCAGTCCGTGTTTTTTTTTTTAGAAAGGCATGGATATCTTCCAAAGAATTTAGGAAAAGTTGGGAATATAAATTTACAATATAAATTAATTTAAAAATTGAAAGACCTTATTTGTCTTGGCCTAATCCTTTCAGTGGGGCATAATTCAAATTTGGGTAAATTGTATCCCCAAAGGTTTGCTGCATAATCTTAAATGCTGTCTGTACACCATTGGTGTTTCTTATTACTTTGTTTTAAGCCAGAAACAGTTTTTGTGTCGGTTCTTTCAGTGTAGCATCATGAATTTAACCTCCTGCCACCTTAAGTCACTTTTAAAGACATTAAAAGACTACAGGAAATGACAAAACAATGAAAAGCTAATGGGGGTTTTAAAAGAACTGGTAAGAAAATGGAAAGGTTAATGTAAGCATAAGCGTAAAGTTGGCTCACCATGAGAAAATTAAGAATGGAAAAGAAAAGGGGTCGACATTTTGAGATACATAGGTATGATTGTGCAAAATGTTCATCAGTTATTTTGCTGACATATTTTCTTGACCACACACCATTGGAGAACCCAAATACCACCACCTGTAATTTCTCCTCCAAGTCCCAAACCATCTTTACCAGGAGTCATATCGATATTGCTTCACTGTGGCTAGTTGTTCTTCCTGGAACCACATAACAACACTGTGGATGCACCTGTCCCCATGGATTGAAGCTTTTAGCATTTATTCTGAAGCTGGATAAACACAAGACAGTAAAGAATAGTAGGAGAGAAAGGTAGGACGCTCTCGTGGAGTGAAAATGCTTCATTACCCTGTTGGACTGAATGGCCTTTTTCTATTCTATAAATTCTATGCATGAAGTGACAGCTGAAGGAAAATGGAATGAGTTGTATAGAATACATACCGATGGACGGCTCAAACAAAGATTGTACTATTTGGATTATTTCCGGGGAGAGGAGTCTATTGTACAGGCCTGAATATGATAGCAGCATTTTGCAAGTTTTTGCTCATTAAAGATGAAGTACAATATAGCAGGAAGAAGGGACTGCATGCAGATCTTGAGAAAGATGCGTGTTGTGACGTTCAGAATCTGGATTTGTAAGCTCCGCCTGAGCTGCAGCAAAGCCAGCAAGTCTGACAACTCTTTTTAACATTTCAACGCCCTCCAGTGGAGGCATTCTGTCTTGTGTTACTGATTGTTGCCATAGGCACACATTACACCTTATCCACTAAAACAATCTAAGATGCAAAAATAACTGCACACCAAGTTCAAGTGCAAAATTACACAGTTTATTTATAATAAAGTGGTGTGTCTTACAGATTTCAGTATCTACTTGCACATCATTACACTATAAGACATGAGAACCAGACAACCGGGCCAGACGCAGAGGGCTGTTCGCATTTGAACCGCACTATCTGTCAATGTGCTAAGATGTATACTGCTGTCGGTTCCAGCATATAGGACGGCCTTGAATAAGGCTCACAGGAAAAGATACACAATTTTTTTCATTACCTAAATCAATAATAAAGTGCAAAGCTATCAAAAAGTAGACAGTCCCAATGTTTTTTGACTGTGCTGCCAGAGAGGCAAGTTACGTTGTACAGAGATTATAGAGATCAATAAGACTCTTACAGTTTGGTATATATAACCAGGGTAGATCATTCTAATAAAAGAATACGTGAAATGTTTGGCAGTTTGGCCCAAAGATCAATTCATTAAAAGGACAACTGCCACTTTTAACATTCATACAATGAGTGAAACAGAAAATAACTTTAGATGCAACAGGATCCATTTGTTGGATTAGCCCTATTAGCAGTAACAAATAATTGTCATAATTCCTTAATTGCTCATGACTTTCTTATCAAGCTTGTGCTCATCAGATTTTAATGATGTACACATATGGATCGTTTGTTGATGAGGTATTTCCAATGCTTCATTGCTTAATTTGAATATTTATTAGTAAAATCTTGCATCTGATCCTATAAAGCAACCAATAGTGAAAGCATGCGACCTATTTAAATTCTCACATGAACTTCTTTTCTAATGTATGGTATATGAGTGCCCTCTACTGCTAAATTGCAGAAATTCCTAATTTGTTAAATTCATAGCTCCAGGGCAGAAACCAATTCACATGGAATTATTTTATGATGCCTCCGTGGCTGTGGTGGATAAAAATTGCCTTTATTCCATTAAATATCTGAAAGGTTAGCATGCCAGTAACAAAATTCACTTTATTGTTTTGCGGCAATGACAATAAAGCTTTCATACATTCTTTGTCAGCTCCTACATATGATGTTTTGAGCACCTTCTTCCCAGTAGTCTGTCTGAATGTTGGGTAATGAGACAATAACTAAAAATGCGAGTTATCGACTAAAATTAAAATTGTTTTTGAGTGAAGATACGTTTTGGTAAATGCATTTATGCCATACATACCATAAGGTGGTACAGTAGCCTCAGTGGTTAGAACTGCCGCCTCACAGCGCCAGGGACTTCTGTTCGATTCCAGCCTTGGGTGGCTGTCTGTGTGGAGTTTGCACATTCTCCCTGTTTCTGTGTAGATTTCCTCCCACGGTCTGAAGAAGTGAAGGTTAAATGGATTGGCCAGGGGTGTGTAAGCGAAGTCGACTAGTCATTGTGAAAGTGTTGGGATCGGGTCTGTGTGGGATGTTCTTTGGAGGGTCGGTGCAGACTCGGTGATCTGAATTGCCTCTATCTGCACTGTAGGGATTCTATGATGTATTATAAGAATATATTTTGCACAGACTGTCATCCGGCTTCACAGTGACTATTGCTGAAAAATGACAGTGGGTTGAATCTTACCAGCAACTGGGAAAGTCTCATTTGTGGCAATTTGCTGGTGAGCACATCACTGTCACATCTCTGTAGCTGGCTGAGGGAGAAATGCCCTGGGTCACTGGTACTCTGAAGGCTGCCCAAGACCAGGCACCTGCTCAGCTCCAGACAGGAGAGGAGCCAATGGTGGTGGCATTCAGGGACTTGATTGACATGCACCAACAGGCCCAGGAGAAGCAGGCAGGTTCGTCCAAGGCACTGAGCAAGGCTGCAGGACTGCAGCAATGTCATTGGGTCCGTATGGCCTCAGGCATGAGAGTGTCTGGCTGCCTGCATGGACAGGCTGGTGACTGCCACAGAGAGCCAGGTCAGTACTCTGCTCCTCCTGTAGACCATCGTTCGAGTCATGAGTATTCGGCATCAACAGCAGGGAGATGAGACCTGGACCTCAGTCCTTGTGAGGAGGGGGCACACCTACAGCAAGATGGTGGCATCAGGCATCTGCCCCCAGGATTCTGCTATCATGAAATGGCTGGGATTTCCACCTCCACCCTGCATGTCTCCTCGAGTTCTGTGGGAGCTCCAGCCCAGGAGGATGAACCTCTCTCTGTGGAGGCGTCACAGACATAAAAGCCCCAAGGCTCACCCAACCGGAGCTCCAAGGCCGACAGACTTTTAGTCAGGCTCCTTCCACTCCAGCTATGGACCATGAAACTACATTAAGAAATTGTGGGAGGAGAAAAAAAAGTACCTTCTGAGGGCACATGGTGTATGGTGACACTTAACATTTGAAGTTATCACAATTACCAATTCATGTTCACTATTCTGCATCACCTCTGCGCGTGCATGTCTGTCAAGGCTCAACTACAAGAATGAATGTGCAGAGCCTATGCATTCTTAGCGCTACACAATGTTCTCTGTTTCAAAGTATGAAATGAGCAGGTTCTGCACCATGTGCAAGGTGTTACTTGGCAACTAGGGTGAAACTTTCCAAGCTGCAGTCCATTGCTCGTGCATCTTCGCCGTTAGTAGCACTGCTTCCTGATGCTGCTTGAAGTGGTCGGAAAGTGTTTGGGGCCAGGATTTGTGCTCCGTCTAGTAAGTTAATAACTAGAAGTTAGCATGTAATGTTTACACCAAACTTCCAGCTGTGCTGTATGGATACGCTTCTCTTCAAAGGGCAACACATCACTCAAAAGTGAGGTCTGCTACTCTCAAAACACTTACCCTACTGACTCCAGATGTGATTGTAGACATTTTCAGCTCCATGGGTATACTTGTTATAACGATGGGAGAAAACAGCAGTCGCTGATCACATAGTCAGGCTCAGTCCTTCTTGGTAGCCTGTGTGCCAACCCCATCGGCTTTGAATTAGCCCCAAACCCACACCCACCAATATATCTAACTCTTCATCTCCACACTTTACTTTGCCTTCCACATTGACTCAATATGCCTGAGGCTGTGTGGGTTAATGTTGCAATAGTCCCAAATAACCATTGGGGTGCTCCCTGTTTTAGAGAGATGACTCGTGGTCATTTAAACAGATGGTCACCACACCCTCAGACGAGGGGCAAGGTTGAGAAGGTGGAACCTTCATGGTAACCTCAGCCAGTGCAGGAATTGAACCCATGCTGTTGGCATCCCCTTACATCATAAACCAGACATCCAACCAACTGACTCTCTTGTACTAGATATTGTAGTCCACTGACGTGCCATTAAAGCCAGGGTGTTGTTGATTGTCAATAACTGCCCCCAACCTGTAAACTCTTTCCTTTCAATGCTCTATTGCCTCCACACTTTAGAAATTCAGTTGCCCCCCCCCCTTTCACAATTATTGTCCACTTTGCATCCCAGTATGTTGCCTCCAATCCCCATAGTTTGAGTTCTCCAGAATTCCCTGCTGCTCCTGATAACTCCCTTGAATTTTAGTGGTCAGAACCCTTGGACTGACAGTGGCCCACTCCCTTGACCAAGTTTAATGGACAGCCCTGACTAATGAGTGACCAGACTCTGATCTCTGTGTTGACACTGCCATGTTGGTGACTGGTGCCCAAGAGGAAGTGTTGGTAACCACAGTGGCTATCTTACTGGAAATTATCATCAAGAGGTGGGAGAATGGGAAACTGCATCTAAATAAAGTCAGATTAGGTAATAATGAAATGTTAATGCCTGCAAGCAAGTCCCTCACCGCTCACAGGTGATAATCTCATCTCATTTCATTGTTCAACACTGGATTGGGAAATGGGATCTTTGGTTCTTGCTACCAAGAGTGTCCTAGCTGGCCATCTTTAGAGATTTTCTCAACATCTCACTTTGGCCTATACTTTTCAGGGACTGGAAA
This sequence comes from Ginglymostoma cirratum, assembly GCA_024137785.1. NCBI lineage: Eukaryota > Metazoa > Chordata > Chondrichthyes > Orectolobiformes > Ginglymostomatidae > Ginglymostoma > Ginglymostoma cirratum. The sequence goes on from JAHRHZ010000268.1 coordinate 28,500,018, forward strand.
TATTCTCCTATTGGACTGAATTTTACCAGAAATTGCTAAGTGTCAATTTTGGGGAGTTTCATGGTTTTCTCTGTGAGCCCTAGTGAGATTTCACATGCTATTCTCCAGAACTCACCTAGTGACCTATGCAACATGGTGTCTCACTCACCCTATCTTCCTGCTCGTGGGCGGCGTAATACGCACCACTATCAGGCCATCCCCAGGACTTTCAGTGTTGGCGCAATATTTAAAACATTGGTTAGCTCAAGATCAAACGCTGGCAGTCCAGAGCTGCCCAGCAGAGATGGCAGACTGAGGCAAATTGGCATCCCCACTTGCTGGCGTGGACTCGGAGATCCTGTAGGATACGATGATGCAGAGGAAGGCTGTCCTCTTCCCTTGGCAAAGGAGACCATGCCAACAGATCTTGCCAGCCTAGTTCCAAGTTACCACCAGGGTCAGTGCAGTGCAGTGCCAATGATCTGGAGGAACATACAGCAATCCCACAAGAAGGTCATGAGCTTCTCTGCTGCACAAGGGTAAATGCCACCATCTTCTCATATTGACGAAGATTTTTGTCTGCACTCGTCGGAGCAATTCACGAGAATTACCAAAGTGAAAGGATAACAATGTTAATAATGCTTTTTCGTTATTTTTAAATATGACTAAGTATCATTACATTGGTATAAAATTTTATTTTTATGAAAAATTGAGACAATTTGTGTTTTGCAATATTTTTCAATCTTGTAGTTCTGTAATTGTGACTTAATTTATTGTTATTTAATTTCCTAGACAACTTTAATCTTTTATTTTACATCATATTGCCATCGTGTACGTTCTCTGCATTCATTAAAATTCAAATATTATTGTTTGATTGATCGGCCCTTAGTCTTTTCCTATCAGCAGGAAATCGCTTTTAGATGTATTTCTGCTCTTGTGCTGAAGGACATTTTCTGTTAGTAGCTTTTGCCATATGATACCAGTAACGCTTTATTCATAGGTCTATGCGTAGGAAAATTTTGGATTATAATTTATTATCTTCATGTGACACAATTATTACCTTTTGTGAAAAGAAACACCAGTAGATCAAGATGTTAGACTGTCGGGCAATAGCTTTAACCCTTTCACATACTGGTATAACTAACTCTATTGAAAAATGTGACAGAAAGTACATTATTTAACTACTAAACAGCAACTGTTCCAATGTAGTAATATCCCACAAACACACCCTTGGCAAAGGCAAAGCCAGTAAAACAGATTGTCTCACATGCAATTCTGGCAGCAGAAAGGGAACCCAAGCTTGTAATTGTAACAGAGAGAGAGATGTAACAACTTTGATGCCAACAAAGCTCATCGATCTCTGCTATGAAGTAATGTCTCTGTTTTTGAGACTTGTTTTTAATACACAAGAGTAAAATCTCTAGAATCATTTAGTACCTCTTTAAACAGCAGCAAGTCTTGTATAATCTAACTGCCGTATTTAAAAGGTACATTTACTTTCAGGATATTAACAACTCAATCCTATCTGCCAAAAAATTTCTGTTTGACCATGCATTCCACCACCTTTTCAGATTCCACTCTGTGGTCCATGATTGATTTCCAAGAACTTTCCATAATGCATCTCGTGTTTGTTTTAAAATACTGCTAACTAAAGTCCTGAGTAACATAAATGTCAGTCATTGTTGATAAAAAGACCAGCTGTATCCAAATTGCATATTCATCACAAAACCTAGCCAGTCTTATAGTTCAAAAAGAAGTATCCCATTACTGTCCCATTGTCAAAGACCACTTCCGAAGTACTGGCTTCATGAAATTTTCAATTAGTTCATTTTGAAACATTAGAAATGACATCTTCCCAGTTGACAGCTGGCAGCTATCTTCAACTGATGGGTCTGCTTCAGGAGAGACATGAGTTAGACATACTGATTGGCAAATCTGCAAAGCCATTTTAGGAATGAGTCCCAAACTTTAGCTACATAGTGTCTGCAACTGGATTGCGATTCCCAGCAAATGTAGCAGAGTTCAATGTTTTTTAACGAGCAGCCGGTAGAGGTGTTTGAAGTTGCTGGCAATGACCAACTAATAACTGTGCAACCAGATATTATTGACTGCATACCTGAATCATTTGGAAGTGTCCCAGCATCAATTTAAAGAAATGCCAAGCACCTGGCTGGGAAGCCTCTGCCTGATCTTGGGTCATAAGGAATTTCTAGACCCATTTATCGGAAATGAATGTGCTCAAGTCTGTTCAGCTACAGACCTGAGTTGTTAATAAGGCTGCAGTGCATCATCTGTGGAGAGAGAAGTGGAGCTAACATTTCAACTCCAGTATGAGATACCATAAGACCTGAGCATTTCCAGCTGTTTGTTTTTATTTCTGATTTCAGCATCTATACTATTTTGTATTTATGTACAGAGAAGTACTGAGGAGGCTGTGGACTCGGATGTAGATCCTACAAATGAAAGAGGACATTTGTTGACCATCATTTATATGTACGGACACTGAGAATTTCTAATGTGGCGTATGCCAAGGGTCATGATTTGGTTTATGAGTCACAAAGACAGCGACATTACTTCATAGCAGGGATCGACGAGCTTCGTTGGTGTTGAAGTTGTTATATCGTCTCTCTGTTACAATTACAAGCTTGGGTTCCCTTTCTGCTGCCAGAATTGCATGTGAAACAATCTGTTCTACTGGCTTTGCCTTTGCCAAGGGTATGTAAGTGTTGGAAAGGATGATAAGAGATAGGATTTATAATCATCGAGAAAGGAATAATTTGATTAGGGATAGTCAACACGGTTTTGTGAAGGGTAGGTCGTGCCTCACAAACCTTATTGAGTTCTTTGAGAAGGTGACTAAACAGGTGGATGAAGGTAAAGCGGTTGATGTGGTGTATATGGATTTCAGTAAAGCGTCTGATAAGGTACCCCACGGTAGGCTGTTGCAGAAAATTCGGAGGCATGGGATTGAGGGTGATTTAGCGGTTTGGGTCAGAAATTGACTAGCTGGAAGAAGACAGAGGGTGGTGGTTGATGGGAAATGTTCATCCTGGAGTTCAGTTACTAGTGGTGTACCGCAAGGATCTGTTTTGGGGCCACTACTGTTTGTCATTTTTATAAATGACCTGGATGAGGACGTAGAAGGATGGGTTAGTAAATTTGCGGATGACACTAAAATCAGTGGAGTTGTGGATAGTGCGGAAGGATGTTGCAGGTTACAGAGGGACATAGATAAGCTGCAGAGCTGGGCTGAGAGGTGGCCAATGGAGTTTAATGCGGAAAAGCGTGAGGTGATTCACTTTGGAAGGAGTAACAGGAATACAGAGTACTGGGCTAATGGTAAGATTCTTGGTAGCGTGGACGAGCAGAGAGATCTCGGTGTCCATGTGCATCGATCCCTGAAAGTTGCCACCCAGGTTGATAGGGTTACTAAGAAGGTGTATGGTGTGCTAGGTTTTATTGATAGAGGGATTGAGTTTCGGAGCCGTGAGGCCATGTTGCAGCTCTACAAAACTCTGGTGCGGCCGCACGTGGAGTATTGCGTACAGTTCTGGTCGCCGCATTATAGGAAAGATGTGGAAGCATTGGAAAGGGTGCAGAGGAGATTTACCAGGATGTTGCCTGGTATGGAGGGAAGGTCTTATGAGGAAAGGCTGAGGGACGTGAGTCTGTTTTCGTTAGAGAGAAGAAGGTTAAGAGCTAACTTAATAGAGACATACAAGATGATCAGAGGATTAGATAGGGTAGACAGTGAGAGCCTTTTTCCTCGGATGGTGACGGCTAGCACGAGGGGACATAGCTTTAAATTGAGAGGTGATAGATAGAGGACAGATGTCAGAGGTAGATTCTTTACTCAGAGAGTAGTAAGGGCGTGGAATGCCCTACCTGCAGCAGTAGTAGACTCGCCAACTTTAAGGGCATTTAAACGGTCGTTGGATAAACAAATGGATGATAACGGAATAGTGTAGGTTAGATGGGGTTCAGATTGGTTTCACAGGTCGGCGCAACATCGAGGGCCGAAGGGCCTGTACTGTGCTGGAATGTTCTATGTTCTATGTTTGTGGGATGTTACGACATTGGAACAATTGCTGTTTAGTAGTTCAATAATCTATTATTCTGTCAAGCTTTTCAACAGAGTTAGTTATACCAGTTCTTCTTTCTTTTTGTTTTTATTTCAACTGGAGGTAAGAATAAAGTGTGACCAATCAAATTACATCTGGAATACAGCATCTTACGCTTGCCTTTAAATAAGATAAAAGTTAGGGTCCAGGCTACCTCCTTGATCTATTTGCAGGGCGTTTGGTTTGGTCCATAACAATACATTGTAGATCGTGATCAGCCCATTTCAAAAAAGTTGGCAGCCAGGAATCGAACTCAGTACCGTTAATGATTGAGAATTGATTGGCACAAGATGATGGTTTTACTAAATGGAGCAGGCGTCTAGAAAAGAACATATAAGCACTCAGGATTTATAGTGAGATACCACCTTTTGATTCAGATCACAGAACATTATAACAGTGAAGTCCAGTGGGCACAGCAAAAGCTATGAGCCCTGACAACAGTAATGTTGTCAAGACCCAGATAACAGAGCTAGTTAACTTTTACTAACTAGCATTCACTGGATGAAGCTTCCCTATTTAGATCAGTGCTAAACAGTCTGTAGGGCACAATGACACCCCAATCTGAATATGAAAATATATCCCATTTGTTTAAAGTAATGCATTTCTATCCACCCAGAAGAATAGTGAGGCTGGGAAAGGTGGAGCATCAGGGGAATCTCACCCGGTTGGTTTTAACATACCACCCATTTCTTTTTCATTGGATAAGCAGGATAAAATCTGGCCCCACACATTGGCTTTCCACACATATTGATGGGTTTATTTTTCTGGAATTATCACAAACAGAAATCCAATAACGAAAAGATCAGTGGCCATTTATGGAGAGAGCCTACTACCAAAATCTCAAGGAAATTAGTGAAGGGCAATAGATATTCTCTTCTCTTCTCAGAGCATTCCCTGACCCCCACATCCCAACTAAAAATGTAACTTCCTTCAGCCAACTCCTCATAAATGTTTGACCTTTATTTTGCCTTAGAGTTCAGTGTGTCTGTTCATATGAAGACTAAGGCATTCAGTCCATCAAGCCTCACAAGCTATTCATTCAGATCATGGCAAATCACCTAACTCAACACCACTACGCACACACTTTCCCCATCATTTGATGCCACTAGTCTTTGAGATAGTGAGAAGATCCATTCAGTACCATCAAGACAAGCTAATTAGGGGATATTCATTGAGACAGGTTTAAATAACATGACCCTCGGGGCCATTGTGTCTCATTAGTTTGTGTTTAAATCCTAACATACTGTTGTTCATTTAATTGTCCAAAAATGTTACAGGATCAACTTTTTTTTTCTCTCTTGACAGATTATAATGGAACAATACAAAAGGTTTGCCTGGGTGGCCTGGTTTACAGAGATTTTTATCACTGTCAGCATTACAGTTTCTTTTCTAGTGCTTGGATCTGCAATGAAGCATACATGTATGTCAACTTTTCCAGATATTGTTGAATTTAATTACTGAAAAAATGTGTTATAGTTATAGCAGCAAATAATTTATTATCTATAGCTTTTAAATTTAAATTTAAGACAATTGATACTTTTATATCAGTTTATCTCTAAGTAATTTCTGTGCCTTTTCGAAGGAAAAGCTGTAATTCTTTGACCACATTCCAATCAACACATTGGGGCATCTATCCACATTAAAATTCCAATGTAATTTCAGGATGTTATATTAAACAATGTTGTAGGATAAGGCCCTTCAGTGTTAGATAGTAAATGAAAGAGTTATCGAGTCATAGAGATATACAGCACGGAAACAGACCCTTCGGTCCAACTCTCTTCCATGTCGACCAGACATTCAAGATAAATCTAGCCCCAATTGCCAGCAGTTGGCCCATATCCCTCCAAACCCTTCCCATTCATATACCCATCCAGATGCTTTTTAAATGTTGTAATCGTACCAGCCTGCACCACTTCCTCTGGCAGCTCGATTCATACACACCACCCTCTGCCTGAAAAAGTTGCCTTTTCAGTCTTTCCCCTCTCACCTTAAACCTATATCCTCTAGTTTTGGACTCTGTCACCCTGGGGAAAAGACCTTGTCAATTTACCCTATCCATGCTTCTGGTGATGTTATAAACCGCTATAAGGTCATCCTCAGCCTCCAACGCTCCAGAGGAAAAAGCCCCAGCCTATTCAGCCTCTCCCTAGAGCTCAAACCTTCCAGCCCTGGCAACATCCTTGTAATTTTTTTCTGAACCCTTTCAAGTTTCACAACATCCTTCCTATAACAGGGTGACCAGAATTTTTAGAAGACCAAATTTGTAACAAGTTCCTTTTGGAAAAAGTGTCATGCTTGATAAATTTTAAAAACTAGCGCAAAACGGCCAAATCATTGACACAGCATCCATGAATTGGATCTACAGTCAGTCATTGCCCCATACAGATCAAGGTCATTTCAGAATTGTTTCTTCGCACATCTTCAGACCTCAATGTTTTATTGAAGTGTATTGGTGTTTTGATTTAGAGACATGCTGAACTAATTTAAGGAGTTGAAGTTCAGAATATGACCAGTAGAACATTTGAGAATAACCACCAAATTGTAGCACACTATTACATTGCTCACAGCTTTGTTTTGTGTGAAGATGCAGATGGATTTCACACTGTGCTAATAAATTGTAGATCACAAAGGATTCAATGACATTAAAAGTACAAAATGTCAATCTGCACCAGAATAATGAACTGTGTAGAAAGCTCCTTCTCTTGTTATTTTCCACACTGTAAAATTAGCTTGCACGTTAATAATCAGGCATTTTGACAATATGAATGTACTATTCACGTCAAATATGTTGCAACAGTATTTGTCTTGAGTCACTGGATGAATAAACCTTTCCGGACGAGCTATAAATGTGAATCTCTTGGACAACCTTAAGCGGTCTAAATTCTTCAATTAGACAACTCTAGTAGACCTGGCTAATTAAGACCTGGTGGTGGACCACGGAAGCTGAACATGAAAACCCACCCTGATGTCTAGCCAGCAATCCGTTCACAGGAGGCGAATACCACTTAGCTAGTTCAGAGACTGCGAAGGCCCTTCAAAGCAGAGGTACTTCCTGTAGTTAAGTAGCAGAAGTCTGCCACTAGTTGGTCTGCAGTTGTCCTGGCCCATCAAGTCTGTATTGGAGTGATGCAAAGTACATGTTGATGGTCCGCTGCTTCTGCACCTGGGAGGATGCCTCCCATTAAATGCATCAACAGCAGGTCCTGGTTGAAATCAGACAGGTTCTGGTGATGGCAGCATCCCTTTCTCTCATTTAGCCCAATATTGGGCTTAATTGGTTAATCTTCCGCTGCCGAGTGGGTGGCCTCAGTGACACTCACCCTGCCTCTGGCAATATTGCTTGGAAGCTGGTATGTATCTGGCAGCACTCTTGCCAATTTTGCTGCCAGTTCTAGCTCCTAATCTGCCTCTGAGGAACAGGAATGTTAACCCCTATACTTTGAAAAATATTAGAAAAGCTTGAACAGAAAATTTTGACTGTAGAACCAATTCATGGATGTTGCAGCAGTGAGTTGGCTGTTTTATGTAAACTTTACACAGCATTTTATTATTGTGCTGAGCCTTGTGATTTAACCATCAATTTGCCCACAATAATCAACTATGCTCTTGGGGGAGCCTCTCAAAATATATATTTACCATTATTTAGTTTAATCAGAACTCAAGATGCCACACCAGTCAGTTGCTTCCCGATCAGTTACAGAATCCAGGTAAATAAATGTGAGAGTGCAAGTCTTATTCTTTCTCAGTCCTGAATTTAATGAACAAGTTCTGAATTAAATTTGGTAATTACAAATGACTTCTCATTGTAAATTGTTAAAAAATATAACAGTTTTTAAAGTTAAATGTAATAAATAACATTTATTGTTAGGATGCAATAAATGTAACTTTAAAAATTGAAATTACTTATTACTGTTAAACCATTTTGCAAATGAGGCAAAGCAATGATTTTAATGAATTCAAGTGATAAATTCCATTCCATTATCCTAATGGCTGGCCTGACATTGCCCTCTTTCATTTCTGAAAAAGTTCACATCTTTAGGAATGTCTTCAAAGTATCCCTGAAGAAGTTAAACATGCTGACCAATGGTAAAGCTTTATTTGGAAAGCACAAGTATTGTCAGGAACATGCAAGCACAAAGTTGATTCATCAAAGGGAGAGTGTGAACTTACAGACGTGTCTCCTCCAAAGCCTTCGTGTAGCACCTGGCCAAGTTGTGGCAGAGTCTGCAGATCAGTGAATTGTGGAGGTTATTGATCATTGACTCTAACTTTGTTGTTCAAAAGGAAAGCAGTCCTTGTTTATTTCCAAGAGCAATTTCCTGTTTTTTTTTTACTTTGCTGTAGTTGTTATTCCAAAAAAGTTGATGTTAATGACTTTTTGAAGGCTAAATAACATTTGATGCTCCCACATTGAATAATGACAAGATGCTGTGATACACTGGGTTTTGGGGAACACAATAGCATTCTTTCAGACAGGGTTTTAACATGGTACATCACTAATAAAAAGGCAGCATCATTCTTGCACTGCAGTTGCTATGAAGATGGATCAGACAGATCGTGATGTGAAGGGGCAAAGCATTTACAATTGTGATCTTTTTCCAATGAAGAATCACCAATGTGTTTTCAGAAGCTTTTTGATTATTGGTTTGTTCCCAAAATGTATGCTGTGGAGGGTAGTTCCTGGCTGATGACAACTGACATGTAAAGCTAGACTTTAAATATGGTGTTATTGGCACCAATACCAGAAATTGCTGGCAGCAGTGAGGTGCTTCCACTGCTGGTGAGCTCAAGGTAATGAGCACAGAACCATAGGGGCATGGTATATGTGTAAGCAATGGGGGATTGTGTGAGAACTAGCTAGCACTCCATGAGAGAAACCCTCCATGAAATTTCCCTAATTAGTACTTAGCCATTTTTTGTTGAAATGCAGCCGATGTTTTTTTTTTTGTCAGCAACACAAACTTTCCAACAATGTTTGACAAAGATCCTTCTATGCCATTCTTCATCAACGTGCCTACAAGTGGCAAAAAAATGAGCTTGGAACAAGGAAGCTTTTGATTGCTGCTCCTGCTGTTTTGAATGGAGCCAGAACTATTATAATAAATTTTTCAATAATTTGCAAGCGCTTTTGCAAATGGTCCAGGAAATTTTGTTGTAAATGCAAATCTAGCTCGGCTCACTTGCATTATGTCTTGGAGCTTCAGTGCTGGAATAATGTGTGCTTTTTGATGTATTTTTAAGAAACCGCTGTCCCACTATCAGAAAGCATGTGAAGGCATTGCAGCTAATTTTTTTTTTCAAGTTTTTTATTTGTTCACTGAATTTGGGTGTCACTGACTAGGTCATTTATTATCCACCCCCAATTGGTAACACTGAAGAGTCAGTCACATTGCTGTGGGTCTGGAGTCACATGTAGGCCAGACCAGGGAAGGATGGCAGTTTCCTTCCCTAGAGGACATTTGTGAACCAGATGGATTTTTACAAATCAACATTTGTCACCATTAGACTAGTTTTTAATGATAGAATTTTAATATAATGTGCCTCAGAACTATACATTGGTTGTATATGCTATCATTAAATTGAAAGATTTGTAGTGATTACACTTTACAAACAGAAATTCTTGTAGTATTTGGCTACACAATTGATTCTTAAGGTATTTTCTCTTTCTTTTTCTTTCACGGGATCTTTTCCAAGCAGTGGAGGGTTGGGTAGATTCCTTCTGGAACGAAAAATGTGAAACAGCTGCTGAACGTTGTGATAAGTCTTGCTTTCAATTAATTAAGATCAGTCGTGCAAAAAGGTAAAGAAACAATTGAATCCTGCATTACGATGGGAATGGTCTGAAAAGTAACTGCTTAGAATTGAGATGAAAAATTGTCTGTTAGTATTTCATGCAGCATTAGATGGTCTAGACAATATATTATAACTCACGCTCAAAACCACCAGAGCCTCAATTATCGAACAGGATTTTGTCGCTGGTTTCAGGATCCTGCATCAGAATGTGATGTGTGTTCGGAGCCATCAGTTGCAGGTAGTGGGATAAGTTCAGCAAGTTTAATGGAGAGAGACATAATGTAGATGTTGCTGGCCCTATCAGGGCAGACAGCCTCATCTAAGTACATGGGATTGCTGATGTAGGTTAGGTTAGTAATCAAGTACTCCACAATCTGATTCTTAATAATGGACTCTAAACCCATGACCTAGGCTAACCGGCCTGTAATTTCCTGTCTTCTGTCTCCCTCCCTCCCCCTTAAATAGGGGTGTTATGTTACCTTAAGGCAGCTGATCCACATTTGGTGGAAAATACCCATAAGACAGGACTGAATTAGGGAATGTCTTAATATGGCCTTAATACCTTCCTGCTCATGGATGAGCATGGATTAGCATGAGCATGAGTTGCCCATGGATTAGAAGTACAAACAAAAATAAAATGCCTAAATATTAAAAATCTTCTCAGATGCTTACTTCATTCGTTTTCAACTTGCTGCTATAAATGAAAATAAGCTTGTGCCTTTTGCTATTCACGTGGGAATAAATTAGTTTATCCGTTTTTATTGCACAAATATCTGTCAAAGTCTTCCTAAAATGAACATCAATTGATTTCTTTCTGATACAAAATTTACTCAGATTAAATTTTTAATCTATCTTTGGTATCATGTAATAAGACTGCTAATTCAGAAGATTTTATAAATCGATGAGAATTTATAGTTTTGCTAATAAACGTGAAAAAGTTAGTACTGCAAGAAGTCATCGAACTAGAACTTCAATTCTATTTCTCTTTTCACAGATGCTGCCAGACCTGCTGAGTTTCTCCGACACTTTGTTTCAGTTTCAGCTTTAGCTTTTCAACATGTGCAGCATTTTACTTTTATCAGAAAACAAAATCTGACGAGCTGAAAATGTGTTGTGGATGCCAGCTACGTATTCGACATTTCATTACTAATCCTCATTTCTCCTGTGATCTAAAACATAACTCCTGTACTCTAGGCCCGAAACGTCAAGCTTTCCTGCTCCTATGATGCTGCTTGGCCTGCTGTGTTCATCCAGCTCCACACCTTGTTATCCTGTACTCATGGATATTTGATTAATATCTAGTCCACATGACAGGTCATTTTACTTGATACTGTTTTCAGAAATTTGATGACTAATTTGTAGAAGAAAATGTAAGTTTTGAAAGTAACTAATAAAATGAGGCAAAATTTCTTTGCAGCAAGCAAGATACTTAAAAACAAAACATCGTTAGATAGATAGTAGAAAACGCAGAAAAGTCAGTTCCCCTTATGGGAGAGTCTAGGACCAAATGGCACAATCTCCGAATAATCGGTCGCACTTTTAAGACATGGCAGGAGGATTTTTTTTTCTTCAAAAGGTAGTGAATCTGTGGATTTTATTACTGCAGATGGTTGTAGACCCTGGGTCATTAAGTTATTCAAAGCTGAGATCCAGATTTTTAATTGGTAAGGGAATCAAGGGTTACGGAGAAAAGGTAGTAAAGTGGAGTTGAGGGGCCATTAGCTCAGCCATGATCCCGTTGAATAGTAGAGCAGACTCAATGGGCTGAATGGCCTACTTATGCTCCATGTCTTATGGTCTTATGTTCTTAGTAAATCAAATTTATATTGGAAATGTTTCTAAAATACTTTTCATAACAGAATTTGATAATAAACATTGTCCAACAGAATGCTTGAAGATTCTCTTTATATGGTGAAAATAAAGATTATAAATTGGTGATTAAAAGAAAACTGCTATTCACAAACTGTCTCACTCAGGCCAGGGGATGGTTGATGTGGAAAATTGAAAATTTCTTCCAACAGCCAGTGCCCTTCCAAATTTGGGAACAAGGCACGTAACTGACCATGGGAGCACCTTCACCCCATGGTTTGGTGAGGAACCTCCTATCTCAAATGCCAAAAAACTATCACATTAAATTAAAGAAGGTGACCTTTTTCACAGCTAATTAAATACAAGACCGGACAACCAAGTAATGGCTAATCGACTTACGTGGAATAAGACATCTTGATGGCCTTCAAGAGATGACTAGACAGCTTCTCGGCAATAAATGGGATACAAACTTGTTTTTAAAAATTAACAATAAAGACACACTGTGACTAAGAATCTCGAGCATATACAGCACCATTCTGGAATACTGAGGATGTCTGCTTTTCTACCTCTTTCCCAAACATCAAAAATTTCCTCTGCCCTGCTTCCCTAGCCTTGTTTTCAATTAGTATCTTTATATTGTCCTTAACTCCTTTAAATTCAGGTTAATTTTTACATCTGTAAAATTATTTGGGCTTCTTGAATTAAAGCTGCTATTTTGCATTAGAAAATACATCCTTACCAGTGTAATAACCTGTAAAATTGCTTTGCTCTGCAGATTGACTCAAGGATTAATTTGCCTGCTGGGATTCGGGATTATTTTTTTGGTGGCTATGTCTAATCCAAAGGTAAGTCAGCCATGAAGGATGTTATATTCAAATCTGTCATTCTAATACTTGGAGAGACTAAAGATCTGCAAACTTTGAGGTGCATCTAAATGGTTACTTCTTCACCTACTGTAGAACTGACTCAATTGAACGGGGTCAGAGGAAGTTACCGCATTTAAATGTTTTAAAGGTAGAATGTAGCTCATGAAACATTTTGACTGGCTACTATAGAGGAGAGATCAGGTGTCTTTAGTTGACTGACCATATTGGTGGGTGGCTGTGGACAGGGAAGCAACAAGCTCTCTACCAACTTGGGAAATATAAAATTAATTCATTCATGAATAAAATTTATTTTTGAGAATCCAGGCCAAGATGCATGAACTGTGAACAATTTGAATTCAGGGAGGGGAGGAAAAAACCAGAATCATATTTCAGAACCAGATGAAGAATTCAGACAATGATCATATTCAGGAGAGTAACCAAAGATGGATTTTGTAATCATGCACAGTGAATTAAATTATCATGTGGTAGGGCACTGACCAATTGCTCAGCACTAGACATCCTGAAGGCAACGTACACTTCTTTTAGAAAACAAAAGATGGCACATTAACAAGCATTGTTCTCCCACATATTTTAAACCAGTAATGTGACAGATAGTGAGAACACCCTGACTGCCAATCGCATCAAATTATTCTCAGCCTGAAAATCAAAAACGTTATGTTGCATTTTTCGTTTTAAATATTCTGATAAATGATTGGATTTAGACTGGATAAAATAGCAATTCAATCAATCTTTCAATAAAATGTCAAATTTAGAAAAAAATTCTATTTCTTCTAGTGGAGAAATTCAACAAACACTAAAATGGCTTTTCAACGGCACTGAATGTATTTAATTGTTGAAGTTAATTCGGCATTAAAAACTCAGTCACATCTCCTTCAACAAGCTGTAAACTTTTCAAGAAAATTTATCTCAATAAACCACGGAAAAGGAGAGTTTCTGTCAAGTCATTGTGGTACCAGGGCTCTTCGACAGCATATATTCTCAATTTATTGTTTTGCAACAGCAACTTCTGGATTTCCATTATATTCTGCACACTTGTGCACTTCAGAGTCACTGTCAGTTTCAATCAAGTATTGACAGTTTTGCTGTCAATATTACTACAAAATGTAGGCAATTCTAATTTGTCAACTAATGCACACAACTGTCAGTTTGCTTTAGCATAAAGTACATTTATGACTACTTTCTGCACAGTATTTGCTTTAGTTTTTGAAAATGAAATTTTTGGCATTTAATATTTATAGACTTAGGAATGGAATGTGACATGTCTTCAGTGAAGCTGTGTACAACCACATCTCTCTTCATTTGTAACGATCAGTTTTACTTTGACCAGATAGTTGGTCACAAGCAGAACTTCAGCTTTTTTTTTATCAATAAGAATCATCAACTTGTTGCAAAAACTCTCCCCAACACAAAAGAAAATTCAAAATAACATTCCTCTACTCAGACTCAAAAGCTGTGATTATAATTTTGCCTGAGTATTTTTCATGTTGCATAATTGCTGCTGTTTTCTGCAGGGATTTGTTATTGTGCTTGATAAAGTCACCTCATTTGCTTTAAATCTTGAAGCTGGCTTATTCATTTTCCTGATGCTGCGAAATTCTCGATCAGAGCCATATAAGTGAGTACGTTTTCTAATTCTTTCTTGTCAACAAAAGTATGATTCAAGAGGAGAGAAACAAAGTTAACTTATTTGAATTTCAAAGAGGGAGTAATTGATTGAGGGTATAAAACTCCCTTTATAAGATTTCTACAAAGGGATTATGCGTAATCATGGTTCAAAAGGCTCGGCCATGATGACAGATGACAAAAAAGAAAATACAGACATTGTATCTTTAGAATTTTAATGTCTTCATTTGATAGTTAATAACCAGAGTTATGGAATAGATAACAGAATGCAAGGGTACAAAAACATGAAATTGGTAAACTAAAGATATTGACACTTATCTGCACTTTTTTGGTGCACAGACAGGATACTTGTTAACTCTGAGTATGAACTATTTATTCAATGTATGGAATAACTGCATTTGGCACATTCCTTAGTTAGATTGTTACTTGTTTGTGGCAGCTGTTCAGCCAGGAAGTGTTGCATATGCACTAATCTGTCAGTATCTGAGTGTAGACATCATTGCGACAGTAGATCCTTCATCAGAACTTGAAACTAGAAAATAAACTGCAGGGTGATGCAGTGATACTCGAAAGTTTTGGCATGATGAGTGACCATACAGAAATGTGTTGTTGAAATCTCTGAAGGTTAAATTGTTTAACTTTGCATGAGCAAGTGTATAACAGTTGACTTTTTTTGTGACTGTAGAAGAGGGCAAACAGCAGAAAAGAGTTTATTATTTCCTCTCTTTTTTTTTTTTTTCCCCTAACCAACCCCAGTTGCTATGCTGCATTCTGAGGTTTGTCAAGCAAGATCACATCTTTGTGAAACCATACTGGCAACTTCTGCTTTTCCTGTATTCAAAAGCATGGTAATTTCATCCTCAATTACAAACTGTCAAATTCTTGCCATCACAGACAGCATTGATATCTGGCCTTTTTACAGTGGTCCTACATCAGCTGCTCTGTAGTTCCCCAGTGTACATCCTCTTGGGTAAGCCCTGAAAACCTGCACATGACATGGAGCATGGAGAGAAGGGCAAACATTTAGGTGAGTTGGCTATGGAGAAATACTCAACCCCTCTCTCTTCCTGCCACCCCAGGAATTAATATCGGGGGAGGTCTATGGGTGACCTACCACGCATTCAGGTCAGTAAGGAGTATGGTCAATGTAAGTGGAGACTTCATCAGAGTGAGACAAAGGCCAACTTGGTATAACAAAGAATTGGGTTCAATCTGCAAATGGGGACAGAGGTGTTAAACAATGTTTAGTGCCAGAAGTAAACTATCCAAAGCGTGAGGTATTTGGAAGAGTATACAAGATGTAGATTGAGAAGCCAATCTCCAATGAGACGAGTGACATCACAAATTACAACATGACGCAAATGCAAGGAAGGAAGCTAATTTAGTGAGTAGGATTGGTGAATATTTCTAGTCTTTTTAAAGTAAAAGAGAGGTCTTTAGATTGTGTTTAGGGCTCCAGTGGTTTGTGTTTTTTTTTCTTCAAAATGTAAGATTGATGCTGGTAATTTTTTTTTCCAATAAACCAAAAATAAAATGTAAATAAACAAGTACGCTAAAGTAATTAATAAATTTACAATAGTGTTGGCAGGACATGTGAAGTGTTGCTGCTACAGCATATAGAAGCTGCTGGACACCAAGATGATCCAGAGTGATCACATCTGCAGCGAGTGTTTGCAGCTCGAGAAACTACAGATGCAAGTTGAGGAGCCGGAATCCAAGCTGCAGATGTTGTGCGATATCAAGGAAAAGAGCAGGTTACCTGGACGCGTTCCAGAAGCAGTCATGCCCCTGAAACAATGTAATTGAAATTTGGTCTGTGATCAGGAACAGGATGGGTGTGCCTGCAGGTGAGGTAGGTATGGAGACCCAAGTGTTTACATTCGAGGAGCCTCAACCTTCTCAATTGTCCAACAGTTACAAGGTTCTTGTAAGCTGTGGCGCCTGTGGGGAGGATGAATGACCTGACCTCAGTACTGCTGTGCAGGCAGCCATTAAAATGGGGGAGGAAATATAATTAAATATATTAATTATCAGAGGAGGGGACGATATAATTAAAGGGCAGCTCTCGGCAGGAGTCCCAAAGGCTGTCTTGCCTGCCCAGTGCCAGGATTAAGGGCATCTCTTCAGAGCTGGAGAAGAACCTGGCGTGGGAGGGGACAGAGCCAGATTGATACTAACAACATTGAGAGGCCTAGAAAGGAGGTTCTGCTGAAAGATTTAGAAATGTTAGGAATTATATTAAAAAGCAGAAACTTCAAGATAATAATCTTGCGAATACTAGCTGAGCCACGGGCAAACCAGCATAGGGTATATAAAATCAAGAAGTTAATTGTATATCTCAAAGATTGGTGTGGGTAGAGTAGGGTTTAGTTCATCGGCACTGGCACCAGCACTGGGGTTACATGGAAAAAAAAACAGACCTGCTGTGTTTCTCCAGCACTTTGACAGTATCTATGGACAGCAAAGGAGAGTTAACATTTTGAATCTGATATGGCTTCTTCAGAATTGTATGGTGACTGGTACAGTGGAAAGAGCCACAGTACTTTTCTTGTATTACTTGGTAGAAGGGAGCTGTTCTGCTAGGACAGGCATCATTGAATTGAATTGAATCATTTATTGTCATGTGTATTCAATGTAAAAATACAGTGAAAAGTGGGTACCTTTGCCATACATACATGGCACCATTCGCATGAATTTAGAATAAGAAAATAAAGATCACTTAAGAGAGTCCAACTTTCCTTTCCACTGCCGCAGTCCCACTCTGGGCTTTCCCGCCCTTGCTATGCCTTCGCCAGAGTCCCGCTGTAGGCATTCCGGCTCTCGCCACATGGTTCCTGGTCACAACCCAGCTCCTTAGCTAGGTAGTTAAAAGGGGTGGGGTGGGATAGAATTACTATAGTGGGAGAGAGAAGACGGGAGAAATAAAAGGAAGGACAAAGAAAGAAAGAGAAAGAGAATTGGCAAGCAGAGTGGAGCTCCAAATGGAACGACTTACCCTGTTGCCATCTTGCCTTAAGATGGAACCATGCTTGGGACCCATGTCCTGGCAATCAAATAACTGGCTGCAGACAGGGCTTTAAACTGACTGAGAGGGTGGGAGGGTTTGGAAGAGGGGAAGTGGCTTACAAAGCGAGAGTTATGACAGCATTTGCAGAACAGATTTGGATGGTACCCAGAGTAGGACAGGAAAGACATTATACAAATATAGGAACATAATAAAACTGTCAATGGAAGAAAACAATAGTAAAATGCAGGATTAATGGACCTTCACTTGAGTGTAGTATAAGGAACAAATCAATGAATAAATGGCACAAATATAAGTAAATGGATATCTCTCAACTATTCTGGAGACATGATTATGAAGAGATCAAAGCTGGAAACTAAATGTCAGATGTGAGACTTTTTTAAAGGACAAGGCAGGAAAGAAAGTGTAGTGGAGTTTCTTAGCACAGGATGGAATAAGTACAATAGCAAGAAATCATCTTGAATAGGAAAATGTAGAATCCATATGGATAGAGGTAAGAAACAAGAAGGAGAGGATGACACTGGTGGGAGCACTCTATAGATCCCTCTCCCTGCAGCAGTATCAATAGGACAGAGAATAATCAGGAAATGATGAGGGAAAGTACATTAATCATGGGTGACTTTACTCTTCTTATAGAATGGGAAAGACAAATTGGCAGTGATAGCCATGAGGAAGAATTTCATAGTGTACTTAGGACTATTTCCTAGAATAATATGTTGTAGATCCAAGCAGGGATCAGGCTATTTTGGATTTGTTCCTGTGTAATGAGGCAGGATTAATGGATTATTTGAGTAAAAGATTCCTTAGAAAATAGTGACCATAAAATTCGAGAAGGAGAAATGTGGATGAAAAACAAGTGTGCTAATCTTATATGAGGAAAATTACAAAGGAATGAGGGTAGAGGTTGCTGGAGTGAACTAGGAAGAGTTTAGCAGCATCGAGGAATAATAGCAGACTTTGAAGAAAATAGTTTGTGACTCTTAAAAACACTCATATTGTTAAATAAGGGAGTACAATGTACTAAATCCCACCCCATAATTCCTTGGTCCTCTCCAATTTAAAAATACACAGGTTTCCTTCTTACTGTTGATGCCTTCTCAACACAGCCACATCTCCAGTGCTTCTGAAAGCAGTCTCCTTTCAGACCAATTCACAATATCCCAGTGAGATAAGAGTGCAGTAAGGCTCTCCAATCATCTCCTAACGTTCCCAGGCCCTGAACTCCTGCGCTACCACCAGCTCAGTTTCCCACAGTATTTGATGACAATACTTAATTCAGCTTGAGAAATTAAGAACGATGGGCTGAACTTCAGTTGTCAAAAGTATCATCAAATATGATCCTTCAGGCACTTGGAGGTGGAATCTCGCTTCAGAGAGGCAGGTTTGAAGATGTACTGGGGGCACATTCTGAGAGTTGTGCATCAGTTCAACTCATTGATATGTTCTGGCCTGCAAGCGTCCCGCCAAAGGTAGGTGCATAGCAGCAGTGGCTACCACCGCCCAGCAACAGTGGGGAGAAAATTTGGGTGACCCTAGGGACTGCTCGGAGTTGAGAAGTCATCATTACCATGATCTTCCGGACTTCAGACAGACACCCCTCTTGAAGTCAAGACACAGTGGATATGTTGAAACTGGCTTGCAGAGAGCTTCAGGCTAGGAGCTAAATGTTGCCCCTTTTAAGTTCCCCACTTTAGGAAGTTCAAATCACGCCTGGCAGTTTTGTGAGGTTCTCTGCAGTAGTGACAACCAATGGATAAAAAGAGCCCAGTGTACATTCAACTACTTAGATTTCTAAAGAACTGGACAACATTCTGCATCGGCTGTCTGTTCAAAAATGCTAGATGTAATATCTGGGAAATTGACTCCAGTTTCGGCTAGGCTCATTCGTGCTGTATTTAGTCAAATACTGCCATGATGCTGGATGAAAGGCAATCGCTTTCATCTCATCTCATCTCTGGAGTTCAAATCTTTTATACATAATTGCACTACAGATGTAATAGATTCAGGAACTGAGTGGCCCTGGCACAGCCCAAACTGAGTGTCAGTGAGCAGCCTCTTGTTGAATAAGTGCTACTTCACAGTGCAATCAATGACCCCTTCCATCACTTCGATCAAGAGTTGACTGATAAAGCAATCAATCAGATTCCTGTCCTGCTTTTCATGGACTGGACATAGCAACAATTCTTCCATGTTGTTGGGTAGTTGCCAGCATTGTAGCTGTATTTGAACAGCTTGGCTAAGGACGATGTTTAGTACACATTGTCCAGTGTTCTAGCTTAACAGGTTGATGCCCAATTTTCAAGTATACCTGGCGTTGGTCCTGGTACATTTTCTTGTACAGTTCTTTGAATTATGATGATCGAAAACTGAATGAGAATAAAACAGTGATAATGCTTTGAGTAGTAAAGCTGGTGGTAGGTAATCAGATGGACGTGGAGGCAAATATGATAGAAAGTACAACCACGAAAGGTGAGAGGGTAGTGTAACAGCACTTCTCTTTTTATGTCGTAAAATGTCTGAAGGTAAACAAAAGCAGTTTTCAAGGAATGTCTGAAAGGAGAAGGAGTAGAGACACGTGGTGAGATTTAAGTAAGGAATCAGGCACTCGGTAGCTGAAAGTTTGGTTGTCAGTGGTGATTAAAATTGGGGCTGTGCCAGAAAGCAAAAATGGAAGGGTGTGGATATCAAGGTACTACTGAGCCAGGAGCCAGCTGTGCTCAAATCATGGTTCTTGGTGCACTTGAGGATACAGTGGTATTCTAACATAACGTGGGGTGTAAAGGTGGGTGAAAACTGTTTGGTTGCTGAATCATTGGCTACTAAATTTATTTTTCCATTTCTTGTAATAGCATCAAGAGGTGCAACATGTAGACCTGTTGAGAACTAAACCTTAGCAATTTCACTGACATTTTACCCTTGCGTGATGTTGTCTTCCCGTTCTTGTTTTCAGCCCTAACATTTTTAATTGAGATGAAGGGTCTACCTTTGGGACATTAGCTAATTATTTCAGAAGCTAACAGGTTTTTCTGCATATGTGCAATTTATTTTGTATAAACTGCTAATGGATCTTTTTGTTCCAAATTTGTATACTGATATAAACATGCCTGAATGACTAATGATAAAAATTTTTAGCCTACCTAATCATTTATATTTACAGTCAAAAACTTGCCAATAAAAATTTTAACTTATTCAGCCATGAGTAGATTTTTTAAGTGTTTATTAGTTAGATGCTAGTCTCACTCTAGCAAATGAAACTTGAGATTACAAATGTAATAGAACAATTGCAATTGTGAAATGATAACCTGTTTCACATTTTAAGGATATGAGATGTAGATGTATATTCTGCCAAATCTTTCTGAAACATTGATTCCATTGTTTTATTTTATCTATCTGTTTTAGGCTTATTACAGTGCCTTTGCCCATGAGTTCAAGGATCCTTTTCTTACATTGGCTTCTCCCAGTCTATTTCCTATTTGCTGTGGGATATGACATCTATCAAACTTTAGCACATTGGCATCACTCAAATTCACTGTCAGGTAATGGTACAGTCTGAGATTGCACATTGCTTCACCGTATGACTTAATGAAGGCTGTTTAGTAAGATTTTGGAACAGAAAAATTGGTTATGGTGGATTTTACTGAAGCTATATTTTGTCTAATTCTTATTTATTCTGTTTACAATAACTCCACATGAAATAATTGTGTACTCTTTGCAACTAAGCATATACATTTATTGTTGCCTTATCTATGTAACTGCAGTTTCCGTGGAGTTGTTGGTTGGTTCGCTGAGCTGACTGGTTTTCATGCAAATGTTTCATCTCCCTTCTCGGTGACATCGTCAGTGGTATGTCGCCTCCGTTGAAGCGCTGTTGTTCTGTCCTGCTGTGAATTTATATGGTCTGGTGTGTCATGGTGGGCAGTCTTGTTTCCCATTTTGTACCGTAGTGGTATGTAGATGGGGTCTACTTCAACATGTTTGTTAATTGCATTGATGGTTGAAAACCAGGGCTCCAGAAAATCTCATGCTTGACTTTGTCTCGCTTGTCCTAGTACTGTAACTTTGTCCCAGTTCAATTAGTGTCCTTCTATGTTGGAGTGCATTGAAACAAGGGAGAGTGGGTTGTGCCGTTTTGCTGCAAGTTGGTGTTCATGTGTCCTGGTAGCGAGTTTCCTGCCCATTAACAGCCACATTTCACCTGTTACTCTCAAAGACGAAAGATTCCATACCCACAATGAGCAGGACAAAAGTGATATACAAAATACCGTGCAGCAACAGTGAGAAATGCTACATAGAACAGATAGAACATAGAACATTACAGCGCAGTACAGGCCCTTCGGCCCTTGATGTTGCGCCGACCTGTGCCCAATCTGAAGCCCATCTAACCTACACTATTCCCTTATCATCCATATGTTTATCCAATGACCATTTAAATGTCCTTTAAAGTTGGCGAGTCTACTACTGTTGCAGGCAGGGCATTCCACGCCTTTACTACTCTCCGAGTAAAGAATCTACCTCTGACATCTGTCCTATATCTATCACCCTTCAATTTAAAGCTATGTCCCCTCGTGTTAGCCGTCACCATCCGAGGAAAAAGGCTCTCACTGTCCACCCTGTCTAATCCTCTGATCATCTTGTATGTCTCTATTAAGTCACCTCTTAACCTTCTTCTCTCTAACGAAAACAGCCTCAAGTCCCTCAGCCTTTCCTCATAAGACCTTCCCTCCATACCAGGCAACATCCTGGTAAATCTCCTCTGCTTCCACATCCTTCCTATAATGCGGCGACCAGAACTGCACGCAATACTCCAAGTGCGGCCGCACAAGATTTTCGTACAGTTGCAACATGACCTCATGGCTCCGAAACTCAATCCCTCTGTCAATAAAACCTAACACACCGTACGCCTTCCTAACAACCCTATCAACCAGGGTGGCAACTTTCAGGGATCTATGCACATGGACACCGAGATCTCTCTGCTCGTCCACACTACCAAGAATCTTACCATTAGCCCTGTATTCTGTATTCCTGTTACTCCTTCCAAAGTGAATCACCTCACACTTTTCCGCATTAAACTCCATTTGCCACCTCTCAGCCCAGCTCTGCAGCTTATCTATGTCCCTCTGTAACCTGCAACATTCTTCCGCACTATCCACAACTCCACCGACTTTAGTGTCATCCGCAAATTTACTAACCCATCCTTCTACGCCCTCATCCAAGTCATTTATACAAATGACAAACAGCAGTGGCCCCAAAACAGATCCTTGCGGTACACCACTAGTAACTGAACTCCAGGATGAACATTTCCCATCAACCACCACCCTCTGTCTTCTTCCAGCTAGTCAATTTCTGATCCAAACTGCTAAATCACCCTCAATCCCATGCCTCCGAATTTTCTGCAACAGCTTACCGTGGGGAACCTTATCAAATGCTTTACTGAAATCCATAAACACCACATCAACCGCTTTACCCTCATCCACCAGTTTGGTCACCTTCTCGAAGAACTCAACAAGGTTTGTGAGGCACAACCTACCCTTCACAAAACCGTGTTGACTATCCCTAATCAAATTATTCCTTTCTAGATGATTATAACTCACCACCAGGACACACGAACACCAACTTGCAGCAAAACGGCACAAACAATTCTCGCTCATTTCAATACACTCCAACATAGAAGGACATCACTTTAACTGGGACAAAGTTACAGTACTAGGACAAGCGAGACAAAAACAAGCACAAGATTTCCTGAAGGCCTGGTTTTCAACCACCGATGCAATTAACAAACATGTTGAAAGAGACCCCACCTACATACCACTACAGTACAAAACCAGAAACAAGACTGCCCACCATGACAGACCAGACCAAATAAATTCGGAGCGGTACAGAACAACAGCGCTTCAACGGAGGCTACACAGCACTGCCAGTGCCACCTCGAAGGACTATATTTCACGTATTGTAAGCGTTAAGTATCACAATGTCACTAATATTATTTGCATTAATTCATTTCAAGTTGTCCATCTTGAGAAGCTTATTGTATTCTTAGAAGTCTTGTGCGGTATACAAAAGGAAAATTCCTGTTAAAGGATTTTACATTAATGCCTTTTACCTATTCACATATTGCTACATAACAATCAGTGGAACTTGATCAGATATAGAAATCTTTTAAAAAGTTAGATGACAACTTGATGAAGCTGTAAAACCAGAGACCAATGAGGGGTACTGTTTTATGAGGACCAAATTAAAGTGCATTAAGTTAAACTGCATTAATCCTTGATTAGGTCACATTTGCATATATTGTATCTATTGTCAAGAGGATGCTGAGATAAGAAAATCTAAAACTAAAATATATATGAATAAGAGTAGACCAAAAAGATGCTTTAGTGAAATGTTGATGGTTGAGGAGGCAGAATCCATTATCAAATGCAGTGAATAGTTATTTGAAAAATAAACATTTACAAATAGTGCAGGGAATTTGCTACTACAAAGTGGCTTTTTCAGTTCCCCACCGCAGCCGTGATGGACTGGCTGCACACGTGCTGCAAAATTCCATTTTTACTTGGACAAGGCTTTTCAACAAGTATACTGTTAAATACACTGAAAGGAAAGCCTCTTGCTTCATGGTTCAGCCAAATTTAGAACAATAAAAACTTGACAAGAAAATGCTTAATGCACAACTCAATTTGAAATATTGTAGTTAGTGTTTTTTTAATTCATTATCGGGATGTGGGCATTGCTGGCTGGCCAACATTTATTGCCAATCCCTAGCTTCCCTTGAGAAGGTGATGTTCAGCTGATGCAGTCTACCTGCTGTGCGTTGACCCATAATGCCATTAGGGAGGGAATTCAAGGATTTTGATCCAGTGACACTGAAGAAACGGAAATATATTTCCACGTCAAGATGGTGAGTGGCTTGGAGGGCAACTTGAAGGTGGTGGTGTTCCCATATATCTGCTGTCTGTCTAGTTGGAAGTGGTCATGGGTTTGGAAGGTGCTGTATGAGGATCTCTGAATTTCTGCAGTGCATCTTGTAGATAGTAGCAGCAGTGTACTGAGCATCAGTGGCCAAGGGAAATGGATGCTTGTTGATGCAGCACTAATCAAGCAGGCTGCTTTGTCCTGGATTGTGTCAAGCTTCTTCAATGTTGTTCGAGCTGGATCCCATCCAGGCAATTGGGAAGTATTCCATCATACTCCTGATTTCTGCCTTGTAGATGGTGGACGGGCTTTGGGGAGCCAGAAGGTGAGTTACCTGCCATGGTATTCTTAGCCTCTGACCATTACATTGTTTTTGTGGTGAGACCAGTTCAAGTTCCTGGTCAATGGTAACAACATTTCAATGTCAAGGGGTGGTGTTTAGATTGTCTCTGGCATTTGTGTGGCATGAATGTTGTTTACCACTTGTCAGCCCAAGCCTAGGTATTGTCCAGATTTGTTGCATTTGAACATGGACTACTTCAATATCTGAGGAGTCACGAATGGTGCTGAACATTGTGCAATCATCGGAGAACATCCTCACTTCTGACCTTATAGATGGAGGGAAGGTCATTGATGAAGCAACTGAAGATGGTTGGGCCGAGGACACTACCCTGAAGAACTCCTGCAGAGATGTCCTGGAGCTAAAATGACTGACCTCCAACAACCATGACCATCTTATGTGCCAGGTATAACTCCAAGCACTGGAGAGTCTGCCCTCTGATTCCAGTTTTCCTAGAGCTCCTTGATGCCAAGGGCTGTCACTCTCACCTCATCTCTGTAATTCAGCTCTTTTGTCCATGTTTGAACCAAGGCTGTAATTAGGTCAGGAACTGAGCAGCCCTGGCAGAACCAAAACTGGGCGTCCCTGAGCAGGTGCTGCTTAATAATACTGTTGATAACACCTTTCATCATTTTACTGAGGATCGAGAATAGACTGATGGGGCAGTAATTGTCTGAGTTTGTGACAATATTCAGCAGGATCAGGGAATATCATTGTTTAAACATATTACATGCTTAGATTCTGAATAACTCGTGATAAATTGGATATTGTACAAATAAACAATTTTTTTTGTTTTGAAATTGTTCCAATTGTTCAAATGTTTGACTTTAAAATGAATGGCATTTGAAATATTTGACTGTAAATGCCAAACCACTGAAACAACATACGAAATCTGGAGTGACAAAACAATAAACTGCTGTGCTAATCTTTAACTTCTAGAGTCCAGGCCAATCCAGATCTGGCTATCAATTAATTACAACTATGTATATTTAACTGATACTCATAACTTCAAATCTTTTCAACGCTCTTGGGTTTTAAGTTTGCATAGGTTTTGCCATAAAGGACATATTTCAAAAAAAAATCTTTTACATGACTTGCAAGAGAGTGTGGTACGAAACAATCATAATTAAAGACACTGGTGAATTGAATATGATTGATCATGGATCTGCAATTCAACTGAGTCATTAATAACTTTGCAAGAAATGGCATTTGGAAATGTACAGCATCCCTTGGTCAGTTATATCAATGAAATAAACAAGTTAATGCTGAATAATCATGCTGCCAGTTCATTATTGTTAAATCTTGCTGTGGATGATTTACGCCAAACAAGTTTCAAGAAGTATGAAATATTTTAGACTTTCTGAATTAATGTTTTTAAAAAAATAACTTAAGGATTTGCCTTTTGACATTAAAACACTGCATAGGATATTGCTTGATTTGGACAATAAGCAGCTATAATTTTCGTAACATTGATGAGGCATAGATCAGAATTTTATGAAGTGAGCAGCTCCTGTACCCTGTGCATCTTATGGGAACTTGCAAGATGAGTGCTACTTTGGCAATAAGGGTCAATCTTTCTAAGCCACATCACAGGAATTACTGACATTAATGCCTGATGCTACATTCTGTGACCAAAGGGGTATGGGGCTGGGGTTTGATCTATACACAGTAAGCTAATGCAAACGGTTCTCAGTTAGCATGCAGTGCTCACAGGTGTCTTTCATCTGTACTGTCAGAGTGTCTGTGTCACGCTGTTCTCTTTGAAGGTCCTCACACCACTTGCAATTGCCCCTCAATCACTTGCCCCTCCCTCACAGAATGAAACTCTTAGCCTGTTCACTCAGTCCGCTCTCACTACTGATGTGGTGGCAGCTATTTTAATCTCCATTGTGCACTTGTTATTTATAGCATAAGGGAAGAAAAACAGCAGTCGGTCTTCACTCTTCTTTGGTGAACCCCAAATATTGGCATTCTCCACTTGGTAGCCCTGCCTTACTGCCCCACCAGCCATGAACTTTCCCACATTCTCACCCAACCTACTTACCTAATCCATCAACTGTCTGTCTTCTAACCCCTGGCCCAGGCATATTGCGCGAATATGCCAAATGTAGCATTGCACTGTCCACACCCACCCTTCCCTACTTTATCCCTTTCCCTTCTATGTTCTAACATCATCTCCATTCATAACTCAAAACCACCATATCTCAGTCAACTGCCTCAAATCCCTACAATTAAGTTCCCCGGTTTTCCTCCCACCGCAACAGCCTCGAATATCCCATCCAATTGTCCCAGTAACTTATTTTATTTTCCAGGGAGCAGACATCTTAGGTCTGTGAATACCATCAATGTTTGTTTGAAACGGGAAGTCAATGGGTCAGCGTGCTAATCAGTGCACAGAATCTCTGAGAAGCTGTATAGCTCTGAAGCTTAGAGGGAACATTGGCCCTTCGCCCTTGACTTTTAATGGACGAGCCATCAGGAAAGATCATGGCTACCTCTTTGAGCAGCTTGGACAGATAGTCCCAAACAACAGTGACCAACCTCCTGACTGATCTCTGTACAGTTCCCCCACTGACTTATTGCAACTGCCTGGAATATTTGTACTGGACCCACATAGCGGATCATGGCCCAGTCCCCAGACTATAGAGGTGCAGAGTCCTGACTGTGACCAGCCTGAGTAGTCGACTTACTGTGCCCAAGTCCCTAGCCTGATTTCAGAGACGGATCTTGGGTTCTCCTGCCTGAAGGGTGTCTCCCTTGACTGAGGACTACTCCTCTTTAGACTTTGCGACAGGGTTACGTGCTTGAAGGAACTGCAGTGTGTTTGGCATATTCGTGGACAGCGCCAAGGTACTTATCCGAGATTGGTGCAGCATAGTAATGTCAAGCAACATGCCCATCCCCTTGACTAATGACAGCTGCTTGGCTTTGTGTCTCTGCTAAAAGACAAGGCAAGGCAATATGGAAGAACTATGAGCATTTAAGCTCTGGCCGAAGGGGCAAAGTGCAAAAAGCTAAGACACACAGCCTAGTTGAATCCATGACGTGGATGATCATCCCTGCACACTGTGTACTGGCACCATTGCCGTGAAAGGCGCTGGTGTTCTTCACAAAGTGCAACACTGCAGTTCAAAAGCATACTGAATGGACCAGAGCTGTACCATGATGATTTGATGAGGCTGGTATGTACAGATGCCAATGTTTATGAATATGGAATGCATGTGGCCATTGCCCATGCAGTGGGCCCTGATGGAGGTCTTAAGGAACAATGACAAGCTGGAGTCGCCAGGTAACCAGTCTGACTTTAACGATGGGAATTCTTCGTGTCTCATTTCTATTCAGCGGGTGGGAGAATGGGAAACTGCAAATCAATGAGGTGAGATTAATGTGTAATGAAATGTCAATGAATGCAAATATTCCACTCTTTGCGAGAATCCTAAATTGCCGTGCTACATTTGGTTGGCAAATGGGACCTCCAGGTCTTGATTTTGACAAGTTCCTCAGTGAAAATCTTGGGAAAATTGAACGAGGATGTCCACTATGACCTGTGGTGACCTTAGGTTAAACCACCCACCCACCCACCCGTCATCTCTCTCTAATGAGCCAATAGCCCTACAGTCAGGTAAGACTATAGCAACTTTATCTTTACTATCCAGAATTAATAATCACTCCTCATTGTGATTAATTTTTTCTCTGTGAAATGCAACTAATGGTTTCTTGAAAGACTGCAGTGGGACTTGTCTGCTACCACCTCCAGTATTAAAGGTAAGGAGGGTAGCAGGTGTTCATTACATTCCTAAAAGCTGCTGTCGGTGGGGACATTTTGCAGAAATTAGGTTTGCTCCCTTTGAAGCTGCCTTTTTGAGACCGTTGGAAGATAGCAGTTCTCAATCCTCCAAAAGACATTTGTCTCCCCCACCACACCCCAAAAACATGAGGAACCTTTGTAATCTTGTTGATGCAACTGTCTCAAATGTTTCAGAGATAATAGGTACTGCAGATGCTGGAGAATCCGAGATAACAAGGTGTGGAGCTGGATGAACACAGCAGGCCAAGCAGCATCATAGGAGCAGGAAAGCTTGACGTTTCGGGCCTTGACCCTTCATCAGAAAGGGGGGG
>JAHRHZ010000268.1:28529022-28541112 GCA_024137785.1 Ginglymostoma cirratum
AGCAGGAAAGCTTGACGGTTCGGGCCTAGACCCTTCATCAGAAATCGTCCATTTCTGATGAAGGGTCTAGGCCCGAAGCGTCGCATTTCTGATGAAGGGTCTAGAACCGAAACGTCAAGCTTTCCTGCTCCTATGATGCTGCTTGGCCTGCTGTGTTCATCCAGCTCCACACCTTGTTGTCTCAAATGTTTCTTTGGTTTGTCACAGCATTGGAAATAAAGGCTCTGGATCACAAATGAGCAAGCTTAATTTTACACTCACGAGGAAGTATGTCAGACATTTTAAACTTAAACTTAATTTCAAGATTGTACACACCATAAGATGCAGGAGCAAGCCGTTTAGGGTCAGCTCCCCCTACATCATAGAATCCCTACAGTGTGGAAACATGCCCCTAAGCCCAACAAGTCCACACCGACCCTCATAACATCCCACTCAGACTCATCCCTGAACACTGTGGGCAATTTAGCATGGCCAGTCCACCTAGCGAACACATCTTTGGACTGTGGGAGGAAATCAGAGCAAACCCATGCAGACACGGGGAGAATGTGCAAACGCTCCACACAGTCGCCCCAGGGTGGAATCGAACCCAGGCCTGGCACTGTGAGGCAGCAGTGCTAACCACCGAGTTAAAGTGAATGAGAGGTAACAGAGAAAATGCTAAACTTGACACTAACCTTCTTCTTGCAATGCTGGGATTTCCTCCAGACTATGGATACCTTGCTGACTCTAGTGGTGATGGTGGTGACTTTGGCTCAAGTTGGCAGGCGTCTGGTGTCATGGTCTCTGCTTGGAGTCCTTAGGAAAGAGGACATCCATCCTCTCCACCACCCCACACCAGAGCTTCTCGGTCCCTGTCTGCCATCTCTGGGCCATTCTTCTCATGCTCCAACTAGAAGTTCCTGGCTTGCAACAATTGATCTGATGCACAGCTGGGGTGTAAATATGGCACTGGTGGCAGAAATCCAGGAAGGTACTCACTCTGGCGAGGACTTCTGCCATTGGCAAGCACAAGATAGATGAGAACAGTGTCACTTATCACTTCACAGGCTTAATCCCTTGACTGAATTCAAATGATAGCCACGAACCCTGACATTTTACTTCCAGTAAGTCCAAGCAGATCTACAGTCTTATCAACCTTGGTTGTTTATGTTAAGACATTACATCCAGAAGTGGTTGTGAAAAGTGTCCCACTGTCTTTTTCAGTGATTTTTTTCTTTTTTTGTTGCATGGAACCAAATCTAAGTATTTCCTTAGTAATTAAAAGGACTAAATTTTAACAACCCTTTGGACATGATACCTCAAATATTAATGGATGACCCTTCATAACAATAGTAAAGAGCATACCAATTTTAGATATGTATGCAGATGAGTCCTTTACAGTACAAAAGAGTAGAAATGTCATTGGTTATAGTTTCTAACACTTTCCTCTTCATTTGCAATTGAATGTGTTAAAAGGTCTTCCAGGGATTCGTCTACTGTACTAAGTGTCTCAAACCCAGTCACACCTGCCCTATAGGTATGCCATTATATGTCTGAACAGGTGGATTTAAAAATGTTTTTTTTTAAAAAAAAGTCTTCAAGAAACAAAGTGTTCCCCAATGAAACCTCGGTGTAATTAAGTGTATGTGGATATTCCTAAAAACAAGAGATGTACAAAAATAAAAACAATTCCAAGGAATTCCTATAATCGACAGTGAAATATAGAAACAAGGAGGTCAAAAGACTAGTAAACAACATTTGGTAGCATGCTTAATGTTCATCTAATATTTGTATAAAGTTTTAGTTGTTTTAGAGCAATATAAATAAAATCTTACAGATCTGAAGATCCTTTTTTTAAATTAATTCCTTAAATAAATCTAAGATATTTTATAAAGGGAGAATATGGCCAATGGAATTAACAAAATAGCTGAAAATTGACAACGTGATAATTTGTTAAAGGTGCTGTGTTTTTGTGGGTCAATTGGGAATAGAAGGAGGCAGTGAGCAGTTGATATTTCTCATTGGTAGAATCATCTGCTTTTAACACTTTCTCCGGTACCTCAATGTTTCTGAACTTCACTACAAGTAATCCTTCAAGATATTTACTTCAGAATAGCAAGTGAGGAAATGCAAAACATATCAGCTGTACTTGTAAATGGCATCTTACTGTAAAATAATTCCGTCAGCCTCAGACATTTTAATGATATCAAAAACTACTTGGATGTGTCTTGAGAACAGCTCACAGCTATTTATGATTATTAACTCTTTAGATCTCAATAGCAAGACAACATATAAAATTACAAAGACAAATTCAGATTGGATTTGGAAATTCTTCGAGCAGAGTAGTCTGGCAATTTTTCAACAAAATGTAATTATACTGCATATGTTTCCGAAGTCACAGTGGACTTTAATATTAAACTCTTTCTTTCACCACAGATGCTGTTAGACGTCCCGAGTTTCTCTAGCGTTATCTGTTTTTATATGCAGCAAATACTTTACCTCAAATCTCAATTAAGACTAATAATTATGAATCAAGGCAGATTACACTACAAGTCAGTAAGGCAACTTTCAGATGTAACTATGAGCTCCCTTTATAAAATAGTTGGTCTTGTCTTCCCATTAATAGTCCTGGGAGTAAATAATTGATTACTGTAAAGATGAATCATTCCCAAAGTTGAAACATAAGAAAATGATCATTTGTATTATGGTTTTGAGGTAGTTTGTTCTCTTTTTTTTAAATGAAGAGACAGAGGTATTGAGTAGTCTGCTCGAAACCAATGAAGTAAACATCTTGTGAGCCTTTTGGGTTTTTTTAAAGTTGGAACAATAGAAGCAGCCTGAATGGGTATGGTAAAGCTCCCACAGAACCAGGACTTTTAATTTTACCTTTCTGCAATTGCTGGGGGTCTTGAAGGTGGATATGGAAGCTCTTATTCCCCTCTCTATTACAGCGAAAAGCTGGGGTTCTCTTCCTGCTGCTAGAATTGTGTGTGTCAATCTATTTTACTGAAGTTGCCTTTGCCATGGGAACATACTATATTGGAACTATTAACTAGTTAATATATCTATTATTTTAAGCATTTCAATTGTTACAAATAAGCCATTTTATTTTTATTTTTACACTACAGTTAAAATTACAAGGTGTGTTTTGCTTAATGTTGAGTAGTTTGTCCAGAGTGGCAGACATTATTTACTGGGACTTTAGTCAAGCCTTTGATAAGGTTCCATGTGGTAGACTGATTAGTAAAATTGGATCACATGGGATTCAGGTGAGCTTGCCAATTGGATACAAAATTGGCTTAATGGCAGGAGACAGAGTGATGGTGGAGGGATGTTTTTCAGATGGAGGCCTGTGACCAGTGGTGTTCCACAGGGATCGGTGCCAGGTCCACTGTTTGTCATTGTATAAAATGATTTCGATGAGAATATAGGAAGCATGGTTAGTAAGTTTGCAGATGACACTAAAATTGGTGGTGTAGTGGACAGTGGCGGGAGGAAAAGTTATCTGAGATTATAAAGAGATCTTGATCAGCTGGGTCAATGGGCTGATGAGAACTGGCAGATGGCATTTAGTTTGGATAAATGTGAGGTAATGCATTTTGGTAAAACAAACAAACAAATAAGGGCAGGACTTGTACAGTTAAAAGTAGGGCCTCGGGCAGTGTTGTAGAGAAGAGTGAGAGCGAGGGGTTCAGGTACATAATTCTTTGAAGTTTGCATCACATATCGATCGTGTGGTTAAAAAGGCATTTCGAATGGTTGCCTTCATTGCTCAGACCTTTGGTTATAGGAGTTGGGACGTCATGTTGAGGTTTTACAGGATGTTGGTGAGGCCTCTTCGAGAGTACTGTGTGCATTGCTGGTCATAGTGTTGTAGGAAGGATATTATTAAGCTGGAGAGGGTCCAGAAGAGATTTACCAGGATGTTGCCAGGAATGGAGGATTTAAGTTATTAAAAAAATAGGCTGGGACTCTTTTTTTTCAGTGGAGCGTAGGAGATTCAGAGATGATCTTCGAGGTTGTATAAAATCATGCAGGGCATAGACAAGATAAATATCAAGGGTCTTTTCCCAAGTGTGGGGAGTTCAAGACTAGGGGGGCATATTTTTAATGTGAAAGGAGAAGCAGTTAAAAACACGAGGGACAACTTTGTTTTTAAAAACACAGTCTGGTTCATGTATGGAATGAACCTCCAGAGGAAGTGTTGGATGCAGGTACAGTTACAATGTTTAAAAGACATTTGGATGAGCACATGAATAAGCAATGTTTGAAGGAATACGGGCAAGCGCAGGCAGGTGGGACCAGTTTAGTTTGGGATTATGGTCAGCCTGGACTGGTTGGACCAAAAGGGTCTGTTTCCATGCTGTATGATTGCATTTGGAATGCCAATGCCTTACACTTAACTTACCTTTAAAATAAGAAAGAGTTAGGGTGTCTAGTACCATCTTAATATTTTGAGGGAATTTGTTCTGGTCCCTAACGCTATGTACAGTTTCCAGCTAAGTTCAACATGCTTTGAAAAATCAACACATGCTATATTTTTTGTCAAGTGAGCAGCAAGAATACACAATGCTAATTATAGCAACATTAATATTGAGTAAAAGAAACATAACATTTCATTTTTAATCAATTAACTTATGGCAGATTATTTCCAGAGCACAACAACTGCTCTTTGAAGCCATAATACTCACCCAGCAATTTATTATTTAAATCACAAACAGTATGTTAAATTTTCAGACTCTAAATTAAAAGGATGCAAATTCTTTGATGTTTAAAACAGTATGCCCATTAAACAGAAATCCCACAGATGACTACATCCTCCTGGTTTACGCTGGCCATTCAAAATCTGAAAATAAGTGCATTACACCTCTAAACTGTTTAAATTAACTTCAGTGATTAACCCATGCTTAATACCACGTTCCCAAAATCTGCCACTATGCCCAAGTAACAGTAATGATTATTAGCAGGCAAATGTTAACAGAATGCAGAACCTTCGATAACTCAGTTTGTTAATTGCATTACCTAGATCCCAAATCACGTAAACCAAAACTATGGCTGATTTGACCCTTGGTATACGAAGAGTTTATTGTTTTTGAATCCGAGCAGCAGCTCAGGAGCATTTGCTGACATCTGCACTAAGGATTGAAGAAATGGCTAGTATCCCTCCAAATGTCATGTGCAGAGTGTTTAGTTATGGCCAAAAATAACTTGTAATACACTCAAATTTGGTTTCATACATGGTGAATTGATGAGGTTCTAGGGAGTGTCAGGGGCCTGTGCAATCATTGGATGGAATCTTTTACTCCCTGGAGGTCATGAGCTGGGAATCAAGAAAAGCAGTGTTACTTAGTTTGGTGTGGCCTTACCATACAATAGCTCCTTCCCCCCGTCAAAATTTAGTTCTGGACAGAGACCCCCCTTACTGACCTTCCCAAGCTGCTGCAAATTGATGTTATGTTACTTAATAATGACCACATAAAGGTCTCATAGAACCCACTGCATTTCTACTAACCCAGATGCAGGCAATCTGTCACCATGTGCTTAAATAGCCACCTCGCTGAAGGGTTGCTGGGATTGGGATATGTACATAACGTACACCCTACTACTCCCAACCTCAGAAACATCATTCACCCACATGGCTCACATTTGTTCTCGGTCTTCTGGAATCATGGAACTCCAGGCCCACGGCCTCTGATTGGCTGGCCGCTCTTACGGAGCCTTCTGCCCCACTACTGTGATTCTGGGGAAGGCCCTCGTGTGAACTAAACACTGCCTTGGAAGGGGCAGTGCAGGCGTCTCAGGAGGTCTTCAGGCAAGACCCCAGTGCCTCAAAAACATACCACCTATCGCCGCCTTAAGATGAAGGGTAGGGAAAGTTGAGAAAGAGATATTTAAGTCTTTTTCCCTCCTGTCTGTTTAAATTGTACCTTAATAATAGTACTGATCAATATTCCGTGGCATTGACTGTTCCTCAATCTGGGACCTGGAGCACTAGCATGTGATTGCAATGCTCAACTACTACCCTAGCCCCTTCCCTTTTAATACCACTGCTTAGGCATACCCTGAAGAAATGGACATCAACCAGTCTTTAGATTGATTTATTATTCAGACTGACAATTGTTTTATCAATTTGGGAAGAGCCAGATTCCTGAGAGATTAGAAATATCTTCAAGAAATGGTTGACCCTCTAAATTTTTCTCCTCCCCGCAAAAACAGA
Organism: Ginglymostoma cirratum; assembly: GCA_024137785.1. Classification (NCBI taxonomy): domain Eukaryota; kingdom Metazoa; phylum Chordata; class Chondrichthyes; order Orectolobiformes; family Ginglymostomatidae; genus Ginglymostoma; species Ginglymostoma cirratum. The sequence continues at coordinate 28,535,219 of JAHRHZ010000268.1, forward strand.
TTGTCTCAAGTCACTTCATTCAAGTTGTGGTCACCAGAGTGCGATATAAATGCTTTTGCGAGTTTCTATAGGTAAAAGATGTTAATCACTTAACACTATAACATACCCTCCAAACTGCATATTCTGGCTGGGCTATAAAAAATTGGTTGTTCTCGGTCTTCTGGAATCATGGAACTCCAGGCCCACGGCCTCTGATTGGCTGGCCGCTCTTACGGAGCCTTCTGCCCCACTACTGTGATTTTCTGTGATTTTTTTACTGTGACTGTAGTCAGTCCCTATTCCAAAAGAACACTGGAGCAGGAGTAGTCCAGACAGCCCCTGTTCCATATCGCCATGGCTGATCTTGGGCTTCAAGTACACTTTGCTGTCTGCTCCCCATAGCCTTTGGATGTCCCAACATCAAAGCTTTTGACTATATGTAAGGTTGGGATAGACAATCATGGAACATTCACAACCATCTTGGGGAAGAAAATGCCAAAAATTCCCCGACTCTTCAGAGTTTCTCTTCATCTCCGTTCTATATAAACTTTATCCCTTACATTTTGTCCCATGTTCTGGATTCCCCAACTAGTGGGAACATGTGCCTAAACAATCGTGCCCCTTTATCGAAAAGCCACTAGGCTCAATTTACACAGCCACCCGCTTTCTGACAACTGCTCAATCCAGACACTAAAAGTTCTTAACTTTAGCTGTACCAACTCAATCCATGTATATCTGTCCTATATGGAGACCAAAACTGCACAAAAATACTCTAGTTGTGATCTCAACAAAGTCCTGAAAAAATAGTAACATGTCTTTACTACAAACTGTTCAGAGTACAGGAATAACAAAGGCCAACATGTCACGTCTCCCTAAACTTTTGCTGGACCTGCATCCAAATATTCTAGGTTCCTTAGATAAACACACCCAAGTCTCTCTGACAATCAAGCATTCCTAGATGATCAATATCACCCAGGTTTCCTCAACTCCAAAACAGTGAGAACCCCTGCATTCTTAGTATAATATAGGAGAAAGCTCCATATCATTAACGGGCTGCAAAGGTAGGTATAATTATTTCAACACTTCCAAAAAAGACTGTGCAAGGCCTCAATGAAGCATCAGATTCTTCTGATTCTTCTAATATAGTATTCCTCAAAGGGCCAAGAGCAACATTCATAGTGAACTTATTTTCCTATCTCCATCTTTTAACATGCAAATATCGATTTTAACTTTACTAACCAAAAGCCTAACAGACACAGCTCAGAAAGACAACAATAATGTAATATCAAAATATATTTTATTCTGGACCTCTTTCAGATCTGATGCAAATTATGGTTGTCAGATCAATACAATGCAAAGGGAAGCTGCAACAGAAGATGTGCCTCGGTGGTGATAGTTTTAGGGTGAAGTGGTGGAAGAAGAATTGGGAAAGGGGTGGGAGGAAAATCATTAATGTAATGTGAAACCTAAATACATTATCAGGTGATATTTACATGGTCCAGCACGGTATGGTACATCAAAAATCAGTCTTTTTAACAGGTACAAATAAAAACAGAACGATAAAGAGTTCAAAGAGTAGAAAAAAACTTTCATGGCCTGGTTTACAGGTTCACAATTTTTAAAATCTTAATTTGAGAGAACTGTAGAAATGATGCAGACATGTAAATCCACTGCTAGAGGAGTAGTGCTAGCCCCTGAAATCTTCCTTTTATGCGAGTCATTCTTGAACACAATGTGTCTAACGCTGTCTTCACCTACTTGAACACTTCACTTGCTTTGAACTATTAAGTTTCATTTGCAGCCCTTTCTAAAACAGCATTTGCTACGGAACAAATGAGCAACAGTTTTACCAGCACATTCATTCAAATTGGTTTGAACAAGAGGTGGAGCTTTAAATTTGAAGCATTGAAATTCTTGTGAATTTGCTGTGTGTTGTGAATGCAATATCTCTAGCTTTAGGTAGGTCAAACAATGACAATTTTGCTGATTAGGGTCTGTCAATGTCCTAGCAGATCTGAACAGGAATCTCCTCAGATCACTAAAGTACAGATTTTCTTAGAACAAATAATAAGAACAAACCTATGTTTGGAAAGTGCCGCTATCATATAACATTTGACTGATGTAAAAATTATGATAAATTCCCATCTTCAGGTGAGAGGTTCTAATCAGCCTCAATTTTTGGATAGTCATGTCTGACTGCCAACCTTTATCTAACTGTATATTTTCCACTTGAAAATTAATCAAAATTGTCCTTACATGTGTACCTTCAGCAGTGTCAAAAACAGCAAATAGAAAGCTACTTGCATGGTTTCAATTTTTTTAAAAAAATGCTTCCAGCCTGTTTTCCACAGTATCAGTCAACTCTCAAATGCTGTACCACTGATGTATATATTCTTTTAAAAAGATTTAACTGTAAAGGTTTTAACTGTTTGATTAAAAACTAACTAGGGGTCATCTATCAAAACATTAAATTCTTTAGGCCAACATCAAGTATAAGATGCATTATGCATTATTTTTAATGAGAAGAATGCAAGGATTTTTAACTTGGACTGTAACAGATTTGCAAAGAGCAGAACTCAAAAGAATGATAAAACCAGTCTCATTCATTACCTTAATACGAAACAACAAAAGGGCTGGGAAATAATGGGATTTCTTTTACATGTGGTAAAGCTGCCTAATCATTTATCTATAATTTGACAAACGGCCCATAATAAAAGTCTAGGAGCCATTCAGCCTTTTGCTCAACTTGAGTGATGCAGACATTGCAGATTATACATAGCAGCTATTTGATTACACCATGTTACCTATGATCAGTTCCAAATGTGATTAACAGATTTTTCTCCAAAGACCAAAAAAAAACTAACCACTGTGCAGAATGTCTTCTTCGTCAAAAAAAAAACTGGCCTTGCATTTTTAATGAGTTGGAAAACAGATCAAGTTTGAAATATTGGATTAAAGCTTTTGCAACAGGAAGCTTATTTTCTTTGATCTGTTGCTGCATGGGGCATGGGAAAGAGAAGAATACCTTTGTTTGCCTAAGATTTTATAATGCATTAAATCCAAGGATTTGAAACCTCAAACGTCTTTTCTTCGCGTGAAAAAGTAATCGAGTGTCCTGTAGCAGAAATATTTGTTTAACCACTTCATCATCTGAAGAAGGGTCCCCTGAGGTTTTAAAGCTCAGATATGCTATACTTTATAGAATATACTTTTATTCTAAAAAAAGCTATTGCAATTATACTACCTGTACTTTACTGAACAATACAGCAAGTGCAAGTACACTTAGAGGGCTGAGCCAAGATGAACCCATGTGTAATACATGAGCACCAAGGAAAGAAAATAAAAGCAAAGTCAACCCTTACCCTAGCATTAACATAAAACATATGCCTGCATGATTTCTGCCCAGTGGCAGAGGGAGGGGGAAGGGAGGTTTATCTCATTGCACTGGATAGGTTTTTAAAAACATTGCTTACTGGACTTGCGTCCTTAATACTGGAATCTTGCTATGAAAATTATGCTTTAGTTAGTTCTACCAAAGAATAAGTAGAATAACAGCAATAATCCTCTGTCCAGAAAATTTATCTTTCAAAATTCTATAAGCTGCTCTATCAATAGTGCACAATCCAACCATACGCAAACTATGGTCTTAAAGCAATGGGATGCATCCCTGCATCGATTCTCTTTCTTTGTGCCCATTTGTTTAACTCTCATAAATTGGCAGAATCATGTCCCCATTAAGAAACTACTACATTTTAGCCACATCACCTGTAAACCACAACTTGTTACCTATGCCTGATGTACATTGAAACTAATTTTATGTCAAATTTTGGAGCAGTTTTATCTTTCCCCACATATTGATTCGTGAGCCACAAAATGTACCAAAAAAATACCAAATACACTGTTATTTTGCTTATAGTATCCATAAAAAAGTTTTTTTCTAATTGTGTGTTAAGTGTCAGTAGGAAAAAAAAAACAAGATAAACAAGATACAGTCACTCTCCTACATCATGCAACTGTAAACTAAAGTGAAAAAACAATGTTTAAAACAAGGGAACAAACTATTTGCTGCTGTTTTAAAGAAGCTGATATGTCTGCACACAGATCTGCTGAACTGCTGACAAGATAACTCATTCTACATAGACTCTGGACCAAAAAAATAAAAGATATTTTTGTCCTCTGATATTATCTTCCCATTTTGGTACACGTATGGTCTCATGTCAAGTCTTTATTTTTCCCAAGTTGTTTTAAACCTTCAAGAAAAGTCAACTTTTCTTTGTGGATGGAGCTTCCAGCATTAAGCAGTCATGGTACTCTTCACATCAGGGCTCAATTGTCCTTGGTTGTATTCAGACTTGTTTTGGCTGTAGTGGACTGGCCATGGTTCAAGTGAGACTGTAGCAGTGCATGGGGGCAGGGACAGTCATTTTGGCTATGTACACATTCATTGTCGGTCCATGGCTTCCAGCTAGCAACGCTATTTCCGCAGGTCTAGCACACAAACCTTCAAGGAAAAAGACAAACTATAAGTTCATCCAGCAGTTTTATAAAATCATTACATATTCTCTATTAGCTTTCTATGCCTAATGAATGACATTTACATTTGCAAAGACACCCACCAAGTACTTTGAATGTAATAGAATAAATATGCAATTATTAATCTAAATAACTTTGCAGAAGTTATTGACTGTTAATTGGAAATGATCACATCAGCTTAGAATGTAGTTACAGAATTTTATTTGTCTCCTGACTACAAGTACTTGAGTTTGCATGTGGTAGCAAAGTTCAGGAAGGAATTTCAGACAGTAAAATTTCAGAATTGGTGAGGCTATTGAGGAACTTAAACAGTAGGATAAGATTATGAATTTGAGGTGCTGAATATGAACTTAAGCCGGTAAGCACAGGCATGTTGGTTGAACGTAGGAGATCGGTAACACTATTTTGAACGTGAATTAAAAGGGTGGAGGATGGAGACTGGTTAGGAGAGCTGGAATAATAAAATCTAGTGTAGATAACAGTATGGATATGTGTTTCAGTGGCAAACAAAAGGCTGAATCCGGGGTAGGGGAAGGTAAAAATGGAAGTGAGGTAGCAAATTGTAACAGAATTTGGAAGCCTAGTTTGGCATTTAACAGGGCATCACAATTGTAAACACTCTTGTTCAGCCTGTAACACTGATCAGGAAGAAGGACAAAATTGGTGGGAAGAAATTGCATTATGATGGTGCCAGAGACAGAGTGGTTTTGGTTTTTAGCCTAGCTGTAAGATATTATGTCACATCTAAGATGTTGAACAAGTAGTATAACAGCATTGAGGGAAAGGAAAAGGATGGGCCCACTAATAAATCAATATTAATGACGGAGGAAAGGTAAGAATCCATCCAAGATATTCTAAAGTATGGTAAACAATGACAATATTTAAGGAGAGCTTTAAGGAGTAAAACTAGGTAATGCTCACCAAGTAGGATATAGTGCCAGAAGAGAAGGGAAGGGAACAAATTCTGACTTGACTAATAAGGGCCACCTACCATGGCAGTTTCAACAGGGTATGGGTGATGAGTATAACCAGCTAGGAAAACTTTAGTAGATGCATGTCATTCCCATGTACAAATCAGCTTCAGTCAAAGTCAGAATGTCATTGTACAATTAATTAAAGATGGTATGAATTTTTTGCAGAGGTGAAGGGAAATTCTGTATAGAAACATAGACTGAGATAAGTTACTTCAGGTAGATTGAGTAAGCAAGACAGAAAGCTTCCTGGGTAAAGGAGATAAAAGGTACTGCAGATGCTGGAGAATCCGAGATAACAAGCATGGGGCTGGATGAACACAGCAGGTCAAGCAGCATCATAGGAGCAGGAAAACTTGACGTTTCGAGGGTTTAGGCCCGAAACGTCAAGTTTTCCTGCTCCTATGATGC